>JAAGEH010002531.1:40454313-40567075 GCA_011751065.1 Lasiurus cinereus | reverse complement strand
GGTAAAAGAAGAGAAGCATAAAGACATACATAATACATACAGAGATTTTATACAGGGATAAAACACATAAAGCCACCTCCTAAATGGTAACCCTTATTATTGTTTTTCAGACAATATCCTGAAAATAGTTTTATTTGCTTTATGTACTTATACTGAATTCACACAGTTTTCCTCCTCCCAATCTTCAGGATACTGCTTTCTGGAACTTTATTTATTGTTCCTAAAATTTAGTTGATGTTTGCATTTCTAGGCTTGAATACTATAAATTAAGAAAAAGAAAAAAGCAAAGTACTCTACAGTACATCTATATAGTTCTGCTGGTGTGCATTTGAACATTGTTTATATGTCTCAGAAAGAACAAGACTGTTTTTTATTTTTATCTCACCTGAGGATATGTTTGTTTCATTGATTCCAGAAAGAAGAAGGCGGGGGGGGGGGGGGGAGCTATGGGGAGATAGAGAGAGAGAGAAAGAGAGAGATAAATAAAGAGAGAGAGAGAAATATTGATTGGCTACCTCCCATACATATCCCAGCTGAGGTTTGAATCTACAACCTGGGTATGTGCTCTGACTGGGAATAGAACCTGAGACCTTTCAATGCACAGGATGACACTAATCAACTGAGTGACATTGGCCAGGGCAGGGCAAGATTTTTGAAAACTTCTTCTTAGAAGTCCCTGTGTTAGAGGGACATCCCCAAAATCTCCAACTTGGCAATTCTTATACATTGCCAGATGATAGTGATTTGTGATATTTCTTTATATAATGAAACACTCAGATTTAAGCACAAATGATATTATGCTTTAGAAAATAAAACATGACAGGTGAAGGTTTTGTTTTTTCAGTTATTGTTTTTGTTTTGCAATATTTTTATTATTTTTATTTTTTTAATTTAATAAATCTTTATTGTTCAGATTATTACAATTATTCCTCTTTTTTTCCCCTATAGCTCCCCTCCACCTGGTTCCCACCCCACCCTCTGCCCTTACCTCCCCCCACAATTGTCCTCATCCATAGATATATGATTTTTGTCCAGTCTCTTCCTGTAACCCCACACCCTTTCCCCCCAAGAATTGTCAGTCCACTTCCTTTCTATGTCCCTGATTCTATTATATTCTCCAGTTTATTGTGTTCATCAGATTTTTTATTCACTTGATTTTTAGGTTCACTTGTTGATAGATATGTATTTGTTGTTCATAATTTTTATCTTTACCTTTTTATTCTTCTTCCTCTTCTTAAAGAATACCTTTCAGCATTTCATACAATACTGGTTTGGTATTGATGAACTCCTTTAGCTTTTTCTTATCTGTGAAACTCTTTATCTGACCTTCAATTCTGAATGGTAGCTTTGCTGGGTACAGTAATCTTGTGTTCATCACTTTGAATATTTCTTGCCACTCCCATCTGGCCTGCGTAGTTTCTGTTGAGAAATCAGCTGACAATCAATCCTATGAGTGCTCCCTTGTAGGTAATTAACTGTTTTTCTGTTGCTGCTTTTAATATTCTCTCTTTGTCTTTTGCTCTTAGTATTTTAATTATGATGTGTCTTGGTGTGTTCCTCTTTGGATTCCTTTTGTTTGGGGTTCTGTGCACTTCCTGGACTTGTAAGTCTGTTTCTTTCACCAGGTGGGGGAAGTTTTCAGTCATTATTTTTTCAAATAGGTTTTCACTAACTTGCGCTCTCTCTTCTAGCACCCCCCACAATTCTGATGTTGGTGTGCTTGAAGTTGTCCCAGAGGCTCCTTACACTATTGTCAAGTTTTTGGATTCTTTTTGCTTTTCTAGTTCAGTGTTTTTTGCTTCTTTGTATTTCAGATCTTTGACTTGATTCTTGTGGTCCTCTAGTCTGCTGTTAGGTCTTTGTATAATATTTTTTATTTCAGTCAGTATATGTTTAAATTATAGTTGGTTCTTTTTCATATCCTTGAGGGTCTCATTCAGTTTATCAGCCTTTTCTAGGAAATTCTCAATAAACCTTATAACTGTGGTTTTGAACCCTATATCCAGTCATTTTCTTTCCTCCATTTCTTTCATTGTGATATTTTTCTTTGTCTCTGCATTTTTGCTGCTTTCCTGAGTTGGTAGAATAGCTTTGTGTGGTAGCTGTGGTAGCTTTGAGTGGCTTAGCCTCTCCGTTACCTGAGGTGGACACTTTTAATGCACTCCTTTTTGGACTGTATGCACAGCCTTGTTATAGTTAAGTCTTGATTGTTGTTGGTATCACTGGAAGGAATTGACCTCCAGGCTGTGAGGATCAGCTGTGTCTATGCTGGGAGAACTTATGTGCTGGAGACACCCTTATGAGACAAGGCTTGCAAAATTGCAAAAGCCTCTGTGCTTAGCTTGGATGGGGCAGAGTCTCAGGGTGGAGCAGACAGCCTTGGCTTCCTGTCAGCCCTTCCCTATGAGGCCCCTGGGTCTCAGTGTCCCTCAGTAATCGCTGCAAGCACCTCTGAGATAAAGCTGCCCTCAAGTTTCGTCCGCTGCCAGACAGCCGAGTTTCTCCCCAAATGAGTCTGGGTTCCCAGAAACTCACCTGGAAGTGGAGTTCAGCACAGTCAGGAGCTTCTGCCTCCCTCCCGCTTTAGAAAGCCAGCTACCTGTGCACTCAGCAGTCAGTCCTCTGCATGTACGTGCCTTTGGACCCCTGCATTCCGCAGGTCCCTTGAGCCTCAGTGTTCTTTCTTTTTTCTTGACAGTTCAGATTACCCCCAAATGGGTCTGGGTTCCCAGAGTCTCACCTGGGACTGGAGTTCAGTGCAGTTGGGAGCTTCTGTTTCCCTTCTGCTTGAGGAACCTAGCCACACACTCAGCTGCCCATGCACTCAGCTGCCAGTCCTCTCTGCATGCATATCTCTGTACCTCAGCCTTTTGCAGCTCCTCTGAGTCTCAATGTGCTTTTCTTTTTCCTTCTAGTTGTAGAATTTCCATTCAGCCAGCTTTCCTGTGATTCTGGATGGTGTCTTCTTTGTCTTTTAGTTGTAGTTTTGATATTGTTGTGTGAGGCAGCAGTTTAAGTGTTTACCTATGCCACCATCTTGGTTTCTGTCTGTTTTGCAATATCTTACTTTATGAATAGCACTGGTTTTCAAACTATGACCTGAGATCAACTAGGAATTGGAGCTTCAACCTAAGAATTTATGAGCGGGACACAATTCAGTCCATAACCAGCCTTATTATCCAATTCAGGGATTATTATAGCTCTTTACTGATCCTCATTCCTGACTCCTTTCACCAGTCTTTCTTGAATATGAACCTAGACTTATCTCAGTGAAACAGCACTTGTAAAGCACCGTCTTATTGAAAATCTTCAGTGATTCCCAATGACTAGAATTTCACCAAACTCCTTAGTCTGAATGTGGTTGGGTCCCTTGTCATGTCAGCCAGTTTCTTTTGGGAACTAATCTGAAGTGAAAATTCTCAGACCAGGAAATACTTTTTTTTTTTTTTTTTTTTTTTTTTTAGGAAATTTGATGTATGCTAAAGTTTGACAGCTGCTGGTATGGAGTTCCCTGGGAAGTATCCTATATATAACTTAATTTAATACAAAGCCACATCATATGAGGGATGAAGAAGCAATTAGTCATGCCCCCAGCTACTGTTGCCTCGGAGATATTTCATGGTCTAACACGGGGAGTGTCATGCTGCTGAGCGAATGTCAAACTCGGAGCAGGCAGACGTATTCTGCCAGAAGACTTCTAGAACACTTCTTTTCACAGCTCCAGTAGCCAGAGGCAGAGGATTAAGACATCAAAACCATAGAAGGTGCTAATGCAGGGCCCTTGGGCTTAACTGCAGCCTATAGGTACCTTTAACTAGGTAAGAAGTAAAATTTTGAGGCTCAAAAACTGTTCTTGAACTAGAAGTACCAAAAGGCAGAATTTAGCAATTTGAACATGAAGCAGGAAACTCATACTCCTGTGTAGACCATACTGTAGAAAAACCCAAAGAGGTCTTGGCAAATAGACTGTTGCCTTAGCCACACTGGAAAAGGTGGCCATGCACTTCTTAGGGTGGGGGATCTGGAAGCTGACATAGGGCCTCTCTTGCAGTGTTGGTCATGTGGCCTTTTCTCTTGAGACCGCCTGAAGAGAGAGAGAGGGAGAGAGCTCTGGTGTCTCCTCCTCTTCTTAGTAAGAACACCAGTCCTACTGGATTAAAAGCTCACCATTATGACCTATTTTAACATAAATTTCCCCTGTTTCCAAATACATTCACATTGGGAATTGGGGTTTCAACCTAAGAATTTATGAGCGGGACACAATTCAGTCCATAACCAGCCTTATTATCCAATTCAGGGATTATTATAGCTCTTTACTGATCCTCATTCCTGACTCCTTTCACCAGTCTTTCTTGAATATGAACCTAGACTTATCTCAGTGAAACAGCACTTGTAAAGCACCGTCTTATTGAAAATCTTCAGTGATTCCCAATGACTAGAATTTCACCAAACTTCTTAGTCTGAATGTGGTTGAGTCCTTTGTCATAGCTTACCTTGTCAGGCAAAATAATGCTATTCTCTTCCCCCATATCACACACCTTGTGAATAATCTATTTCAGTGTCCTTCGACCATTCCATGTGTGTTCCCAACTCTAGGTCTTTGCTCCCATTATTCTCTCTGGATTATCCTCTTTCCACTTATTCAGACACTGCCTTTTTTTCCCCCAAGTGCCACACCCCATCTCTTCCGTGACATCTTCTGCATCACTTCCACTTACACCCACAATGATCTTTCTTTCTGGGCTTGGATTACGTTTTCATAGTAAGTGTTAACACACTCTCATTGTGTATATCTGTGTCCCTGATGGAATTGCTGGAGAGCCAGTACTGAGGATCTTACTTTTCTGTGTCCTCACAGTGCCTGGCATAGTGGTAGGTACTCAAACAACGTTCTAATTGTGTGGATGGATAGGTAGAAGGAGAGAAAGAATAATATTCCTTCGATAAAGTTTTCTGAGAATCTTAGCTTTCATCTCCTGAGAAAATGTCCATAATCCTATCCAAGTATCTTTCTATTACATCAACCTATTTTAGATCCTTAGTGAACTTTATTGTTTGTTCTTCCAACCCTCCATAATATTCTCAATTCCATTGGTATAAGAGACTGGTTATGTCTTATTCCCCAGTGCCTAGTTAGTATCTGATACACAGTTACCATTCAGTAAATATTTTCTGAACAAATGAATGAATGGATGATTTTGTAGCCTTGAGTGGAGGCCTGGGCCATTCAATCTTTTGGAGTGGAAGGTATGCCTAGCAAAGTGCACATGCAGGCTGAAGAAGGCCTGAACTTTTTTCTTATTACCCACTAGACATTTAGCAAATGAATATACTTTTGCTTTATATAATGTATATCTTAAGTCAAATTGGTGTGAATTAATAATTTGTACCCTGATTTAGACTACTGAAAACCTCAAAGTGCTTAGTCATAAACAAGAGTATTTATGCAGCTATGCAGTCTACTACCCTTTTTAAAGCCAATGTTTAATCATTGGACAAACACAAATTTATTTTGTAAGACAGTGAATTTGTTTTCTGAATCTAGATTTTTCATATATGGAGTTTTCTACACACACACACACACACACACACACACACTAAAGGCCCAGTGCACGAAATTCATGCACAGGGTGGGGGATATCCCTTAGTCCAGCCTGCACCCTCTCCAATCTGGGACATCCCTCTCACAATCCAGGACTGACCGCTGGTTCCCGACTGCTTGCTTGCTTGCCTTCCTGATTGCCCCTAACCGCTTCTGCCTGCTGGCCTGATCACCCCCTAATGACTTCCCTGCCAGCCTAATAGATGCCTAACTGCTCCCCTGCAGGATTGTTTGCCCCTAACTGCCCTCCCTTGTGGGCCTGGTCACCCCTAACTATTCTCCCCTGCAGGCCTGATTCCCCCCCAACTGCTCTCCCCTGCATGCCTGGGTGCCCCCTCCCCTCCACTGCCCTTCCCTGCAGGTCCAGTCACCCCCAACTTCCCTCCTTTGCAGGTCTGGTCCCTCCCAACTACCCTCACCAGCTGGCCTGATAGCCCACAACTGCCCTCCATTGCAGGCCTGGTCCCTCCCAACTGCCCTCCTTTGCTGGCCATCTTCTGTCTATATGGGGGCAGGATCTTTGTCCACATGGGGGCAGCCATCTTGTGTGCTGGAGTGATGGTCAATCTGCATATTACTGTTTTATTAGATACAATAGAGTCCTGGTGCAGAGGTAGGGGCCAGCAGGTTTGCCCTGAAGGGTGTCTCAGATCAGGGTGAGGTTCCCTTGGGGCGTGGGGTGGCCTGGGTGAGGGGCCTATGGTTGTTTGCAGGCCAGCCATGCTCCTCAGTGACCCAAGCGGAGGCCCTGGTATCTGGGATTTATTTATCTTCTACAATTAAAACTTTGTAGCCTGGAGTGGAGCCAAGCCTTTTGCTTGTTCCATGGTGGCAGCCATTTCTGTTGGGATGTATTTATCTTCTATAATTGAAACTTTTTAGCCTTAAGTGGAGGCCAAGGCATGCCAGGGCTGCAGAAGCTGGGCTTCCTCCATCACTGGGGGCAACCCTTGCCTCCTGCTCTCTCCAGTTCTGTGGTTGCTGCCATTTTTGTTTGGATTTATTTATCTTCTATAATTGAAACTTTATAGCCTTGAGTAGAGGTCTGGGCCAGCCAGGGTGTGTGGAAAGCTTGGCTTCCTCCATCACTGGGGAAACCCAAGCCTCCCTCCTGTTCTCTCTGTGGCCGCAGCCATCTTGGTTAGGTTAATTTGCATACTCACTCCTGATTGGCTGGTGGGCATGGCTTATGGGTGTAATGGAGTGATGGTTAATTTGCATATCACTGTTTTATTATATAGGAGATATATATAATATATATATATATATGTATATATATTGATTTCACATAGGAAGGGAAAGGGGGAGGGAGATAGAAACATCAATGATGAGAGGGAATCATTGATCAGTTACCTCCTGCATGTCCACAACTGGGGATCGAGCCCACAACCCAAGCATGGACCCTGATGGAAAAAGGAACTGTGACCTCCTGGTTCATAGGTCGGTTTATGCTCAATCACTAAGCCATGCTGCCCAGGCATAGGGAGTTTTCTTAAGGTGGTAGAACCTACAGTGACTTCCACTACATATAGAAGTTTCAGGGTCTTCTACCTCTTGCCTTCTTTCTTCCTCCTTTAACTCTACCAGCTCTAAAAGGCAGCACCATGGTTCCGATTCATCCTTCTCACTCTGAGTTCAATGAACCCTTCACAACATTCCACTGTACCCAGCTACCTAATAAACTATATCATTCCACTTACCAGTTGGTTAGATTTCCAATAAGGTCCACCACTAGGAAAGTAGTTTGAATCCAGAAGCTCTGGAAGGTTGATTGGTTGATTAAATATTTAGTTATCTAAAGATTAACCAGAAAACTGCTACTGTTTTAACCTTTTTGGTTATGAATCATTCAGAATATATTAGTCACATTTTTCTGCTCCTTTAGGACTTCTGGAAGAGTCATACATCTTAAGAATAGGGAAGAACCTTAATTTTTCAGTCTTGCAGTGCCTCTGGGCCATAATTCTGAAAGAAAATCTTATTTAATATTAATATAAAACATACAAGCTATTCAACTGACCCTGGACATAACTGAGGTTTAGTTTTTAAAGAAATTTCTGATTTAGTTGGCTTTTTAAAAATTATATATTTTATTGATTTTTTTACAGAGAGGAAGGGAGAGAAATAGAGAGTTAGAAACATCGATGAGGAGAGAAACATCTATTAGCTGCCTCCTATACACCCCCTACTGGGATGTACTCGCAACCAAGACACATGCCCTTGACTGGAATCGAATCTGCTACTCTTTAGTCCACAGTTCGACGCTCTATCCACTGAGCCAAACCAGTCAGGGCATAGTTGGCTTTCTTTTGATTTATTTCTTGGACATTAACTGCAAGTCTTTTTCACTTAATTCAGTTTTTTTATAATGTTTGTTTTTATGGCTTTCCTCTGTAATTTGAACCTAAATTTTACCTACAGCGCCTAAGTTCATAGATGGCTGTTATCCTGGAATACACTGAAACTGTGACATGGGAATTGGTCCAGAAATCACTTACACGAGCAAGCACTCAGGCTTCAGAGCTAAACGAAAGAATGATTTCAGCGAAATCATCTCTCCTCCATTTGCACATTTCTACATGTTTCAGTGACCAAGTCTGTGCCAGCAACGGGGGCAGGTTACACAGTCCCACTGCAAACACTTGGTGCAGAGTAGAGGGCTGCACTGTTTTGTTTTTTTCCTTTCAGTGAGCCAGAATTGGCAGTGGAATTGTGTCTGAGGAAGACATTGAAAGTATGGGCTCCTTAGGGACAGGGAGGAAATATGTATGCATAGTGCATCTCCCTCATTCTATCTTCTAGTCCCACAGAAGAGTCATATTCAGCAAAAGGCACTGCTCTGGGTATAAAATGTCCAATTAAATATACTTAAGCAGCTCAGTCCTATTCACTAACGACCTTGAGGTTATCTACTCTGTCAAGGCTTAATCTTTTTTTTCTTTTAAAAATATTTTTAAATTGATTTTTAGAGAGAGAGGAAGGGAGAGGGATAGAGAGAGAGAAACATTGATGAGAGAGGATCATCATTGATCGACTGCCTCCTGCACACCCTCTATTGGGGATTGAGCCTGCAACCAAACCAGTGACCTCGTAGTTCCTGGGCCAATGCTCAATTTTTGAGCGACACCAGCTGGGCTGTTTTTTCTTTTTTAATGTAGAAAGTTTAACCTAAATTTGTTTCTGTATGACTTGTCCCTTCAGGATTGAGCCCTTCATTTTCTCCACCAGAAAACTGGTTGTAATTTCTGTTTTATCATAGTCTTCTCACCTTCTTTTTTCTGGGTAGTTTCATTATAGGGCACGAAATTTAGTGTACCTGTAAATGTCAAAAAAAAAAAAATGGCTGCCATTGGTAGCTCCCTGAAGGATAATGACTAAAATCCTATCTAATAAAGAGGGAATATGCTAACTGACCTTCTCCCTGTCACAAAGATGGCGGCACCCCCAGCCAATAAGGAGGGAATATGCTAATGTACTGCCCTGCCCTTAAAGATGGCAGCACCCACAGCCTAGATGAGAGAATATGCTAATTGACAGTAACACCCTCAAAGATGGTGGTGCCCACAGCCACAAGATGGTGGCGCCCAGTCCCCTCAGCCCCGCTGGAGCAGCGGGCATGCAGCACGTGCCTGCCTCCAGAGTACCCCAGTTTCCTCAGCCTGCAAGCATCCCAGGGCTGGCCTTGGATGGCAGCTGCCCAGCCACCCAGGGCCATCCAAGGCTCAGGTAACCAGGGCCGGCCGAGGTTTGGGCTGCTGACAGTGACAGCAGCAGAGGTGTGATGGGGGCATCGCTTTCCCCTGATCATGGGGTTGCCTCTTGCCCCTGAGGGCTCCCAGATTATAAGAGAGGGCAGGAAGGGCTGAGGGACCCCCGCTCCAGTGCATGAATTTTCATGCACTGGGCCTCTAGTGTGTATATGTAATCTGAATTCTAGATACAGTTTAATAATGATTAGGCCCTAACCTGTTTGGCTCAGTGGATAGAGCATTAGCCTGGTGGATTCAAGGGTCCCAGGTTCGATTCTGGTCAAGGACATGTATCTTGCTTGCAGGCACATACCCAGTAGGGAGTGTGCAGGAGGCAGCTGATGGATGTTTCTCGCTCATCGATGTTTCTAACTCTCTCCATCCCTCTTCCTCTCTGTAAAAAAATTAATAAAATATATAAATATTTTTAAAGAGAATGGTTAGTTCGTGACTTATCATTACATCAGGGATTGGTATGGAGACTAGTGATTTTGTAATTTAACTTTGATGATGTTTGTCCAGATTCTGAATGGTCCTGTGAAAGTAGAGCAGATAGCAACCATCAGGCTTAGTCCTATTTCAAATGAATGATTGTCCTTGTCTCTCAGTTTTGACCCTTCAATGTGGGGTTCTTATAGGCATGGATAGGACAAGGGAGCATGGATCCAGGCAGCCTGGAAGGGAACCTAGGTGGAAGCTGTGATGCCAGGAAAGAAGGACTTTCTCCTCCAGCTGGAGTAGTGCTGCCAGCAGAAAGCCCTCAGCTCAGCTGTCAGTCCCATAAAGGGATTGCCTCCGCTGAAGAGAGCTACCTTGCTGGAGGTTGCTGAGATGGCCGTTTTTTGACATTTACAGCCATGCTACATTCCATGCCACGTGTCTACGTTCAGAGTTTTCTCTAGGAATGCGGTTACTATAATGAAACTACCCAGAGAAGAGGAGAAGGCAAGAAGACTATGATAAAACAGAAATTACAACTAGTTTTCTGGTGGAGAAAATCAGATGGCCAGTAACTCCTGATCCAATAAAGGCCCCTCCGGCAGACGCCTCCTGAGAACAATGCTGAAGCACCACCATCCCAGCTTTAGAGTCTTCCCTGTAGACAAGCCGGAGGCTTTCATTGAGACTGTCCAAACCTAGCTCAATCTCTCCCTCTGCTCAGTCTTTCCTCCCTCTCAGCTTCCCACATCCCTTCTCTGCTTCCCTCCTCCTTCGTTCCTTTCTTTCCAGGCGTTGATTCCAAGATGGAAAGTCAGAATGTTAAACTGAGAAGAGAAGCAAAGAAGAATTAGATTAGAATTTTAATATCCAATTTGGGATTTAGAGTGACACCTTGCTTCTCTATGAAGGTGAGAAGCTGTCCTTTGAAGCCTTTATCCACTCACTTCAAAGGGCGGTGTTAGGGGTAGAGAAAGAAAAGGAAGAATCAAATAAATTATTTCAGTTGGATACTTTGTGCTTTGCATTGTAACTCTGTTCTTACCTTTACTCTTACAAGCAACTCTGCCTTCCAGTCCTTTCTTAGACCATTGCAGGTCTCCCCTGTGCAGCAGGCAGGAATCACTAAGAGATCCAGTGAATAAGTGGGCAGTGGTGCCTTGCAGGTGGACCTCAAAGTTCACATGGGGTACAGGGGGGCGGGGGATGAAAAGCAGCCTTGCTTCTAAAGATGTTCCTATTCTCCTTGAGCCTGGGCATCCTCCCTCAGGGGAGTGCTGGGAGGCGCAGCATTTGACTGCCCTGTCCAGAGTGTGAGGAAGAGCCCTTGACAACTGGAGACCGGATGGGGATAGAAACCAGGATGAAAATTTAGCGACACCCAAGAAAGATTTGGAAACTCTGGAGGACAAAAACCAAGAACCACACGGAGTTTCTGTGTTTGTTCCCCCTCTCCCGCCCGCTTGGGTCTTAGGAGAATTTGTGTGGTTAAGTGTTCCTTCCTGTGCAGACCCCCACCCCTCAGCATGAACCTCCAGGTCATGAGTAGACGGGAATGTCGGCTTCAGAAGTCTGAGTCGCCATCCAACTTAGCCTCCAGAGTGGAAGGGTTGGGGGGCGAGGGGGCGTGGAAGCATGAGGTGTCGCCTGAGCTGGGTGCACAGAAAGGGGTCCACATCCGATGGGTGGGCTTGGGCTACGGGGCCCCTACAGTTTCCGGATGGCGTCCTGCTGTTTTGCTCAGGGATGTGTTAAAATGTCTTCGCGAGCGGCGTATTGCGGTGTGCCCCCTCCACACCGCCCTTGGGGCCTCGGCGGGTGCGTGTGGCGAGGGGAAGAGAGGCTGGGCACTGGAGGGCGGCACCAGGATGGTGCCTTTGGACAGTGGCGGGGGGCTAAGCCGGGGACGGTGGGGGGCGCGCCCCGAAGCGTGGTGCGGGCGGCCGCGCACCGGAGCCCGGCGGACCCAGCCGAGAGGCGGGCACGCTCGCCCAACCCGGGAGCGGCGGGGAGCGGCGGGCGGGCGGGGCCGGAGCGGCAGCGGCTGCGGAGCGGGGGCACCTGAGGAGGAGGAGGAGGGAGGGCGGGCGCGGTCTGAAAGTGGGGAAAGAAGAGGCAGGCAGGCGAGCGGGCGGGCGCCCTGGCCCGGGGGTCACGGGCGCGGGAGCCCGGCGAGGTGGAGCTGGGCGGCGGCGGCGGCGCGGGCCGAGCGCAGGGAGGAGGAGGAGGAGGGGGAGGGCGGAGGCGCGGGGAGCGTGTTTGGGGCGCCGCGGCAGGGAGGGTGGCGGCTGCCGGGGCGCGCGGGGCGCTGTGTGTGCGCGCTCCTCCGCTCCGGGAGGAAGATGGCCCAGAAGGGAAAGTTGGGGTGACGCGCGCGGCCCCCGGAGGCTCGGCTGGGGACGCCGCGGGGAGCCCGACGGAGCGGCGGCCAGACAGGCCAGGGGGGCGCGCAGTCCGGGCGCTGCTGCCGCCACCGCCGCCGCCGCGGCCCCCTCCCTGCAGGTGGCGGCGGGGGCGCCGGGTCCCGGCGCCGGGGGCGCGGGCGGGCGCGCGGGGCAGCCCGGCCGAGGGATGGGCTGCGCCCCCAGCATCCACGTCTCGCAGAGCGGCGTGATCTACTGTCGGGACTCGGACGAGTCCAACTCGCCCCATCACACCACCGGCGTGTCGCAGGGCCCCGAACCCCCGCTGCCCGGCCCCGCGGTGCAGACCGCCGACGCCGCCCCCCGGAGCCGCGAGTCCGGGCCCCCCGTCGCCGCCCGGGCCCGCAGGGCTCGCGCCGAGCTGGGCAGCAGCAGCAGCAGCTCGGGCTCCGCAGCCCCCGCGGCGACCACCTGCCGGGGCCGCAGGCGCCACTGCTGCAGCAGCGCCGAGGCCGAGACCCAGACCCACTACTCCAACCTCCAGGTAAACGCCGGGCGCGGGCACCGCTGCGGGGCCGGGGGTGGGGGCGGGCGCCCCGTCCCTCCGGTGTGCGCGGGGAGGGGGCTCCGGCGGAGTCCAGTGGCCGGGGCGCGGGGCGGGGGGGAGGTGTTGGCGAGGTTGTCACTCAGGAGGAGTTTACTTTTCACTCGTGGGGGTGATGAGGACCAGGACATCTGAGCAGAAAAGACCCCTGGAGGGGTCCCGGGAGCCGGTTCTGGGGGGGAATGGGTGGAAAAGGGAGCGCATGGGGGAGCCGGCGGGCTGGCCCTGGTCTCCCTGGAGGGAGGAGGAGGGCTGTGTGTCTGGGTTAAAGCGAGAGCCGGGGAGGGTGCCATTGAGAGCATTCCGTGGTGAGTCTGATTGAATGGAATCCGAGCACCTGGACGACTGGCGTGTCTTTTAGGGGAGTGGGTGCAGACCTGGGGCAAGGATAGCGTAGAGCCTCATATTCCAGTTTTCACCTGGGAAAACCAGTCCAGCTGCATGGAGTCTCCGGAGCGAGGCTGGGGATTTGTGAATGAATGAGGGTGTGCGTGGTTTGTGGGCGATGGAGGAAGAGGAGGACTAGAGAGTGGAGCCTGTAGTTTGTCCCCAGTTTGGGTTGGCTGCAGACGGGAGAGAACCTGCCTTGAGTGAAGCCAAGTGAGGGGAGTGGGCTTGCAGTGCAACTGTCTTAAGATGAAGATTCTGCACACACATCTCATCTTTCAGGAGGGTGGAATTGTGAGGAAGTGGAGAAAACGGTTTAAGTGATTAAAGCCATCACCAGATATTTCTGAATGGCAGAAGCAAAAAAAAGGATGACTTTAACACTGCCCTTCTGTATGTTCTCAAAATGCTATTAAACCCAAGAGGGTTTTCATTGTGGAAATGTGGCCACCGGGCCTTTTATCCATGGAGCAAACAGAATGACCATGGCACATCCTATTGTGCAGAGGGGAAGAAAAAATACATCTCCATGACTTGTGATGTTTGATAGAAGCTGTGTGACATCCACAGCTTGTACATGGCCAGCGGGTTGCCAGCAACTGTTCCATTGAGTATGCACAGTTGTATATTTAATACCTGAAAAAGTTGTTCCACAATTGGTCTAGTGTGAGGAGCCTTCTGGTTTTCATTGGATAAAGTCGGCTCCCCCTGGAGGGATGGCTGTGCTGGCTTCAGTCTGGAAGACCAAAAGCCTCTTTAGTGCACTTATTTTAGCAGCATCTGATTTTGTAACCTGAAGCTTAACATGATGGTTTTTATGGTTGTAGGCTTTTACTGATAATAATTATATATGAGTATGATAATAGAATCGTTATAATAAAATACCCTTTATTGAGCCCTGCTATCTGCCAGTTAATAAGCTTTTGGATGTTAACCATGTGATGATAGAATTTCCAAAGACTAGAGACCTGGATGCATGACAGTACAATCTACCAAAGGAGCATTTGTTATAGAGGCATATGCAGAACAGTATGTTTCTCTTTTGTCAAGTTTTTTTTTTAATTTTTTACACACTGGTTTACATAAAGTTTGCATTAGGAGAAATTTCAGGGCAATAAAATTTTATATTTGGTTAAATAATTAAATGGGGTTATTATCTCTAAAGACTATCCTTTCGCCTTCTTGTTGAAAATGAAATTGGAAGACATGAAGCGGTAGTTTAGAATGGTGACAACTTATGAACTTTGAAACTTTTTTTAGTTGCTTCAGAGAAATGGTGTACTTTGCCTTTCAAAGCAGCAGGATTCCCAATTTAGTACCTGGCAACTCTAGCTACCCCATGTTTGTTCAATGAAAGAAAGAATAATGAATGAATTCATTCCCTATGTTTTAATACTTCTCTCAAGAGGCTACTTAGAGACCAAATGGAGTAAAAACTGGAGGGAAAGTGAGTCCCAATTATTAGCAGCTAGTATAAACTTGTATAAACATTATTGCTACTTGGCTGAAGTGTTAAAAGGCTTGACCTGCATTGGAATTTAACTCACTTTGCTTTATCAACAAGATTTCCAAATAAGAGCTTAATTCATTCCAAGCTATTACTAGGAATGTTGGGAATGAAACTGGTGGTTAAATGATTCAGCACTAATTGCATGTGTAGATCTCAGAAACTATAGATTTGAAATTAAATATGAGACCAGAATTATTATACAAATCCGACAGCATTGTTACTGCAGAATTGCTTTAATATATTTAATGGTATTCTTTTAGGACTTGTGATCCAGTGTTATATATATTTTTTTCAATCTTCACATGTTCCATACTCTTTTGTAGTTCAGGTAATTTTGTAAAAACTACTTTTATTTATTTTTAGAATCAGAATGCTTAAACCTAAGAGTCTGAGATAGTTGCTAGTCATGGTTCCATGCTCCTCCTCTCTAAGATGCTCAAGTAGAAAAGAGAAGTCTTTGCTTTTTTGTCCTGTTTACAAGTGGGCTATAATAATTGTTTGTGTTTTTTTAAAATTCCCTTTGTACATCAATTATAAACCATATCCTCATTATTTACTTGGTCTCTGATGTTCCCCAGAGTACAAAAATGTGTGCTTGATCTCTCACTCTCTCTCTTTTCTAGCAATAATTCATCTCATTAAGCTTTTAGAATGATGAAGCATTATGATGTCAAACATGATGTCAACAGGAACCTTCCTGAATACCTAACTTACAAAAAATTATAAACATTAATAATTCATATGCAGTACAATGATATCATATGGGTTTCCATTTCTGGTAAGAAATTAGATTTGTCTTCAATTGCTGTAAAAATGCAACTTCCTAGCAATTTCTCTCCATCTTGTTTGCCTTTTTAAAAATAGTACTCCAACAGGAGAATCCTGCAGAATGCTCACTTCTGATATTGTGCCAGTTTTGTGATTCTTGTTCAGAAATCCTCAGAGGAGATAGTTGAATCTCTCTCTGGGAAGATCCGGGGGTTCTTACAAGTCTTTTCTAATACCAGCTGTTACAACTGGGGAGGCAGCTGAGACTAGGCAGCTAGTTGTAGAAAGTCTGTATTGACATATAGTCAACTGGCAGCCATCTTTATGTAGGTTAACTGTTTTGTGGATCGGGCACAGGAGTTTCCAAAAGATTTTGTGCTAATAGGCAGTGTTGCCAGTTCCCACTTTCTCCTCCATTCATCATGCTGACTTATGCATTTAGCGAGTATTTGTGCCAGACTCTGTGGTAGACACTAGGGGTCCAGTGAATAGCCATGAATTGTGGTAAGGCAAGCCTGATGAGGATGGGGAATCTCTTGCAAAAGAGTGTGTCTAAGCCACTGATTAAGGACTTCTATAATATTCATTCCATGGCCCTCCAGCATTTAAAAGGAAAAGCAATAGATATTTTTCTGACCTTGTGGTAAATAATTAATGAGGTTTTTATTTGGGGGAAGGATAGAACTGTTTTTGAAAAATATTATTTTTTCTCTATAAATATTTAGTGTACATAAGTGTCACTTGGAAGTCTTGATAAAATATAGATTCTGGGCCCAAATCCCAGTTTCTGATTTAATAGATCTTGGGTGAGGCCTGGAGATTTGAATTTCTAACAAGCTTCCAAAAGATGCTAGTGTAGTTGTTCTGGGAAACCACACTTTGAGAACGGCTGCTTTTAAATGCATTAAACTGACTGTTCACAGAGTGTAGGGCATCACATCGCATGTATTTCGGGTACTAGTTATAGCTCTGCCTTCACCTTACTTTGCTTTTATAAGGACCACCTGCCATCTCCATTTATGAAGTCAACTCTGAGCCTCCGAGGCTGGCTGGAAAGTTTGTAAGTGGGGAGAGTGCTGGACCATGTAGCCCACTCTGGTTTCTTGAAGTGTGACTTCTCCTCAGGATCCATTGGGGTTTGTAGATGCTGGTGACTTGCTTTGCCATCACCGTGTCACATGTGCTCTGCCCTGTTGGGGCCCTATCTTGCCTGATGGAAAGTTGCAAGGCAAAGGAAGAGCTTAAAACAGGTCCACATGACATGATTCAGAATCATGTTCAGTCCTTGACTCGAAGTTCTTGCTAGACCTTTCCACCGTTATTTTTTCATTTCAAAAATGGAGCGTAAGTCTTACAAGTTGATTTAGTAAAACTCAAATTTGCTTTCTGCCATAGCTCATTTTTCACTGTTTTCTTTAGAGTTAATTTTTAAGGACTGTCAGGTAATTCTCCCTTACTTTAACTTTTGTTAAGTAAGTCCTCAAAACAGAAAGTAACATAGTGCAAGCTGCTCACTTTTCAGAGGTTCTACTTCTCCCCTGAAATCCCATCCCGGTGACCACGGAGCAGGACAGGCCATGCTGGCGAGGACAGATCTTATGGCACCAGGTTGGTGATGGGTTAAGGCCAGGAATCAGAATAGGAAGGAGGGAGGGAGCCCTACAGAACCAGGTGGGAAGACAGAGTTGAGAATCTAGAAGACCAGCAGAGTTGGGGAGGAGCAGGTGAGTACTTTGGGGCCAGGTGAGCAAGTAAAATCTGGAATTCAGGGACTTGGGAAAGGTGAGAGTTGTTGAACCAGGTTGAGACTTCTGAGTGGGGGACAGAAGCTGTTTACTTCCTTCTATTTGCATTTCTCCCCTGAGAGTGAGAGCTCGGTGCCTGCAGGAGACAATGGTGGTGAATCAGAAGACTGTAAGTAACCTCTGCACCTAGGTGAGGCCAGACTAACCCACCCGGCCTTCATCACCTGATCAAATAGTGTCTGAGCAGAAAACAAGACTGCATATTCCTAGGGGTAATTGAAACTTAATCTAATGACTATTTCAGAAGTGTTAGGATGAAACAGAATCATCCCAGTGATGCTGAAGCACCCTAAGATAGAACAGGGGAACCTAACAAAAGGCAATAGGAGGGAATGGTTATGGGAACCCGAGAAAACAAACCTATAGGGTACGGAAGATCCACAGGCTGTGGTCTCCAGGAGGAAAGCAGCAGTTGGAAGTCTGTGGCCTGGCAGGGGAGCCAAGGGAGTAAATACTTCCCATTCCATTGTCCTCCCGTTCATCCATCTCCAGCCAGACGGGCACCTCTGGCCAAACACATGTGGAAACCAGGATGGCCAGGGAGCCCATGGACGGAGGTTTCCAAGAGCAGGGTAGAGAGGATCCACTCCAGACCCCAGAAGCCAGCCCCTCTGTAACAAGCGTTGAAGATGTTCAGCATCATTAGGTTTTACCCTGCTAAGCTTAAATCGAAATGAGTGATTTTGATGATTGCTTAAAATAATGGCATCTTTAATGGTCCTTGAACTTATTGTTTATGTTTCTCGTTTGTTTAATGACTAATGATGTAAAAATGTGTGCAGTTATCTTGTTTGGAGACCTCTAAGTTATTGCTGAAAACAAGCCCTCCTCTTCAGTTCGCTCTCCGCCCTGACTCTGCTCAGACTTGCCTTAGTCAGCTCGGGGGTTAGAACCAACGACCAAGAACAGATGACTGAAGCCACAGCCCTCTATTTCTCCCTGTTTCCGGTCTGGAAAGGGCAAGCTCAAGGTGCTGCAGGTCCTGTGCCTTGTGGGTGCACTCTTCCTGGCTTGCAGCTGTCTGTCTGTGAGTCTTCACAGGGCAGAGAGCAAGCAAGTTCTAGTGTCTCTTTCTCCTCTTACAGGAACTCTGTCCTGGGGCCCGCAGCCTCATGCCCTCATCTAACCTAATTCCCTCCCAGAAGCCTCACCTTCAGATACCAGGCTAGGGCTGCAACATAAGGATTTGGAAGGGGCGCACATATTCAGTCCATACAGACTGTTTCTATGATGTCCTCTGCTCCTTACCCACTTCCCTGGTCCCCAGGATCTCAAAGCCCAGAGTAGGGTTAGGGAAAGAAAGTGCTCTTCCTGATTGGGAAGTTCCCTGAGTGGGATACCAGCTTATTCAGCTTGTTACATTTTTGCTCAATTTGTGCATTCCTGCTCTCTACACATTCTCTCTAGAGTCTTAGAAAGTTAACAGGTGAGCTTTTACCATATGTTTATAAGCTGATATTTTCTATAAAGAATACATTTAAAACATTTTAACATATTCACATGTGTTCAGGGGTTTATTTAAAAAAATAGGTGTTAACATCTTACAGTGGAAGTCTTAGTAACTGTTTTTATGTTTTAATACAAAATGCTGCTTTTTAACAAGTTACAATATAGGTTAATTTAGATTTTGTTGTTAGTTTCTTTCCCATTTTCTCTCTTCTTTCATTGATGGATAAAAGCCAAGTTTTATTCAGGACTTTGATGCTTCACTCTTTATCAACTTCTTGCACCCCCTCCTTTCTGCCTCCTTAGGGACAGTGCTCAGAAAAATAGTTTAGAAGCATGTACTTGCTATAATAAACATGAGACAATTTTACTTTTGGATAATTCATCAATGAAAGAAAGAAAATGTTGTGGTTATCTTTTGTTTCCAAGGTGATTCATATTTTCATGTATAGTTTGTACATTTTGCAATAAGATATGTAGAATAGATATAGTAATATCGCCTGTTGTTTAAGTCTTTGCTATTCCCAGAGCACTTTATATACATGGTTTTACCTAATCTACATAAAAACACTATGAGATACAAATTATTATTCCTATTTTACAAATGAGGAAATGAGGCTGCAAGAGGTAGAATAAGTAACTCAAAGTAAAGACTGGAATTTGAATACATGGTCATCTGAATCCAACTTCAGGGTCCTTATCCACTGAGCTTTATTGCCTCTCACACAGGCCTGAAGGCCCAAGGTTGGTCCTGTACCTACAGGGTTATGTAGACCAGAGAGGAGAGAAACAGGTGTGTGGGGGAGCAATCAAGGGGTTTTGTGAGTGAGGTTTTTCCTCTTACATGTTCACTGTCACCCTTCTATTAGGTTGAACTGGAATGTTATTTTGAATTGAGTGGAGAATGTAAAATGCATACAAAATTGGAGTAGCTTTGTCAAAACAAGTCATTATTTTCAATGAACACAGTACTTGGCACATTAAATATTATACAAAGATTAGCTGCTAATAATCCTGTGGTTGCTATTATTTCTGTTTTGCTAATTAAGATGGTATTGGTTATTTAGAATTCAATATTGTTGAAACATGTAATTGTTTTTTTTATTGAGAAATGTATCCAAATTTCAAGTAGATAGATTTGGCCAATGTAGACGACTGACTAGATTTATGCAGGCATACACATTATCCTGAAGCTTTGAAAACTGCTGACGGGTTTGGTCTGCCTCGGCTATATTTCCAAAGGAGACAACATGGTAAAATCTTGCCTGTTGAAGGCCCAGGATGGAGTTTGAGTTCCATGACTGCTGGGCCCACACACAGCCTCTGCCCTTGTAGGTTAAGGCCTTAGTATTAAAACCCATTCTACTAACTGATGCTTCATAAACTTCAATAGTGTTTAGAGCTGAGCTTTGGCTGGAACTAAAAGTTTCTCTTTTCTCCACCGTCTAATAGAAACCCTGACTACCATAGCTCCCTTCCAGAGTTCTGTCAGAATTATACCCACCACAGTGATGGCCAGACAAAGATGAGAGCAAAGGATCAGCTTTGTCAATGGCTGGGCTAGCCCTGATTAATTTCACTTCCCAGAGTCCATCATGTGCCTGGACTCTGTGAGCTTTCCAAAGCTCAGTGCCTTTCTCTTGCAGAGATCTGGCCCACTAGGATGCTGATCATGGAATCTTCATCCCTTTGGGAGGAGCTAGTGAGGGCAAGGAAGGTGGCCCATTTTTCTCAGCTCTCTAATGGCTGTGACAGGGAGGGGTGTTGCAGACACCTTCTCCCCTCCCCTTTGTTTGTTGAGATTTTTCAAGACAGGAGACAGAGGGAGAGGAAAAGGCTAGAACCTCTTCTGTGTGTCACAGATGCAAACTTTGAATAAGAGAAAAATCAGAAAATGCTTTGAATAACTGTAAAAGACAATGCTCACTTTTAAATTCATATTCCATGACAGAAATATACTTTGTAAGGCATCTAGTTGGTATTGGGAAATGGTTTTCATATAGAAACAATGTTATACGTGGCATTTGGGTTTCCAGGTTACCCCCAAAATGTATTTAGCCAGATTGTATAAATAGAATAAATAGAATACACTGAGTGGCCAGATTATTATGATCTGTATACTTACAATGTTGAAACTATATTTGAGAGAAACATAAAATTGAATTAGAACTAGTGTTTCTTCTGTACATGTTTCCTTTGGGAGAAATGGGCTTCATTGGAGGGTAGTGAAGCAGAGGAAGAATCTGCGATGCTCCCTTGGGAGTAATTATCCTAAGTGGTTGTTGGTGCTGAGGAGGTGAGGGTTTCAGGTGGTGGAGAGAGAGCTGGGGTGGAGGGAACTCAAGGGGTTTGACGACTACTTCAGTGTGAATTTTTTTTAAATAAATCTTTATTGTTCAGTTTATTACAGATGTTCCTCTTTTTTCCCCCCCAAGGCTCCCCTCCACCTGATTCACTACCCCCTACCTCATGCCTTACCCCTCGTCACTATCCTCATCCATAGGTATAAAATTTTTGTCCAATCTCTTCTTGCACCCCTGACACCCCCTTCCCCCTGAGAATTGTTAGTCCATTCCTTTTCTATGCCCCTGGTTCTATTATATTCACCAGATTATTCTGTTCATCAGATTCTTTATTCACTTGATTTTTATTTTTTATTTTATTTTTTTAATATATTTTTATTGATTTTTTACAGAGAGGAAGGGAGAGGGAAAGAGTTAGAAACATTGATGAGCAAGAGACATCGATCAGCTGCCTCCTGCATGCCCCCTGCTGGGGACGTGCCCTTGACTGGAATCAAACTCGGGACCTTTCAGTCCGCAGGCCGATGCTCTATCCACTGAGCCAAACTGGTTTTGGCAATTCACTTGATTTTTAGATTTACTTGTTGATAGGTATGGATTTGTTATCACTTTGTGTTATCACCTGGTTTGGTGGTGATGAACTTCTTTAGCTTTTTCTTGTCTGTGAAGGTCTTTATCTGCCCTTTAATTCTGAATGATAGCTTTGCTGGGTAGAGTAATCTTGGTTGTAGGTTCTTGCTATTCATCACTTTGGAAAAGGGGAACCTAGCAAAGGCAACAGGAGGGAATGGTTTTGGGCACCCAAGAAAACAAATATTTCTTGCCATTCCTGTCTGGCCTGCATAGTTTCTGTTGAGAAATCAGCTGACAGTCGTATGGGTACTCCCTTGTAGGTAACTAGCTGTTTTTCTCTTGCTGCTTTCAAGATTCTCTCTTTGTCTTTTGCCCTTGGCATTTTAATTATGATGTGTCTTGGTGTGGTCCTCTTTGGGTTCCTTTTGTTTGGGGTTCTGTGCGCTTCCTGGACTTGTAAGTCCATTTCTTTCATCAGGTAGGGAAAGTTTTCAGTCATTATTTCTTCAAATAGGTTTTCAGTATCTTGCGCTCTCTCTTCTTCTGGCACCCCCGTAATTCTGATGTTGGTATGCTTAAAGTTGTCCCAAAGGCTCCTTACACTATCTTCACATGTTTGGACTCTTTTTTCTTTTTGTTTTTCTGTTAGGCTGTTTTCTGCTTCCTCATTCAGATTTTTTATTTGATTCTTGGGGTCCTCTAGTCTGCTTTGGATTTCTGTATATTATTCTTTATTACAGACAGTGTATGCTTAATTTCTGGCTGGTCCTTTTCCATTTTTTGGGGGTATTCTCATTAAGATCCTTGAAGGTCTCACTAAGTTTCTCAGAGGCCTCACTAAGTTTCTCAGCAGTTTATAGAAGATTCTTGAGTAATCTTATAAATGTGGTTTTGAACTCTATGTCCAGTAGTTTGCTTTCCTCCATTTCTTTCATTCATGACATGTTTCTTTGTCTCCTCATTTTAGCTGCTTTCCTGTGTTGATGGAGTGGCTTTGGGTGATAGTTGTTCTTTAGGGCCCAGTAGCTCCACCTCCCCAATCACCTGAGGTGGACACTCTTGGTGCACCCCTTTGTGGGCTGGGTACACAGTCTTGTAGTTAACCCTTGATTGCTATTGGTACACTGGGAGGAATTGACCTCCAGGCCAATTGACTGTGAAGATTAGCTGTGTCTATAATGGAAGAACTGCTGTGCTGGAGACACCCCTGTGGGGCAGGACTTGCTTCAGTGGGGCTTTGGTGCTCATCAAGTCTGCCTCTTGAGTGTGTCACTTATGTATGTGAGGAGTTGAAATCTGGTGTTGTCTCACACTGACCTCTAGGTACACTGGTTCCTGAATCTCCAAGGAGGTGCAGGTCAGCTACTGTCTGAGGCCACCCAGCAGGAGCTACAGGGAGATCTTCAGATTTCTCCTCTTTTTTTTGGAGTTTAGATGCTTTGGAGTTGCAACTTGTTAGGTTAAGCTGTGAGAAGGCAGGCCATTCATATGTAAAAGCCGCTATGCACAGCTTGGAGGGTTTGTAAATTGGGCGGGGTGGAGTCACTAGGCTAGTTAGCCCTCTCTTCTCTCCATGTTTCTGTATTCTGATCCCTTCCTGCGTCCCGGCCCCAGTGCAGTAAGCAATGATGCCTGTGCGCACCTCTGTGAGAGAGGCACCCTCTCTTTCCAACCTGATGGCAGACAGTCCAGTTTCTCCCTGTATGATTCCGGGTTCTCTCCTCCCTTCTCTTCCCCTCCATTCCCCTCCCTTCCTCTCCTCTCCTTTCACCTCTCTCCTCCCCTCAACTCCTCTCTCCTCTTCCTTTTTCTTCTTCCTTTCCTTTTCCTTTTCCTTTCCTTTTCCTTTGGCAGATGAGGACTTGTGGACCCACCTGTAGGTGGAGCACATCTTGATGTCTGCCTATTAGTCATTGTTCCATGCAAGTGAGTCTCGGCTGTGACCCCTGGCGACTCTATGAATGAGCCATGTCTTGCCATCTCTAGTCATACCGAACCTCTCTGCAGCTCTTTTCCGACAATTTTCGTGGCTACAAAGAGGAATCCTGGTGTGATGGAAAGATATTCACTGGCCAGGGCTTGAGCTCCCGCTCTGCCTTACACAAGCTTCGTGACCTTGGAGAAGCTGCATGACTCCTCCTCCTCCTAAGGTGGGAATAATACACCCTCCAAAGGATTGGTGCGAGTGTAGCAGGTGTGCAGTCCCTGTAACCTCCCTGGTCCTCACAAGTGTGTGTGTGTGTGTGTGTGTGTGTGTGTGTGTGTGTGTAACTATGTCTGACGTCTGGAATGCATCTTACACAGGGCAATACAACATGAAGAGCACATGTCAGTGCTGAATGGTCACATAGAAGCTTCTCTAAAGTGGGGAGGGAGGAAGAAAGTGAAACTTCACATGAGAGCTATAAATGAAGCAATTATAATCTGCTATTGAACTTGACAAGAAGTATAGCACAGTGATTATGTGGGTTCTTTGCTTCTTGGTTCTCAGCTCCCTCCTCAGCTTTTTCATATTCTCTTTTGTATTATGTGAGGCTAGAAGTCGACAAACTGCATCTTTTAGACTTCTTGTCCAGCTGGTCTCCTGTTAGATGTTTCAAGTAGTAGGTTGGGAATTGGGAGGCGGGAGAAAGGAAGAGACAATAGCAGTGGCTTTTGCTAAGTGGCAGGGGTACAGGTTTAATGGTGATGGTGCCGCACCTCAGCTGAGGAGAGTGGGCTTGTGACCACCAGCTTTGGGAAGTCACAGCTTCCGGCCTCTGAATGTTGCCCGTCCATCTACTTAGTTTCTCCAGCTCACACTGTCTTCTTTTTGCTCTTTCATACTGGTACTTTTCAACATCTTGTAAACAGTTCTCTACATGGATCTGTCTCTACTTACTATATGTAGAATGGTTTCCGTCTTTCTCAGTGGACACCTGGGGTCTGCGGTCAGAGAGAACTAGATTATTAATCTCTTAGTTCGGTGACTTAACATCTTTAATATTCAATTTCTTTCTCTGTCTGAGGGGGTTGATAAAAGTACTTACCTCATAGAGTTGTTGTGAGGATGATATAATTAGTGTACCTGACACTTTGAACTTTGTATTATGTGAGGCTAGAAGTAGTAGATACTGGTAGAGAATTGGGATGTTAACTTAGAACCTCTCAAAAAGTGTTGTCTGCTATTGATAATATACAATCCAATTTTTGAAGGCTCTCCTTTATCATTTTTATTATAGAAAATTTCAGATATAGAGATAATCTATATATATAAAAGCCCAATATG
Organism: Lasiurus cinereus; assembly: GCA_011751065.1. Lineage (NCBI taxonomy): Eukaryota > Metazoa > Chordata > Mammalia > Chiroptera > Vespertilionidae > Lasiurus > Lasiurus cinereus. The sequence goes on along the minus strand of JAAGEH010002531.1, from coordinate 40,542,259 downwards.
CTATGTGTCTGACCATTCGGCCAGTCGTTATGACATGCACTGACCACCAGGGGGCAGATGCTCCGACCCGTAGGTTAGTTTGCTGATGGGGTCTGGCCAATTGGGACTGAGGGAGATGGGCTGGACATGTCCTGGAGCCCTCCCATGGTCCTTCCCTGGCCGGGGTGGGGTCCCAGATTGGGAGAGGGCACAGGCCAGTCCGAGGGACCCCACCGGTGCATGAAGTATAATAAAGCTTCATGTACACACCACCCAGCCTCACAGTTATAAAATTAAAGCTATTCTTTTATCTATACCACCTTCTCTCCTCCCTACTATGGACTTACTTTAAAGCAAATCTAAACCATCATATTATTTCAGCATATAACTATAAGAGATAAAGATTGTTTAAAAAACAACCCTAATACTATCAGCATACCTAAAATTAGAATAACTTCTTAGTATCAGAAAATACCAAGACAGTGTTTAAATTTTCCTAATTATACGTGTCTTTATTTAAAAATATTTGACATATGAAACATCTTTGGAATAAGGCCCACCTGTTGTCACTGGTTGATATGTTTCTTAAAGCATCTTTTGATGTATAGGTTCCCTTTCTCTCTTTTTCTCTCACAGTTGGTTTGTTGGAGAAACTGGGTTCCTTGTCCAGCAGAGTTTCCCACAGTCTTGACTTTGCTGATTACATTCCTGTGGTATCATTCACCACATTTTCCTGGCCTGGTATTTCCTGTATATTGGTAGTTACATCTAGAGATATATTGGTTGGATTCAGGCCTATTTATTTTGGCAAGACTGCCTTTTAGGTAGTGTTGTGTACCTCTACAGCAACGGTTCTCAACCTGTGGGTCGCAACCCACAGGTTAAGAACCGCTAGCAGAGTCGCCTAAGACCATCGGAAAACACAGATATTTACGTTACGATTTATAACAGTAGCAAAATTACAGTTATGAAGTAGCAATGAAAATAATTTTATGGTTGTGGGTTACCACAACATGAGGAACTGTATGAAAGGGTTGCAGCATTAGAAAGGTTGAGAACCACTGGTCTAAAATGATGTCCCGTTTTTAGTTTTAAAAGCCTCTTTGTTGGGAATCTGGGGCAAGAGAAGGGGGAAGAGGGCCAGGAACATGAGAGGAAGAGGGTTATATGGGTGTAGGTAGGTTTATAAATTTAGTGATTGGCTACAGGAGAGCTTAACTCAGACATTCTTTACCATGTTTATATTTCTAATTTAATCAGTGTAACTGTGTAAATTTACTTTCTAGTCAAACCATACACCTCAGTGATAGGACATAGAATCAAATACAGAATTCGTTTTCCTTGCAAACAGTTTGAGAAAAGAAAAATTAGTGTGAAAATGCTATTGAGTTTAGACCACAGGTGGGGAGTCCCTATTTACTCCTGTCTTGTGCTGCTATAATCTGAGTGCAAGTAATGCTGTGGAACATTGGGTATGAAGTGTCATGCCACTGGATTTTTCTTAATTAGGATATAATTCACATAACATAAAGTTTACAGTTGTACATTTAAAAAATGTTTTTATTGTTGTTGTTTTTTTAGAGAGAGAGAGAAAGTAAGACAGACAGATAGATAGAAACATCAATGTAACAGAAACTTTCATTGGCTTCCTCCTACTGGGGATCAAGTCTGCAACCCAGGCATGTGCCCTGACCAGGAATCGAACTGGGGACCTCTTGGTTCATGGTTCAATGCTCAACCACACCAACTATTGTACATTTTAAACTGTGCAATTCAGTGATTTTTTTAAATATATCCATTACGTTGTATAACTACCACCATTGTCTAATTCTAGAATATTTCCATTAACCCCAAAAGAAACTCCATACCTATTGGCATTCAGTCCTAATTCCCTATCCCTTAGCAACCACTAATCTACTTTCTGTCTATAGATTTGCTTATTCTGAACATTACATGTAAATGGACTCAAATAGCATATGGTCTTTTGTGTCTGGCTTCTTTCCCTTAGCATAATGTTTTCATGGTTCATCCATATTATAGTACGGATCAGTACTTTATTCCTCTTATTGCCAAATAATATTCTACTATGTGAAATACCACTTTTTGTTTACCCATTGATGGACATTTGGGTTGTTTCCACTTTTTGGCTAATATAAATAATGCTGCCATGAACATTCTTGTACAAGTCTTTGTGCAGACATATGTTTACATTTCTTTGGGGTATATACTGGAGAGTAGAATTGCTTGCTCATATGGGAACTGCATGTTTAACTTTTTGAGGAACCCCCCAAACTATTTCCCAATGCAGCTATACCATTTTTCATTTCCACCAACCTACATGTGGGTCCCTGTTTCTTCATATCCTCACTACCACTTGTTATTATCTGTCTTTTTCATTATAGCCATTCAGGTGGGTATGAGGTAGGGTGTTATTGTGGTTTTGATGGACATTTTCCTGATGGAAAATTCAGAGTTTTTTAAGAATTAAATGAGATATCATAGTGAAATGTGGTATGGATTTGGGTCTCAGTTCTCTGCTAGATTGCAGAACCCCCCCCCCCCCCAGAATAACCGTATTTGTGTTCCTCGGCATTTTTATTTACACTGCAGCCTTTTGGCTCAGGAAGGCAGAGCATAGGCCTAACTCCCACCATGGGCTTTCCATTCACATACGCACCCATACATCCATGAGTGGCAGAATCCCCAGCGCAGACCTTTCCTAGAGCTCTGGAATCACACTGTCATGGGGCCCAGCCTATGCATTAAAGAAGTCACTCGCTCTAAGAGAAGTAATGGGTATGATCTTGAGGAAAGGCAAAAGACTTGGCATTTCAAGGAAAGTGGCACTTTCTTTTGCTACCTGCAGGAGACACTCCTGAGCATATGTGATTTAGTTCACAGTGACTGCCCAGAGGTAGCCATCTTAGTTGGGAACTAAGGTTTAAATTTAGTTCAGGAGCTTAATATGAATATGAAATCATTGGAAGCACTGAAATTCAATGTGGGTCAGGTTTCTGGCTTGGGCACAGTGAGTCACACAGTATGTGTTGGTTCTTGATATTTGTTTTGCTAATTTAGAGGGGATGGTGATAAAGATAATTCCCAGATGGTGCAAAATCCATGTATAGTAGTTTTGGAAGCATTTCCTATATGTTCATATGGATGCAGATGCAGGCTGATGGTGTGGATATTGACAACACAAACAACACAAGCCAAGCTATGAAGGCCCAGCCCCAAAGGACTGGGAGAAGGTCTGTGAAAACCTGCCCTTCCTACTTGTCCAATTCTTCCTGCGGCTTATTCTGATTAAATAGCCTGGCGTCAGAGGTGGACATGACGTTCCTAAGGAAGCATTCCGTTTCTCCTGAGACTGCTCTTCTCTGGTTGCAGCGGAATGAGGAGGGTTTAGGCTTTACAAAGGCGATTTCAAATCATCACCTTTTCTGGATTCTTCTGTATGATCGTCAGCGAAAGTAGACATGATAGTCATGGTAATAGTGTGAAAAAAAGAGTTGTGTGACACCAGGTTTTGCTATATGTGAATTCAGGATGTATTGCAGCTGTCAAGTTGCATCCATCAGGGTCCCTGGGGAAACACGTCACCCCAGATGTTTAGATGAAGAGACTTAACTGGAGAGTTTGCTTACACAGGCATGAGCAGATGTAGGGGAGACAAAGGATAGTGAGGTGCCCCCACCAACAACTGTGTGAAGCCCTAGCCATCCTGGGGTGGAAGAGGCCAGGGAAAGAAAGAGCACTGTTGGCCTTGGGGCCTCCCCGACAGGTACGGTAATTATGAAGATGCTGTGATTGCCAGGCCAGGGCAGGGGGGCAGGGAGGAGTGGGAAGTAATGACCCGCCCCTCTCTCCTGGCCCTCCCCTGCCCTGCAGCTGCCTCGCTCTGGGGGCTCCCACCCTGCGACCAGCTGGGAAGGGAGGCTGGTGGTGCAGGATGCAGAGGTGAGCCTCCAGGCACCGAGCAGGGCACACAGTGGACGGGGGAGGTGGTTTGCAAGTGGAGACTAATGAGCACAATAACCAATTATTTTGCAGTGAGCACATTCTACTTTTTGTTAATTTTTAGAAGGTGTTATTTTGGAGAAACATCCATTTCTCATTTAAAAAAAATTTCCTTTGTCTTTCACGCTTGCTTATGTAAAACTTCTTAACGTTTAGGTGGCAAACCTTATTATGAAATCTCTTAAACATTGTGATTTTTTTCTCATTTTCCCAATACATCGGTGTATATTATTGTACTGTGAGAAACCCAAAAGTGAGAGAGCCACGTGGCTACGCTGTCTTTCGATTTGTTAGAGGGTGATTTTTACATTCCTCCTTTCAGATTTGTGTGTCGACATTTGTGAGTTACTCCAAGGTAGTCAGTTGTCTGCGAATCTGAGAAGTCAAAGAGTGGAGTTGGCTTAGGGTTTTTGTAACCATAGCCGAGGGGAGGCTGCAGCACGCTAGAGGCACCCAGATAGTTGCACGTGTCTCACTGCCCACAGACAGGGAATCATTTTCCTTCATGCATTGATGGACTGTGCCGACTTGAGATGTGGTAACCAAGTGACCCGTTCTCTGTCGCCGTGGGTGTAATTCTCCCAGGTCTGAATAAAGAGCAGATGAAGGTCTGTGTCTCTGGGTGCCTATGGGGTTGCTAGGGAATGATTTTCAAAGTGCTTCTGGGTGATGCAGCAGGTCGAACTTTTTTGTGCAGCGTTGTCATGGAAACAAGTGCATCATTGCCTTGTCTAATTTATCTTTCAGTGATAAAAAATTGTCATCCAGGATTAACAGATAAAACATAATTTTTAAAAGGGAATGAAAAGACACACACACCCCAATAACTTTAAGGGGGACACTGCAGTAAGTACCGCATCTTTTGAATGGCAAGATTTCACTGACACTGTAATTCACATTGATTAGGGCTTGGCAGTGTGCCGTGGTGGGGGCTAATTGATTTGTTTTCCTTCTTTGGAATAAGAAAACCAGGACTTCACCCGGTGGCTTATTGCTGTGGCGTATTATTACTGACCCCATCTCCTGAGCTGATGTGAATGGAAGGCACCACACAGTCATTGTGGGTCTTCTGAGGTTACCAGGGAAGTGTTTTTTGATTGGCCGGAGGTTTGTTTGTTTTTTTTATCTCCCCTCCACCCTCCAGCACCCTCACCCCAAGAGCAGGCTGTGGGCTGACAGTGATAGCCCTACCTTGCACAAAGGGCCATCCTATAGAAATGGTGCCCTAGGCTTACTCTCTCTGCTAAGCACCTGGACACCCTCACCTCCCCCAGAGCAGATCCAGGAGCTGAGTCTGCACTGTCTTCCCGTGGTAGTTAAAGGGACTCTGAGGGAAGGAGTTCCTCCTCTTCTATGGATTGAGGACAAAACCTTCCAGCACTGCATGTATGACGGATTACCACTAGCGTATTAGGATCAACTTTCAAATGGCAGTATTTAGTCAGGATAGGAGAACTGAACCGGAGGAAGATTTTATACTGTGTTTCGTAGTCCATCCTTCTCCATGGAGATTTAACTCCTGGGGTTTAATTCCCCCCTCCCCAGCTGTGTGTGTGTGTGTATGTGTGTGTGTGTATGTGTGTGTGTGTATATATATGTGTGTGTGAAGTAGACATTTGTTTCATTGAATTAAAATCTTCTCATTTGTTTTAGACTTTCCCAAAATATCTTTTATTAATATTTCCAGGTTTGACATGTGTTTAAGTTTTTTTGCATGTAAGGGGGGCGCATTTTTAATCTTCCACAAGTCCTAAGATTGAAAAGATTGATAATGGAAATAAGCCAATTTAATCAGAATTTCACTGAGCAACACTCAAGACTCAAATCGATTTTCTTTCATAGCCAACAATGCTCTTTCCTCCTCCGGCCTCTTCTCCCCGTTCGTCTATTTACTGAGCACTTGCCTTGTGCCGTGTATTTTTGGTACACCTGCTGTATGCAAAAGAATAGTCATGAGCAAGCAGGAGCCTTCAAGAGGTGGAGGCAGAGCTGGAGGCTAGCCGGGGCCCGAGTCTGTGCAGAGTGGCTGCCACCATGAGCATGCCATCTGGCAGCCGGTGCTGGGATCCTTTGCTGTCGTCCATAGCTTGCTTCTTATAACTCTGGCTGTTTCCCCAGTTCTCGAGTCTTGGCTGCAGTTCCTGATTACAACATGGTACGCATGCCCAGTGCTTCCGTATGACCTTCCAGTTCTGACCTTCGGCAGGGAATGTCACTTGGTTGGTAAATGGCCCCCCTAAACCTAGAACTAGAACAACTAGGTAGCGCTTGACTCCAACCCACAGCATTTTATCTTCTGCTTTGATCCCACACTGCTTCCACCTCCTTGCGGGCCTTCTCCCCACTGTAGTCTCCTGGTCAACCTGGACACCTGAGCTTCTGTCTGTGCTTCTCAGCGTGAGATGAGACAAGACTGTCATAGTCAAGAGGACTCGCTATAGACTCAGGAATGACAAAAGAGAACAAGCAGGATGGCCACTCAGAAGCCAGACCCTCTGGTTTGCTTTCAGGTGTTCGCAGCATTTGTCCACCCACCAGAGACTCCGTCAGGCCTTTCCTACCCTCTGCCGCTCCCTCTTTGTGACAGTTTCACCTTTACCCTCTGTCCTCGGAGTCCTCCCCAAGATTCCTAAACCCCTCAAGTCCAGGTGAGGCAAAGACCCTCACAGGGTATATGTCATCTTTGAGAATAAGTGATGGAGAGCTTTTGCTCTGGAATTCCAGCCCTTCCCCCCCTCCCTCCTCTTGCTAGCTGAATATTCGGGCTGTTTTCTGACCGGTTTAATGGGATAAGAGCACTACCTGCCTCCTCTGGAAGTTAGATTAAATGGGAGCATGCATGCAAAGTGCTCAGTGGGGTGCCTGACACTTGGTAAATGCTTGTGATCATTACTTGATTGGAAGGCCCTCCCCTTCCTGGCGGCTCCCCATCTACAAGGGTCATCCTTAGCTCTCCAGGCCTGAGAATAACCACGACAGCCTTTATCCCATAGATAACCCCACAGAGGCCTGGGGTCTGTCATGCACTTCTTTAATTGACACTGTTTATTTAAGCAACAAATAAAAAAATAGTGTGTCTTATAATGTATACCATCTTGGATTTAATAACTGTGACAGCCCTGGCTGGTGTGGCTCAGTTGGGCGTTGTCCTGTGCACTGAGAGGTGGCCAGTTTGATTCCTCATCAGGGCACATGCCTAGGTCACAGGCTTGATCCCCAGTGGCGGGTGTGCAGGAGGCAGCCAGTTGATGTTTCACTCTCTTTCTCTCTGTCTCCAAAAATCAATTAAGACATTTTTTTTAAAAAAAACAAACAAAAAAGAATGATCCTCCCATGTGCCAGGCACCATTCTAAGCAATTTATGTTAATTCGGCGAACCCTCACAACACCTTTATTAGTCTGGCACTATCATTGTCCTCCTCTTAAAGAGGAGGAAATTGAAGCCCAGAGAGATTAAGGTCACAGCACCAGGAAGTGGCAAAGTCAGGATTAGGACCCAAAAGGTGGACTGGATCCTGGGCTCTAATGCTGTGACGTATTGCCAGAGAGTCTTCCTGGGAGGTGATGTTTTAGATGAGATTTGAAAGAGGGGAGGGAGCAAGCCACACGGATATCTGGAGGGAGAGTGTCCCGGACAGAGGGAGACCTCGAGTGGAACATGAATGGCATTTTGAGAACCACCAGCAGGCCTGTGATTTTGGAGTGGAATCCGTGAGAGGGAAGGGAGAGAGATGGGGTTACAGAGGTGCGGGTGGGCATATCACTGGTCTGATGGGGGTTATGATAAGGACTCCTCAAGGAGAGCAATGTACTTGAAGCTACAATGTTTGTTTTGAACCAGGCGGGTGTCCCTAGAGAGGGTTCTGACCACAGGAGTGACTTACTTTACTAGGATTGCTCTGCCTGCTGAAAGAGGCAAATTAGGAGCTTATTGGAATAATTTAGGGAGGCGATAAGAATGGTAGTGGGAGAGGTAGTCCCAGCGGTACACATAAATTTGAGTCATCAGTTCATAGATGACACTTTACGCTATGAACCTGGGTGGGGTGATCAGGAGAGTGAATGTAAACAGAAGGAAAAAGAGAACTAGGCTAAGTCCTGGGACATCCATCATGTAAGCACCTACAGCAGCTCGGTTTTTCAAATGATAACTTTGGAGCCCTTAAACACAGAATCTGAAATGCAATTTGGCCAGATGCTTGTGGTTTCTTTAGCAAATCAACGTAGCTTTGCCATTTCCCCTGAGAAATCATCCAATGGCTAATGTGAACTTTGCTTTAAGAACACATTATCCCACGAGAGAGTGAGGGATGGTGGTGGGGAACTGGTCTTGGCCGTCAGACAGACTTGGACTCCAGTCCTGTCCTTGTCATTTGGTCGAGCTACTGAACTTCTCCAACCTTCATTTCTTCGCCGGTAAAGTAGCGATAATAACCATTTGCTTCTGTGACACAGTTGTTGTCTGATTCAGTGTGGTTCGTAGGTTAATACTCCTCACACGCTGCTTAGTATCTATTAGCAGTTATTCTTTCTTATTTTTTTTATTTTATTCCATTTATTATTTTTAAACATTAGGCATTTGAATGTGTTATCATATTCAATCCAAAATATTACCAAATAGAAATAGCTTCCCACACACGCATTCCAGGTGCCTACTGGAGAAGTGATCATCTGACTGTCCTAACTTACAGTTGTTCGGACAGAAGTAGTTGTCTGATGTTGTAAACTGGTAAGTAGAAATGACTTGTCCAGCTTTGGTGCTTCCACCACTAACATAATCTTAAATACTCTTTGCAATAATTGCTCACAGAAAATCCATCAGACACAAGAAAATAGATATGCTTAACTGTCAGAGCAGTTATTCTTACTATGATCGTTTTTGTGTCGTTATATTATAATGCCTCTTTACCCCCTAAAATTCCTTTTCATCTTTTGGAATATAAGGCATTCAACCATGCTTCTCCCTATATATCAGTTCATATTGAGCATGAATTAAAGTTCTTTCATCAGATTCAAGAGCAATGTACTTTAAGCTATACTACTTCTGGTGACAAAAGTATTTGAATAAATATTTGAGTGGAATCATGATTACTATCAGTGCTTATCAAAGAAGAACAACAGTGGGTAGGTGCTGAAGTCACAGGAAGTGTACCACCCTGTTTTCTGAATGTTTCATTCAGGAGCTGCGCTTCTAAGGTGTTGGTCTAGTGGCTACCCTGGAAAAAGACCCTTTGTCAAGAGCCTACCATCCCCTCTGTTGATTGCAATTTCTTTTTACAACCATTTCACTCCTCTCTTCCTCGTTTGTCATTTTTATATTGAAGAAAAAACAACAGTACATGTGTACTCTAATGAATAACAATCTGGTCACTCCCTAGGAAGTCTTGTAAATGTACTTATCAAAGTGCTGCTTGGTTGTAACTGCATATTATTCTAAAGGCTTCTTAAATATTTTATTCTTCCAAATTTGGAAATCTGCATCTGAAAGGCCAAATACTTTTATTTTTCAGAAATGCAAATCAGGAAGCTCTTGGAAATAAGAATTATATATTTTTTCTTTATTCCCTTTTACACACTTACTAGTCTTGGGTCAAGTGATTACTAAATAATTATTTGCTTAGTTATTTGAAATTCAAATGCTTCTGGATAATGTGATAGTGTGGGTGTAATGTTTTACATTAAATATTTTGCAGGAAATGTATTAGTAACTTAGCCCCCAAACGAGGGAGAAGGTGCCGGCATAAGATTATTTGACCAGTCACAAGGCAGACGTATACCAGGTTATGCTGTGAGGTAGGCTTTTTTTCTTTTCTACATGAGTTTCAATTAAAATTTAAATTGCCCTTTTGAAAACTTCTCAGTTGAATAGCTTCATTTTGACTTCTGTGCTGTCACTGGAGAGCTTGTTGAAACGGAAGGATCACAGAAAAAGTACTGAGGAAGGAAGCAAAACACTTAAAGTTGGATGCACTTGGGTAGACTGACGTCCAAGTGCTGCTGTGGTGTTCCTGGGCTCGAGGACCCCTTGCAAAACATTGTGTTCCCGGGGGATAATGGACCAGTAGCAGCGATAAACAAACATGCTTCAAAAGCCACCCAAGTAGTAGAGCATTCTGGAGAGACAGGCCTGGGTTTTTACAAGAGCGAGCGCTCTGGGCAGGAACATGTTTAACCTCATCTGAGATCTTCACAACAGATCTGAAGCTGGAGGAGCCTGTGTCTGTTACCAAGACGTGGGAAGTTTTTCAGTGACACGGGGACAAGAGATGGGGCTATTTTCATTGTCTGTGAATTATAGCAGAAAGATTGGATGTTATTTTCCACACTGAAATTATCCAGTCAAGGAGAGAAAACATGGGCACAGACCCTTTATTACACAAAGAATTAGAGCAAAGAAAGGTGGCCAGGCATCATTAGCAAAGGTGCTGAAGGAGAAGAGAACAGATAGTAGTTAAAAACCCATTTCACCTCCATCAGCATGTTGTAGAGTGTGTTTCAGAAAACACTAGTTGTTCAGGATATTAGACCAAAACAAACAACATAGTGGGGGGTCCAGAGCTGCCTGGAATGAAGCCATTTGAAAACCATTAAGAGGAGCCAGGTACCTTACTAATGGGAACAATAATAAGCATGGTTTGGAGCTGCAGTTTATCGGGGTTAGATTTTATCAATGAGACTTCAGGTAAGACATCAGCCTCTTCTGTTGTAAGTTTCCTATTACACTATTAGTCAAAGTTGTTTTTTTTCTCTCTCTCATTAGACTTAACATCCTAAGAAGTGTCAAGGAATGTATGCCTTTTTAACGCTAACTACAACATGTTTATTCTGTTTTTTAGAAGTGGTTCCTTTTAATCAAGATTTGCAGGGAAGTTGGTGGAAGAAGTTCATAGTGAATTTTGTAATTGTAATTCAACAGCTTGAGCCTAACTTTTGGGGGCAGGGGCATGCAGAGGGCTTCTCAGAAGATCCTACTGTGGTATAACCCTAGAATAAAAATGTGATATATTTGGATAGAGCCACCATCTATTCTACCAAAAATAGATAATCTACATTTTGGGTAAATTTTCAGCCCTTTAGGAGTTATCATTGCATTTTGTTGATGTTGAAAAACATCTTTAAGTATACCTTACATACTACAGATTTTATCTATTTTAAGTATATAGTGTTATGAATTTTAGGAAATTTATACAGACATCACCACAATCCAGTTTTAGAGTATTTCTTTTACCTCCAAAAGATTCCTAGTACCTGCCCCACCCTCCAGACCCACAAAATAATCTTTTCCAGAAATTCTGTATTAATGGAACCATGCAGTTTGTACTCTTTTCTCTCTGGCTCCTTTCACTTCACATAATGTTTTCAAATCATGGGATAGCAGTTGTTTGTTCCTTTTTAGTGCTGAGTAGTATTCTGTTGTTAGCATATGCCATATTTTATTATCCATTCAACAGTTGATGGACATTTGGGTTGTTTTCAGTCTTTTGCTATTATAAGTCATGCTTCATGTGGATGTACGTTTTCACTATTTTTCTTGGGTAGATAGGTAAGAGTGGAATCAAGATTGTATGGTAAGTGTACATTTAGTTTTTAAGACACTGCCAAATTCCTTTCCAAGGTGCCTGTAACATGCTACATTCCCGCCATCGCCATTGTAGCATCTTTTACTTAATTAAATGGTTGATGTTAGGTCTGTCCTTAAGAGCAGCAGCAGGCTGTGGAAGAGGCTGGGGAATGCTTCCCAGCACTAGCACCACTGTGGCAGGATGGATGCTGGGAATCAGATCGGACCACACAGCAAAGGATGGGGCCCAGGCTTGAAGGCTGTAGGAGACCCAGAAACAATTCAGATGGGTGACGTTTCAGGCAGTGTTAGAGTGATCAGGACTGGCACTGGATATGCTGGTGGCAGCAGACTTGTGACATGACATGGGCTCCTGGGCACAGTAGGACTCCAGCTGTAGGTGAGGGCCACAGAATGAGGCTCCAGTTCCAGAGAGGAAGACCACAAACAGCAACAGGGCCTTAGCCTCTGCTGGGCTCATGGCTTGCTTTGCTGGGGCACCCTAAACTGGGCAGACACATGGTGTCAGATACAGAGATGGGAGCAGATCCAGGAGGAGTCATCCAACAGCTAGGCCTACGAAACCATGCAGGCACAGGGAACTACCTCAGGTCAGTGAAGATGCTGTAGGGTGAGATTCTTACCAGAACTCAAACTGTGTGGGTCATCCAGCAGGTCTCATAACTGTTATGTTGAATAGAGAGCTGAGGCTTTGAGATGATGATGATGATGATGATGATGATGATGATACAACTGAAGCATCCATCTTATATAAAAACTGGTGTTTGAAATTTTAACCTTGCTATTGGCTTCTGTAAATGTTTGCTTGCTTAAATAATAAGGAAAATGAGACTATTCTCACTTCAGAGAGGCCATTAAACCTTTCTTGAACAAAATTATCAGTGCTGGCACCAGGCCAGGCCTTTGGTTGAGATCTCAAGGCCTCAGCACATAGGGGCCCTTTAAGAACTTGCAAAGAGGCAGGAAACATTCCATATTTGGGAGACAAGGAAGGTAAAAACATAAATATGGAAAATTTCTGCATGTTGGGGCCCAGAATTTGAGAAACATTTCCCTCTGGACCCGCGTGTAATAAATGTAACTCTAAATTCTCTAAGCATGGTTTGATTATTCTGATTTTCTGTAACACAACCACCATCACCATTTATATAGTGTTTACTTTATACTAAGTACTGTTTCGAGCACTTTATTTACATATACATTAGTTTATTTAATTCCCACACCAATTCCATGAGGTAGATACTAAGTATCTATTTTTCCTAACCAAGACCCTAAAACACAGAGAGGTTAAGTGACTTGCCCAAGATCATACAAGTAGTAAGGGGCTAAGCGAGGATTCAAACCTAGGCTGACTGGATCACTCTAGCACTATCCTTCGCTATTCAGCTAATGTCCTCTCATTTCATTCTGATCTCCTATAGTTGGGTCAGTTCGGGACCTTGACGACCAGAGTGAGGGACTGAGAAGCTAGAGGTGTAGGAAAGGCAAGACCCTAGTTGAAAGTTTAATACAAAATAATCACAGAGACGTAGGCCACAGGTTTGAGTCAAAGTATGGTCAGCATAGGGGAAAATATTAAATATAAAGGGAAAGCCTATGTGAAATATTCTCATCCACCTCTGCGCTACTACTTGAGTTATGTTTAACATCAGTCCAATAGTAATGAACTAGAACATTCTCATAGAGACTTTGCATTATTATAGCTACTCTCTGTTGGTTTCAGTAAGATGTTCTCCTACTCTCCAAATTAGCAAGATGTAAAAACTAAGAAAAGTTTAAAGAATGAATAGTATCTTAAATAAAATACTTTTTTGGCTTTTTCTAGAACTTTAAAATAAGATGAGAAAATATCTTGAAACTGAAGCATCTCCATCAATGCTTTGTAACTTTTCAGTGATTTCATATACAAAATAGTGGATTCTTTCAGAAGGCATGTTGGTAACCATCTCCTCTTCTTCCCTCTCCTCCTCCTCTTCTGCCTCATCATCATCAACTGTTTACTGAGCATGTACAGTCATTGATCATAAAGAAGACAAGGCCCAGTCCTTCTGGACCTTAGAGCTCAGAGGAGGGTGAGTGGACATTCCTTGGGCCTCCTCTGCCTACCTCATTTTCCTTTTCTCTTTTGTCTTCATTTCATTGGGAGGCTGTGTGTGTGTGTGTGTGCTTGTATTCTATATGCATTATTTCATTTTGCAGCAACTTGGTGAGAGAGGTATATTGTTATCCTCATTTTATAGCAAAGGAAACTGACATTGAGATTTAAGTAACTTATTTGAGGTCATTCTGACTAGAATCTATATTTTTACCACTGTGCATTTTATACCCTTCCTTCTCTCTCTAATTACCCTCCCTTCATAATATAAAACAGAAATATATTTTAGTTCCTGGCCAGGAAGCCCAGTTGGTTAGAGCACCATCCCTGATGTGTCAAAGTTGCAGGTTCAATCCCTAGTCAGGAAACATACAGGAAGCAACTAATGAATGCATCACTAAGTAGAACAACAGTTTTATGTTTCTCTCAAGTCAGTTTTTAAAAATATATTTTAGGTCATTTGATTGACTTTTTGAACTGTGTGCTGTGTTCACCTTGTTGATCGACAGATGCCTGAGTCTATCACTGGGCCTGTGGCCCTCAGGGCCTCTGTGAGGGGCAGGGCTCAGGACAGTTTTGCTGTTCGTGGGGGCCCTTCAGCCATCCGAGGTCAGGGAGGGAGTCAAGGGCAGAGCCACACGTGGTGGCATCTATCGCAGTGATCTGCGAGCTTCAGCTGACGACCAATGCTGGCTCACCACCAGTTTATGAATGACTTATAACTTCTAAATAGTTGAGAAAACGGTAGAAGAACATTTTCGACACATGAAAATGTTAGGAATTCAAATATCAGTGAAGATAAATCCTATTTTATTGCCACACACTATTCATTTCCACGTGGTCTGTGGTTGATTTCGCACCACCTGGGCAGAATGGAGTAGGGGTGACAGCCAATGGCCCGCAAACCAAGAATATTGACTGTCTGGCCCTTGACAGAACAAGTTTGCCGGCCCCTGGTCTATTGGAGGAGGTTGGACAGCCGTGAGCTTCTTGAGGAAAGTGAGTTTTCAAAGGGAGAAGAGAGCAGTGAGCAGCATGGGTTCCTGCTAAGAGCTCCTCAGACTCTGAGTTTGATGTCAGCTTTCCCAGTTACCACCTGTGTGACCTTGGGCAAGTTTCTTAACCTGCCTGTGCCTCCATTTCTCTATGTGTAAAATGGGGGTGATAATAGTTCCTACCTCAGAGGTTGTTTATAAGGATTATATTTCTATGAAAAACCCTTTAACGATGCAATACAGTGTAAGTATAATAATGCACACACACAAAAAAGGAGGTTAATGTTCGTTCTTGATCCTGGGCATTTTCTTTAGGCCAGGTACACCAGAGCCCTAGGAACTCGCTGTGCCAGCCCTTTCTGGGTAGTGCCACACCCTCAGAATTTTGAGGCCCTTCAGCTTCCTGAGACTCTTAGTCCCCGCACAGGTCCGGATGACCCACACACATACCCTTCTCCTCTTCTAGGCTAGCAGCTCCCTGTCCCAGCCCCTCCACAAGGTTCTTGCCTCTTCCACTGGGAGCCGTGATGCTGGCACTGCAGTCATGTGTTGGGACATGTTCTTCTCACATGGACCTCCCTCCCTGTTATAACCCAATGACTGCATCCTAGATCACATCCATGATCCTTATTCCAGGGGAAGAAGCTGTGGTGAACACATGTGTCCTGTGGGAGGAGTCCCCACTGATTCATCACTATCACTTTTATGGAGCATGGACCACACGCAGGCCTGGAGCTAGGTGTTCTGCACACATCGTCGTTCATCCTCCTGAGGTCCCTCCCTGCGAGTTGCACTAGCCTCACCTGGGGAAAGGGTGTCACCACTCTTGGAATGAGCCCCTCCTCTGTATCTTGAGTAAAATGTATTCCTTGCTCTCTTTGGGGGCCAGTGTTCTGTACAGACTTGGTTTCCCTAAGAAATGGCAAAGTCATAGCTTCCCTCTGGTAACTTTTGGTCCTTTCTGACCCCTATTTTTGGCTGCCTATCCCCTCTGCCCCTGCCCCCCATAACATGAAGTGGATGTTGAGTAAATATTTGCTGTCCGAGGACCCATGCAGGGAAATACGCAAACAGAAAAAGCCAAGTCCTGTTCCTCACATGGTGTTGTTTTGGTTAACAGCACATCTAGGCCAAGCCTGCTCTTCCCACTGGACAGCTGAGAAAACAGGTACAGACAGGGGAAGTGAAGTTCCCAAAGTCATAGATGGCCTCTGGCTGGGCTTCCAAACCCGGTTCTGACTCTGAAGCTAGAGAGTGTTCTTGGGGAAAGTGAAGAGGTAATAAGCCTCAGTTAGCTCTCTGGGGACAGGAAATGTTGCCCGATTTATTCACTCTTCCACCCCAAGGACCTGGAGCACACCTGGCTGGTGGTAAGCTCCCCACAAATATCCGGTGAAGTCTTAGCAAGCATTGTTGTGGCCAAGGTGCAGATGAAACTGGGAGCTTCCTGCTGGAACAGGGAACAAGGGAGAGAGTGTAGGTGTGTACCTTGTGGGATGCTTCACATCCTTAAGATCCCAAATTAACTAGTTTGTTTAATGAGCTTTCGTTTCTTCCCCATAAACAACATGAGCATGGGCCTTGGGTGACAAAAATGTCCCCACTCTAGTATACATCATCATGACAGGATAAAACTCTGTTTTTTCATGGGATGAGTCGGGAGTGATAGGTCCTCACAAGCAGCATATTAGATGCATTTGCCGAACTTTTTTTTGTCTGAGGACAAGGGAATACCTACTTACACCAGAAAATGCCTGGAAAGTTACACATCAGACTTGGTGCTATGGACTGAATTATGTCCCCGTCCATCCCCTCCCTCCCCCCCCAGCCTACAATTCCTATGCTGAAGCCCCACCTCTGGGACTGTATTAGAGATGGGGAGGTTAAGGAAGTGGTTAAGATTAAATGAGGTCATGCAGGTAGAGCCCTGATATACTAGGTATAGTGTTCTTATAAGAGAAGACACTCTTCCTCTCTGCCATGTGAGGACACAGTGAGAAGGGCACAGCTCTGAAGAGGACCCTCACTAGAAACCAAATTTGCTAGCACCTGGATCTTGGCCTTTCTAGCCTCCAGAACTGCAAGAACATGAATTTCTGTTGTTTAAACCCCTCAGCCTGTGGTTTTGGTTGTGGCAGATCGGTTGACTAATATACATGGTTTGCCAGTATTCATCCATTGACATAACTAAGATGTGGTTTAGAAAGGTTTTTACTTCTTTAACCAGAAGCAGAATTCTCCAAATGCTGCCACTAGTAGTTAATAAATTGTATCCAAATAGGTAGTGGGTATAATAGTCTATATTTTTATAATAGGAATAATTCTCCTGTTTATAAAAGGTACATCATAAACATTGTCCACTTTAAGTCTCATAATCATGCTGTACTATTGTGAGAAATAAGGAAGTTTGGGCTCAGAGAGATTCAGTGAATTTTCTAAGACCACAAGTCGACCCCAAGCCCAGGCCTTTGACTCTGGGGCAAGGCTGTGAGACTCAAGGACATAGTTCAGATTCTCTGTTCTTTAATGGCCATATCTGCCAAATGGAGGGGAAACATACACACACACACAAAAAAAACAACCCACCTTGAAATAAAGGGAAATCAGGAAAATTTAGACATAAGGTTTTGTCTTTGTCCTTAATTTACCTGGCAGCCTTTTCTGAAGTACTGGATGTATGCCTCAGAAATGTGTGGGATGCAATATGCTACATTTGCAGCAATTACTAGGCAGAATTAAGAGAACTGGGGAAGGCATTAGTGGCATTCAGACTTCACTATCAAGGCCTCTTGCTCTCAGTCACCTGAAGCATGCCACTTTAGAAGCGCTTCATCTACTAATGAAAACAAGAGGAATTACATTTTTGGCAAGAATTCCAGCACAAAAGAAATCATTTGGCTGAAGTGTCTGCAGGCTTGGATTTGACTCTTTGGAAGACATCAAGGTTTGTGAAAACAAAAACAGCAATTACAAGTTGATACAGGCCTTGTATAAGAAGATGTGTGCAGAGGTTCCTTCTGTTGGTCAGGCTGTGTGCACATGTCCCTGTTATACAACCATTACGTTCCTGCTTTCTTCAGGTGCCTCCACTTAAAAAAGAAAAGCAATGTAAACTCCCAACAACACAACACAGCTAATATCTAAGCTCCTGTGGATGGTTGTTTTCTCATCAAAGTGAAAGTGGGGGAATGAGAAATTCATATCTATTTGCATGCCTGCTCTATATCAGGCTCTGTGCTACGCTCTTATGGGGGCTTTGTGATATTTTCATCTTCACAGCAACCTGTGGGACAGACAGTATCATCTGAGTTTTATAGATTAATAGATTGGTTAAATAATGTGTTCAAGGTTTTTCTCAAAGTTGGGAATTGAAAGAAGGTCATATGATTCAGAAATCCTTGCTCACTGCTGATGAGGCCCAATGGCTCCCCTTCCCTTTCTCCCTCTTTGATGATTCAGGGGAGGGGTGAGGCCCTTCTGCCTCTGAGCTGAATGAGGATGAGGGGCCTGGGTCTGGAACATTTTTCCCGGGTCCCATACTTCTGTGTGAAATATCCATCTTTGCTGCTTGAAGAGCAAGTCCTCTAAGGATTTGGGATGCCTTCCCCTCTTCCTCATCAACTCTGCTCTCCCCAGTAAAAGCACAGCAAGATTCTTTCCCAGGTGAGGAGTGAGAATATTTGTACCCTGGCCTGCCTAATGAGGGCTCCCTCTCCTGGGGCCATGATAGGGTCAGGGCCGAGGGAGGTCCCAGCCTCCTGCTAACTTTGAGTCATTTATCATCTTCTTGTATTGGCTTCACAGCCTGGGGCATTGGTGGGCTTGGTCTTCGCTGATATCTTCAGAAAACAAGACCTGTTTCTGGGGCCACTGAGTTCCCTCTGCCTGTGCAGAGAGGAAATGAAAAGCTGCAAGAGACATATGAACATTGCTGTGAACATTGTCATACAACATCGTCATAGCCATCTGTAGCAGCACTGTTCAGGAACATTATGGGTTCTAACAGAGAGTTTTCATAACTAGGGAAGTTGTTTAGCAATCGTAGCTAAGAGTATGGACTTCGGAGTCAGACTACCCAGGTGCACATCCCAGCTTGGCCACTTATGTGACCCTCTGACCTCGAACACATTTTCTTAATTTTTCTGTGCCTCTGTTTTCTCATTTGTAAAATGGGAATGCTAATAGTCCCCACCTCACAGGGTTGTTAGGAGTATTAAATAATTTAATATGTGCAACGGTCCCAGGAACAGAGCCTTGTCCATAATGAGAGTTATAGACAGTTAGCTAGGAGGATGGTCTCCATGGTGATGATCATGTCTGCAGGGTATTGAGAATATTGATATTAGCACCTCAGGCCATTAGCTCTGGTTTATATGCTTACAAGTTGATACAGGCCAATGAGAATAATTAATTGGCCTATACCTCTCATTCATACAGTTCATTCATTCAGCACATATTGAGTACATATTATGTGCAAGGCACTGTGTTTGATACAAGGTTATACACACTTGTGATTCCGCTTTTGTGGAATTGCACAGTAGCTAGTCAAATTTAATTGTCTGGTACCGGGATATTTCAAATGATTAGTTTAATTTACTAAGATAGTCATAAACATACAATATCATTAAAATTTGTTGTTTCTTTTCTTCTTTTAAAATATATTATTATTGATTTTTATTTACTTTTTCTTTTTTTTTATTGACTTTTAGAGCAAGAGAAAGGCAGAGGGATAGAAACATCGATGAAAGAGAAACATCATTAATGTGCTGCCTCCTGCACACCCCACACTGGGGATTGATTGAGTCCGAAACCTGGGCACATGTCCTGATCGGGAATCGAACCCAGGACCTCTTGGTTCCTGGGTTGATGCTCAACCATTGAGCCATGCCAGCTGGGCTGTTTTCTTCTCTTTTAGATTTTACTAAACATTTAACAGCCCTCATGATAGAATCCGTAGCTGCCCTGTCCTACTCAGTGGCCAAATATGGCAGTGGGAGCAGCACCTTGTGTGTTAAACATTGAGAAAGGAGTGGTGGGCAGCCCTTCACCAGGGGACTGGGCTAAGGGATTAAATGTTGTCCTCGGAGTGGGAGGGTAAAGCAGGAGAGCAAGGTGAAGTGTGGAGTTTAAAATGACTTTAAAGACCCTGTTAAGTCTAAAGCTCTGTGATCCCATGGGAACTTTCTTTAGTTCTATTTCTATTTTAATGCAATCACTGATATATCTGGGTTTAAAATCTATCACTTTTTTTGTTTGTTTTCCATTTTTCCATCTGTTTTAGGTTTCACCCCCTCTTCTTGCCTTCTTTTGGATGGATTGCATTTTTTAAAATCACTTCTCCCTCCTCCCACTAGTTTGTTTCTCTTTTTTACTTGGATACCAGCGAAAATAGAACATGCACCTCTCACTTATCCAAGTCTAAAGTGACGCAGTCCCACTCCTGCCTCCAAGAACATAGGCGGTTTCTCTCCCTTTGGCTTACATGCGGTCATTGTGTTGTGCTATTTCTCTCTATATGTTTAACCCCATGAAATACCATGATTGCATCCTGCAGTCAATATTTCTTAGGCTGACCCACATGCATCCCTTTTGGTTCGTTACTCCTTCTTGTATTAATTTCACCTGTGATCATGTTCCTTCTGCCTGAAGAACACCCCTTATTTCCTTGGGTGTGGGTCTTCTTTGGCAACTCAGTTTTTGTTCCTTCTGGAAGAATGTTTTCATGGCGTATGGAATTCTAGTTTGGTGGTGGTTTCTTTCAACACACTGGAGATATCAATCCACTGTCTTCTGTCTTACGTGTGGTTGAGAAAGGACTAAATCACTCTGAGGGTGATTCATTTGAAGATCATGTAAAATCCTTTTTCCCCTATCTGCTCTTGGATTTTTTCTTTATCTTTGGTTTTCTGCAATTTCACTGTGATTTGTGTAGGTATGGGTTTATTTTTATTTATTAGCTGAAGGATTGTTAGTCCTTGTGAGTCCATGGGGTGATGTTATTGGTTTTAAAATAGTCTCAGCTATGACTTTCTCACTTGCTTCTTTCTCACTTTCTTTCTCCTCTGCTTGAACACCCCTGTATCCACCACATTCCTTGCTCCCTCTTTCATCTTTTGTCTCAGTCAGGGGTGAGGAACCTTTTTTCTGCCAATGGCCATTTGGATATTTATAACATCATTCGCAGGCCATACAAAATTAGCCTGCTATATTTGGTCAAACATTTAATTAACTCACCCCTAATGCCTTGGCAGGGTCAGACCGGATGATTTCTTGAGCCTTATAGAGCCTGCCATCCAGAGGTTCTCCACCCTTGCGCTCAGTGATAAATTCTGGAAATACCTTACAATTTATGAATTCTCTGTTCAGTTGTTATCATAGAGCTGGTAAATCTTTCCACTGATTTATTAATTTTCATTATTACTTTTTTTCTCTAGTTACAGAATTTTAAATAGCCCTTTTTTAAGTCTGCCAAAATCTTATACCCATCTGGCGCCATGCATAGCTATTACAGTATTATTGACTACATTCCCCATGCTGTACTTTATATCCCCGTGACTGTTTTTACAACTGGCAGTTTGTACAACTCTTTCTTTTAAATCAGCAAATACTCTTGGGTAATACATTCACCCACCTGGGTTCTGACTTTCTAGAAGTAATTTCTCACTACATTGATACTTTGAGGCTTTTGAGAGGATGTTTTGGAAGGTGTGTGTGTGTTGGGGGGAAGAGATTAGACAAAGAACTTGTTTGCATATATGCATAATCCATGGACACAGACAATAGTGTGGTGAAGGCTGGGGCAGGGGCAGGGAAAGGGGTTAGGGGAGGTTAGAAGAGTTTAAAATGGGGACATCTGTAATACTTTCAACAATTACAATAAATTTTAAAAACTAAATACACCAATTAAAAGACAAGAGATTGACAGAGTGGATTACACACACACACACACACACACACACAAAAAAAAAAAACTATATGCTGCGTATAAGAAACACTTTTCAAATTCAAATACTGGTAGGTTGAAAGTAAAAGAATGGGGAAAGGTATAGTATAGTACACATGAATAATTTAATAAAAGGAGCAGGAATGGGAAAAAATCAGTATTTTCAGTTGTCCTTATTGGGAAAGTTGATCCTAATTTTTTAGCATTCCATTATTAAAAGTGAAAGTCCTTATTCTGACTTTAATACAGTAAGATTGGTGGCCCTATTAATGGTTTGTTGTTTATTTGAAGAAAATACTCTTTTGACCTCTTTTTCTGCTCATTTCCCTCTTTGAAAATGAGTAGGAATGGTGGCAGTATATTTATTTGGGAAGGAGGAAGTAAGACCTAACCCCACCGTCTCATCCTTCGTACTGGCAGAGGTCACCTCTGAGGAGTGAGAAGTTTCCTGAGTGGATGCTAACTGGTGCTCTGGTAGAAAAGAAGACTAATTCTTATCAATATTTCCATTAATTTTTCTGTTACCATTTTCAAGGCATCAGCGTTTGAGCAAATAACTTGTTTCAGCCTTTCCATTGAGGTCACCTTTGACCAAGTCTAGTCCCTCTACTTCTGATGTCATATCCTATTACAGAGTAAAGCATCGTGTTTTCAGAGGGAAAATATCACTTACATGATAGAACTGACAATTTTTTTTCGATAAACACAATTCAGTAAAAAGCAACAAGAGCAATAATTAGTGTAAAAAAGTGCAGGAGACAATCCTGCTTTTGTTGTTGTTGTTGTTGTTGTTGTTTAATAGCTATACATTTTGATAGGTTGAAAGTAAAAGGGTGGAAATTTGAGGGGAATAAAAAAATAGAATGATGTATACAATTGCATATTTACTTGAAAATTTTTACAATTGTGTTCTTGAAAAATTTTATAATGAATGCACCTTTTAGATCATTTATTATCTATTGTGGATCATAGTTCTTATGAATTGGACACATACTGGAGCTCCTCGAAAGAACTTGAAGTGTTTTAACTCTTTGAAAATTGGACATTGCAATTCTCTTAATTTTAAAAGTAAATGTGAATTGTGCTCAGAAAAGAACTGTAGCGAAAAATGTCTCAAAAGTAGACAGGAAAGATCTCAGAACCATTTGAATAAATGCTTTCCAATTTAGAAAATTCAGTCATTAAAAAAATTGAAATAATTACTCTGAAGAGTGATAGGTTGGTATTCTCTTTTAAGATTCTCATCACTAATGGATTTTTAACCGTCTCTTTTCTGTAGTCACTGTATTGTCACCCTCAACCCCCCAGAGCCAGGTGTGTAATGATACACTTAGCTTCCTTCTGTCTTTCTCAGGAAAGGGGCTCATCTTCCAGTCTTCGTTGTTTTTGTTGTTGTTCTGTGTTGTTTTTTTTCCTACCAACTTTCTACTTTTGAGATGCAATTGAATAACGGCTGGAATACTAATTGTAACTTGCAATGAAAAGAATCATGATTGCAATTAATTTCTTTGTTACCATTATCAATTGCCATCATCAGCTCTTCAGCCATGAGGGTTTCTTTTGTTTGCTTATTTCTTTTCCCTTTACTGTCAAGCATCCAGGAGATGTGGGCCTCCACGTCACTTCTCTCCCTCCAGGAGTGGTGCCCTCCCAAGATAGCCACTGTGGCCCTTCCTTTCCCTCTCCTGCACCCAGATCAGCCTTGTTCTCGGTGTTTCTTCATTCAGAGGGGAAAGCTCTTCCTGGAGGTGATTTGCATCGGCTCTGCTGCCGGTCTCTGCCGCCTGACTCGATCCTCTGCCAAGGTTGCTGCTGCTCTCATGTGTTCGTTACCCTCCCTGTGACTAACTGAAGTCTCTCGAGTGCTCCACTCCTGGCTGTGCTGCAGGCAGGACCAACTTCCTGGGCATGTCTCCAGTGCAGGTGTACAGGCCCAGTTCTCAGAAGGGCCTCAGCTTGGGTTTGATGCTCTTTAGTCACTGTCTTGACATTATTAATAATTTAATCTTTGGATTTGTGTTTTGTAAGTCAAGTTTGATGGCACAGTAGACATGGATCAGGGCCTTAAATCCTTGACTCAACCTTTGTTCCTTCTTAAAATCCCACCCCCACCCCTTTCATTCCACCCCTCTCCTTACCTTCCCTGGTAAATTCCAGCTACCTGCCCTTGCCCCTAGCCTGGGACCACTGCCCCTCTCTGGCTGAGGGGCCTAATTTCGTGAGTAGGTGGAGGCCTGTCCTTCCTTTAGTCCTCTGGACCCATCAGAGGCCTGAGAGTAGGTGCAGGAAGGGTTGAGGGGAGGGCAAAGTGGAGGTTTTTCTGTCCTAGGTTGTCAGTGTCACAGTATATTCACTGGGCTACTTGGTGGCGGCCTTTTTCCATGGCTGATCCAGGTGCAGAACATGGCCTACCATAGAAGCTGCAATCCCTTGGCACTTGCCACTCCATTGTGGTTTGTGGTGGTTGGCCCCTGGGAGGCAGAGATTAATGTCTCTGCCCCTGGCTGGGACCCCGCATTTTCATTTTGCACTGGGCCCTGCCAATTATGTCTTGAGCCTTGGCTATAAATGTGAGTTATATATGGGTAGTTTTATTTGCTCTGCTGGTTGAACTCTGTGGTTTTTGGAGAGATTCAAATTTAGTAAACTGTCATTATGTCATGGGAAACTAGAAGCGCCTGATTTCTTTTAATTCACTTTATTGATTTTTTAAAACTATAAAAGTTATTCATACTTTTTGCAGCAAAACAAACATTATAAATGTGAACAAAGAGTCAACATTCTGCTTTCCTTACCTCGCATCTAAAGTAACCAGTGTTCACATTGAGTGTATATGTGTGATTGTCCCAGACTTTTACTCATGATCATATCACACACACACACACACACACACATTTGCCATGTGAGGTTTTTTTTTAGGAATGGCAAAAATGATTATATCTGTATATCCTGAAAATCCCTCTATTTTAGTATGGATCCAACTCACTCTTTTTAATAACATAATCTTGTGTATCCGTAGTGTAGATGTTCCCTAATTCATTTGCCTGCATTGTCGTGATGAACATTCAAGTTGTTTCCAGTTTTCGGTGTTATAAACGAGAGAGCAAATAAGCCCCTCTTACTTATATCTTTGTATTTAGTGCTCTTAGTTTATGAGTATTAATTCCCTAAAGTGGCAGTTCTGGACTAAGGACATGTTACTTTCTAAAGAGATTGGAAGAATTCACACTCCTGTCAGCATTAGATGAGTGCCTATTTCCCCACACTGTTGCCAGCATTGGACATTATCAATCTTGTAAATTCTTGCTAATATGAGTAGTGAAAAGTGATATCTGGTCTTGATCTCAAGTATCTTACCATGTATTTATTACTTATTAGCCACTTGAATTTCCTCTTCTGTGAATTTCATATTTACCTTTTGTATATATACATACACATATTCATATACATATACACTGAGTGGCCAGATGATTATAATCTCTGAACGCATAATAATCTGCCCACTCAGTGTATATCCTATATAATAAAAGGCTAATATATAAATTGTCCCCTCTATCAGGAGTTTAACCAGCAGGCAGGCTGGCCAACTGCCCATGTCCCCTCCCCATGGCCAGGTTGGTTGGACCCCACCCATGCATGAATTCATGCACTGGGTCTCTACTATACATATCCTATATAATAAAAGGCTAATATGCAAACTGACCTAATAGTTGCTATGACACACACTGACCACCAGGGGGCAGACACTCAATGCAGGAGTTTCCTGCAGGTGATCAGTGTGCTCTTACAGGAGGAGCACTCAGCCAGAAGCCCTGAGCTGGGCTCACAGCTGGTGAGGGCAGTGGCAGTGGCGGGAGCCTCTCCTGCCTCTGTGGCAGTGCTAAGGATGTCCGACTGATGACTTAGAACATCCCCTGAGGGCTCCCAGATTGCAAGAGGGCACAGGCCAGGCTGAGGGAACATGAATTTCATTCACCAGGCCTCTAGTGTGTGAACTAGTTTCTGTTGAGAAATCAGCTGACACACACACACACACACACACACACACACACACACACTGAGTGGCCAGATTATTATGTGTTCAGAGGTCATAATAATCTGGCCACTCAGTGTACATATATATATACATTTTATTGGAATACTATCTTTTTCTTACCAGTTTTGAGTTTTATTAGAGATATTAACCTTATCTTTCATCTATGTGGCAAGATTTTTTTCTAGTTACCATTTATCATTTGACTTAGTTATCTTATTGTTATAGAACTATTAAAATTAAATCACTGTTGTTTCCTTTCTGGCTTTGTATTTCTTGACTTGCTTAACAAATTCTCTTTGATGCTAACATTACAAACTACTCTCCTAAATTTCTTATAATTAAAAATATTTCTAATCTACTTGAACTCTATTTTTGTATCATAATTTTTTCTTTCAGATAGATAATTACTGTAATCAGCATCATTTATGAAACAAGTCTCTTATTTCCATTTTTCACATATGTTATGATGAAATGTGTTATGTTTCAACATATATTTGGGTCTACCTCTGGAATTTTATCATACTCTGCTAATACATTTGTGTATTCCCATGCCAGTGGCATATTATTTTAAGTAGAATAGTGGTATAATATGATACTATCTAATGGAGAAAATCTCCCCCACTATTCTTTTTTTTTAATTTTAATAAATCTTTATTGTTCAGATTATTACAGTCGTTCCTCTTTTTTTCCCTCCATATCTCCCCTCCACCTGGTTCCACCCCACCCTCTACCTTACCTTCCCCCCATTGTCCTCATCCATAGGTGTATGATTCTTGTCCAGCCTCTCTCTGCACCCCCCTCCTCACCTCTTTCCCCCTGAGAATTATCAGCCCATCCCTTTCTATGCCCCTATTCTATTATATTCACTAGTTTATTCTGTTCATCAGATTTTCAATTCACTTGATTTTTTAGATTCACTTGTTGATAGATATATATTTGTTGTTCATAATTTTTACCTTTACCATTTTCTTCTTCCTCTTCTTAAAGAATACCTTTCAGCATTTCATATAATACTTGTTTGGTATTAATGAACTCCTTTAGTTTTTTCTTATCTGTGAAGCTTTTATCTGCCCATCAATTCTGAATGATAGCTTTGCTAGGTAGAGTAATCTTGGTTGTAGGTTCTTGCTATTCATCACTTTGAATATTTCTTGCCACTCCCGTCTGGCCTGCATAATTTCTATTGAGAAATCAGCTGACAATCGAATGGGTGCTCCCCTGTAGGTAATTAACTGTTTTTCTCTTGCTTCTTTTAATATTCTCTCTTTGTCTTTTGCTCTTGGTATTTTAATTACGATGTGTCTTGATATGGTCCTCTTTGGATTCCTTTTGTTTGGGTTTCTGTGCGCTTCCTGGACTTGTAAGTTTATTTCTTTCACCAGGTGGGGGAAGTTTTCAGGCATTATTTCTTCAAACAGGTTTTAGTATCTTGCTCTCTCTCTTCTTCTGGCACCCCCATAATTCTGATTGAAGTTGGTACACTTGAAGTTGTCCCAGAGGCTCCTTACACTATCTTGCAATTTTTGGATTTTATTTTCTTTTTTCTTTTCCAGTTGAGTGTTTTTTGCTTCTTTGTATTTCAAATCTTTGACTTGATTCTTGCAATCCTCTAGTCTGCTGTTAAGTTTCTGTATAATATTTTTTATTTCAGTCAGTGTTTTAATTTTTAGTTGGTCCTTTTTCATCTCCTCTTGGGTCTCGCTAAATTTATTCATTGTTTCTAAGAAATTCTTAAAAAAAACCTTATAACTGTGGTTTTGAACTCTATATTCAGTCGTTTGTTTTTCTCCATTTCTTTTGTTTGTAATCTGTTCTTTAGTCTCCGCATATTTTGCTGCTTCCCTGAGTTGGTAGAGTAGCTTTTTTTTTTTAAAACATATTTTTATTGATTTTTTACAGAGAAGAAGGGAGAGGGATAGAAAGTCAGAAACATCGATGAGAGAGAGACATCAATCAGCCACCTCCTGAACATCTCCTACTGGAATTGTGCCCGCAAGCAAGGTACATGCCCCCGACCGGAATCGAACCTGGGACCTTTCAGTCCGCAGGCCAACGCTCTGTCCACTGAGCCAAACCGGTGTCGGCTAGAGTAGCTTTTTTTGTTAGGTGTCCTATGTGGCCCAGTAGCTCTGCCTCCCCAGTTACTGAAGTGGACACTCTTGGTGCACCCCTATGTGAACTGTGTGTACAGTCTTGTAGTTAATTCTTGATTGTTGTTGGTATCCTTGGGGGGAATTGACCTCCAATCCAATTGGTTGTGAGGATCAGCTGTGTCTGTGCATGCAGGCTTGCCTCCAGACCTCTGCCTTTTGTGTGTGCTTGGGAGCTTCCGGATCTCTGCCTTTCGGTTCCCCGGAATTTCCGTTTGCTCTGGGGACCCGTATGAGTCTGGATCCCCAAGGTCTCGCCCGAAACTGGGGTTCAGTGCAGTTGGACCAGGATTTCAGTGCTGTTGTGAGGTTCTGTTTTCCTCCCGCTAGAGGAAGCCAAACACAATCAGCAGTCAGCGCTCTGTGTGAGCACTTTCACGCACACTTTCGCATCCACTTTTGTGAGCCCCCAGACTTCAGTCTTTCGCAGTTCCCCTAAGTTTCCGTGCACTCCTTCCTTTTCACAACAGTCTAGACTCTCCCTCTGAGTCTCACCTGGAGCTGGGGTTCAGTGCAGTTGGGATTTTCTGTCTCCTTCCCGCTAGAAGAAGCCAGCCAGGCACTCTGCCACCCATCCTCTCCACGAGTGTGTCTCCGTACCTCAGCTTTTTGCAACTCCTCTGAGTCTCTGTGTGCTCCTCTCTTTACTTCTAGTTGTAGAACTTCCACTCAGCCAGCTTTCCTGTGGTTCTGGATGGTGTCCGTTCTGTCTTTTAGCTGTAGTTTTGAAATTGTTGTGTGAGGCAGCAGCTTAAGTGTTCACCTATGCCGCCATCTTGGTTTCTCCTCCCCCACTATTCTTAATTTTGCAAAATTTTCTTGGCAATTCTAATGGATTCTTTCTTATGAACTTAAAATAATTGCTTCCATTTCCTCCTAAAACTCTTGGGATTTGGGTTGGAATTTTGTATGTTAAAGTTTAAATATTATTATTCTTTAAATATGTAATTTTCCTAATAATTATCAGTTCCTTTCTGGGTTTTACATCTGTCATTGCTATACTGTATGAACTGGTTTTCTATATCTTGTAGGTTAGTGTTAGTTTAGAGCAGTGGTTTGGCAAACTGTGGCTTGTGAGCGGCTCTTTGGCCCCTTGAGTGTGGCTCTTCCAAAAAATACCACAGCTTGGGTGAGTCTGTTTTGAAGAAGTGGAGTTAGAAGAAGTTTAAGTTTAAAAAATTTGGCTCTCAAAAGAAATTTTTGTTGTACTCTTGATATTTGACTCTGTTGACTAATGAGTTTGCCAACCATTGGTTTAAAGGAAGACTATTAGTTTTGTTTGTTTTGTTCCTATATAATAAATATTTTCTGAGTTCCTTTTACTGTGGATCTAAGACTTTGTCCAGTATCAATGCTTCATTATTGCAGGTACCACTAGAGTAGCAAGCAGCTTCTGAATGGCTCTGATGATCCCCACTTCCTAATATTCATGCCCTTGGGAATTTTTATTTATTTGTTTTTAATTAAAATTCTTTTAATTACTCTTTCCATGCAGTATTATTTTGTATTAGTTTCAGGTGTACAGCATAATAGTTAGACAGTCATATGCTTTACAGTGTTCCCCCTGATATTTCCAGTACCCACTGGCATCATCTGTAGTTACTACAACATCATTGACTGTATTTCTTTTGCTGTACTTTACATCCCCAGGACTATCCTGTCACTACTGGTATCTACTTCTCAGCCCCTTCACCTCTTTCACCAGTCCTCAACGCCCTCCCCTTTGGCATTCATCAGCCTGAACGCTGTTTTTGTATGCTCATCTTGCATCATCACCTTATTAAAAATGTTTTTTTTCCATTTTGTAGATTTTGGTGTAGGCAATGGTGAAAAGTTGAATACTAATTTTCTCTCTCTTTTTTTGGTAGCTTTTTACTTCTTAATGAAAATGTATGCAATATTTATCTGTATCTGGTAGTTCAGTTACTTTAGCAGGGTATGCCTGATTAAGCCTGAAGGTTTGAGTGTTTCTAAGGAAAGTTTTTTTGTATTGCTTTTTCATTTATGTGTTTTCCATTTGATTATTTTTTTCTTTAGAGCTATTGATTCTGCATTTAAAATATTCTGGATCTATTTCTTTTCTGCTTTCCCCTATTTTGCTATAGATTTTTTATTTGACTTTCTAAACCAGGGATCTACCAACTTCAAATTACTTATGAAATCTATGCTGCTGCCTATTTCTATAAATAAATTTTTTATTGGAATATAGCCAAGGTTACATATATATGTGATGTCTCTGGCTGCTTTCATGCTGCAATGGCAAAGTTGGGCAATTTCAAGAGACCATATGGTCCACAAAGTAAAAAATATTTACTAATTCAACCTTCACAGAAAGTTTGCCAACTCCTGTTCCAGACCACTTATTTTGTTCTCAGGACTAAATATTCTTTCAGTTAGATTACTGAATTTTAAAACTTTTCCTAAATCTTTTTAATTTCAGAAAATGTTTTCTTGTTCTAATTAAATCTCTTTGAGGATTTGCATTCCTTTATCCTTTAATGTTTTCTTTTTTTCTATTCTACTAGTGAGGCTTGTCTGATTTCAGTTTGGCCTTTTCCCCGTAGAGGCTGAATCCCCTCCCAGGTTTCTGTGCCTGTTCCTGAGTTGGATGCCCTTAGCCCAGTGCAATGAGGTTGTTGAAGCACTCAGGCAACGTCAGACTTGAAGGGGATGGAAGGCCTGGCAGTCCTTGCAAGGGGCAGCCCTGGTCAAAAAAGGAGAAGGAACTGTACTTGTTCCAATGATGATTGAGGAAGGACTGTTATCGTCTAACCTTGACAGTGCATTGGGTAGATAGAGAAGCATTTTCCAGTCTGTAAGGACTAAGAAATAACAAAACTGAAAATGACAAAATGGAAAAATGAGAATGACAACACTGAAGCTATCATTCTTTGGGCACATCACGAGATGTTTAAAGGAAATATTATAATAAAAGTCCCACATATAGTCACATTATTGTCTTTGGAAAAGACAATAATACTAGGAAAAATAGAAGGCAGCAGAAAAAGAGGAAGCTCAGGTATGAGATGGATTGACTCATAAAAGAAGCCACAGGCATGAGTCTACATGAGCCGAGCAGGGCTGTTGAGGACAGATGTTGTGGGCATCACTCATTCATAGACTTGCCAGGAGTCAGAACCAATACAACAGCACATAACATACTCAAGGACTGAGAGTGTTTCAGTTCTCCAGGCCCAGCAGGATTGTGGGACTTCTATCCATACGGTATCACATGGTAGACTGGGAGATACAGGACTCTTCACCATAACACAGGCACAGGCGCACGTCCATACCATGCAGATGCACATCGTCCGCCTTCTTGGCCCAAGATGCCATACATCACAGGTTACAAAGCCAGGGCAGATATAGCCTATTAGGAACTCCAGGCCTCAGCAAAAAACTTATTCTTGTTTTCTAGATTTTAGAGTTAGTATTTAGTTTATAGATAGGAAATTAGGAGAACTCCTTGCTGATTTCTGATTTGGATATTTACTTTTTCTCTTTGCCTATCTGACTATTCCATGACGGAATAGGTCTTGTGGGTGGTTCTATTATAGACCAGCCTGGGGCTTGGCAAGTATTTGATTAGAAGTTTAGTGATACCTGGAAGGGTTCTATATGCCCATCAATAAATGACGGACTACACTCATATGTTTATTTTCCTATGTACATGTATGTATGTGTGTGCACATGCACGTGTGTACCCCCTTATAAACATATATATATATATATATATATATATATATATATATATATATATACAGGCTCAATATTCATGGTAAAGTAAATATTATAGTAAAAGGTCCACATCTAGTCATATGAACATGGACTAATCATGAAGGAGAAATAAGCCCCAAAGAGATCAATGTTCAAGGACCCTGTTTGATAACTCTCCCATCTTCTAGACATTTCATGAAAATACTTACTGGTTAATGGATATTCATCATTGCTGTCGTTTACAGAGAAAATGCTAGTTCAGCTGATTAGTTGAACTTTTTCAGTTTATAGAGGTTTCTCTTTGGACCAGGGATTCGCAGATTTAGAAGGTAATCTGTATTTGTTCTTGATCACTGTTTAAAAGCTTTGGTTCAAAAAAAGGTATAATGTAAATTTGTGAGGATCCTTTATTGCTGAAGAATGTTTATTTACAATTATTTGCCATTTATTATCATTTAATTATTAGTTACAGTAATAAATTTATTTTCACATCTTCAGAATAGTTTTTACCCCCAGAGAATCGTAAATTGGAAATAATAGATGAAAGCAATGATGGGTCATATTTTATGGACCACTAAAGAAGTGTAACTCTTATGGGAGCTGTTCTAATGCATTGTTTGGTCTACTCGCCTGGACTACATTTAAGTGGTAGTTTCATTATGTATTCGACATCCACTAGTGCATAGTTATTCTTATCGTAATCTCATTTGATTCTATTTCATTTTTAAAATTCTGTAAGTCTGATACAGAAGTGGTTTTCTTCTCTTATTCTGTTTTACCATTTCGGAAATATGCTCCCTTGGTCTTCAATAACTGGAAGAAATTCCCCCTCTTTGTCTTAAGGGCAAAAGGAGGTTACAGTGAAACTATGCCACAGTAAGATTTTTATGGACTTTTAAAAAAAGAAGCACAAAATAAATAACTTCTGGGGTATATCCTGAGTTCTGTATAAATTTATCCCATTCAGAATTTTGGTGTTGAAATAGCAACATCACTGGTGTTTAGAATGGTGAGGATAAGGTTAAAGTTACTTCCTGCAAACTTACTTCCAGTACACTAAACTTGTAAGGCATGAAGTACCAACTATTACATTTTAGAAAACAATATCAAAGCAAAAAAGGTTAAAACATAATTTTCTGAGTAATCATCATTTCATTACAAGTTCAGTTAGCCTGAATGTCCCCTATTCTGAGCATTTTTAAATTGATATTTTGTTTAGCTCTGTTATCAGTTTATTCAACAACGATGCATTTCATCTTAACTAGATTTCAGGCATTTTCCAGGTGCCAGGCTAATAGAAATGAATTGCATAATAATGAAAATAGAATGTGATAAGATAAATTAACCACCAAAATTATAAAGATACCTGATAAAAATAACGTAGAAGACAAAATGCATTTGATGTTTAAAAAATACTTACTAAACCCAAAAGAAGGCAAAAAAAGAGGGAAAGGGGCAACCAAGAACAGAGAAGACAAGTGAAAAACAAAGAGCAAGATGATAGTTTAGCCCTAGCCAGTTTGGCTCAGTAGATAAGAGTGTCGGCCCTCAGACTGAAGGGTCCCAGGTTCGATTCAGGTCAAAGGCATGTACTTAAGTTGCAGGTTGGTCCTGGTCAGGGCGCAGGTGCAGTAGGCAAATAATCAATGTATTTTCTGTCTCTCCCCTCCTTCTACTCTCTTTAAAAAGCAATGGAAAAATATTCTCGAGTGAGGATTAACAACAACAAAATATATGGTAATCTAAACCTAATCATATTCATAATTACATTAGAGGTAAGTGGCCAAACACCTCAACTAAAAGGCAGAGATTAAACAGATTAAATAAAAGAAATGGTAACTACATTAAATATAAAGGCACAAATAGTTTAAATGAAAAGGATAGCAAAAGTATACCATACTAACACTAATCAAGAGAAAGTTGAAATGGCTATCTTAATGTCAAACAAAATTAATTTCAGAACTAAGGATATTACCAGTGCTAAATATTACCATTTTATAATAAAAAGGGGTCAATGAATAAAGAGAATATAATAACACTAAAATATTATGCTTCCAAATATACTAAAATAAAAACTGATATAACTAAAAGGTGAAACAGATGAATCTACATTTAAACAGAGATTTCAATACCTTTTCTCAATAATAATTGGGGAAGAATGTTCCAGACAGAAGAAAAGGTATGTGTAAATATCCCGAGGTCAGGAAGAGTTTGAGTGTTGGAAGAACCCAGAGCTGTCCAGTGTGTTTAGAGCAGAGTGAGTTCAGTGCGCATGTCCATGGTAGGCCAGAGGGCAGGCATGGACTAGATTGCATAAGTCCTTGTGGACCCTAGTAAAGATTTGGGAGCAAAAATGTTTGCTTCATACTATAACTTTGATTTCATATTTAGTCATTAGGTACTTGTAGAATTTCTTCTGCTTTTCTAGATGATATCTCATGGATCTGTCACAACTTTTGAGTTTCATTTTCAGTTATTGAAAGCCCAATATGATCTAAATAAAAAATCCTATGCCCCATCATTCACTCCAAGGCCTCTCCATTTGCTTCAGCTCACGGCTGACCTTGTCTTAGAAACCTGCAACAGAGAAGGGGTGTATGGCCTTTTATCTCAACTCTCCTTGCTCTACCCAGGCTTCTGGTTTCTCTGGTCAGAGTGAGAAGTAAAGGGGAAATTGGCCTTTTTTGAAGTCTTTTAACTTTTCTTTAGTTACTGAATACTTCCGCTCATAGAATACTTTGGTGGTTCTTTGTCTTACCCTCTGCTACACACTTCTCCCAACACACACACCACACACAGACACACACACACACTCAGACACACACACACACCTGCACTTTTCCATTCTTGTCTAGTGGAATGTGTTTCCACCTGACCTTTTATCATGCCCTTCTCTCCTGGCTCCTGCTTTTAGGGCTTCAGCTACAGTCTCTTCTGGCATCCCCTTGCTCCGCTGGCAGGCAGCCTTCTTGGATAGGGTCCCTTCAGATGATCCAAGCCTACTGCTGCCTTCTGCATTGTTCATGAGGCCCCCAGGACAAGTTACAAATCACTGCCTCACCAAACTTTGGAAGAATAGGCTTCTTACATTATCCTCTGTCCCTATCCTGTTAGAGGCACCTCCAGCAGCCCTTGTCCCTCTGGTACATTCCCTCACTCTCCTGCAGACACCTCTACACCTTCTCTGATGGCAGCATTAGAAGTTTATGAATTTCTTCCTGTAGGCTGTCTTCTGCACCTCACTCCCATGGGGGAGTTCATGTGCTGCCCTCAGAGAGAGGGAGAATATCTTCCCTCCTTGCCTGCTCTAAGAAGGAGGCCAACTCCATAGTAATTCTTACTAAGCCAACAACTGTTTAAACATTTGTCCTCTTTCAAATAGGCTAGAGATGGGAGTTGAGTTCAGAGTGGTGGCAATGTGTGCCCTCATCCTGGCGCAACTCCTGTGTAGATGAGTCTGTATAGCATGCTGACCCTTATTTCCGCTTTTGGCCATTTCATATCCTGTTACCTGTAGGAAAGAGTTCGAGTACAAGAATAAAGCTATTGTGTGCACTTAATTATATTATTGAAATATAAAGGAACAGCTAATTTGATTGTTCAAGATTTTTCTGCTCATCAAAAGAAATTGTCAACAATATGAAAAGGCAGTTATGGAATGGAAGAAAACATTTGCAAACCACATATTTGGTAAGGGGTTAATATTCAAAATATACAGGAACTTATAGATTAATAGCAAAAACAAAACCCACAAATAACCCAATTAAAAAATGAGCAAAGGACTGGAGACATTTTTCCAAAAAAGATATGCCTGTGATCAGTAGGTACACGAAAAGGTGCTCAACATCAGTAATCATGAAGGAAATGCCAATCAAAACCACAATGCTATGTCACCTCCAACCTGTTAGGGTGGCTGTTATAAAGAGACGAGATAACAAGTGCTAGTGAAGACAAGGGAAAAAGGTTACCCTCGGGCACTGCTGGTGAGAATGTAAATTGGTACAGGCACTATGGGAAACAGTATGGAGGCTTCTCAAAAAATAAAAAATAGAAATACTGTAGGATCCAGCAATTCCACTCCAGGGTATATGAC
Organism: Lasiurus cinereus; assembly: GCA_011751065.1. NCBI lineage: Eukaryota > Metazoa > Chordata > Mammalia > Chiroptera > Vespertilionidae > Lasiurus > Lasiurus cinereus. Next base: position 40,506,649 of record JAAGEH010002531.1, on the reverse strand, counting down.
AAAACCATTATCTTGAAGAGCTGTATATGCCCTCCATGTTCATTACATCATTATTCACAATAAACAGGGTATGAAAACAACCCCAGTGTTCATCAATACATGAGTGGATCAAGAAAATGTGGCAATTGACTATTATTCACCCATAAATGAAGGTAATCCTGCCATTCGTGACAACATGGGTGAATCTGGAGGGCATTATGCTAAGCAAAACTGCATGGTATCACTTATATATGGAATCTAAAAAAAAAAATAGTTGAACTGATAGGACCTAAAATTAGAAAAGTGGTTGTCAGGGGCTGGGGGATGGGGAGAAGAGGGAAAGGTTGGTAAAAGGATATAAACTTTTCTTTGTAAGATGGATAAGGTCTAAAGATCTAATGATAATGATATTGCATAATTGAAGCTGGCTACGAGATTAGAACTTAAATGTCCTCACACAAAGAAAAGGAAGATAATGTGTGAGGTGATGGATGTGTTAACATGAAAGAGGAATCCTTTCACCATATACATGTATCAAATCATCATGTTATGTACTTTAAATATCTTATACTTTATTTGTCAATTATGCCTTAATAAAGCTTGAAGAAAGGATGATTTCAAAAGGCTGTAACATGGCAGTAGAAATTTAAGACCTTGCTGAATTAAAGTGTTTCTCGGAAATCACCATCTGGTTTGGAAAGGAACAGGCCTCTTCCTGTAAAGAGATACTTTAAGAAGTGACATTTAAAAATTAGCCACCATTTGTATAAATGTTTCTGGAAATTTTGTATGTGAAATTTAATGATTGATATATTAGGAAATATTAAGTACATTCATAGATAGGAGTTTCATAGAATTTGAATATTAAATAATTTTATAATAAAGATGAATATATCCTCAGACATTTTTGATACTTTTTCACTGAGGCTCATTTCTTAATCAATTATTGGGCTATTTTCCTAAAGTATCTTGTTTCTTTCTCAGAAAAGCAATGAAAAAAAAAAAGAAAGAAAGAAAAGAAAATCAGCTGTAGCAGGTTAGGTTCAGTGGATAGAGCGTCAGTCTGCGGACCCAAGGGTTCCGGGTTCGATTTTGGTCAAGGGCATGTACCTCAGTTGCAGCTTCCTTCTTTCCGGGCTTAGGCCTGGTCAGGGCGCATGCAAGAGGCAGCCAATGTGTTTCTCTCACATCAGTATTCCCATCTTTCCTTCTCTCTACCCCTCTCTCTAAAAACCAATGGAAAAATGTCCTCGGGTGAGGATTAAAAAACAAACAAATAAACAACAAATAAATAAAATCACGAGCGTTCGAAACCTGACTGAAAATGGAGAAACAAATTAGGAACAATTGGTCCGGACTACCCTTCATTTCTGTCAGATTATGGAGAGACCACAAATTGAGTCTGTTTGAAAGGTAGTTGTATTCTGTTGCTGTTAAATGTCTGGAAATAAAAATAGCCTGTCATCTTGAAAGGTTAAAAAAAGTGTCATGGCTGAAAAAATAAAAAAATAAAAGCCAGAAGCTATAAGCTATCCTGTTAGAATTATTCTATGGCGGTAACAAAAGCAGCCTGCAGTCCTTCCGAAAGGAGCTTATCTTATGATACTCACAGGTGTGATGGGGAGGAATGTGGTCTCCACGGAGACGGAAAAGATAAAAAGAAAGAGCAGCTCTTGTCCTGCGTGTAAATCCAGGGCCTTAGAGAGATGGAAGTGAAAGGGCTGTTAAAACATTTATTTTTAGTGCAGATTGAGATTTATTGAAAATCAGTTGTGAGTGGAATGCAGCATTGATCAGTACAGTTTGGCAAGACTCGGGGAACCACACTTATTTATGTTTTGCTCTCAATTATGCCATTTTGTTAATCTCTAGGTTTAGTGTAACTAATAGCTATCACCAAGACTGTCAGTCCTCTCCACACATCAGAGGGTATCAGTACGTTCATTGCTAAAGGCCCCTTCTACCTCCTGGGACTGACCAGATGGTGGGTCAGTGGGTTTGCCCCACACGCCTGGACCTGCCAGGTGCTGGCTGACACCTAAGAGGATTCCAGTGATATCCCTCCCAAGGGTATGCAAGAGGGAGACTGGCCTGCTGTTCCTCTGAACTCAGATGTTCAGCTGGGATCTCTGCTTAACTTGTAGAAGTTTCCCCTGATTTGGCCTCGGCAGCAGGTGGGGTTTTCCACGCTTGGATTCAGAGAAGTGGCTGTGTTTGCAGTGAAATATTTTTTATCCCTGTGTAATATTTGAGGGCATTCCTTTGCAGGTTGCCAACAGCCTCCTATTTTCCCCTTTGAATCTTTTTTTTTTAATTTAATCTTCCCCTGAGGATATGTTTTTATTAATTTTAGAAAGAGAAGAAGGGAGAGAGAAAGAAACATCAATGTGAGAGAAACATTGATTGTTGCCTCCCATTTGTGCCCCTCCGGGGATCAAACCCACAACCTATGTATGTGCCCTGACCAGGAATCAAACCTGTAACCTGTTGGTGTATGGGACGATGCTCCAACTAAGTGAGCCACCTGGCCAGGGCCTTCTCTGCATCTTTGCTCAGGATAAAATAAGCTGGGCTACATTTTTCTACATGAAAAACATTTTTAAATGAGAACACTGCCTTAAAAATAGTAGCAGGAAGCACATGTCTTTATTCACGTTATAAAGTATAAATAGTAGCAATATACTTCATGTCTATAGTGTGGCCAGTTAAGATGGGAAAATCCTGCATGTGGGAATGGTGGTGGGGCTAGTGAAAGCAACTCATGAGGGGAAAAAGGAGAAAAATACGAGGACAAACAGAATAGAGTCCATCGAGACAAAGGGAGATGGGGAGCTTTCACGTGTTTTTGAACATGTTCTTTGGCCATTGATTAGCTTGTCACAATCGCCTCATGTGGCTGTTACACATAATCAGTATTACCTTCAAAAATAAAGTTGGGAGAGGTGTATCTCTCACTTTGTACCCCCAATGAAATATTGAAGAACTAAACTATGCTGGAGGCATCAAGCTGCTGTTCATTTTTAAAACACATGATTATGAAGAATAGAAAGTATAACAGGGTTAATGACATACCCCTTACACAAGGACTGATTTCCATACTTTACAGTTGTCCCTCAGTATCAGGTGTGTTCATTGTGTGACTGCATCCAGTATTTGTGCACAGAGGACATCGCTTTGACTGTATTTAATTTGGTCCCTTGCATCACCTTTTGTATGCCATATATGGGATTGGCTGTGCCCTCTGGTTTTCTGCGCCAGTCCTTACTGCGCTGGTGATAGGAACCTGTCATGACAAGTCCTCCAGAGGAGGCCAGACAGACTTGAAGGTGCCACTTGATTTCTTTCCCCAAATCTAGTTTGTGAACCACAGGACTGCTTCACACACTTAGACGCTCTCAGTTGACTTCGCAAGGATTAGTACTAATTGGTTCTTTGCTTCACTTGACTTGGGATATAATATCTTCAACAGAAGACTTCTCCTCCCTTCATTATAATAGTAATACTTAAAGGCTCTTTTGCAGAGTAATTGGAATATGCATGGTTGTTACTTCGTAGACATCAACTGAGTTGACTCTCAAATATGTGCTTGTAAGACAGTGTGGTAAGCTTTCACCACAATAGAAGCAAGATGGGGAAACAAGGCAAAATGATTCGTGGATCATGCGGAAGCCATCAAGGGGAGCTTTAGAATGATCAGTGGCAAGTAGAATGGGGGACAAAGACTCAGAGTTGAGGGCAGGATACTTTTTGGTCAGAGAATAGAAAATGTTTAGTTTTCAGTGATTTAAGATCAATGTGAAATTTTATCCAAATGCTGATCTTGCAATAGATTAAATAATATATTCTAATGTCTCTGTGCTTTCTTGAAACATATTTAAGTAAACAGAAACCTTTATTTTTATCATATTTAAGTGAATAAAAGTTTTTACTCTTTAGTACTAAGGTTTATATTTGAAATGCTGTTGTAGATTCTGGTAATTTTTCACAGAGAACAAACTTGATTCTTCTGTACTGAAAGACTAAATTACAGGAACCTATCATTCTGCTTCTCTTGCCACCCATCAAAATAGGATGATTTGAAAATATGGTAGTTAGCTTATTCCCATGCTTTATTAAAGTGGAGGAGGTGTCACCAGGCCACTGCTAAAGGTTTTCAAGCCTCCTCTCTCCCATTGGTGTCTGGATACCTGGTATTTGGTTCTCTGTAGAGTGACCATATAACCAATTTTCTGATGGGGTTTATTATTATATGATTATTATTTATATAGCAGCTTTATTGAAATATAATTCACTTACCATACAATTCATTCATTTAAAATGTACAATTCTATAGTTTTTATAATATATTCTATAGTATATTCCCAGAGTTGTGCTACCATCACTATTGTCAATTTTAGGACTTTTATCACCTGAAAAGGAACCCAGTAGGCATTAGCTATCACTACCCTGTTTCCTCTCACCACCATCACCCTCCAGCCCAGGGAAACACAAATCATCTTTCTGTCTGTATAGATGGGCCTATTTTGGATATTGCATGTAAATAGACTCATATAGTATGTGACCTTTTTGTGTCTGGCTTTTTTCATTTAGCATATTCTGAAGGTTCACCCATGTATGGCATTTATTAATACTTCATCCTTTTTATGGCTGAATAATATTCTATTGTGTGGGTATATCATATTTATCCATTGGTGGACAATTGGGATGTTTCTACTTTTTGGCTAACATTGAAAAGGATGACATTCATGTACAAGCTTATATGGACATATGTCTTAATTTTTGTGAAATTTTTGTGAAATTCAACCTAGGATTGAAATTACTGGCCTACATGGTAACTCTGCATTTAACCATTTGAAGGACTACCAGACTGTTCTGCAAAGCGACTGAACAAATTTTCATTCCCATCAGCAATATATGAGGGTTCCCATATCTCCCCATTTTCCCCATTATGTGATTTTTTTCTTACAGTGGGGACAGTTTTGAGATTGAAAGTGAGCACATATTAGTTATATCAGGTATGAACCAGGTGTGAGTATCCTGAGTTAACCAGGAAGTTGGTTAATCTAGAACTCTGGGAAATGGGGCCCGCTCTGGGCAGCAGGAGAGGGGCAGCAGGGGGACATGTGGGGACATGGAGCTCAGTGTCAGGATATTCAACAGGAAAACATGTCTGGGTTTATCACAATGTCCTGCTGGTAGTTATTACTGCTTCTAACGATCATACCTATATTCACTTTGAACGGCTTCAAGGCCTATAAAATCACTTTGACAATTAGGTTATCACTCTTAATAGTGAGATACAGCAGTAGCTCAGCTTCGTTCAGTAGGTAAAATAACTGTAACCAGGTAAAGCACAGGCTCTTCAGAGCAAATATGTAACAGGATGTTTTATTGGATCTGTGCTCTGACTGTGGTTTGGTTACCAGGGACAGTATTTTGGCATTGAAGTGCATCTCTTTCCTGGGCCTCTCCTGGTTGCTGCAGGTTTTACAGATTTTTGTCACCTTATTTCTTTTCCAGTATTGTTAGTGACCACATGATACTGTTCGTGTAAGCTGTCTGGTAAGGGAGTCTCTAGCCCTCTACCCTGTCACAATGGCAATTGACCCTTGAGGCTAGCAAGAGCTCTCATTATTCTCATCAACTGGCTAGGTCATGCCATAGAGAACATTGGCTGACCCAGAAACCAAGGCATCAGAAATAAAAGTGGTGTTGGCACCATAAATACCTATTGGACTTGAATACCCATAAAATGTATTCTTTCCAGATTGTATGATCTGGTGTGCTGGCTTTTGTCTATTAATGAAAACCATGGATCACAAGGTTTCCGTTTTTTTATTTGCAGCTGGAAAGCTCAGAGCTGAGGGTTTTGTGGGGTTTTCTTTTTGTTTTGTTTTTGGTTCAATTGTAGTAACTAATTCATCAATGTCTTTAATATAACCATTTCTGTCCTCCTTGCGATGTTTTTTAACTGATTTTTTTCTTTTTAAAATATATTTTTATTGATTTCAAAGAGGAAAGGAGAGATAGAAACATTAATGATGAGAGAAAATCATTGATTGGCTGCCTCCTGCATATCCTTATTGTGGATTGTGCCTGCAATCTGGGCATGTGCCGTGACCAGGAATCAAATTATGATCTACTGGTTCATAGGTCAATGCTCAACCACTAAGCAACACAGGCTGGGCTTAACTGTATTATCATTATCATTATTATTTAGTTGACTTAAAGAACATATATGGAGCATCTGGTTTTTCATTCTAATTTACATTGTAAGCCATGATCCCTGTGGACCAGGCCAACCGTTGTTGCTAGTATAAAACATTGTACAGATATATTTGAAACATGGAGATATTTCACTAATGATCCTTATAGTCTCTTTTATTTTGTTTTTTAAATCCTTACCTGAGGATATTTTTCCATTGATTTTTAGAGAGAGTAAGAGGGAGAGGGAGGAGTGGGAGAGAACTGTATTTTTAATTATCCTTATTTTATGACTTAAAAAACTAACAAACATTGAAACCACCTTTGAATTTTTTAAAACTCCCATGAGAAAATATCCCTGTCTACTCTCTCCAGAATCGTAGACCATTTGAAAAATTCCATGATTGGTTTAGGTAGGTGGCGCTTCTATGGGGTACCTTTGCTCTTTGGACTTTCTACCACGTGGGGTCATCTTGTTTCTTCAGACTAAGGGAGTATCAGGAGAGGAACTCTGAGTTTTCTTCCAGAATTTAATTAGAAAAAGCAAAATGCTCGATAAAGAGGCACTTTTCTCAACATTAAATATCTTGCAGGGAAAATGGGCTGAAGTTTAAACTGCAAGCTCATCTGAGATCATTCACATTGGCCTTAATGACAGTTGTGGACAGAGCATAATCTCTTTATTGCCCCTTATTTTCTAGGGAACAGGAGTGAATATGCCCCGCTCCTGAGGTCTTTGGCAGAGCTCAGGTCCAACTCTGCCTTGACCACCCTGCCCAGGAATAAGGGGACATCCCCCCAGCGTGGTGGGGTGGTCCTCCAGAGGGCTTCATGCCTTTGAGTAGCCTGCTGTGTGGCAGCATTTTCCGTGATGTGGAAGAGAGGTATAGTCAGTCCTCCTTAGTGTGTTCTGTATTTGATTTCCCTGCTCCCTAAAATTTATTTGTAACCCCCAAATCAGTACTCACAGGACTCTGTGGTCATTTGTGGACATGGGAACAACAGTGAAAAACTTGAATCATCCAATGAGAATGTCCCTGCTGAGGTCGGACAAGACCCCAGCTCTTACGCTATAAATAAGTGTCCTTTTCTCCAATCTACTTAGTGTAAGGTTTTCCACAAATTTGTTCTTTTGAATTCACCATTAAAAATGGGCTCCAAGCATAGTGCTGAGGTGCTGTCAATGTTCCTACCCAGGAAAGCTGTGATGTGTCTTACAAAGAAAATATGAGAGTGAGTTTAGCCTTGTTCAGGCCTGAGTTACAGTGCTCTTGGCCCTGAGTTCACTGGTAATGAATCAACAATGTATTAAACAAGATGTCTTTAAACAGAAACACACATTAAAAGAAAGGTTATGTGTTGATCAGTTGAAAAAAATGTTGTGTCCAAAGGTTTATAGGAACCTCTCCTTATATTCCTCCTAGCCTCAGTGGTTCAGTATTTATTAATTCAGTGTGTGCAGTGACTTTGCAGAACATAGCTACTGTGAATAATGAGCATCAACTGTATCTCTCTTCCTAGCCTCATAAATTTTTCAAGTATGTGGGACCTGCCTTCAGCCCTCCAGGAGAATGTAAGGGGCTTATTATTTCTTGGATCTGTTTCTTCTGGACAATTCCTCATAACAAATTACAAATATTATGTAGTGTTGAGTTCAACTTTTGAAAACCTAGTCAAAGTCATCTTCAAGGATTTTATTTCAAACATTGAGCCAGACTTAAAATCAGTGGAGAACTTGGCCTGTCTTCAAGTTTCTCTCTGAAATATTTTCACAGGACATAGTAAATGTATGACATGTTTCTTTTTATTTACTAGGCATTCACAATGTGGAAAAATACATGTCACAGTAGAATTTAGAAAAGAATGATTTATTGGGCATTGAATTACACAACATTGTAAATCTAGAGAAAATTATTAACAGTAAGACTTCAAAAGCTGAAAGACTGTTTTTAGTGAACTATTTCCATACAAGCAAATCATGTCAGTGTTTTCAATGTAGAATCCTTTGAATGTGCTGAGAAAGAGTATAATACTCACACATCTCTGTAGGGCATTTATGGTTTTAGTCCTCATTTTCTGAGAACTAAAGAGTCTTCCTGAATAAGAAAGTTTGGTAAGCATGAAGTGATAATTATTATAAAACATTGATTAAAAAATAACACATCAAAATGTATATTCTCTTCATGGAATTTGATTCATGCTCTAGCCCAATGATCAGCAAACTCATTAGTCAACAGAGCCAAATATCAACAGTACAACAATTGAAATTTCTTCTGAGAGCCAAATTTTTAAACTTAAACTTCTTCTAACGCCACTTCTTCAAAATAGACTCGCCCAGGCTGTGGTATTTTGTGGAAGAGCCACACTCAAAGGGCCAAAGAACCGCATGTGGCTCTCGAACTGCAGTTTGCCGACCATGGCTCTAGCCGATAGGCCCACTGATGCATTTGCCTGCATTCAGAGTTACTTGTTGATCAATTGAGTGATTCAGTCCTCTCTTCCCACTTCCTGGAGATTTAGCATCATTATTAAAAATAGCAGAAAAACATTGCACAGTGGATTCCCATGAGAGTATAGCCTCATTTTTGCTATTTGTGATTCCCTCTCCACTGAGGGAGCCACAGCTGGAAGGAAAGCTGCTGTTTTCCCAACCTGGCAAATTTCAGTGGCGGGTGAGGTAGGGGATGGTGGGACAGGAATCCTTTCTGGAGGCTGAAGCAGGCCAAACAGCCCTCACTGTCCCCGCCTGACTTTGAAGCTGCTGTCCTGTGTCTCATCCCACATTGACTCTGGCATTGCTCCCTGTTCTTGATCCTAATCGAGATCTTAATCAAGGTTTCTCACAAGCCTTATCGGTCATCAGGGTGATGATGGGTTACGATTAAGTCAACTTTCATAAGGTTTCTTCTGCGATGTGAAATCATTACAAAGAGGGTTTACAAGAGCAGTCAGAAGAGAGTTCAGATGAGGGCAGTGTCTTTAGTGAATAATTAATTGTCTACAGGTAGATTGAAAAATTATTTCATTCACAATTACAGTAAGTTGTTTTCTGAAACACATAAACAATCAGCAGATTCCTTGAAGAGATCACCTGACTGAACAATGCATGCTGACATGCCAAGTTGGCTTAGTCGTTGTCCTGGTGGAAGGGTGACTGGGCATTAGGAATGGGGAGGTGATTTGGCTAAGGGACTGTAACTACCACTAACCATTAAACAGCATCATTTGCCTTTGTGTTTTCAGAGTCTCATTTCCTCCTGTGTTCCTTCTTACTCCTTTACTCCACCTCTATTTTGTGCTGTTTGCACGGGAGCTAGTGCCTGCTAAGAAATGTGGTGACATGGTGGTGGTATTTGAATGTGGGATCCTGGAGCTTCTGATCTTGATCTTAATTAGCCATCCTGCTTGATACAGTCCTCAGAGGACATATGTGCACCGAGGGTAGTGACTATTGACGGCTTTTGCTATTAAGCCTTGACCCCACATCCAAATGTGGGACCAGGAGAGCCCCTCCACTGGGAAGTGTGGAGAACTACTTTGGCAGAAGGAAGAATTAATCATATTCACTATCTCTCTCTGAGGTGTGCGGCAGGGTGGCAGGCCCGTGCTTTCTCTAGGAATGGCTTTAGTCCTTGCCCTAGCTTACCTCACCACCAGATAGGAGCTAGGGCTCAAGGTCACAGGAATTAAACATCTCCTGGAAACAGTACCCTTCCCAGTGCAGAGCAGAGGCTCACCTCTCACTGTTTGCTCGGGACTTCAGTCAGCCCTGGGACATAGCGCTACTCATAGAACTTAGCGACATAGGCCAAACTCCCAGTAGAAGGAACTTAAAACTGTAAGAGGATGTGCAATCCTGCATTTAAATGGCCAGACCCAGCCTTGGGTTTGCCTATTCCTCAGTTACTCCAGTGATGGGCCACCAAAAGCAGTAAGGAAAGGAGAATGATAATTCATAAGAGACCATAGTACTTCCTTATTCCTAGACCAATGGTGGACAGTTGAGCGTGTGGTGGGTGGGGGGGGGGGTATAGATGTGTAGCCAAAGACACAGAAGAATCTTTCAAATTTCAAGTTGAACTGTGAAACAAGGTAGTGTCCAAGTTACAGGGAGAGTTTATTTCTTAGGTTATGAAAGATAAATGTTTTTGAAGGCAGAGAAGGGCAATGTTGGAAATACTAGTAAAAGTGGGAATAATAAACAGGGCATTGTCCCGGAGGAAGTCAGAAGGAGTAGAATTAAGAATAGGTGGAAGGAAGTGGAGGGAAATGGACAGGCAGGTAGCTCTAGCTGGACATCCCCAAAGGTATTTACTACTACCAGTCTGTTGTAAATAATACTGCACTGAACATAGCGGTGCAAATGTATTTTTAATTAGTAATTTTGTTTTCTCAGATAAATACCTATAAGTGGAGTTGCTGGATCATGTGGTAATTCTATTTTGTACTTATTGAGGAACCTCAATAATGTTTCCCATAGTGCCTGCGCTAATTTACATCCCTACCAAAGTGCACAAGAGTTCTCTTTATCCATATCCTTGCCAACACTTGTGTTTTTTTTTGTTGTTGTTGTTGTTGTTTTTTGTCTTTTTGCTACTAGCATTCTGACAGATGTTCAGTGATATCTCATTGTGATTTTGGTTTGCATTTCCTGATGATTAGTGATGTTGAACATCTTTTAATTGCCTGTTGGTCATTTATATGTTTTCTTTGGAAAAAATATTTATTCAGATCTTCTACCCATTAAATTTTTTAAAAATTTATTTCAGAGAGGAATGAAGAGGGAGAGAGAGAGAGAGAGAGAGAAACATCAGTGATGAGAGAAAATAATTTATTGGTTGCCTTCTGCATGCCCCACACTGGGGATCAAGCCCACAACCTGGGCATGTGACCTGATAGGGAATCTCTGTGATCTAGTTCATAGGTTGATGCTCAACCATTTGAGCCACACTGGTGAAGCTCTTCTGCCTGTTTTAATTGGATTTTTGTTTTGTTTTATTACAAACTTATGTGAGTTCTTCATAACCTGTTATTGGATATGTGAATTGCAAATATCTTCTCCCATTTAGCAGGCTGCCTTTCATTTTGTTGTGGTTTCCTCCACTATACAGAAGCTTTTTAACTTGATGTAGTCCCACTTGTTTATTTTTGCTTGTGTTGCTCTTGTCTTTGGAGTCAGATCCAAAAAAATTGCTAAGACCAATGCCAGGGAGTTTACTTTTGTTGTTTTCTTCTAGGAGTTTTATGGTTTTGGGTCTTACATTCAAGTCCTTATTCTATTTGAGTTAATTTTTATGGCTGTTGTAAAATAGTGATCCAGGTTTATTCTTTGGTTTATGGCTCTCCAGTTTTCTGAACACCATTTATTCAAGATTCTATCCTTACCCCAGTGTATATTCTTGCCTCCTTTGTTGTAAGCTAATTGACCATATATGCATTGGATTTGCTTTTAATTGCTGCACAAGTCTCCTTACTCTGTGGACTTGTAAGAATCCACCCATAGTTAAAGTCAGATTTGACAAATGGTGAGGAATCGTTATGAGGATTATAATTCTTTGTTTCCCAACTACAACATGCTTCCATTTCTTAAAATATTGAATTTCTTTAACTATCTCTGCAAAGCAACAGATATAACCACATGAGAGTAGGAAGCTTAAAAGTCATCATTTTCCCATAAACACCCAAAAGGGTACTTAAAATAATATAAAATGGGCTACAAATATCTGTGCTATTATCCTCTGAACTGAAGCAAGTAGCATGTCGATGTGATGTTATGTTTAGACCAGATTAATTACATAAAACAGTAAAGTTCAACATATGAGTATAGTAATGATGTGATGAATTGCCTGAATTACTCAAGTGATTGTGTTAAGCCTTCACTTCATTTGTTTGAAGAGTTCTCCTGAGGAGCTTAGTAAAATTATCTGAAAGCTGTTTCTAGGGTTGACATTTTTGTATGCATTATTCCATTCACCATTTGAAATGTAGCATTACATTGTTCTCCTTCCTGTTTCTTAAATAACTTATCTTTTCTGGCTTCAGGGCCTTTGAACACACTGTTCCTTTTTCAGGATTGCTAACACTCTCTGCCCCTCAAAATAGAAGAATACCTTCTCATACTTCAGGTCTCAACTCAAAGGTCTGTTCCTCAAAGAACCTCCCAGTATAACCTTCTGGAGAGCATCTTCTTCCTCCAGTACTCTCTATGACATCATCTGATTCATTTCCTCCATGGCACTTGTCAAAATCTGTAATCATCACCTTTGTTCGGTTCTGCTTTGGCACAGAGTTGACTCCTCAGTAAATACCTGTGGAATGAACAAAGAGCTTCACTGGTCATTCTTCCTGTCATTTATTCACCTCTTCATGTGCCCATTCAGCTAAGATACACATTGTGTCTCTGCTGAGAGCAGGTCACTGTATTGTGCTCAGGGGATGGCAAGAAGGTATTGCTCAGCAATAGTCACCTCAGTGAGTTTTTTAGGTAATTGATGCTTAGCCATTCAGATACCAACATTTACTTAAAAGTCAATATTGTGAATAAATAAATAAATGATAGCACTGAAGGATGATGGATAACAATCTTCTTTAAGTACATTATGTGTATATCTCTTTCTTAAGTAAAAAGTCTTTATAGGTCACTGTTCTCATTGTGAAGCACCCTTACAGTGTGGTTTTTACGCACATTTTAGCTTTTCTCTGAGCCCACAGAGATCCCATTTTCTCTGTGATAACCGAATCAGTTGCTCTGATGATGACTCCCTCCCAGTCTCTAGATATAAGAATGCCAGTCACTTATCTCCTAGGTCTAAAGCAAGATATTTAGCAAGTTTGTTCTCACCATGCTCCATATCTCGGTTCCCTTGCAGTGTGTAAGGGGCTAAAGTTACCCAAACATGACAATATTTTCCAAGGGATGGTAGAAAACAGGAGATTTTTTGGAAAATTGCATTTATAAAGTTAAATAGTATGAACGTTTTTAATCTTGTTATAAAATTATATATGTATTTCCCTTTTATAAGGTCATCTTTGAGAGATGAGATTTATATTAGCACTAGTAGCCCTGCACATGAATCCATGTGACAGTAGCTCACCAGTAGCTCGCTGCCGCCCTCCAGTAGCTTCCACCTGCTGCCCCACCCATCTGTAGCATCCCCTACCTCTACCCCCCCCCCCGCCATCCCATAGGCTGCTGGCCTGCCCCCACCTGTAGCTCTCTGCTGCCCACTTGTAGTTCACTGCCCTACCCTCCTGCTGATCCATGATCCAGTCATTATGCAGTCGGTTCTTATGCTTCATGACCATTCACATATTACATCTTTATTATATAGGATGATATTGGTCAGATGGCCTTTAGCAATGTATTTGTAGGAAGCACCTATTGTCTCTGCCTGGGGTTGTCAGAATGCAAAAACTCAAACCTTCTTCTTTGCAGGAAGCTCATTTCTGGATTCTGTGTGCTTATTGTTTGTTTCCATTGTAATTTCCTTCTAAATGCATCTCCGAATTGTGGCAACAGCAAAGGTTGCAAAATTTCATATGCTTATTTGGCAGGGATTTTACATCTGGATTTGTTCTTCTGGTAAGAAAACACATTCTCCATTTCATATCTAGAATTTAAGCTTACGTTAAAATTTTTTTTTATTGGAGTGTCATTGGTTAACAAGATTATATAGGTTTCAGGTATACAGTTCTATGATTCATGATCTGTGTATTGCATTGTGTGCTCACCACCCAAAGTGAAATCATCTTTTGTCACTATATATTTGGCTCCCTTTACCTATTACCCTAAATCCCCTTCACTCTGGTAACCACCATACTGTTGGGTCTATGAATTTTTGTTTTTGTTTTTTTTATCTGTTCATTTGTTACTTTCAGTCTTATATTTACCATCTGAGTGAAATCATATGATTTTTAACTTTTTCTGACCCATTTATTTTGCTTAGCATGATATTCTCAAGGTCCATCCTTGTTGTCAGAAATGTCAAGTATTCCATCTTTTCCTCTGGCTGAGTAGTATTCCACTGTACATATGTACCATGTGTTCTTTATCTAATCATCTATTGAAGGACACTTCAGTTGTTTCCATATCTTGACTACCATGAATAACGTTGTAATAAACATAGGGGTGCATATATCTTTGTGAATAAATGTTTGCAAATTTTTGGGATAGATAACCAGGAGAAGGCTTGCTGACAGTATCGAAAGCCCAAAATAAATCCCACATGTATATGGACAAATAATTTTTGACAAAGGAGGCAAAAACATACAATGGGAAAAAAGAGCCTCTTCAATAAATGGTACTGGGGAAGTTGGAAATCCACACACACTCACACAAAAAAAACGAAACTAGATTAGTTTGTCCCCATATAAAAAAATTAACTCAAAATTGATCAATGATCTAAATATAAGATATGAAACAATAAATTACATAGAAGAAAGCATAGGTACTAAACTTATGGACCTTTGTTTTATAGAAGATTTTGTGAATTTTACCTACAAGGCCAGGGAAATAAAAGTAAAAATAAATGAACGGGACTATATCAAACTGAAGAAATTGCCAATAAAACAAAGAGGCAACCAACCTAATGGGAGAAGATATTTGCAAACAACAGCTCCTACAAGGGATTAATATCCAAGATAAATAGAAGCTTACTGTTAAGTAGTTGTATTTTTGAAATCCACAGTTTTTTTACATACTACAGGCCCAGTGCACAAAATTCATGCAAAGGGGATGGTGTCCTTCATCCCAGCCTGCTCCCTCTCCAATCTGGGACCCCTTGAGAGATGTCTGACTGCCCATTTAGGCCTGATCCAGGTAGGGCCTAAAGGGGCAGTCGGACATCCCTCTGCTCAGTTGTCTCTGGCTGCCTTCCTGATTGCCCCTAATCGCTTCTGCCTGCCAACCTGATCACCCCCTAACCACTCCCCTGTATCCTGACTGATGCCTAACTGTTCCCCTCCTAGCCCGTTTACCCCTAACTTCCCTCTCCTGTGGGCCTGGTCACCTCTAACTGCCCTCTCCTGCCAGCCTGGTTACCCCTAACTGCCCTCCTCTGCTGGGTACCCCCCAACTGCCCTTCCCTGCAGGCCTGGTCACCCCTAACTTCCCTCCTCTGCCAGCCTGGTTACCCCTAACTGCCCTCCTCTGCTGGCCATCTTGTGTCCACATGGGGGTAGGATCTTTTGACCACATGGAGAAGTCATCTTGTATGTGGAGTGATGGTCAATCTGCATATTACTCTTTTATTAGATAGGATAGAGGCCTGGTACATGGGTGGGGGTCAGCTGGTTTGCTCTGAAAGGTGTCCCAGATCAGGGTGGGTTTTCCCTTGGGGCATGGGGTGGCCTGGGTGAGGGGCCTGTAGTGGTTTGCAGGCAGAGGTCTTGTTGTCTGGGATTTATTTATCTTCTATCATTGAAACTTTGTAGCCTGGGGCAGAGCTAAGCCTTCTGTTCACACAGCCATTGAAACTTCACTGCCTTAAGTGGAGGCCTGGGTCCGCCAGGGTGTGGGGAAAGCTTGGCTTCCTCCATCACCAGGGGCAATCCAAGCCTCCCTCCTGCTCTCTCTATGGCTGTAGCCATTTTGGTTGGGCTAATTTGCATACTCACTCTGATTGGTTGGTGGGTATAGCTGGTGGGCATGGCTGGTGGATGTAGTGGGGGTAAGGTCAATTTGCATATTACTCTTTTATTAGATAGGATGGTATTTTGAAATCCATGATTTTATTACATATGTACTTTACCTGCTATTTCTCTTTATTCTCTTCGATCCATTTTACAGGAAATTAAAGATCAGAAATGTGACTCTTATCAGTTTAGTGTCTTTCCCCCACATCACAGCTCTCTCCTATCTCTTATACTCATCGTGGTCAGACATTAAAGACTCCCAATGAGCACATTTTCCACATAGGGGAGACTTACTCCATTGACCGCCAAAACAATTATTATTTTAATTACTTTGGAACTACTGTTCACAGTTCCCTCATTTTTATAAGACTGTCCAGAGCAGTGGTCGCCAACCTTTCAGACCTCATGGACCACCTATTCTAGGTTTACCTCCACCTATTCTATAGCAAAACAATCCCCTGGCTGATCCTGGTCTACTACTTGGGCTATTGTCATGCGTGTCCTGGATCCAGTTAGGTTCTCATAGGTCATCTTCAATTATCATTACACATTCATGGTCTTTAATGGTGGCCCAGCTCAGCACTATCCATTTTAGTGTGTGTGTTTTTTTAATTTGATAGATTTATTTATTTATTTATTTATTTTTCTTTATTGATAAGGTATTACATATGTGTCCTTATTGCCCCATTGTCCCTCCATCCCCCCACTCATGCCTTCATCCCCCTGGTGTCTGTGTTCATTGGGTTAGGCTGATAGGCATACACTGAGTGGCCAGATTATTATGATCTCTGAATGCATAATGACCTGGCCACTCAGTATATATCCTATATAATAAAAGGCTAATATCCAAATTGTCCCCTCGACCAGGAGTTCAACCAGCAGGCAGGCAGGCTGGCCAACGGCCCATGTCCCCACCCCCTGGCCAGGCTGACCAGACACCACCCATGCATGAATTCATGTACCGGGTCTCTATTATGGCCAGATTATTATGCGTTCAGAGATCATAATAATCTGGCCACTCAGTGTACAAGTCCTTTAGTTGATCTCTCCCCCATTCCTTCCCCTACCTTCCCACTGAGATTTGATAGTCTGATCGATGCTTCTGTAGCTACACAAGAGAATACTACACTGCGGTAAAAAAGAAGGAATTCTTACCATTTGCAACAGCATGGGTGGAACTGGAGGGCATTAGGCTAAGCGAAATAGGCCAGTCATTTGGCTTATTTCAGTCAGAGAAAGAAAAATATCACATGATCTCACTCATATGTGGGATTATAATAAACAACATAATCTGATGAACTAAAACAGATCCAGAGACAGAGAAGCATTTTAGTTTTTCAATGACTCTGTTTCCATGAGATCGAAATCACAGGGCCAAGTCTCTTTGAAGCTCATAGCAAGACTTCATGTTATATGCAAGAGAGATAATATTTCAAATATTTCAGTGAAGAGTTTGCATAGTAATGCTAACACTGAAAATGTAGTATAAAATCAGTCTTCATCATGCTAATGTCTCTCTTTCCAATAAATACTAGTGTAACAAGTCAGTATTTCAAAAAGTGCCCCAGGTGTCTTCACTGTTTGGGGAAGCGCTGTTGCTCCTGTTACATCTGATTGCAGTGGAGCTTGGTCCGTATGTTAATTACCGAAACTTCTGAGATGAAACAAACTTACTCCAGCTTGTGGAATCACTTTAATTGCTCTCTTAAGTTGTTTTTGTCCTATCTGTAAATATAATTTTATGTCATATTTCACTAACTACTGGTGATTATGTGGAGTTCTGATGAGTATATGTAATAAAAATAAGAACCAATTTAGATTCAGGGAGGACACCACAAAAGAAACTTGCTTAATTCCAAATTTCCAATTCTTTGATGATTTGATTGTAAACAGGATAGGTTTTTTTTTTATTGCATTTACAAAATATGGGGTGTAACTTGAGCAAGAGTTGCTATTCTCGTGTCAGTTATTTTTATTTTATTCTGTATTTTTCCTTCTTGGTGTTCTAAATGTTATGTCATTTTAATCCCACTGGAGTCTGTGATGCTACTGTCATTCCCAACTCTTCTCTGGCGGCCGTGGCACCCTCTAGGGCCTTCTGTTTCCATTTAGAAGGCAGTGCCAGCAGCACATAAAGGGTAGCTGCTCGCACAGCAGCAGCTGGGGTTTTGGAAAAGGGTATGTATTAGGCTGTGAGTCATCTCTGACAGCAAATTCTGAGTCCTAGAGGAGCAATGTCCAGCAGACGAGGAAAGCTGGATTTTCCTGCCTAGGGGTCTGAGGCAGGAGCCAAATGTGGGCTGGATAAGGCTGTTCTGAATCTTCATCTGTGGAACTTTAAAGTGCCAATGAATGAATGAATGAATAAATAAATAAATAAATAAATAAGGCATGTGTGATGAGAATTAGAACTTAAACCCTAAAAACAACTTTAAAAAACCCCTTAAATCCTCAATCATGTCAAACTAGCAGCTGTGGGCCACGTGGCATGTGGCCTGCCGGCCATGAGTTTGACATGGTTGCTAGACTGACCTTTGAGAGTGCTCCCTGGGCTTCCTTCACAGAAAGGTGCCTGCCCCAGAGCTTTCATACTGTAGGACCTGCAGGACTAGGAAGCCACAGATACACTGTGCATTCTCCATTCTCCCAGAGTAGGAGTTTCATTAAATTCCCATAATTTTAATGTTTTAGTAATAAAAGTGTGGAGATATATATATATATCTATCTACACACACACACACACATATATACATATATATATTATTAATGAGAATACAAGTTTTTGCATATCTTTACGTGATTTAAGTAAGCACTGAAGTGGTTCCTTTTTCTTTAATGGACTTTAATTTTAGAATATAATCCAATTCAGAGAAAAACTGAGCAGAAAGTACAGAGATTACCCATATAGACCCGGTCCCCATACAGGCCTAGCCTCTGCATATCCACATCCTGCACCAGAGTGATGCATTCATCACAACTGATGAGCCTGCACTGGCACATGGTTGTCAGCCCAAGCCCGTGGGTTATAGCAGGGGTCCCTCTTGGTGCTGTACATTTTACAGGTTTGACAAATGTATAATAACATATATTTACCATTATAATACATAGAATAGTGTCATTGCTCTAAGAGTCATCTTGCTCTACCTATTGATCCCATCATCCTCTCTAATTCCTGGCCACCATTGATGTTTTTACTGTCTTCATAGTTTTGCCTTGTCCATCTATCCTATATAATAAAAGCCTAATACGCTAAGTGTCCAGTCATCTGGTTCTCTGTTCAACCAATCAGAGCGTAATATGGTAATGATATGCTAAGGCTGCTCAACCACTACTCTGAGGTGCATTGACCACCAGGGGGCAGACACTCCAACCAGCAGGTTAGCTTGCTGCTGGGGACTGGCAGATAGGGACTGAGCAAGAGAGGCTGGAGAGACCCAGGAGCCCTCCCATAGTTCCTCCCTGGCTAGCCAACCTCCCACACTCCTCCCTGGCCCCAATCCTGCACTGGTGGGGTCCCTTGGCCTGGCTTGTGCCCTCACAATCTGGGACCCCTTGAGAGATGTTAGAGAGCCCGTTTCAGCCCAATCCTGCAGGCCAGGCCGAGGGACCCCACTGGTGGACGAATTCGTGTACCGGGCCTCTAGTGTGTGTGTGTGTGTGTGTATGTGTGTGTGTGTATGCCTAAGTGACCGTTACTTCCACAGCCAACCTCCCATAGCTGGTCAACCACCTGCAAACCCTCTCCCATGTTATCTTCCAGTTTTATAGTTTGCATTTCACATGTAAGTCTAGGTTTCTTTTTTTAATAAACGTTTAAATTGAATAACCATATACAAACAGAAAAGTTTGAAAATCATGTTATTTCATGAATTATCACAAAGTGAACATATTTGTAAATATCACACAGGTTAAGAGAGAAACCAGTACCTCAGAAAACCCCTTTCAGTCATTATTCCCTCTCTTACTGTTTTGACTTGTTACCTGTTTCTCCAAGTTTATATTCCCTTCCAAAACTTTACCTGCTTTTGTTTATTCTTCACAGCACTCAGTTTGTCATTTTTTTTTTTTGTCTAGAATTTATAGTAATTTTTATCTGTGAGAGGGTTGGTGGTTTAGGAGTTTACCATTTTTAAAATGTATTTTTTTATTTTTAGAGAGAGAGAACAGAAGGGAGAGTAAGGAGAGATCCATTCATTGTTCCACTTATTTATGCATTTCTTTGGCTGCTTCCTGTTTGTTCTCCCATCATGCATCAAACTCAAAACCTTAGTGTATTGGGATGATGCTCTAACCAACTGAGCTACCTAGCCAGAGCCAGGAGTTTACTCTTTCTTATTGGAAAAGGCAGCTGGTTCATTTATATTAAATGCAACTAGAAATTGTGTTTGCTTCCCTTTTCCCCATCTGTTCTACCTTTTGTATTTTTTAATAATTGGTTTCTATTAGTTTAAATATTTATTCCATCTCTGCACTCTAGTAGCTTGGTAGCTATATACACTATTTAATATACTTTTTGTAATTCATAGAAATTATAGTTTCTCTTATTAGTCTAATGCTAATGCCTCTTTTCCTCTCCCAAAAAATAGAAGGACCTTAGAAAATAAGTTAGTTATTTTTCTACTGATTTTATGCTCTTGTATATTTTAATTATCTATTTTTTGAAAAGTTAAGAAGACCTTACTATTGTTTTCTACACTCAATATTCTCTTAGATTTAATTATGTATTTACCTTTTCCAGTGATATTTATTAGTTTCTCCATCTATGAGTTTCTACTTGATATCATTTGCTTTCTGAGTAAAGGTCTCCCTTCAGTCTTTTTTTAGTGCCAGTTTCCTGGTGAGAAATTCCCTCAATATGTTTTTTTTTTTTTTGGTCTGAAAAGTTTTATTTCATTATTACTTTTGAAATGTATTTTTACTACACCCAGCATTCTAGGTTGGCATGTGATTTATTTCAGCATTTTGAAGATACCATTCTGCCTCTTATTATTTCCACTTAGAAGTTAAATGTCCGTGTTGCTAGTATTGCTCCTCTAACGCAACATGTCTTTTCCTTGGCTATTTTAAAACATTTTTACTTTGTATTTTGCTTCCAACTATTCTTCTCTGATATGAGTAGATGTTGTTTCCTTTGTATTTTTTTCTTCTTAGAGTTTATAGTGCTTCTCGAATTTGTGGCTTGATTTATTTCTTCACTACTGGAACATTCTCATCCATTTTCTCTTCTGATATAGTTTCTGCCCCATTCTCTTGCTTATCCTACTGGGACTATTGTTGCAGGCGTGTGACATATTTTCTCTGTGGTCCAGATGTCTCTTACATTTCCTGTATTTTCCATCCTGTCTCCCACTTTGCCAGGATCTGTTCTTCTGACATATATCCCAGTTCTTCAATTCTCTCTTCATACCTCATATTCTTATGCACCCATCCATTTAGTGGCTATTTTTAATTATTGCATTTTTTAGTAGAGACAGACCTCCTACCTGCTTTCCCCTTCCCTCCTTCATCTGGATTTTTACATAGCCATTTATATTTCTCTTTGGCCACCAGGTAACTCCACACAGAAAGACATATGTTCTAGTAGAATAGCTTCAGAGATTGCTTAATTAATTTGTCTGCTTTTATATCAGATTCTGCACTAAGCTTGGAAAATAAGATGTAGAAGGGAAATGATAAAATGATATATATGAAGACATTTTAAAACTCATGACTAGCCTCTTCATTTAAAAATTATTTATCATCACTTCCAGAATCGCTAGTAAAGGCTCTTTGTGGCTTACCTGCCATTCTCTCAAGCCCCTGGTATGTATTAATAGGTTCTTACGTTGAATTATAAGCAGGATCATGCATTAGGAATTGAGAATAAAAGCTGGTCACAAATCTATTCCAACATCTTATCTATGCAATGCCTGAGAATGTGATACTCTATGCTTCTGTTTTTAAAGGGAGAGGCATTTTGCTGGTTACCAGGAAGTGACAGGGGGCACGCTGGGAGTGTCACTGGCCTCACAGCCCAGAGATCTTGACTTTACCCCAGGGTGACATCACACTGCATGTGACCTTGAACACACCATAGACCCTCTTGGAACTTATTTGACGATTTGTAAAAATTCTCGGAAAATCCTTCCCTATGACTTCAGTGCTTGGAAGCGTATTTTCTAATAATCCGAGTGAGAACATAAAACAGTTCTTCATATTCTGTGATATTGCCGGGAGAGAGGGCAAAGTTAACTGGTCCAGAAGTTGACAATTGCGTTTTCATGTAAGCAAGTCAAGCTAAAGAAAAAAGTAGGCTGCCAAGATCCAGTTTACTGAGTTAGATTACAAATGTAAGGCACCTTTTATTGGCTTACCGTGGGGCTCAGTGAGGATTTTCCAAAAGAATGAATGAGAGATCATCATCATAATATCTACCATTTATCAACTGCCTGCTGTGCCAAGCACTGGAGAAAGAGCCATGAATAATACAGACCTGGCATCTGCCCTCTCCAGGGCGCAAATGTTATTACCACTTAGGAACACAGGGGGAAGAGGCACTTCAGATACGGTGTTATATTAAAACCCTTTTACGGAATAACAACACGGCAGCTTCAGTTCTTCAGCAGCCTGCGCTTGTGCCAAGGATCAGAGTAATCTTCCACTTACCAAGGGCTTTCTCAGCTTTTCCACGATGTATGAAGTTACACGCCCACTCACCAAATATCTGTGAATCTCGGTTGTAGCAGATGGATTTGGGCATTGGGTGCTGGGACGCCTTCTGTCACAGCTGATCATTTACTGGTTCTCTGGGGTTGGATGGAGTTGGCATCTGTCTCCTAGGGTCCTCCCACCCCTGACAGTTTGTGGTTATGGTGATGAAATTATTACGTGATAAATATCAGGGTAGGTACATAAACAGAGGATAGGGGACAGCAATGGAAAGAATCTCAAACACAATTTAAGTCTTAACCATTTTTGTCACAGAGCCCCCAGGACAGCCTTTGGGGTGTGTTAAGGGAGCCATTGTCGTGGGGACAGGTTTCTTCTTTGTCCAGCCAGAAAAATACTGGTTTCCCCACACCTTCGACAGCACTGGGGATTATCACCTAAAATATCTGGAATTTGATAAGCCAATGTAGAATCTATCTTTCATTTACATTTTTGGATTGCCAGAGAGGCTGAGTGTTGTTGCATAATTTGTAGTTTTATTTATGTGTTTGTTTTGTGAATTGCCTGTCCCTTATTGCCTCATTTTTAATTGGGATGTTTGCCATTTTTATAATTGTCTTATTAGAGGTTTAAAAAAACTCTGTATGCCATCTCCTTTTCTAGCATATATTACAAATACGTTTTCTCAGTTTTTTATTTATTATGTTGTTATATTTTATTAACAAAAATCTAACAATAATTTCCTTTTAGTGTTTATGTGTTTGATGTTATTTTAAGCAAGGCATTCTAGGCCCTTCAATGATATAAGTATTCACCTAATTTTTAAAAATATTCTCATGGGGTATTTTTCCATTTAAAAATTTCATCTGGAAGTTATTTGGTTATCTGTTATGATACATAGAGTTAACTTAATTTTTCTCCATTCTTTAACCAATTATCCTATCATTATTGAAATTATTGAATTATCCACTTCTTCCCCACTGACATAAAATGACACTTTTACTTGTTTGCTAAAAGCGTGCTTCCAAGACAGCATGTCTCTAGCAGAGAGGTCAATAAAAGATAATAGAAAGCCTAGGAAATGGAAAACTATATAAATATATATTTGTTCATATACATATTTATATGGTGTGTGTGTGTGTGTGTGTGTGTGTGTGTTTGTGTGTGTGTGTGTGTGTGTGTGTGTGTGTTTTCCTAAGCTTTATGTTGTCTTTCATCGATGGCTCTGCTAGAACCACATTGTTTTAGTAGTTGTGTCTTTGAAGTCAGTTGTTACATCTGGCAGAGCAAAATACTCTTAGCTCTTACTTTATAATTTTGTTAACACATTGCTGGCGGCTATTCTTCTATGTGACTTTGAGAATCATTTTACAAGTTTAAAAAGTTGTGCCAGGATACTTATAGTAATTAATATACTGATTAATTAAGGGGAGACAACATTTTTAATAGTGACTTCCCATTTAGGAAGGTAGTATATCGTTCCAATTATTTTCATCTTCTTGATGTTACACACCAGACTATGTGATGACACAGGTAATCTGGTGTGTAATGTATGTAAAAGCACAGTTCCTGAAGTCAAAAAGTCTGAGTTCAAATTCAAATCAAGCCATTTATTAGTGAGCATTTTTCCTGCAATGACTAGAATACAGTGAGTGCTCAGTAAGTGTGTGTTTGAAGAAATGTTTCAATGAAATAATTTATTAAGTGTTTTGCTTTTACTCTTTTAAATATGCATTGCTGTGCATCCTCACCAGGTTTAATTGTCAGATTTTTTGGATTTTGGCCATTCTAACAGGTGTGCAACAGTATCCCATTATTTTAATTTGCAATTCTGTAGTGACAAGTGATGTTGAGTATCTTTGCCTGTGCTATTTGACAGCTGTATGTATTCTTTGGCAAAGTTTCTGTCCATTATTTTCCCATTTTCCAACTGGGTTGTTTGTTTTCTTATTGTGGAGTTTTAGTAGTTGTAAATTTCGGATACAAGTCCTTTATCAGATACTAGAGGCCCAGTGCACGAAATTTGTGCACGGAGTGCGAGGGAGTCCCTCAGCCCAGCCTGCACCCTCTCCATCCCTTGAGGGATATCCAACTGCCCATTTAGGCTCGATCCTACTCAACTGGGCCTAAATGGGCAGTCGGACATCCCTCTCACAATCCAGGACTGCTGGCTGTCAACTGCTCACCTGCCTCTGCCTGATTGCCCCTAACTGCTTCTGCCTGCCAGCCTGATCACCTCCTAACTATTCCCCTGCCAGCCTTATTGATACCTAATTGCTCCCCAGCCAGCCCAATTGCCCCTAACTGCCCTCCTCTGCCGACCTGGTCCCCTCCAAATGCCCTCTCTTGCTGGTATGGTCTCTCCCAACTGCCTTCTCCTGTAGGCCTGGGTCCCCCCAACTGTCCTTCCCTGCAGGCTTAGGTCCCCTCTCCCAACTATCCTCTCTTGCTGGCCTGGTCTCCTTCAGCTGCCCTTCTCTGCTGGCCTGGTCAACCCTAACTGTCCACAACTGCCCTTCCCTGCTGGGCATCTTGTGGTGGCCATCTTGTGTCTACATTGGGCAACCATCTTTGACCACATGGGAGCAGCCATTTGTGTCTTAGAGTGATGGTCAATTTGCATATTTCTCTTTTATTAGCTAGGATGTATTTGAAAATATTTTTGCCCTACCTGATGTTTACCTCTTCATTCTTTTCACAGTTTCTTTTTAAAGGCAGAAGTGTTTCATTTTGATAAAGTTCAACTTACCAATTTTTTTTATGGATCCTACTTTTAATGACAAAGCCTACTTAGCTATATCCTGTGGAAGTAACTGGTTCTGGAAGAATCAGCTTGCTCCCCCTTTTCTTCTCTTTCCTTCTTCCAGCTCTCTGTAGACTTCTTTGCCTCTCCCCAGCCTCTGAAACTGGTGTCTCCAGAGCTATGTCTGTGGTCTCCTGTGCTGAGTGATAGCATCGCTTTAACTGCCCCTCCTCCATGCTGGTGTTACTCACATGTCTCACAGACTGAGAATTTGGATGGCCGTGGGGCATCTCAAACTATGCATGTCCAGCGATTAACTTCTCATCCCCCATAAGTCCACTTGACCTCTTGACAGCCCCATTCCATTATTCAAACCCAAATCCTTGAACTCCTCTTTTTGTCCCTCCCTTGCCCACAGGTCTCAATTAACTTTAAGACCTGTGTCTGCCTCTAATTCAGCCTCTTCTTTCTGTGCCCCACCACTGCTCCTAGTGCGGGCACTTGTTATCCCTTGTCTACATCAGTGGCTCTCAAACTTTAGTGAGCATCACAGTCACCCAGAGGGCCAATGAGTATATACAGTGCAGGGCCCATGCCCAGAGTTTGGGACTCAGCAGGTGACGCTGAATTGTGATTTCTTGATTCTAGTAAGTCCCAGGTGAGGCTGCTGCTGTTGGTTGAGAAACTTCATTTTGAGAACCACTGGGCTAGACCACAGCAGCAGCTGCTTTCTGATCTCGGGTCTTCTAGTCTTGACCCCCTAGTCCAGTGATCGGCAAACTCATAGGTCAACAGAGCCAAATATCGACAGTACAATGATTGAAATTTCTTTTGAGAGCCAATTTTTTAAAACTTCAACTTCTTCTAACGCCATTTCTTCAAAATAGACTCACCCAGGCAGTGGTATTTTGTGGAAGAGCCACACTCAAGGGGCCAAAGAGCCACATGTGGCTTTCGAGCCACAGTTTGCCATCCACGGCCTTAGCCTATTCACACTTCCTACTGGAATGACCCAGCTAAATTCAGGAAAACCTTGGAGACACTGCGGGTTTGGTTCCAGCCCACTACAATAAAGTGAGTCTAATATTTTTGTTGGTGAAGAATCTTGCCTTCAATTTGTAAACACACACACACACACACACACACACACACACACACACAACATCTGTGAAGCACAATAAAGCAAAGTGCAATAAAATGCCTGCTCTAATCCAACAGTAAGCCCCAATTTCTCACCACAGCAAAACTGTGACCTGTGTCCTGGCTCTTTCCTCCCTCGCCAGCCTCATTGTCCCTGACCACAGAGCCAGACACGTTGCTTGTGGTTGTCCACAGGGACTCTGTCCTCTGCCATGCCTGTGATATTCTGTAGGCCTGCAACGTCTCTTTCTCCTTCTACACCTGGCTCATTCACACTCCTCCTCCATCACAGAACTCTGGTGGGGTTTCTTAGAAGCGTGCCTGAGTTCCCAGGTGGCACAAAATGCATCTCACCTGAGTTCCCCGTGCACCCTGCAGGTACCTCTGGCTTATTACTTTCCACCATCGAATTAATTGCAGAACGCTGTGCTCTCTGAAGGTATTTTAATGCCTGGAGTACAGAAAGGGGAGAGCTCGAGGCTTATCAGCATAAGCAGTGGGCGAGTTTTAGAGCAAAATTAAAAGGGAGCTCTCACTTTCCCTCTCTCTGTGGGTCAGGAGTTCGCAATCAGCCTGTTCTCTGGCCAAGAGGAGAGGAAGATGTGAGAGGATCCCAGGTAGGTTGTGAGTTGGAACCACTTTTTAAAGGAAAGGCACTTTGGTTGAAGAAAACATGTATTTTGGGGACTCAGTTAATCTTTTTGCTGTGCTTGGGAGTTTTCTTTTTTTCCCCCCCAGTAGTGGACACATTTATTCCGTGTACTTTTCCAACTCTCTGGGTTTCAGAGAGCGTGGAGGAGGGAGCTTCCCTAATACCTTTCCTTAGCCCAGACCCACGCCCTTAAAGAGTCAGCTTCCACCCCATGGTGCTCCCATTGTCTCTTCCCCAAATATTAACAAACCATGTGTGTGTTTAAGGAAGAAATTAGACTGTGGGTGTGGCCACATTGGTTTTTAATGTAGGCCTCACGGGAGAACCGAAAGGTCATGGCACAGGGGCTAGGTGCTGGCCTTGCATGTACCTTTGTTAGGTCAAGGGGAGGGGTCACAGGTCCCTGGGGAGACCTCTCACGGTGAGCCTGCTGGTCTCAGGAGCAGCTGTCGTGTATGGTAAGCTTTTATAAATGTTGAGGTTTTCACTGTAAGGTATTTCACTAATGTTTTACATCTTTAGGAGGTGAACTGTACTTCTTACAAATAATGGTCTGGAAATAATTGTTTCTGCCCATTAAGTAAAGTTCTTTTTAAAAAGGAAGGCATTTGCATTTTGCAGGTTCCTTCTCCTGAGTGACTTTTCAGTGGGATTTGTTGAAATGGGATTAGTATTTAAATGGGAATCCATCTTTGAGGCTGATTTATCCCCCCCCCCCCCTGAGGTCCACATGATCTCTGGACTCCGAGGCCGATGGTTGCAGTTCACCTGTGCGTATGTGGACCTGATATACCAGAGTTGGGAAAGCCAGCGTGGTTGAATTTTTGGTGCAGTCCTCGATGTGACTCAAAGGCCAGAGTTACTGCAGGATCACCAGGGACTGAGAGTGAGACTTTCCTGGAGCTAAGCAGGGAAGACATTTAGCTTTTGGTTCTCTTAAGGCAGCTCTGGCTTATCTATGATAAAATTGAGGGCAGAGGCAGCATGGATAATTGAAATCCACAGGAAATCTCAAAACTCATTTTAGCAGATGGTTTCCGTCTCCTTGCCCAACAAATCTATTTACCAGAACTGCCTGCTGACCATGTAGCAGAATTGACGACTTGAATATCATCCCTCCCCACTTTTTCTCATTTTCATTTAATGTGAGGAGAAGGCATAGAGCAGGATGGCAGAGCACCTGAAATGCTTGGGGTTTTCCATAATCTGAATAATTGCCTCCTGACTAATAAAAAAGCTGCTGTTCTTTGCTTGTCTTCTGTGACACTAGGTAATTTTAAATGCTTGAAGTCATCCCATAGTGTCTATTATTAGCAATACCCCTAATGAAAGGAAGGAAGTTCGTGGAGGGATGTCACGTTTTGCGGTTGCCTTTCAGTTCCCCTGCTTTCTAAGTCAGACTCTGAGTTTGACCTTTGGAATCTGGGAATGGTGGTGTTTTTACACACTCTGGCCCCAGGGGCCCTGTGGCTGGATCATTACATTTATGAAAGCTTCGTGCCTTTATTCTTGCATTGCATGTATGATGTAAAAGCCTTTTGAAATAATCATAATATTGAGATTAGTTGGTGGTTTTGTTTTGTGTGGGTTTTTTTCCCCCATCTAAAGAGAATACTGTCTTAGGCTTCCTGGTGCCAGCCTCCTTCGGGTCCTCGCCATTTCATAGAATGCATTCTAGACCATTTTTTTCTTTCCATTTCAAGGCATAATAGATATGAGGCTGCCTTCTTTTCTCCTGTCTGAAGATGACATGACTGTGTTGTTTGAATTGCTCTCTCTTTCCTCTAATGTTTGTGGGGAGGGGATGGTGTCTCCATTAGACTCTGCTGGCCTCGTTTCCTGGGTCTGAATCCGGTGTCTTCTGCGTTGATTTTTAATTGCCACTCCGTTGCCCACGAGAGCACGGCCTCTCCTTTCCCACGGCACTGTTTCCAGGCAGAGCAGGATGTATCGTCCTCCCTCCACTTGCCCAGGGATGCTCACTAGTGTAGTAATAGTTTGTCTTAAGAAAGAACAGCCTTGTCACCCACAGCGACGGGGAGTGAGGAGAGAACAGGGGCGGGGGCCGTTGTAAGACAGGGTGCTGGAAAGCCCACCACTGTCTCCTGTGGTGCTCGGGATCAGCAGAGTGCAGCCTCCCGTGCTGGTAACTGACGGTTGGTTGTGACAGCCGCACATACTGACCGCCCCCCACACGTCATCTTCCTCGGGCTCCTTATTTCTTAGCCGACCAGCCTTTCTCTTCTTATTTATAAGTCACGTTAAAACTTCTACTGAATGTCTCTTTGCACACCCACCATCTTAAGACTTCCTGGAACAGATTGAGATGGAACAAGTGAATATAGAAATACGGGCATGGCCTCCTGAGTAAGGTGGGTCTGGGCTTACATCTCAGCTCCAGCCTCTCGGGTGCGGTACTTAGCCTCTCGAAGCTTTAACTTCTCTCACTGTGAAGAAATGAGATGCTGACTGTCGCATGAGAGGCTATATCAGGTGATATAGAGGCTTCATATTTGACAGAGGCTTCATATTTAATTGTCTTCATATTTTAATATGTTAATTATTGCCCTGCCCTCAAATTTGGCAGTGCCCTCAACCCCTCCCGCATCACAAAGTCTCCTGAATCCCAGCCCAGTTTTCTAGGATTTCATCTCATGTTTCAGGGAAACAATCCGTATTCTGAGGAATTTTTTTTTTTAAATATATCTTATTGATTTTTTTACAGAGAGGAAGGGAGAGGGATAGAAAGTTAGAAACATCAATGAAAGACATCGATCAGCTGCCTCCTGCACTCCCCCTACTGGAGATGTGCCCGAAACCAAGGTACATGCCCTTGTCCAGAATCAAACCCGGGACCTTTCAGTCCGCTGGCCGACACTCTATCCATTGAGCCAAACCGGTTTTGGCATATTCTGAGGAATTTTAAATATGGCATCTTATTTTACCCAATAGAGACTTTGTTAGAAAAAAATAGTATATGTAGAATATGTATGTAGTGGCTGGCTACTGCTCAATTAATGTTAATCCAAACATAGGAAATAGGCTTCTCCAAAACAAATGAAATACATTTTACATTTATTTTGAACTATTTAAGATCGACAACAAACTAGAAAGTGTAATTCAGTAAGCACACACACTCCTCACTTCTTAAGAAAATAGATTATGAACAGCAGTTGAAGCCCGGTATTCTTTTCCCTGGATATATCCCTTGACAGCAGGGCCACTTGCCTCAATTGGGAATTTACAAGCATTTCTCTGTATGGTTGTAGTATCTTCCTAAACTATATTTGTTTTCATGTTTTAAAACCTTATTGAAGTAGTATTCTAAGGCATGTATGCATTTTAAACTTTTAATTTGACGTTTGTGAGGTTCACCTATTTTGAATGGGTAGCTCTAGTATATTTGTTTTCATTGTATAAGATTTCCTTGTATGGCTGTTCCTCAATATATTTGTTTTTCTGGTGATGGATGTTAATGAATTAGGGATTAGGCTGTTCCCAAATTTTAGTTGTAAATCTGCCCCAAATATTCTTATAAATGCCTCCTTATATGCATAGCCCAGAGAAACACTCGCTTAGGAGTTGGATTGCAGGATGTGTACTCCTTCAACAGAAATTTCCAAAATGTTTTTCAAAATGGCTGAACTCATTTACACACCCACCAACAATACATGAATCCCTGTGGGTTTCTCTTCTTGCCCATGCTAGATAGGGTTTGACTTCATAATTCTACCATTCTGTTGATTTTAAACATGGCTGGTGTGACATAGTACCTCATTGTCATGTAAACTTTTTATTTTCCTTGTAACTAAAGGTGGAACATTTCTTCATACTCGTATTTCCTCTTCTGTGAGTTTATTTTTCAGGCTTTTGCCCAACTTTCATCTTGGTTGTCTTTTTATTGACTTTTTAAAAGAGCTGTTATTTGTTCTGGTTACTACCACTTACTGGTTTCCTGTATTTTAGGTATCATTTCTTGGGCTCTAACCTATCTTTCTTCTCTCTGTTTTTACAATGTTTATGTGTTTGAGATTGTTTTCGGTGGGTGAATAGGAGTTTTAAAGTAAAACTGATCTTTTATGTTTGTATATTGATGAATAGATATTTCTTATTTATATTTATGTGATAAAAAATCATAACGCCAAATTAATGTACTATTTTAAACAGCAGTGCATAAAACAAAAAGTTTAAGGCTATGTCACCCACTGTATCTCATGACTATGACTAATCTTCCATATGTGTGTATGGTGTGTGTGTGTGTGTATGTGTGTGTGTGTGTGAATAAAAAGACTACACAAGAAATACTTATTTTTATTCTAATTCACAGATACTATTTGGGGGGAATTCTCCTTCTTCCTCTTGCCTA
Source organism: Lasiurus cinereus (assembly GCA_011751065.1). Classification (NCBI taxonomy): domain Eukaryota; kingdom Metazoa; phylum Chordata; class Mammalia; order Chiroptera; family Vespertilionidae; genus Lasiurus; species Lasiurus cinereus. Next base: position 40,475,284 of record JAAGEH010002531.1, on the reverse strand, counting down.
AGTGATAATCTTACGTTGTTAGAGGAGGTATATTAAGGAAATCCCATCGTGTTTAGGTTCAGGGATGGCTGAGTCTGAGTAGGTTTAGTTTAAATTTGTTGAATAAATGAATATGTAATAGAGTATGATATTAAGACATATCTATTCAGAAGAAGAGATTTGTGGTTCTCAACCCTGGCTGCACCTGAGGAGATTTAAAAACACTGATGCCGGGACCCATGCTTACAGATTCTGATTTTGTTGGTTTGAAATAGGATGTAGGCATTGATGTATTTGAAAAGTCCCCCAGATATATAGGACTTGTGGATCAGAGAATTGGAAGCAGGAAAGTGAGGGAGGTTCAGGCCTACGTGCTGGGCACTGGAAGGTCCAGGGCAGCAGAGGTGCCAGGAGGTGCCAGGGAGTGGCCAGAATCAAAACAAGGTGAATGCTTGACAGTGGTGTGAGGGCAGAGCTGACCACAGGAGTCTGGGGCTGAGAGGAGCATTCTGGATGTGCTGAGGGCAGTGGCCTGGGAAGTGGAGATCAGGATGAGTCAGGGATGTCCAGCCTCGTGATCAGTGCTGTGGCCCATCGGACAGGAAGCCAAAAGATAGGCATGGGCCCATTAACAAGACAAAAACCAAATACAAACTTTGTTTACACAGAACTCAGAAGAGTAAAAAAAGAAAAGAAAAGAAGTTTGGCCTGGCAGTGGAGGTTGGATGAGACACCTTGAGAGAATTAAATATTATTTCAAAATCAGAGCTAACAGGGCAACAAGCAGAGTTAATTAAGGGCATTTTAAAAGGCCTGTTTCTGAGCCTCAGCTGATCCTTGTTGCGAGTGAAAAGTGATCTTTACAGTAGAATCTCCCTCTCTAGAAGGCAGGCTTGCCCTGAGCTGTGTGTGTGTGTGCGCACAACTGTGTGTGAACCCTCAGTGCTGCAGGCGTGGGAAGGAAGGGGTTCCCAAGGAGAAGTGGTTGAAGGGAGAAGATTCGGGCTTGGAGCTTTTCATGGGAACATAGAAGTTATGGGACGCCCTGCACCCAAACACACCTGCATACCCTCCCTTCTCCTCCTTGGTCCTGGTTGCAGCCCTGTTAGCAGTAGGACAGACTGACTACCAGGACATAAGCCGGGACTGCCAGGTACTGGATCAGCTGTTTTGCAAAATGAGAACAGAGTCCAGGAATCCATCACAGAAAGGTTGGCAGTACAGTCAGAATTCTATAAATTTTGGAGCATAATGGAAGAGCAGTACCCTGGGGGTCAGAAAAAATGGAGTCTCGGCCATGACTCTGTTACTTGAAATCTGTGTCATCTGAGTAGTTTAATTCAATTCCATTAATTTATTGAGCACCAGCATTTTTTAGCATCTTCCCAGATGCTGGGGGTAAGATTGTGAAAAAGAGTCTTTGTCCTTAAGAAAAGTCGTCTTGCCAAGGAGAGGATGGTTAAAAGAGCAGTGAAGTCGGTGCTGTGAATTACCGGAGGAAAGAGCATCATCAGTTCTGCGGTAGCAAACAGCCTTCTGGGCACAAACAGCCTTCAGATGGGGGAGGGGGCATATGAATGCCCTTCCAGGATGAGGAAGTTATGCTGAGCAGATGGGATAGGAAGGGCTTACTGAGTTACCACTTTTCTTCCTGAATTCTTCTCCTTCCTCGAACCCAGGTAATTTAGCAACAATCCTGAAGCAGAAAGTACTAAGAGCTGCAGCAATTGCCCCCTAGGGAATGTGGTGCAGGGACAGGTGAACTAGTCAACCTGAACTACCTGGTTGCTCTCCAGTGGAGATTCTTTCAGCTGCCTCCCCTGCACCAGCTGGTATTCACCTTGGAGTTCCCTCCTCATTGAAAGGAGCCCAAGCTGTGTGTGTATGGAGGTGGTGGTGGTAATTTTTTCTTGATCATTGTGATATATTTTCCCCACTTGCTTATACTGCTCTAGTTTCCACTCATAGCAGTGTCTCTGGTTTTGCTAAATCTGTTATTATCTATTCAGAAAGTAGGTAAACCAAATGTGTGCTTTTCCTCCAAGTTATGAAACCTGCTAATCCTCTGTTCAGTAGCCTGCATTATGGTTGGTGCTACAGGATAAAAAGGGTGTATCTTCCAGTCTCTAAGGAACTGGCCCTAACTCTCCCAGTATTCACTTTCATCGTCTCTAATACAGCCACTCCAGATCATGTTTCCTCCTCATTGTACTTTTGCATACTTGTCTCCATGCATTTGCTCATCCTATCTAATAAAGAGGGAATATGCTAATTGACCATCACACCCTCACAAAGATGGTGACGCTCACAGCCAATAAGGAGGGAATATGCTAAATGACTGTCACACCCTCAAAGATGGCAGCACCCACAGCCACAATATAGCGGTGCCCAGTCCCCTCAGTCCCCTAGCCACCCAGGGCTGGCCCAAGGTACAGGCAAGCGCTGGATATCAGCTGTCCAGCCACCCAGGGCCAGTCCAAGGAACTACCAAACAGCTGAACAAGCAGGCTGTGTAGGATGACCAGGCCAACAGTGGGGTTAGTGAGGAATGACCAAATGATTGAATAGCAGGCTGCATGGGGCAACTAGGCTGGCAGGGGGTCTGTGAGGGGCAACCAGGCTGACAGGGGGGCTGTTAAGGGTGACCAGGCCAGCAGAAGATTAGCAAGAGGCAGCCAGGCCAGTGAAGGGAAGTGGAGGAATGGGGGCCATTTGGGGGTGACTAGACTGACAGGGGGGATGCATTTGGGGGAATCAGGCTAGCAGAGTGGGGGAAATTGGGGGCAATTAGGCTGGTAGGGGGGCAGTTAGGGGTGACCAGGCAGGCAGACAGGTGAGCAATTAGGAGCCAGAGGTCCAGGATTGTGAGAGGAATGTCGAACTGCAGTCGGAAATGACCAGCAGTTGACATCTCCTGATGGGGTCCTGGATTGGAGAGGGTGCAGTCTGGGCTGAAGGGATCTCCCATGCATAAATTTCATGCAACAGGTCTCTAATCTATATAATAAAAGCCCAGCGACTGTTAAAGCAGAATGACCGGAACGGCTGGTTGCTATGATGCGCAGGCTGCAGCGGCCACCACCAGTGCCACTGCTGAGCCTGAGGGCCCTGGGGCCAGTTGCATGGCCACCGCCAAGGCACCAGTAAAGAAGAACACAAAGGTGATCAGTGTGAGCATGCAGCTTGAGATGAAGGTTCAATCAGCTGGGCACAAAGATGATCACCACCAAGACCGGCAGGTCAGGGCACTCCTCTCCCTGCTGCAACCCTCCTCACATAGTGCCAGTCTCGGGCAGCGGGCTTTGGATCGATTCACATGAGCAAGACTGAGAAGCCGGGTGAGGGGCACAGCCTGGCCACCTGTGGTTCCTTATTGGTGCAGGCCAGCTCCTTCAGTCTCTTGAGTTCGGCTCTAGCAACAGCTGCCTGGCACACTGGGCTGGAGTGTACTGTTTGGGAGGCCAGGAAAGTGGCGGGGAGAAACCCTGTGAACCTGCCATCTGACCAGCAGCTCAGGACCTGGCACTGCCAGAAATTGACCGGCTCAGAGAACACAGAAAGCCTAGGGCCCATGCTCAGCTCCAGCTCAGTGGGTCTTCTCCAGGCCCCACACCTTAGGCAGTCTGGCCCAATTGGCCCTGATCAGGATGAGCTGCCTGGACCCCACCCGTGCACAAATTCACACACCAGGCCTCTAGTCTATATATATCTTATCTAGTAGAAGAGTAATATGCAAATTGACTGTACCTCTGCTACACCACAAGCCACGCCCACCAGTCCATCAGGAGTGAGTATGCAAATTAACTCAACCAAGATGGCTGTGGCCATGGAGCTGCAGCAAGCAGGAGACTTGGGTTTCCCTGGCAATGGAGGAAGCCAAGCTTCCCTGTCACCCTGGCCAGCCCAGGCCTATACTCAAGGCTACCAAGTTTCAATTATAGAAGATAAATAAATCACCATAAAAATGGCTGCAGCCATGGAGCTGAAGAGAGGAGGGGCTTGAGTTGCCCCCAGTGGAAGCCAAGCTTCTCTGCTGCCCTTGCTGGTCCAGGCCTACACTCAAGGCTACAAAGTTTCAATTATGAAGATAAATCCCAGATACCAGGGCCTTCGCTTAGGTCACCAGGGGGTGTGGCTAGCCTGCAAACCACCACAGGCCCCTCACCCAAGCTGCCCCATGTCCCAAGAGAACCCCCACCCTGATCCAGGACATCCTCTAGGGCAAACCAGTTGGCCACACTCATGCACCAGGCCTCTATCCTATCTAATAAAAGAGAAATATGTAAATTGACCATCACTCCAACACACAAGATGGCTTCCCTCATATGGTCAAAAATGGCTGCCCCCAAGTGGATACAAGATGGCCACCACAAGATAGCCAGCAGGAGAGGGCAGTTGGGAGGGACCAAGTCTGCAAGGGAGGGCAGTTGTAGGTTATCAGGCCAACAGAGGAAGGCAGTTGGAGGCAATCAAGCCTGCAGGGGAAGGCAGTTAGGGGTGACCAGGCTGGCAGAGGAGGGAAGTTGGTGGTGACCGGGCCTGTAGGGAAGGGCAGTTGAGGGGGACCCAGTCCTGCAGGGGAGAGCAGTTGGGGGAACCAGGCCTGCAGGGGAGGGCAGTTGGGGGTGACCAGGCCTGCAGGGGAAGGCAGTTATGGGCAATCAGGCTGTGAGGGGAGTGGTTAGGGGGTAATCAGGTTGGCAAGCAGAAGCTGTTAGGGGCAATCAGGAAGGCAAGTAGTTGGGAGGCAGTAGTCCTGGATTGTGAGAGGGATGTCCAACTGCCCAAGCCTAAACAAGCATTTGGACATCTCTCACGGGGTTCCAGATTGGAAAGGGTGCGGCTGGTCTAAGGGACACATACCCCCATGCACAAATTTCATGCATCAGGCCTCTAGAGAGTGTGTGTGTATGTGTGTGTGTGTGTGTGTGTGTGTGTGTGTGTGTGTATACACCCATATGTATGTATATATATGTATGTGTGTGTGTGTGTGTGTGTATGTGTATATATATGCATGTGTATAGAGTATATGCTTAATATACAAAGTACCTCCTCAGCAGTTTGACTGGGAGTTCAACCACTCACTATAACATGCACTGACCACCAGGAGGCAGCGTGGAACAAAGGAAGGCCCTGGCTGGTAGTTGGTAGCCTGAGAAGGGAGGCCCTGGCCGGAGGCTGGCAGTGGGCAGCCGCTGTGGACCCTACCGTATGCGAATTTCATGCACTGAGCCTCTAGTGTTTTCCATAAGCCTGAAATTTCCTCTCTCAGCCCTGTCTCTGTATCTTCCCGTTCTTTATGACCTACTTGTCTCCCACCTTCAAAGCCAGAAGTATCATCTCCTTTCTCTCAACTTCTGAGGGAAAATGCGTATCAACAAGAATTCTGAATCTTGCTAAGCTATCCAATAAAAGCCAGTGATAGACATTTGCAGACCAACGAAGACTGAATGTGTTTGCCACTCATAGACCTTTTGAATGAAAAGATACATTCCTAATTGCATATCCAGGGACCTATGTTGTCAGCTTGTGACTGGCTAAGGTGAAAGTATTTACACATAGAATTAGCAAATGCTACAAAATAGGACTGTTTATTTCCCTTAAAGAGCCAGTTCATCTGAACGTGAATTGGTGGCCCTGCTACATGCACATATGTGTGTATGTCACCATGTACAGACAAATACTTGATACATTATGATTGTTGGATGGGCAACACTGCACTGTCGGTCAGCAGTCCTTCCTCCTCCGGCTGCTGGGAAAAGCCACGTGGTTGGAGTGGCTAGGAAGCTTGCCTTTCCATACTACCATCCCATCCTCCTCTCCTCTCAGGCTGGAATTGTGTTACCTATGACCCCACCGCCTTGCTACTGTGTCCTTGGCAGACTTGGTCACTTCCTGGAATCGGAGCTAATATACTAATTGAGGATGTGTGCATCTGCAGTTGCTCAAAGTTCACTCTTTGAAGTAGCGAATCTTGGCCTGGCTACACAGACATCAGTAAATGGCCTCCTGTTTCTGTTCATAATTGGCCCTTACAAATTGGTGAAATGCAGGCAGTAAGGCGCCTGTGTCAGGAACAGACCTCTGCCATCTGCTGTCTGTGAATATACCTGCTGCAGACTTTCCTCCAGCCCTCAGAGCCAGTGAGGAGTGGTTCTGGGTTCTGTGGGGGGATTGCCCTCCCTTGGGCACGGAAGCCAAGGTCAGATGACTGGGAGGAGGGACGAAGGAAGCCAAGTGTGGTCAGGACTAGGGAAGCTGGTAAACGGAGGTCCTTGACCTGGCAGTGGAGGTGTGAGTGGGCTGGGAGGAAGGAGATGAGTAGAGATGGGAGGGGCGGGGGTCTGAGAGAGGTCCATGAGCCTTGGGGTTCCTCTGCTGGACTCTGCCTCAAGAGGCAGCTTCCTCCTGAGCTGGGTCAGGCAGAGGTTAAAAGCCTGGCTGTGGAGAAAGGAGGCCTTTCCTGTCTTTTGGTAGGAAAACGGTATCTTCTAGACTGAGTGCTGCCTTTCAAACTCCATGCTTACCGGAAACCAATAATTGTCTCTCTAATAGAAAGTGTGGACAAGGAACCCGGAAGGCTGGTCAACCTTGAAGCTCTGAAAGGTCAGAGCCAGCCACCCCCTATCTAATTGAGACAATGGTAGCTGAAGCAACTTCCCCACCAAATAATCTTATAAATCCTTACTGTTGAGATAATCTACTTGTTACTGGAATTGCCTGCTTCAAGGCAAAGGGTGTATCCCCAACCTGAATAAAGGGGATGGCAAGGCCAAAGGAAGGCGGTAGTCTTCCCACTAGAGAAAGGCTCCTGCCTGGAGGGGCCCCCCCACCCCCAATATGCCCAAATTAATACTTTTCTAGTCTCTTTTTATTTGTGTGGGGCCTCCTCTAGAACCCGAACCGAGTGGGAACCCTGAACCACACGGGACGTGAAAGAGGTTCCCACACATGCTGTCACGCAGTGGCCCTTGCCCATCTCCCACTGTGATACTCGGGTAACAGTGCCTAGCACACTGCTGGGACAGAAAGGGGATGGGGGAAGGGTCACACAGTCATGAGGTGTTTAAAATGGGTCTAGCCAAAACCAGTTTGGCACAGTGGATAGAGCGTTGGACTGTGGACTGAAAGGTCCCAGGTTTGATTCCGGTCAAGGGCATGTACCTTGGTTGTGGGCACATTCCCAGTAGGGGGTGTGCAAGAGGCAGCTGATCAATGTCTCTCTCTCATCGATGTTTCTAATTCTCTATCCCTCTCCTTCTCCCTTCCTCTCTGTAAAAAATCAGTAAAATATATTTTTTAAAAAAATAATAAATAAAATAAGACGGTGGGTGTATTCATGTACATATTGGTTTCTGATGAAGTATACAGGACTGCACTGGTTAGGTGTGAATTATAACTATTTTTTCGACAGTCATTGCCTTTCTCCCAATCTCAGCCTTCCAAAGAGACTCACTTTTTACTTTATTCCTTTAAAGCTTTCATTGATTTCTTATACCATGTGTTTATTTTCTGCCCTTGAATGACCCCTTTGTGAGCATTTTTTCTGGAGAAACCATTCACAGGTGGTCGTGTTGGATGAGGGCTTCTGTGTGGGGGATGGAAGTGAACTCGAGAGAGATCACAGAGAGAAAAAGTATCCCAGGTTATCAATCAAATCTATCTGGCTGCACCAGATTGGCTTCACTTCTTAAGCATTAATTTTTCATTTTAATAAAACTCTGCTTTCAAGAGAGCATGTCTGTTTTTACAATAAAATCTGCTTTTAGAGTGGAGCTGGGTAGGGCCAGCATCCCAGTGACCCAGGAGACCTGGTGATGGTCTCGGTCGTGGAATTACTCTTGGGCTGTCCATGCACACTGGTTGCTGGTATTGGCACAGACACTTTGCAGCACATTGCTTTGCTTAGAGCAGCGGTCGGCAAACTCATTAGTCAGCAGAGCGGCAAACCGCAGCTCTTGAGCCCCATGTGGCTCTCGAGCCGCGGTTTGCCGACCACTGGCTTAGAGAAACGGAGCGTTCAGAGTGATGCGCTTCAACTTGAGTGCGACACTTTTACCCGGAGTCAGCAGGAACTTCTCACTGGTCAAGGGACGTAGGGCCTCGAGGCCCTGAGCTGGCTTTACTTGCACCAGGCCTGCTGGAAGGACCACTGCCTGGAAGCGCCTCGCCAAGCAGAGCAGGGAGCGAAGCTTTGCCCTCCTGAGAACAGTGGCCAGGAGCCTTGGATGCATGTCATCAGGGAGCTCAGAGTTTTCTGCTGGCAGTTTGTTGAGAGGCCAAAGCCCCCGGTGTCTTTTCTGCTCAGATGATGTGGTGGTGGGAGGGGAATCACCCTCATAGAATGAAAAGAATGTCAGCAGCTGGTGGTAACGTTTTGAGAAAATTCATGCCATCAGGAGTTAAGCATAGAGAAAGGGGAAGAAAGGAGAAAGGTACAGTTTTTAGTTTTCAAAAGTACAAAGTGTAGGCTTTCCTGTTTGTGTTTTAACTGGTAAAGCCTCCTCTCATCCTTGGGCCATTGCAGTGTCTGTGGTCCTGCGAATTGCTGAAGTTGTCCCATCAGACTGACAGGGGCCACCATAGTGTGTTGAGTGCGGATAAGCTTCGAAACTGTGGTCTGTGGAAGGGAGGCCAAGACCTTCAATGCAATTGTCTAACGACAAGTCATGTTTAGAAGTCCAGGTACAGTGATTAGAAATTCACACATGGACTTTGGGCTTGCAGCCAAAGGCAGTCAGACAACATTGGCCAGTGAGCCACTTAGCTCGTGCCTGAGCCATGGGGACTTGTGGTCATGCCGGGGCATTTCTTTCTCCCTTCCTTCCTTCCTTCCTTCCTTCCTTCCTTCCTTCCTTCCTTCCTTCCTTCCTTCCTTCCCTCCTTCCAATATATTCTTACTGATTTCAGAGAGGAAGGAAGAGGGGGAGAAAGACAGAAACATCAATGATTAGGGTATCACTGATTGGCTGCTACCTGCACAACCCCTACTGGGAATCGAGCCCACAATCCGAGCACGTGCCCTTGACTGGAATTGAACCCCGGACCTTCCAGTCCCCAGTCCCAATGCTCTATCCACTGAGCCAAACCAGCTAGGACCCGGGGCGTTTCTTTGAGGAGATACAGTTGATATGAGTAATCTATTCCCAGTAAGCACAGACAAGAGTAAGCTGTTTATTCCTCATACTAAAGCATGAAGATAAAAGTAAGATCTAAATATTGGAACACCTCTTAAGCTATAGAAATGCTTTAGCTTCCACACTCTAGAGAAATTTTTAGTCTTTTGAATTTTCAGAATGACAGCTTTGCTTGGTGCCCAGCACATGGTAGGTGCCCTGTAAGTAGTTATTGAATTAAGGTGTTTCCTCCCATAAACCAGTACATGCTCGTTGTAAAAATCCATGCATTTAAACTAAAAATAACCCAAAATCCCACCACTTAGTGTTTAGGGATATAACCTCCCAGACATTATTAGTGCATGTAAAGGTATATGTCCTTTTATAAAACCAGGATTGTGTGGACATCGTGTCTTGAAAACTGTCTCCAGATCCATACGATGAATCTGTTTAGCATCTACAAAGTGGCATATGTACTATCCTGTGTAAGGAAGAATTTGTCATTTGTTGTCGTTTCAGACGTGAGACATCTCATGTGCTGTCCTTTATTTAGCAGGTGTCTTCTGCGGAGGTACGCATTGGGCCCATGAGACTGACGCAGGATCCTATCCAGGTACGCCTCCATTACACAGTAGGAGCTTTGTTCCCAGAGCACATGGTTACATGAACAGCGTCTGAGCAGCCCTTCTGGTACTATGGTAGATAGGCATCCTTGCCCCTGCATACATGCCTGTATGCAATACACCGTGTGTGTATATGGGTCTTGCTTGCTTTTATTAAAGTCATACTAGAGAAATTTTTTTAAAAATTGCAGACTTAAACATTGCCCTATTTTGACTCTAAATATAGTTGCATGATGGACTATGAAGGAGAACAACTGTTCCACCACAAAATTAGTCTGCCCCAATCCTGCTGCAGCGGGAAGGGGAAGAGGTGTGCATGCTGAAGGGCAGGGCTCTGCCTGAGCCACAGCTGGGTGTGCATCCTGGCTCTGCCTTTAGCCAGCTGGGGGACCTGGCATATATTGCTCCATTTCTCTACCCAGGGCCCCGTGTGGAAAGTGGAGATAATGCCTCTCCCATAGGGCATTATGAGTTAAATGGAATAGCAACCTAGAAGACTGCCTGGCTGTGGAAGGTGCTCAATAAAAGATAACGGTTATTATTGGCTGGGGAGAGAAAATGACAAAAGGCTCCCCTTTCTTGTGCCATGTACTAGAGCCAGGCAGCCTTCTGGGCTCTTAACAACGAGGGAACAGCAAGTGTGCCCTCCCTCCAGCCCTTCCAGCTCCCCGCAGCCCCTTCAGGGATCCTTTTAGATAATTGCTAACGCCCCTACTGCGTATGTCGTCCTGGTAGGTCTAAATAAGTGAACCTCCTCCTCACTAACACTGTAGCTTGTTAGCACCAGGAAGCTTGTCCTGCACTTGGGACCAGTGAAGATGCAGCAGAGACATAAACACATCAAGCAGCATGTAGATGAAAGTGAAAAACCAACCCAGGAAACGTATTGTTTGATTTATGAGCAAATGGAAAAGAAAACAATGTTTTACCATTGCTTGGAAAAGGCAATGCAAATCTTGGGAAAGGGGAAAAAACACACAAAAGGAAGAGATTTAAGTTTGGGAAATTTTGATGAAAACAAAATTAGGAGCAGAGAGAGAGGGGGGTAGGGAAGGAGGGAGGAGGAGAGAGAGTGATTGATTTACTAAAATAAACATAAGCCACAATTATCTGTATAGAATACAAACAAGTGGAAAATTCCAGTAATCATTCTGTGTGCATGCACTTTATAGTCCATTTTGAATAAAGGCAATGACAAGGGATCTAATAACAGTATTTATTCCCAAAACAACTTCCAGAATATTTCTTGGGATTAGTATAGTTTTCTATATCTGTTCGTTTAATTTACTTACATTTTTGCTGTGCTTATTGGCAATGAATGCTCATGATAAGGAAATCTCTCTTTAAAAAAAAAGATATAATTTGTCAAATTGTATTTCAAATATTCATAAGGTTTACATGTATATACTCATATGCACTTCTTTCAGATACTAACAGCATACCCTATTTGTCTGAAAATTTTTCAGAAACAAGGACTACAGACACTGTTTAAGTCCTTATTTTTCCTTTTGCCTCCCTAAGCGTAATCTCTATTTGGAGGTTGATTATGATAGGTATTTGTATATGTATTCTACACATGTATGCATTCATTCATAATTTGTTTTGAATATTTTTTGCTTTATTTGAAAGCTAATAGGCTGTAGGCACCATTCTGGAATTTTTATTTAACATAGTTTTGCTGTCATACATAGGAATAGATGGTCTAATCTAAGGTTGCCGATTTATTCCTTGGTTTTTTTTAGAGTTTTAGCTCTGTGGTTCAGTTGGCGTTAGTTTTTGTATTTGGTGTGAGATAGGTCTTTATTCTTTTGCATGTGGATATCTAGTTGTCCCAGCAGCTTCTAGGGGATAATATTCTTTTCCTGTTGAATTGTCTTGGCACCTTTGTCAAAATTCAGCTGATCATAATTATAAGTGTTCACCTTTCTTTATTACTAGAGCTTTGAAATGTGAATCTCCCAACTTTTTCTTTACTTTTCAAGATTGTTTTGGCTTTGTCCTTTGCATCTTCATATGAATTTAAGCATCAGTTTGTTAATTTTGGGATGAAGGAATTCTTATAGTGATTGCTGTAAATTTTGGGTTATTACAATGTTAAACATTTTGTCTTTCAATCCATTAATATAGGTGTATTTCTTAATTTCATTTTGAGGAATGGGTTTGTTCATTGCTATGGTATAGAAATACGTTTTCTTTTTACATATTGATCTTGTATTATTAGCTCTTATAGTTTTTTGTAGATTTCTAAGGATTTTCTATATACAAAATCTGTCGTTAGCTATTCTTTTCTAGTCTGAATGCCTCTTTCATCTTATTTTAGTTGCCTAATTATTTTGCTAAAACCTCCTAAATAAAATAACGGTGTGCTTACTTTTATAAGATAATGTACTTCCAGATCTTTTATCAAAGTGGCTGTCCCATTTTATAGTCCCACAAGCAATACGAGAGTTCTGGTTACTCCAAACCCTCAGTTGTATTTGATGTTTCAATCTCTTAATTTTTAGCTGATCTAGTGGGTGAGTAATATGCTCTTATGGTTAAATTTTCATTTCTTCATCACTAATAAGGTTGAACACTTTTTTGTTTGGATATTATCTTTTATAAATGTTTGGTTAGATCTTCTTTTAACTGGGTTGACTTTTTTAAAGTAATTGAGTTGTGGCGGTTCTGTATATATTCTTATTACAAATCTTTTATCAGATTTTGAAACCATTTTGTTCCAATCTGGGGCTTTTCTATTCATTTTCATAACTTTGGCTTTAGAGCAAAATTCTTAATTTTGACATAGTCTTAATTTAGCACTTCTTTTATGGTCGTTGCTTTCTGTGTTCTAAGAATCTTTACCTATTGTCCAAGTTGAGAAGATAATTTTTCTTCTAGAAACGTTTTAACTTTTAATTTTAGATCTATATTCTATCTCAAGTTCATTTTTGTATATGGTGTGATATGGAAGTGAAGGCTCATTTCTTTTCCCATATTGATGTCCAATTGTTCCAGCTCTCCTTGTTGAAAAGACTATACATTCCATATTCCATTAAATTGCTTTGATGCGTTTGTTACGGATTCTTTTTAAATTCTCACCCGAGGATATGTTTTTATTGATTTTTGCAACATTCTCATTCTAGGGGTAATGATCTCTAGTTTTTGTGAGAGTGTGTTCCTACTGTTGACATTGCAACCGTCTTAAAAAAGAATCATATTATGTTCTGGTATTATGTTCATTTTTGTTTTTGTTTTTGCTTTCTTGGAGAAAAATATTCTGTTACTTCACTGGCATGTCAAAAATGTTAATTAGCTACATCAACCAGAGCCCTTAGGGCTTGGGAGGGACTTGTTTGATAAGAACATTTTAGGATGTGCTTCTGAGTTCACCAGGGGAAATTTGCTCCCACATGAGGACACGTAACCCGGGCTCTGCACACCCCCAGGGAGCTTGTGGAGCAGAGCGCTGTTAGGAGGGGAACGGTGGAAGTGTTAGAGAGAAGCTCAGTAGGGGCTGTAGCGTATGTCTCTCCTGGTGAGTGGCTGTGACTCATAGTACAAGTCATATTTTCCAGTCTTGGCAAGAAGATAAAAAAAATAGGGGAAATATTATGAGGCACTAGATTCACATCAACATGATAACATCTGAAAATCTAGTGGCCTTTTCTTCATCAATGCCGGAGGCACACTTACTCCCCCAGGATGTAGAATCGATGTGTTTCTGCTTAGAGTGCTGTCCTCCTCCTCTCACACTGGCCTTTCCAACTGCACGTGGAAACAGAGCCTCGCCAGCTGTGACCTAATCTTTTTCCTAGCAAGGCACCACTTCCCTTTAAATCTCATTTTTCCATCGGCATGGACATGGGTTTTTTATGAACTGTTATATAGTGGGGATTTTATATGTCAGAGATCATGTGGCCTCATGAGGGTCTGTTCCTCACATATTGAGTGATGGAGACACTCAGGCTCAGGGACTTGCTGGGGTCATTGTTTCCCCTCCTGTCTGTCCTCACTGCTGCTACCCTGTGTCCTCTACCTAAACCAGCCATCTGGTGGAGCCACCGAGTTGGTAAGAATTTGGATCCCATATTTTAGGGGGTAAAAATAAAACTGTCAGAGAGGAGGTTACTTAACATAATGGTTACCCAGCTCTGGGGTCAGGCCGACCTCTGTTTAAATCTTGCTAGCTGTGTGGCTGTGGGCGAATCTCTTAACCATTTCAAGCCTCTGTTTCCATATCCGCAAAATGGAGATAATGCCTGCTTGCAAAGAATGTGTGAAAGCATGACTGCATAAGACATTTCAAGCACTTTCAGTATAATGGCTGGCCCTTCAAAAATTCTCAACCTTTACCTGTTATTGGCATCACTTTCCTAGGGACACTGAAGGAAAGCTTCCAAGACATTTTTAGCCTTCCACTGAATTGAACCCCTTATCTGATCAAGTTGATCTATTCTTTAGTATTATGTGGATACAACGTACATGATCTATGCATGTGGTCTATTCTAGAAACTCCTTGTTAACCAGTTTTGCTTAAAGCCCAGCCAAATATTCTAAAAATTGGATGTTTCATAGTTGATATTTGTGATCCATTTGGAGACACACCTGTATTTAAAGGACACTGATAATAGTGAGCATTTCTATCGTCATCTTTAGGTTAAGGGAAAGTTAGTTTTGTCTCTACCCTTTTCCTAATTAGCCTTCACCAGAGGGGAGTTTCATTCTAACCTATCAAAGATAGATTACTGCTATCCTCAAAACAATATTTTTCAGCACCTTGCTTACGTTTGTCAAAGGGATGGTACAAGGATTTCTAGCAAAACCAGAGAACATCAGGGAGTGTCGTGAAAAGCTTGCTGAGGAGGAGCTGGGGCACATGGGTCCAGCTTTGCTTTGGGAAGTCCCTGTCCTCATCTGTTGAATCGGAGTTCATGGAGCACCCCAGGAGTCCCTTCCTGTCAGGCATGGCCCCTGTTCCTGTTTCTGCCCCTGGAAGCCCCCATCTCTCCTGCAGTCTGCAGCCTCTCACACCAGAGCCCTGTCCTGCATGCGCTTGGCCTTGCCCTTACTTTATCATTCCAGCTTGGGCTGGAAGGTGGTTTCAAGAAGGGTTAGGTAGCACTTGCTTTGTATAGTTCTGATGTGCACATATTTCAGAGTTTAATTTAATAACACCAGACCCCCCAATACCATGATTCAAATGTGGGACATGGGTGTTATAACTGGAAATAACTCCATAAGTAGGGACCTTGCTGCTAGCTCTTCTGTCCCCATAGGCCTGTAAATAACAGATGTGCAGCGTGACCCGTGACCAATCACATCACTTTTTTCAGCATCTCTGGGATTGGTTGCTGCCCAGCTGCTAACTCAGTTCAAGCACAGACAGCAGATGTGCAGCGTTGCCACCATGTCTCCAGAACCGGACCCATGGCATGGCACAGAAATAGATTGTTGAAAGTAGGAATTAGCCAACAAACATGAAAGTACAGCAAGGAAATGAAAAGTGGCCATGGCAGAAGTGAATTTTTTAAAAAATATATTTTATTGACTTTTTACAGAGAGGAAAAGAAAGGGATAGAAAGTCAGAAACATCAATGAGAGAGAGACATCGATCAGCCACCTCCTGCACGCCCCCTACTGGGGATGTGCCCGCAAGCAAGGTACATGCCCCCAACCGGAATCAAACCTGGGACCTTTCAGTCCATAGGCCGACGCTCTATCCACTGAGCCAAACCAGTCTTGGCAGAAGTGAATTTTTGAATTGAATGTAAATGGGGTTAGAGGAGAAATAGTCCAGGGTGGGCATGTTGATATTGCTGTTTTTGAGACATTCTAGACAGCTCACTAGAGGAAGTTAGTCCAAGTAAGTTTACTGAAATGAAGAAAATGGTGGTGACCAAAAGAATGAAATGCCACATTATTCCTTAAAGGAACTCAGGATATTTTATGACATTAGAAATACAGAGGATAAAATGTTGGGAGCTGATTGAACTTAGGAGTTTGTGATTCAGTAAGGCATAGAAAAGACTTTCATTTTGCTTAGGAGTTGAATTATTGAAAAGTCACAGTTGCCAGGAGGAGGGGGCACACCACAGCAAGCAGGACCACAGCTGGAGGAGGCAGGGTTGGTCAGGAGAGGGAGAGAGCGAGGGGGAAATGTAGGTAAGAGCCTTTATTGTGGTTTCTGTGGGAAGGAATGGTGAAGCAGGGTAAGCAGGTTTGGCTGGTTTGAGTCATTTCGGGGCTGTCTGGGGCCTGTGGGTGGCCCCTGGCTGTCTGGTACCTGACCCTGGAGTCATAGTGGTGCAGAGCGGTAGACGCGTAAAAGAGGTGGTGGGTATGGGCTCTGATGGATTTGCGCATGGAAAGTGCATTCCTAGCCGGCCAGGGTCAGCCAGGCTCTAGACATCAAAGCATCAGAAATACAGAAAACAACAAGACATGAAAAATACAACTCCCCACTTTCAATCAGTCTTGTAAGTTTCCATGTGAAATCCAGACTAAGTTCCTAAAGTGACCCATGAGGCCTTACCCGAATCTAGCCCTGGGCTGTGAACTTGACTCTTTCCCACCCTCCCAGCCTCGCATCCGCCCCTCGGTCGTGCTGGCTTCCCTGCAGCTTCCTGAGCACAGCAGACATGCTTCCCACTGTTGGGCCCATGGAACTGTTCCCTCAGCTCGGAATGCTTTCCTTCGGACATCAGCTCGGTTTACTTTTCTGTTTCCTTCAGGCATTTGCTTGTCCGTTGCTTTCTTAGCGAAACCTGCCCTAACCACCTACTAATCCTGCCAGCAACAAGCCACTTTTCAAAAAAATTTCTTTCTTTATTGATTAAGGTATTCAATCAATGTGTTCTTATTGCCCCATTGCCTGCCCCCCTTATGCCCTCACCCCCTGTTGTCTGTGTCCATTGGTTAGGCTTATATGCATGCATACAAGTCCTTTGATTGATCTCTCCCCTTTACCCCCACCCTCCCCTACCTTCCCTCTGAGGTTTGATGGTCTGATAGATGCTTCTCTGTCTCTGGATCTGTTTTCATCAGTTTTTGTTCATTGTATTCCATAAATGAGTGAGAGCATGTGATATTTATCTTTCTCTTGACTGGCTTATTTCGCTTAGCATAATGCTCTCCAGTTTCATCCATGCTGTTGCAAATGGTAAAAGTTCCTTCTTTTTATAGCAGTATAGTATTCCACTGTGTAGATGTACCACAGTTTTCTAATCCACTCATTTCCTGATGGGCATTTAGGCTGTTTCCAAATCTTAGCTATTGTAAATTGTGCTGCTATGAACACAGGGGTGTATATATCCTTCCTAACTGGTGTTTCTGGTTTCTTGGGATATAGTCCTAGAAGTAGGATCACTGGGTCAAATGGGAGTTTCATTTTTGGGTTTTTGAGGAAACTCCATACTGTTCTCCACAGTGACTGCACCAGTCTGCATTCCCACCAGCAAGCCATACCATGCTCCACAGATTTTACACAGCGCTCATCCTTTCAATAATCCATACCATTTGCTTATTTTGCCTGTTGTTTATTACTTGTCCCTCCACCACTACACTGAAAGGGGTCTGTATTTCATTCGTGGGCGTACTCTAAGCAGTTAAAAACGGTGTCTGACATGGAGTAGGCACTCAGGAAATATCAGCTGGATGATGACATTATTGTTCTGAAAGTGGAACTCTCCAGTTTTTTAAGAACACGTAGGACATGTGAAGTTAATACCTGTAATGATGCCCAACATGGGAAGGCAGATTGTGTTCTTATTGGATTAGTCAAATACTGAGGCACCGTGGCATAAAGGAAGCAAAAAGTACTGGGTCTCTGGCTTAGCAATCCATAAATCAGCCGGACCACTGAGAGACAAGAAATTTTGTCACCGTTTCTGACTTTTAGACTCTGCATATCGAGTTTCTCATGTTAATAGCACAGCTCCACAAGTCAGGGATATCGCCTTTGTGCACAAAGTGGTTTATCCTGCCCGGTTTTGTTCACTTCAGCTCCCATGCAGTAATGATTGCAGGTGAAGGGCTTCCCTTCGCTATCAAAATCCACAAGGCTGTGCCCTTCACTTCTCTGGGAAGAGTCACCTCCCACTTCTTCCTAGAAGTAGCTGTGTGGCTGGAGGTTTTTAGGAGCACCCTGGGCTGAGGGGGGACTGACCTTTGCCCAGAGAGGGCCCTTGTGACTTCAAACCACGTGCTAAGAAGGGAATGTCAAAATCATGCTGAAAAGTATTATTTTTCTGGAACATGGATTTTAGAAAACAGGAAGTGATTCATTGTAAAACTAATGGCATTGATGATACAGCCAGGTATCTGATGATGGTAAGGAATTATTGGAGAGGTTTAGGTATGAACTGTCTTGTGGGTTTTTAAAATTTTAATTATATTTTTTTCCATCACTGTTTATCCCCTTTTCCACCTCCACCCACCCCCTGCAGTCACCACACTGTTATCCATGTTCATGAGTTCTCTTTTGTTTTTGAAAAGAATCTTTATCTTCAACAGGTGCATAGAGATGAAATGATGTGGTGTGCAAGATTTGCAAAGTAAAACAAGAGTTGGGAAAGTGGATAGGGGTAGAGATGCCACCAGACTGGCCAGGAGCTGGTTGTTGCTGAAGCTGGATTGTGGGTACAGGAGATATATTACACTATTGTTCCTATTTTTTTATATATTGCCAATTTTCAGTTAACAAAATATTCTTAAGACATAGTTGTAATGGTAGGACAGTATTTCTTCTTCTGATTTTAAAATGAAGCCTATTCAATATTTCATCATGAAGAATGATATTGGCTATTGCCTTAAAGGAAGGGTTTTCCAGTTAAGAAACTACCCTTCTGTTTCTCATTGTTTAAGCCAAAAGTGGATACCGAAGAAGAATTAAGTGCCATGTCATGAGGTTATTATGTTTTTCTTTTCTTTTTTGCATTTCAGAGGATGTTTATTAAAGCCGGGGACAGTGAAACAGGAAGACCCTAGGATAACAAGAAAGGGACTAGGTGGGGAAATGAGCCTAGGCTGGGCAGCTTTGGCTCACTAAGAAATCAGAGAAAAGGGAAACTTGGGGAAAGGTCTGGAAGTTACCCCGGACGAACTGCTGCTGTCCATTGCCGCAGGTCTGGTGGGGTCCCTTCGAGTTTAGGAGATGCATGGCTGTGGGGGAAGAGGATAGGGAGGAGAAGGGGTGGGCATGTTCCAGGGGAGCAAAAGCACACACTAGGATCTCCTTTTTTTTATTTATTATTGATTTTTAGAGAGGGGGGTAGGGGAGGAGAGAAAGAAAGAGAAACACAGATATGAGAGCAAAACCTTAATCAGCTGCCTCCTGCATGCTCCCTACCAGGGTCAAACCTGCAACCTGGGCATGTGCCCTGACCAGAAATCAAACCAGCAGCAACCTTTTGGTGCATGGGACTGTGCCCAACCAACTGAACTACACCAGCCAGGGCACGACCTTCGTTCTGACGGCTTTTAAAGGCTGGGCATGTAGGTCTTAGGGGAGTCTCTCCATAGAACATTCATCAGTTTTATGCTGTTGTACCAAAATGAGATTTAGTCTCTTAACTTCATCTGTCCGTGGGTGTGGTTGGCAAATGGCACTATATGTGGGTTTTTTTTTTAATTGGACCTGTTGCTGTGATGTAGTCTTGTTCCTACTAATAGTAAATACCTCTTGCCTTTTGCAGAAACCCCTACAAGTTGTTATTCTTTCACGCATCAAAATATTTACTGAGCAGCTGGTACTAAGTGCCAGCTCTTTGCAGGCACCGGGGTACAGCAGGGAAGGAGATTAGGAAGGTCTTTGCTGACCCGAAGTTCAATGCTAGTGGAGAAGATAGACTATAAGCAAGTAAACAAATGAACAAGTTCAGGTGAGGGTGAGGCTGCCTCTGGCGGCCAGAGAATCTGGGTCCCAGAACCCAAGGAGGAAGAGGGGAACAGTACTGCCACCTTCTTTTCGTGGGTGGAACTGTGCCCAATTTGGCTCCGTCACTTCCATAGTTCATGATTATTCATTCCGTATTACAGCAAGAGTTGGTGTTGAATTTAGTTTTTCAGGTTGTTCACATATAGTGTCATTTGCCAACCACACCCATGGACAGATGAAGTTAAGAGACCTCATTTTGGTACAACAGCATAAAACTGATGAATGTTCTATGGAGAGACTCCCCTAAGACCTACATGCCCAGCCTTTAAAAGCCATCAGAATGAAGGTCGTGCCCTAGCTGGTGTAGTTCAGTTGGTTGGGCACAGTCTCACGCACCAAAAGGTTGCTGGTTTGATTCCTGCTCAGGTTGTTCTGAGTCCCTTTCCTTTCTTGTATCTTTATATAGATTTAAGTCCCACATTCCGAGAGGTGGCCTCCAGGTACCATGAGGCAAACACCATCTGCACCAGAGCCGAAGAGCTGTATATGTGAGCCAGGGTCTAACCTGTGCTAAGTATCCTGTTCATCATTTCACCGCTTGATCTGCTTAAAAACAAAGCCTCTTGAGAAATTAAAATAGCCACCAGCAGCGTGACTGAGCACCTATTCCGTGTTCGTTCAAGTCTCCCAACAGGCTGCGTGGCACTGCTGCTCTCACACCTCTCAGGGGAGAGCTGTGGGCCCCACAGAGGAAATGCTTGTTCAGAGACATACTGGGCGCTGTTGGAGGAGCTGGGATTTGAATCCAGGCAGCGTCCCTCCAGAGGCCTGTTTTTCATGCCGTCCCTAAGGGTGATGACTGCTGTTCAGGGGCTCCTCTCTGTGTGTTCCAGGTTTTGCTGATCTTTGCCAAGGAGGACAGTCAGAGTGATGGATTCTGGTGGGCCTGTGACAGAGCCGGTTTCAGATGCAACATCGCCCGGACCCCAGAGTCGGCCCTTGAATGCTTTCTGGATAAACATCATGAAATTATTGTGATTGATCACAGACAGGCTCGGAACTTTGATGCAGAGGCTGTGTGCAGGTACCTTCCGTAATCTCATATGCTTAGTAGATGTCCACTTAGCCTGAAATGAGGTGTCTTTAGTTCCAACCCATAGATTTCTAAAATACGTGTTGATGTTCCTAAGCAGTTTATTCAGCTTTCTGTGATGAAAGCTGTAGCTCCACCTAAAGGTTTATCACACTTTTTCTATTTTTTTTTTCATTTGAGTTCCAATGTATTTAGAGGTGTGAGCTGGGTGCTACTGAAAACTGCAGGATTTTCCCCCCTGAGTTTTTGCTCATGTTTCTCTCTCTCTCTCTCTCTCTCTCTCTCTCTCTCTCTCTCTCTCTCT
>JAAGEH010002531.1:40310851-40454303 GCA_011751065.1 Lasiurus cinereus | reverse complement strand
TCTCTCTCTCTCTCTCTCTCTCTCTCTCTCTCTCTCTCTCTCTCTCTCACACACACACACACACACACACACACACACGCACACACACACAAATGCATTACAATTCACACAGTTCTTATTATACAGATACGGTTTGGATGTAAACCAGATACTTTAATCTTAATTATTTTGTACCAAAATGAGCATAAGAAATGTGTGAAATGTATGTTTTCCCCTGCCTGACACAGATGGGTGGGTCCAACAGCAATCACAGGGCGAAGGCAGCCGCTTTGCAGCTGGAGAGAATCTTCCAGGGATCCACCCCCCCACTTGTTTACAGAAGCGCTTGCTCTGGGGAGGAAAGGCATGCCTGATCGTAAATAAACGCAGCCCTCAGAGTTCGCGCTGGATGAACCGATTCCTTTAGCAGAAGTGGAATGCTTTGAAGCGAGACAGGAAGAGGTCACTAATTAAAGGCTAGGCCAGGGTGGACATATGAAGCTGGAATTTTCTTGAAAATAGTAAATGGCGTGAAAGGTAGGGGCATGGCTTCTTAGAGCCCTGGGTACCCTGATGAGGAGACAAGGGGAAGCTTCTCATCACAGGCATCGCTTTGCTCGTCTTTGACAGTTTCCCAAGGCATTTTTCTTAAGGAACCTACTTTAAAATGTCTTTTTGGTCTCAAGTAATTTTATCTTCCTGCGTAGGAATATTGCCTATTTATTCTGTGTAGTCATAAATAAAATGTATCCTTAAATATCCAGAGGATATTTTTGGTGATTAGGAACATTCCTCTTTTTTAAATGATTTTCAGGATAGAATTGGGTCCTTGATAATTAACTTTGTCTTCTTTCCCTTGTCTTGACTGATTTTGTGATAGAGACTACAGTCCTTAGTGCATACATAAATTGATTTAAGATGAGCTTCAGGTGTAAAAAGAAGGAATTAATAGGAAGAATTCTTTTAATTTAGGCAAAGACCCATTTTTGCAGAATAGCATTACAATCTTCCTGGAATATAAAGAAATGGAGTTCTGTTTCCTAATACGTGTACGTCTGTCCTGGCGGCATAGAAAAGCAATGGGGGTCTGTGCAGTGCAGAAGCCAGGTGCATGCCTGCTGGTATGCTTACCACTGTCACTGGTCACCTGGAGGGTGCCCCGATTCCTGACTGCTGACTGCCAGGACGAGCTCCCTAGGATGAGTTGGGAGATGCTCCCAGCAAATGTGTACTCTGTGGTCATCTGTGGTCCAGGATCCCTGGTTTTTGAGCTAGACTGTTTTTTAGCTTAACACACTTCCTTGGACCCCTGCCCTGTCAGTCTCCAGGTTCCTCCTTAGTCCTCTCAACCAGGAAGAGGTCCAGGTGCCTCTGCCCACACCAGTTCCTCTGGAGGACTGAGAGGGAAGAGGGAAGCATCAGGAATCAACCCCAAGACTGGAAGCCAGTTTCAAAGAAGCTAAGTGAGTGTGTGCTCCAGCCCGATTATGTTCATAGCAGAGTTTGAGCCTCTTACCTACAGCCCACCCCTTTGATTGTAGCCCAGAAGGTACTCTTTGATGCCTCATTGGGGAGGAAGAGGCTGAAGGAAGGTGAGAAGTGCTCAGTGTTGCCTGAGATTTGAGCTCACGTTTATTTTCATTAGGTGCTAACTGGTATTTCTGCTGAGCATTCGATAGGCTCGTAGGTAGAAAATATGGGTAGCTTCATTTCACCAGAACTGTCCTGTGTGCTGCGTGGGAAGTTCTCACATTGGAGGCTATTAGTGACTCACAGGGAGGTCAGGCGCTGTCTGCAAAGGTATTTGCCATTCAACTATTTAGGCACCGGGGGAGCCTGCACTTCCCAGGAAGACAGCAGCTAGTCATTTTCTCAAACCTTCTACCCACACAGAGGGAGGCCTCAAGGAATAGGAAACAGGGAAGGCACATTTTTGAAAAAGGTTAGGAAATTCTGGAGTTGAAGAGGATCAAGCAGTATAAGCTGGCTCTCCCTGGGAAAGCAGTAGAGCAAACATGTTAACCTGGAGAGGACCTGAAATCCCAATAGCTAGAAAGAAAACTAATATATGTTGTTTCACAAATTATTCGGGAGCAGCCCTGCCTGACGCTTCTGTTCTGGGAGATGGTGGCTCTCTTTTGAGCCATATTAAAATAACCAGAGGCCAGAGCAAGGAGATGGGTCAGAACAAGCATTCATATTTATACCAAGATTTGAGTATGTGGCACTTTATTAAAAGCTCACCCAGCCCTGGTCAATTTGGCTCAGTGGATAAAGTGTTGGCCCTTGGACTGAAGGGTCTCAGGTTCAATTTCTGGTCACGGGCATGTGCCTAGGTTGTAGGTTCCATCCTGGCACCTAATTGATGTGTCTCTCTCACACTGATACCTCTCTCTCTCCTTTTTCTCTCTTTCTTCCACTCTCTCTAAAAAAATCAATGGAAAATATATCCTTGGATGAGGATTTGAAAAACAAAGTGCACCCATTTCATGACCCCTCACCAGAATAATACAGAATCTGAGCTGAACTATTCAAGACACATTTTTTAAGACTCACCAACCTCTAAAGCCTACACCCTTACATGTTTTAATCCCATTAAACCATAGGTAATAAACTAATTTACCCAGTTGGTGACAGTCACCATATTGCAACATTTCTCAGTCCCAGTCATTTAAAGAATCAGAGGACAAACAGTGCAACTGGGAAATGGCCGGGGGGTGTGTGGGTGGGGGGGGTGTTGGAGGGGCATCTATGTACCATTTAGTACATCTTAGTCTGCATTTGTTTATCCAGCTGTCAGCAAGTACTTTCATTTTTCTGAACTAACTACTATTTTAAAAGTAAAAAGATCCAACTCAATTACCCCTCCAAGTACAAACTGATAACCAGAGAATTGTAGTACAGCCGGTTTTTTTGTTTGTTTTGTTTTTTTTGCAGAGTAGAATTTTAGTCAGAAAACATGGAATGTAAGTGGGATTTGACAGTTTTTGAAGTGGAAAATTGGCAGATCTGACCTATTGGATAATTGCCTGGGAGTTAAAAAAAATTTTTTTTTTTTTAATAACACAGAGAGATTGTCCTGATCCACAAGGACATGTTTCTTTGTTGTCTTTCACGTGGACTTTTTCTGTTTTTTGTTCTTTTTAGTTTATTAGCTCTGTTTATTAAAGAAGTTTCAGGTTTACAGGAAAATTGTGCAGGGTCCAGACTGTTCCTACAGTTCCTATCTACCCCTACCCTCCAGTTTCCCTGATGAACATCTTGCATTCATGTGGTGCTTGGTTAGAGTGTTTCAGTTGCAGGTAACATTCAGGCTTGGGCTAGTTCCCGGTACAAGTAGAGTGGATCTTTAGAGGAAGATCTGATGTGCCGTTTTCAGGGTGAAGCGGCTTCACATGGGTTGAATGTAGCACAGCCGAGGTCACCCGGTTTGACTTGGCACCTTCTTGTTGCAGGTCGATCCGGGCCACAAATCTCTCGGAGCACACGGTGATCCTCGCGGTGGTTTCACAAGCGTAAGCTCGCCTCCCACCCCTGCTGGAAATGGTCCTGTTCTTGCTGAGACATTTGTCTGATGTCATCCAGTCTCAGAGCTGGAAAAACAATGGGCATGTCCTTGGCCCTACAGCAGCAACCTTAGGTCTTGCTTTGGGGGTGTTTTTTGTTTTGTTTTGCATGTTTCTGGAAATATTTAAGTTATCTCCCTTTCATATCGAATTGCTGCTGCAACATACTCACCTCAGGAAAAAATGGTTACTTCATTATGTGCTGGAAATGAATGCAAAATGTGTGAAGGAGGAGATCTGGAAAGAACACGGTTCCAGCTTACCTTTTTTTTTTTTCTTTAAGGAAAAAAGATGGGAGAGAAAAAAAAAAAGAATGCTTGTTTTTCACTTAAGAAGAAACAAATGGTAGCGTGAGAACAAAGAGGCACTAAATCCACTGCAAGAAAAGGGATGTGCTGTTTATGTTTGGGGACAGTTATGTGGCTAGAAGCAGAACTAGGATGCATGCCCATGCTGGAAGGCAGGAAAGAGGAATTAAGCTGTAGGTACAAGATGGCGGGTTGAGAAACTGCTCTGCTGGGTTCATTGTCTGAAATGGCCAGCACTTAGAATGAAAGATCTAGAAGGAAAGAGTTGTTTATACAAACTGCAGTGGTTGGAATCTTTGCAAGTATCAAACGTTATAATCAAGTAATGGCCATTGTTCGCTTTGGCGAGAATAAGACCTTAAGTAGGGCCGAGGATCTTCTGGACTTGGACCCGGGTGGCAAAGGCCATGGGTTCTGCCAGGAAGGAGCTGACAAGCCAGCAACTCAGGAGGGTTTAGGCCCTCCCCTGGGGAGAGCGGAAATACTCCATTCCAGAACCATGTCCTGGCTTCAACGTTTCGGCCTAACCACAGACTTCTCCTGACCTGGTGCTCCCTGAGTCTCTTGTTCAGAGCTGTGTCTTTTCACTGGGACCTGCCACGGGCTGTAGTGCAGGGAAAGTGCAGAAACTGTCCCAGTGGTTCCTCTCCACTCTGCCATCCTGGCGCTCCATCCTGGTGGGGATAGGGGCCTCGAGGGGAATGACGAGGAGCGTGAAGATGCGCAGCGGTTCTCGTTCAGCCCTTGGGCTCGTGTTTTATCTGTGGGCGCTCCGAGATCCCGGGCATGGGCCCCACAGCATTTCCCAAGCCTGGCTTGTTCCATGGGCCCCAAACAATGCACTCTTTTCTCACCCCCCCCCCATGTTTTAATAAAATATTTCATAGCGAGAGAGTGATAATAAACATAAATTCTGAGTTTGTCCCACGCAGCATATGACAGAGGACATTATTCATACGAACCTCTAGAAACCATTTTGTGCCCATCCTGATGGATCAGTCAGCCATGGAGAACCCCAAGTTCCAGGAGCAGGAGCGAGGGAAGGCGGCCTCTCCCTGCAGGGCGGGCTCAGCTACAAGTAATGTCCCAGGTCACACTGGGGTTTCCTTTCTTGTTTGCTGTCTGCTCCTCCACCCAGTCGCCTCTCTTCCATTTTTCTCCCCTCTTCTCAAGGTGTGGTCTCCACGTTGCTTGCTGGCTATCTCGAGGAAGCCTTTTCTCTGTCATCATGATGACAGGCCTGCATGTCTCGTGGTCACCCACACCCACACCTTGCCCTCAAACTGATGTTCTGAGACCCAACAGTAGACTCAGTATAGGAGACCTTCCCCTGAACTGAATGACAATAATCAATTTTTGTTTTCTTTCTTTCTAACTCGGCATTCCTCATGACATGTCTTGCCCATTTGGCTATTGGCTGTGGCAGCTTATAATGCCCGTTGCCTTCCTCGAGTTGAGAGTTGGACCCGGCGAGGTCTTGTGGGTGGGAGTTGTGCTTTCAGAAGGGTTGGGGATGGCAACAAGGACAGTAGTCTCTGGGACGAGCATTGCTCCTACTTGTCCCTTTGTGGGACTGCCCCATTGCTCCAACTCCAATGGCAGCTAGAGTGGGGGGCAGCCACTCACGTGCACCTGCGGCCATGCACTCAGGCACAGGTCTGGAGTTTTCTTTGCCAGTCTGTGCTTTTTCCAGAAGTCAGGGTGGGAGGCAGGGTCCTTCGAGGCAGGTGTACCCGTGGGCACGTGCTGGTCAGGAAGTCCCTCTGAGAGCCAGCGCCACACTCACCTCATTGCTCTCTCTCCATGGTTCAGTGTGAGGAAGCCTAGTTTATATCTGAGTGTGACCACCTTTTCTGCTTTGCTGCAGATCGGGCGACCATGAAGAGGCCTCGGTCCTCCCTCTTCTGCACGCAGGCTTCAGCAGGGTACGTAGACGCGGGCCAGCACTTCCTTCGGGTGCAGGCACCTTCTCCTGATCTCCCAGCCCAGCACAGCCAACATCCGCACGTGACCCTAAGCCCCAGGCCGGGGAGGGAGGGAGGGAAAAAGGGAGGAAGAAACTGTTCTCATGGGTGGTAACGGGCAACTGCTAGTCGGACTTCTTTTCCTTTTTCTCTCATAACTTCATATATCTTAGCTACTGATGTGTAATGACATAAAAACACATCTTAGGTCAAAATTCTGTCGTCCCAAGATTCTCTCCCTTAGTCCAGTTGGCTGGATTCATTGTGTGCATGTGATTATGTGTAGGTGAGTCCACTAAGTGGGTACCCAGGCCTCGTGTTGGTCAGGGCCTGGTCAGAACATATGCCTAGGGACAGGCCCAGGACGGCCACCACATCTGGTGAGCTCCTGGTTTTAATCATAAGTTGTTTGAGTGACTCCATGAATTAAACTGCAGTTCACCGTAACAGTGGCGATTGATTGCTGCAAGCAGACTTACCAACAAGCTAAAACCGGGCTTCCCCAGTCTCTCCTGGTCTCTTGCTGGGAGTAATCTGAATCTCAGATGGATGGAGCCATGCATCCTTTCCTTCCAAAAGAGGACATCGCCCGTGCCTGTGAGCGGTGGAAGTTCCTTTGGGTGCTTTACGGAATGGTACCTTGCAACCCCTAGTTTAAAAAACAACCCCGTCTTTGTGGTAGACCACTGAGAGACAGAAACGGAGACATCGCCATGGGCCGCAGTTTTGCGCTTTGGTTGTTTTCTGCTTCGGTGTGGAGCCCAGTGCTCTGTGAAATAGGCAAGTAGCACAGTGGTTCACACGGGTCCTCGGAATGAGTGTTTCTCGTTAGCGGTATCGCTCGCCTCCCTTTCCTCTTGTCCGTCACCACATCTGAGAGGCCGGCATCTGGTTCTGAAAGCTGCTCTCCGCGCCGTGTCTCAGCGTGCAGAACGGTGTGCTTCTGAGTGACTACAGGAGGAATGTTGGCAGAGAAGTCTGAGACTTCTTTCTTCACTTAACAATGATCATTTTCGGAGAAATAACCTAAAATCATCCCCAGGTTCCATAGGGGTGCAGTGGGTTTCATGTTGAGCACCCACTGCACCCCAGCCCAACATGGCCCTTGAGGTCTGAGGCAGGACCTCTTGGAGTGGGAGCACGCAGGTTCTCCTCCCCCGCCCCCCCCGCTGGGACCGCATTACTAGGGACAGCAGCGACACAGTGTGGGTGAGTCCTCCAGGCCCCAGTAGCTGCTGTCTGGTGTCCTTTTGGAATTTCGCTTTCAGCTCAGGGTTCCTACCTGTGACGGGTGTGGATTGTCATTTGGAATGATACTGGGAGTTGCACATCTCCTCACAGGAAAACAGGGAGAGCAACTGGCCCTCTTTGGGTACAATGTAATGCGGTAAATTTAGGAGGGAAATGTTCCGTTGTTCCTTTTTACGTGCTTCCTAACCTGTCTGTGCTGCCCCAGAAGGTTTCGTTGCCCTCTATCCAGATATGGAGATGCTTTCTGCTGTCAGCCTTGCTAAATTTGACCCATAGAGGGAGCAGGAAACACGAGACCTGTCATGGACACCTGTGTTCTTTCGTGCTGGGTCTGATTGAGGCCTTTGCCAGCTGGGTCAGGGTGCCCCCACATAGTTGGGGCGCTTTCCAAGGGAAGCACATCACATCTACCAATGCTTTCCCTCTTGAGTTACTGTGAAACGAGATCAGCTGAGATTGCTCTCCGGGTGGCTGCCCTCCTTTTTTAGGCAAAACCTTGTCTTTGGCAACGTTCTACCCAACCACCCATCCAAACATGCCAGCGATTCTGCCTTCCGTGAGGTAATTCCCATCTCTGAGTTGTTTTGATTGTATGAAATCATCTGGTGAGCCTCAGCCTATGTAGCTAGCCGATTGGCCGGTGCTTCAGACTATGGGTCCCTGCGTAGGGATCCAGGAACAAACTGTGCTGTGAACATCCCACAGCAGCTTTCAGAGCCTGTTGCTGTGCGTGAGGGGCGAGCGTGCTGCCCCGTGCCCTTCCAGCCTGTTAGAAACCAGTGCCTTTGCGAAAGGCAAGCACAGCGTTTTTATATCAGCCCTCGCATCCCTCCTTTTCTACGTGAAATGGTGCACTGTCCGTTGAACAAGTATTCCTGGAGCACTGGCCTGTGCAATGCTGTGCTAGGCGTGCCCGTCAAACACAGTCACTCCCTGGAGCGGCTTCCTGGGGAGAAAGGGACAGCTCAGATTTATTACCACTTCGGCTCCGTTCTGGGCAACTTATTTCACCTTCATCTACAAATGAGAGGCTGGGGGTTTTCTTCATATTTGCAGAAGAGAAAACAGGTGAAATAGCTTGCCAGAGCTCACACTCCCTGCAGAGTCAAAATGCCAGCTCCATGCTAGGCCCACTGAAGTCATGTTTCTCAAACTGTCTGTGGACACTGGTGTGCCAAACGCTCTTAGCGGGTGCTCCTTGGCAGAGGCTGCTGGGGTCAAATCAGTTTGGGAAACCAGTGAGGCCTCTCTCCTTTCCCCCCAGCCCTGAGCATGCACAGCCCGCATCAGCAGCACAGCGCCCGGGCCTCCTGAAGGCCTGGAGGCCTGCTGTGCTGAAGAGGTGGGCCCACATTTCTGCAAGCGAGCCCAGGAGCCTGGGTTTTTAACCAAAGGCCCAGCTGAAGGATCCTGAAGTGGGAAGGCCACTGCTTTTCATTCACTCAAATCATTTCAGTGAATAGAGAGATAGGGGTTCACTACACTCTTGAAAATCCCTAAAAGATGAGGCACTGGCATCTTCCATTACCTTTAGTCCACAAACACTCACAAGTACCAATTATGTACAGCGTGCTCCAGGGCTTAGAAACGGTCACCTGCAGAAAGCTGCTTGTCACTGCAGTGGAAGTTGTTAGACTTCAAGGAAAGAAAAAAATAAAAAAATAATTTCTTAGACAGGAAAGTAAAAATATCACACGAAACATGCAAACGCACGACATGCTAGAAGCCCAGGGGGAATGAGCCAAAATTAACAACAGCTGGAGCTTGTGGTCCTGCCAGTGATGTGGGTTTTTTCCTGTATGTTCTCTGTATGTTACACACTGTAAAGTGAATGTGTATTGCATTTATAATTAGACATAGACCACCGTGGCCCGTCCAGAAGTTCATCCTGACCCCAGCATGTTTTTCACCAAAGAAAGGGAAAGTGTTTCCTTCCTGTGTGTGTTCATGGCGGAATCTCCCTTTCCTTCACCCTTCCCAGCTTCCACCTGCAGCGGTGGGGACCCGTGGCACAGGAGAGTTGGGGCTTCAAAGGTGCTCCCCAAGGGGAAGCCATCCACACTAGATAGTGGGAGTGTGTGTGTGTTTGTGGGGGAGGTTGGGGAGGAGCAGGAGAGGGAGGGAGGGAGGGGGGAGACGAGGGAGGAGAGTGCAATGGGCACTCAGAAGATAAGGAAGCGAAGAAGGGCCTCTCCCCTTGAGACCATTAAGTGTGATGGCTCACACCAAACACATCCAGGGTTGTGTTTTAGAAGACGTTTGTTTTATTTTTTTATCCTTTACCAATAGCCCTGCGCACAAATCTGTGTTCCAGTAGCTCTCTGCAGGGCCTGGCCAGAGGCTCTCCGTGGCCTGGAGGCCCATCCACAGCTGGACGAGAAACGCTTGCCTTGTCACCGCGGTGACAAAGCAAGCATTCCATCAGGCCGCTCCCGCTGCCTGCTCTCAGCAGCTGCCCCCTCCCCCTGGGACTGGGGGGCTGAGAGGACTGGGCGCCACCATCTTGTGGCTCTAGGCAGCTGCATCTTTGTGATGGAGTGATGATTAATTTGCATACAGTGGTACCTCGAGATACGAGTGCCCTAACATGCGAGATTTTTGAGATACGAGCGGTCGAGCGAGCCATTTTTGCTTTGAAATATGAGCAACATTTGAGATAGGAGTAATCTCGCGGATCGGCCGGCTGCACACGACCCACCAGTTTATCGCAACTCGAGTGTCTCATAGTTTCCCACGCCTCAAGGTTACGGAATGAATTAAACTCGTATCTCGAGGTACCACTGTATTACCCTTTTATGAGATAGGCTTGTTTCAAGAATTATATATAATAATAACATGTCTCCCTTTTCCCTCATGGACCTCTCCCTGGCAACCCCACCCCCTAGAAGCACAAGTGTTTCTGCAATGAGCCAGGCTGCGTTTATTTTCCTGTCAGTATGCATCGTGAAGTTTTCCCCGCCTTCGTTCCAAAAGGAGTTAACCGTACAATAGCCCATGCTGTGTTTAAACAAGCATTTCGAACACCTTGACAACTGTTTGGTTTCATCTTATCCACTAGTTGTCTTATGTAGCCGAGAAACTTGATTAGGGGAAACTATTAGGCTTCTTTATTTGACTCCGAAAGAAGTAATTGTATCTGTCTTACGTGTTGTATTTGCTTTCTTTTCAGAGATTTATGGAGAATAGCAGCATCATCGCCTGCTACAATGAACTGATTCAAATAGAGCATGGGGAAGTTCGCTCGCAGTTTAAACTCCGGTATGTAGCCAAGCAAGACGGGACCCCGGGTAGCAGCTCTGGAGAGGAGCCGGGGTCCGGCTCTCAGGCTCCTGGCTCAGTCACAGGGACCGTGAAGCCATTTAACAAGTAACAGTAGCTCGTACAGCAAAACCTAAACTGGGAGCCCTTTGTTATTATGGAATAAATTAGAAGCATTTCTTATTTTGGTAGTATTTTCCACTATTTATAGCAGTTTTAAAATTTTATCCTAGGAAAAGTGATATTTAATTTTTGTACAATTACATCGAGAATAAGAGTAGTAAGCAGGCCGAAACCGGTTTGGCTCAGTGGATTGAGCGTCGGCTTGGAGACTGAAAGGTCCCAGGTTCGATTCCAGTCAAGGGCATGTACCTTGGTTGCGGGCACATCCCCAGTAGGGGGCGTGCAGGAGGCGGCTGATCGATGTCTCTCTCTCATCGATGTTCCTGGCTTACTATCCCTTTCCCTTCCTCTCTGTGAAAAATCAATAAAATATATTAAAAAAAAAAAGAGTAGTACGCAGGATTACTTTCTACTTACTACTTTCAACATGGGTAAATTCCTCCATAGGTGGTTATGGATAGGGGCAAACCAATGGGCATGTTTATTATGCTAACCATAATAATTGCTATGTAACCAAGATGGCGATTTCATGAAACCTGTTTGTGGCCTCCAAGCAGGAAGTATCTTTGAGACGCTGATCTCAGGTCTCTAAGCAGGAATAGAGTGCTTTCAAAGCAGGCTACTCTCTGGTGCTCACTTGTGGATGGGATTGTCTAAGGGTCTGGCCAGAGCTCTGGGCAATTGGATGTTCTGCTTCTGGGGCATCCTGGAATGCCAGGGTCCTAGCTCATGCCTGGTTTGGCTCAGCCGCCACTCCAGTATACTCTCTGGACCCTGGTTTTTTTCCACTTGCCCCCCTCAAGCAGAGAAAGAGGAGCGGACTGTGGAGGCTCTCCCCAAACTATGGTCATCTGCAACGTCAGGAGGGTTTCAGGCTCAGCAAAACATGAGAAGGCCTCTCACTGGAGTGCTTATACTTCTGTTTATCTTGATTACTGAATTTGCATTCAAACGGGGCCAAGCCCTTTTACACTTAAGTTCTCTCTGGCATTCTCAGTCCCCTGGGAGTAACGTGTATTGGCATAAGCCCACAGAGGCAGGTCCTTCTGGGCTCGCCTGTCAGGGAAGCTGCTTTCTGGTGGGTAGAGAGCTTGAAGAAACAGTCATTTTCTTAGATGGGAGAGTCATTAAGAAGAACTTCAGACAGAGGGAATTTAGGTATTTTAACAGTTTTTCGTGAAGAATATTGCCAAAGACTTTTGAATATGTAAGTAATTAAATCCCTTGGTTTCTTCGTATCCACATATTTGTTAGCTCCAGAGAACTTCAAAGGATTTTTCAAGAAAAGCACATTGCCTTTACTTCAGAAATTAATGATTTTTATTATTGTGCATTGATGGTTTCTATTGCTGGAGGTCTCTACTGTTTTTAATTGAGGGTAAAAAGGCTTTATGCTTTTTAAAAAAATGTTTTCACAATGAATAGAATTAGAAAAAGAGAGATTTCATTTGGTTTAAACCTTTTACTGTGTCGTATCTACAAAAACATGAACAGATACCTTATTGCTTTGATAGGTAATTTTCTCCTTTTACTGGAGGTAATTGTGTGCGTTTCCTTGGGCAACATTAAGTGTGATGGCACACGCCAGATGTCAGAGTGAGTGGGCGGAGGTAGTGCTGGCAGCTTGAACTAAACATCCCCAGCCAGCCTGCACGAGGGCTTAAAGAAAGGGCTACTGGTTATTTGCTGATGAAACCTGCTTAGAGCCAAGGCCTTAGAACTCTTCAAGGTTCATCAGACTCAGAACTTGGCAAATTTCTGAGTACCTAACCCTCTGCAAGTCCCAGGACTGCTCTTTCTTCACTGACTGAAGCTGCCTGGGGGAAAGGCTCAAGGTCTCCATACAAGTCAGTGTGTAGCTGGCGAATGGACTTGACTGGGCAGGCAGTGGCCCCGGAAGGAGGGTTTGCCCGGCATATCCATCTCCTTACCCTCACCCCTCACCCAGCTGAAGCTTGGCTGGCAAAGAGCCTCTCTTCCCAGCCATGAACAACCACCATGATTGCAGCCCCTCTCCTGCCTCCCCCCCCCCCCCCGTGCGGGGAGGGGACATGAGGGCTGATGTTTGTGTGGTCTCCACCTGAGAAAGCCAGAGGAGGGCTCAGTGGTCTGCTTCTTCTGTTGCTTTTTGGCTGTTCTGCCTTAACTCTCCAGTTTCCTCCCCTTTTTTTGGAGAAGTGGAGTGTATGCCCAGGGTTTGACTCTCCCTGGGTCAATGCACTCTGCCTTCCCTCCACCCCTCCTCCACCCCAGACCATGACCTCCCCCCTCCCTAGGGCAGTGGTCGGCAAACTCATCAGTCAACAGAGCCAAATATCAACCGTACAACCATTGAAATTTCTTTTGAGAGCCACATTTTTTAAACTTTTTCTAATGCCACGTCTTCAAAATAGACTCGCCCAGGCCGTGGTATTTTGTGGAAGAGCCACACTCAAGGGGACAAAGAGTCGTGTGTGGCTCACAAGCCCCAGTTTGCCAACCATGGCCCTAGGGCATTCAAGGACCTCTAACGCCTCTACCGGCACCCCAGAGGCAGGCAGGCAACTGTCACTCCTGCCGACTGGGAAAATGAGGCCCCTTATTATACAATGCCAGAATAATCATCGTCTAATTATATAACGCTGCCCCTGCAGTTCCGCCCCCAGCTGCAGCTAAATCTGCGGCATGACTGGCGTTCTGCAGGGACAGCCTGCGCTGCAGGGTGGGGTGGATGTTGAAGGCGCCTCCTCCTGTCTGATCTTTGTGTGTGGCAACCGCACTTCACCACGGGAAAAGCGAGGGTCAGGTGACACACAAAAACTGTCTAGTTTTAAGATTCCGTTTTATAGAATAACTCTTAAAAATAGGGGAGCTGCGTCTCATTTCTGAGAGCATTTGCTTTACAGAACAGAAGAATTCATGAATGGGGAAGGTCGAAGGAAAGGGGGGGTGAATGATGACCCTTTACCTCTCATCCTGACGCTTCTTCATTAGGAAGACAGCTATGTTATCCAAACTACAGATAAGATGTATCTACTAATTGGGAGTTGAAGCTGGTTATACTAATGCAAGATGCGCTGTGTGCCATTGTTAGTCTGGTCTCTGTTATCCAGGAGTTAACACCCAAGTCGTGTTAACTTTATTTTACTCCAAGTCTTACGAAGGTAGCGGTCCTCGGTTTTAGAAACATCATTCTCTAAAAGATGGGCAAAATTTTGTCCACGGAAAAACTTTGTGCTATGGAACTCTGCATCTCTGTTATGCGTGGATGTTTACAGAGAGCTACTGACGCGTGGGCTCTGCGTGACTGCCTGGCGGCACAGGAGAAACCTAGCTGTGAAGGCTTCGCGCACAGCCCAGCCGCTCCACTGCCCAGGAAGGTGCCAACCTTGGCCCCCTGCTGCCTCCCTCCCTGCTCGCTTGCTGCCATTCCCTCTCAGACCCCTGCTGGGCGGTGGCTTTTTGTTCAGACTCTACAAGCCACCACCTTGTGCAGTCCTACCCTGTTCCAGGCTGCCGTGTGTGTGTGTGTATGTGTGTGTGTGTGTGTGTGTGTGTGTGTATGTGTGTGTGTGTGTGTATGTGTCTGTGTATGTATGTGTGTGTGTTTTGAGTAGATTCCAGAGTGTCTTTGGTAGGACACAAGAGATTATGGAACCCAACCACCTCAGCCACAGTTGTGGGAGGAGAACACTGAGAACCAGAGAGACTGGACAAGATTGGTCACAGGTCCCCAGTGTGTCAGCTGTAGCACTGGAGTAGAATCCAAGTGTCCTGCTTTCAGTCTAATGCACTCTGCCTGCCCCCGCCACACACACACACACACACACACACACACATACACATCTTACAAAACTGTGTTGCCTGTAGACTTCATGCCCAGCCTCTCTAACACTTGCCTTTCCCTCTGGACCTCCCAGGACCTGAAGGAGGTGAGGGGGAAATGGTTACCTCGCCTGTACTTCAGGGATTTCCACACCAAGGTTACTTTTCCTTGTGCTACTTTTTTACAATTTGCCAACTTTTAACCTGAAGAAGACAAAATTCCATTTTGAAGCAGAGTTACAGGGTTCCCAAGAACAGAGAGTAAATGAAGCGAGGCCTCTTCTGTCTGAAGAGTATTAATAATTAATATAAGGAATTAAATTCCGAAACTCTAAGAACGCGATTCAAGTTGGTGACCTCATTTTGCTGCCCGTTTATTCAAATAGAACCATCAGCGCAATTGGTTTAAAGCCTATGTCTAAACAGTGCACTCCAGGAGTTTCTCACCAATATCCTCGCACCTCACCTGTGGATAACAGTTTGCTTTGTCTATTGGGCATTATACTTACTGAAGATCTTATACTTTGTGGATGATCCTACAGTGAATGTTTAATAGATAAATTTTGCAGATTGGAGCTAAGATCTTGTATAAAGTAGCCTCTTGAATTGACAGAAGCAATCGTACTCGGAAGTACCTGTTTGCATACCTAGTTGAGACACATAGATACTTTAAGAAAAGTCTGGGGCAAAAGAGGAATTTATCACATAAAATGGGCCTCAGCTTAATTCTGCAGCTCTCACAGTTGAGGAATTAGCCCTGGGAGAGTGTGCTTTGATGTCTAACTTCTGGGGACCAGCGACCGCCTACTTTCCTGTGGTGCCGAGTGGGTTCTGCTCCAGGCCCCTGGGAAATACTTCTGAGACTTGCTTCTTCACAGAGAGAGGTGCAGTATCAGCGAGGGTAACAACTTTAAAGTCCTCTTTTATTCTTTTTCTCTTATTTTAAGTGACATTTTATGTGCAGAGGTGCTAATAGGACAGTATACAGTTCAAATTAGGTAGCCTGGAGAAATTTCAGTAAGAAAACTTACTATACTTATCAGGAGTCTTAGTTTGGTTTATATTCTACTCTGTTCACCTACATCATAATTACTTATTTTACTCACCCTCACACCGGTAGTGACCCCCATTTCTACAACTATAGAAGCATGTCTTTCATTGGGCTAACATTCTGCACTCCCCATGTAAGTTACTTTGCTGGTTACTGGTTTGTTATTTCCATTCTTATTTCATGGATAATCATGAGAAGATAGGTTATGATTCACCTTTCACCAACAGCCTTTGAAAGCCTTAGAGAGCCAAGAAATTGGACTCTGAGACCTTACAAATAATAACAAGTGCCATATGTTGAATTCTTATATTGTCCCATGAGATGTTTCATGAAACTTTTTTGGTGTTTATAACAGCCTATAAATTGTGCATTGCTTTCCTCATTTTATAGATGAGGAAACTGAGAGTCAGCAAAGATAAAAAGTTGTCCGAGGTCCTATAACTGGCAAAACACAGAACCAGGTTTTGTTCTGCCCGATGCCTGGTAAATAGTTCAAAACAAGATGGCAACGTTAGATGAAAAACATTTTTAAAGTTTGTTTTACAGAACATCCATCCAGTAAATCAACATCTTTTATGTAACGGATAAGAAAGCCTTCACTGGTATTCTTTCAACAGCCAGTGCCAATAACAGAACTTGAGGAACTAGTCACATACTTGCTGTTAGACAGTAACTTAATTACTAGATTTTGGAAGTTGCTCTAGATTTGGAAGAGTTGAAATTCTTTCCAAGAATTGAGAAATTGAAGTGATTTCAGATATTCCAGATAACCAGCCAAGGTCACCAACAAAATTGCCCCCTCTTGAGAGCGTGCCGTTACCCAGGCAAGGGGCATCCGCCATGTCTGCCTTGCAGCAGGCCAGCGGGCGTGGGTGAAAGCAAAGCACTAGAAAGGCGTGTGTATTTGAGGTCACAAAAAGGAATACCAGCGTTTGTGCTTATTGCAAGAGGCCAGAATGCCTCAGATCCCATTTGGGTTAAAGTGTGTTTTCTTCACTGATGGGAACTTCTATTTCATTCACAGAGGTCAGGGAGAGCATCATGGGTGTAGAACAGAGGGACCTAGAAGATGGTCCCTTGCACCTTTGTTCTTCTGTAGCAATACTAAGGTTCCATTCAGCATATATGTAGTTCATCTTATTTTTTAAATATATATTTTTTTATGTTAGAGAGAGAGGAAGGGAGAGGGGAGAGAGGCAGAAACATCGATGCATTAACATCAGTAGATTGCCTCCTGCACTCTACCCCCTTCTCCCTGACTTGGGCTGAAGCCTGAAACTCAGGCATGTGCTCTGACCAGGAATCAAACCAGTGACCTTATGGTGCATGGGTCGATGCTCAACCACTGAGCCACATCAGCCGGGCTGCAGTTCATTTTTTGACATATGAATATTTTGTCCGAGGTCCTATAACTGGCAAAACACAGTTATAGGACTGTGTTTGTATCACATACATAAAAATACATGCTGTTGTTTATTCATTTAGTTTGAAAGCCTAGCTTTTTGTTTGTTGTGTTTTTTATTTTCTCAAAGCAATATCGGAAGGTACATTGCTGTAATGAACCTAAGGAACTGTTTACTTGGATAAATTAAATGGTTTTATGGTAGAACTAACATCGATCTTTTGCAACTTTCAGGGCTTGTAATTCGGTGTTTACAGCATTAGACCACTGTCATGAAGCCATAGAAATAACAAGCGATGAGCATGTGATTCAGGTATGGGAACATTTTTTTATCTTTAGATATCAAAGTAGAACCTTTTAAGTTTGAACCACCCTTTTTCAAGCACTTTCCTTTAATTCTCACACTTCAGCACATTTTCTTTGGAGAAAGGAACACCAAAATATTCAAAGAAAACTGATAGGGTGGTCTATTAGTTTTCCCAGGGGTCAATAGGAGAATAAAGGGGAAAGTATTTAAACAACAAAGATTTAAAAAAAATTTTTTTTAAAACCTTGTAGACTTAAGCTAAGAATTAGATATTTAATAAGAATAAAATTTTACTCAAATCAGAGCCTGTAATTTCTTTGACGGAGGTGGGCTAAATTCTTTGGACCATCTGTAAAGATAGCATTTACACAGAAGTGTGTCAGGATTGTAGAGTAAAGGCTTATAAGTGCTTATGAGAACAAAATGTTTTCTTTTTTAATTTGTCAGTTACAGTTGACACTTAATATTTTATATTAGTGTCAGGCATACAGTGTAGTAGTTATTTACATAATGTACAAAGTGATCTCTCATAAGTGTGCTACTACCTGACATTATACACAGATATTACAACTTACTAAATTCCCTATGCTGTATGTTAATCCCTGTGATTGTTTTAACTACTAATCTATACCTTTTTTTTTTAAATTGATTTCAGAGAGGAAGAGAGAGAAACATCAACAATGACATAGAATCATTGATTGGCTGCCTCCTGCATGCCCCCTACTTAGGATCGAGCCTGCAACCCGGGCATGTGCCCTTGACATGAATTGAACCCAGAACCTTTCAGTCTGCAGGGTGACGTTCTATCCACTAAGCCAAACCAGTTAGGGCCAATCTGTACTACTTAATCCGTCATCTTTTTCACCCAGTCCCCAGCCTCACTCCCATCTGGCAGCTACCAGTTTGTCCTCTGTATCTAGGAATCTGTTTCTTTTGGGAACAAAATATTTTCAAGGGTGTTCATTTATTTATAATTGGTATTCTAATAATAAGGCACTCTAATGTCCTGAAGTCAGCTTCCCAAGGAAATGTGTATAGTTAGTAGACAAACCTTTGTTGAAATTACGTTGTTGTATTTGTTGGAAAGTAAGGCATTTATACTTAAGACATATTCTGAAATGCAGGCTGTCCCTTGATGGGCACATTTGGTTTGCGTCGAGGCGCTGAGTGTGAGGAACACGTACTCTCCTCAGTAGAGACCAGTCAGTGTTCAGCACAGTGGGCCCACAGCAGACAGAGCCCGCATTTGCTTTCTGCAAACACCCCATTGCACACACAGACACACCTGCTCTCATACTGAACCAATGACATCAGCACCTACCATGCCTAGGCCCGGTCATCATCATGTTCATAAGGTATCTCATTTCCACTCAGTAACCCTGTGAAAGAAACATAAGTGCCCCATTAATCAGATGGGGAAACTGAGGACCAGCAAGGTCAAGGGACTTACCCAAGGAAAGCTGTGGTAATAAGTAGTGGAACCAAAACATGTAGCCCTGTCTTTCTGACTCCCTGTGGTGTCCTGTTCGGCTGTATTTGTGGGAGTGTTTCTTTGAAATGGATCTGAAAGCATCCTCAGCTCATGGCCTGTTGCTGGCCCACCTGCCCATAGTCAGCGACCGGGGCCACAGAGGGACCAGGCCCGTTTCTGCTCTAGACCAAGCACACTCCCACCTCTTTCCAGACTTGAACAGTTAGGTCTCTTCGTGAAACATGTTCACTTTGCTCCTCTGGATTTATAGTGGGCAACCGGGGGTGACCGCTGTAATGAGGGGAAGGGGCTCCCTGCTCTCTATTCACTTTCCCCACTTGTAGCCAATGGCACTTTCATGGCGTCCTGCATCCATAGTGGGAACCTGGTGGCAAAAACCCTGTGCCTCTGGGAGAGGTACACGGTGCTGCTGTCACACGATATCAACCACCTCCCAGCCTCTACCGTGAGCAGGACCAGGAGGGTGCCTGGACAGGGGAGACTTATTGACTGCAGTTTTTTAGGGGTACCCTGTCAGGCCTCTTTAAAAACCTATCAGCCTTCTGAGGATAACATAAGAGCGAGGAGGAAGAAGTTGCCCGGAGCATGTTCTATGTGAGGGAACGACCGTGATATTTGTGCCGTGGGTTTTGAGGTGGTCCAGCAGATTTCCCTGTATCCCAGCAGGCCTTCCTTCAGGCATCCCCGAACTGACCTGTGACCACTTCCCTTCACAGTATGTCAACCCAGCCTTCGAAAGGATGATGGGCTATCACAAGAGCGAGCTCCTCGGGAAAGAACTCGCCGAGCTGCCCAAAAGCGATAAGAACCGGGCAGACCTCCTCGACACCATCAACACATGCATCAGGAAGGGCAAGGTGGGTGACGCTAACTACAGCCCGCACACGCCTCCCCAACGCACTCTCTTCTGTGGGTTTCTATGTCACATCTTCAAGATTGGCTTCTTTCATCTCTAATAATAAAAGTGTAATATGCTAATTAGACTGGAGTCCTTCCAGAAGACCTTCCAGACGATCCAGGGCTGCAAGGGAAGCCTGGATCCGGGGTGCCAGAGGGAAGCCGGTGCCAGCACCCTGGGAAGAAAGGCCTACTCTTGC
Source organism: Lasiurus cinereus (assembly GCA_011751065.1). NCBI lineage: Eukaryota > Metazoa > Chordata > Mammalia > Chiroptera > Vespertilionidae > Lasiurus > Lasiurus cinereus. The sequence continues at coordinate 40,434,701 of JAAGEH010002531.1, read as the reverse complement.
ATGAATTTCGTGCATTGGGCCTCTAGTAATGTTACAATTAAATGAAAAATGTTTATGTTTGCAACATAAGTTAATTTTAAATATCAAGCAAATGTGGGGCTTATGATGATGATACAGAATCTGGCAGTTTTGTCTAAGGAAATGTCATCCTGTGCATAAATATGCCCCATCTGTCATTCCTGGAATATCACTCCCCCCTCTGCCCCTCTGCGCTGAGTCCCGCCCATATGCTGATGTGTGTCAGCTTATGCAGTGTTTGGGGGACTAGATGTATTTAGTGTCAGTATTCACACATAGGCCCAGTTTTCCCTTTTCTGTTCTCTATCATCCCAGTTCATAGAGAGATCTCCCTGCTGCACCCATTGGCCCCCATAGAGGAGGGCAGTGGTGCAAACGAGTAGCATCTTCCCTCAAGCCCTCCCCTGCTGTCCCAGCCGGTCCTGCCTCTGCATTTTCTCCTCAACACTCGGGGTGCTTTCTCACATGTTATTGCTTTCTTGGATCTGAAGTAGTTAGATAAGCATTGTCTTCATTTAATGGGGGGTGGGAGGGGGCATTGTACAAACATGAAGTAAGTGTGGATTATATATGATGTCCAGAATTAATGTTTTAAAAATTGGGGCAGTGAGACTGAGAAAGAAACAGGACATTGTCAAGTAATTCAAAATATCCACCGGAATACTGCCCCCCCTGGTGGCCCAATGTGGAGTGCGTGAAGGGGAGCCTTCTGGCGGGGGCGGGGGGGGGGGGCAGGAAACGGCTGCAGAGGAAAGGCCCAGTTTCCGATCTAACCACTCCTCCCAGAAATTGTGGAGGTCCCCCCTGCAGGTCACCGGGTTCTTCATTCCAGCCAATTCCCCAGGGTCCAGAGACAGCAGGGATCTCTACCCTCCCCTCTGCCTCCTCCATGGAGACTGCCAGGAGCCCTGCCAACCCAGAGAGGTCGTGGCTGGAGGCCGCACAGGACCGAAGACAGGCAGTGAGCTTCATTCCCACCTCCTGCACTTTCTCCCATGGGCACATTAGTTAGAATCTCCAAACCCATCTGCCCGGCTGTCAATGAAGGGTGATAATCTCAGACTCGGGTTATAGGAACGATTTTGAGGAAGACCTCGGGAAAATCCCTTGACCTGGCCTCACTTCACCCAGAGGGCTGAGCAGAAGCTCCTTCCTCCGGGCAGGCGTCCTGGGGCCCCGGAGGGCAGCCTGGTGGTGGCCACGTTGGTCCTGTTGGGCTCATGCATTGTGACCAGGGGCCTTACCTAGGCAGCATCACTGCGAGACCGAGAGTGGAGTGGGGTTCTGTGGAAGGCACTGGAAGTGAGTGGGAATTGATTGCTCCGTTGGAAAAGACCCCCTGACGGGAGGATTTTAAGAGCTCTCTTTCTCCATGTAGGAGTGGCAGGGAGTTTACTACGCCAAACGGAAGTCAGGGGACAGCATCCAGCAGCACGTGAAGATCACCCCAGTGATTGGCCAAGGAGGGTGAGAGCAAACTCTTGAACTCTTTCCGTTGAAGGGCCGAGTGGGCATGTTGACAAGCAGGGTAAGCGGTAGACCCACAAGTACAGGCGGGTTGGGCTGCACAGAGTTATGCCAAGGCCACCTCCAGGCCGCTGGCGGCAACCCCCAGACCTGGCTCTTCTGTCTTCTCCTGCTGCTGGTCTTTCGGGAGCCTCGCCCAGGAGCCCCTCCTCCTGAGCTGTGGTTCCATCTGCCCACTGCCCTCTGAGCTGGGTTTCTAGGCTGTCCATCGTCACATCAACAGCAAAACTCCTGGGAGGGGACTTCTCTCCCTGAGGCACGGGCCTGGGCTGGCTCTCTCCGGGGCTCAGGCTGGCTCCAACGCAAAGGCCTGGGGGTTGGGGTTTCAGAGAGAAAGACGTGCCCGATCCAAAGCTGAGGTTGATCTGATTCCATTTAATCCCAGATTACTGGAGAAGCCTTATCACTGCGGAGAGATAAGGCGATTATGCGATTCCTTTTCCTCCCCGCAGTTTAATTCTTTGAGTTCACAAAGCCAAACGGGCTCCCCTACCAGCCTGTCCCTGAGGAGCCTTGGGCAGCCGGCCTGGAGGTCGCACCAGCTTCGGAGTGGTGGGGACAGGCACCGTTGTGTGAAGTTTGGGGAAAGGAAAGGTGGCGGTTATGGTGCCAGTAAGGGAGGAGAGTCCTGCTTGGGACTCTCCAGTCCCTTGCGGGTTGTTGCGAGACCAGACAGGACAGTCAGTCAAGTCAGCGGGGTTGTCTCTCCTCCAGTTTTCTTGGTTTGTTTCAAAAGTGTCCCCGTCAGTTCAGAGACCGCCATCTCGCGCTTCCTGCCATCGTGCCTCCGTGTGGGTGGTGGGGTGACCGGCAGTCCTTGCCCCCCTCCTGAGAGCAGAGAGAGGCCCTGGGACCTTCTCCTGAGCCCACAGCCCCTGCTCGGTGGCCGCCTGGCTGTCCTGTGGTTATCCTGATCCTTCTGTCATCTTTCAGAAAATGGAAGCCAGCAGCCACTTTGTGTGTGTGTGACCAGAATTATTAGGTAACCAAGGCCGGGTAGACATGCCACTGCTTGGTGATGTCTGCCAGCATGAGGCTTTCTGAGTTTACAGAGAGGAGAGGTTCTTTTGTCCAGACCATGGTATTCCCATCCCCATCTTTGCCCCCGTGTAGGCAGTGAACTCTCAGGGGAAATTCTTATTAAAGGTAGGGGGATTTTTTTTTTTTTACCTCTTCCTGTTTTATGCCATTCGTTACAGGATAACCAGCATTTTCTATGCTCTCCTCAGTTCTCCAGCGAAAACTAAACCAAAGAGAGAGAGAGACAGACAGACAAAGAGAGGCAGAAACAGGGGGAGAGAAGAGGGGACTCCTTACTGTGAAATCTAGCACAGCCCTCTGGGATTCCTGGCTTCACTCTCAGTAGAAAACCTACGCTGAGCTGCATTCTGTGCAGGGCTGAGGCACCTGTGGTCTTTTCCTGGTCAGGCCTATGGTAATGAGCAAGACTGCAAGCTGTGCTAGGATTCTGTCCATGACCTTGAAGTAAGAGGATTTTTCTCTGCCCCAAAGAATGCCATTGTTATGATGACCATGCTGTGCAGTAATATGGAATTAAATATAAAAATAGATGCCCTGAAATGGGATCATTATTCAAATGAGTCTTTTGCTTTCTATATAAGCTATAAAAGTATTAGCGTCAGCAGAATAGAGCCATTCTTTTTTTTTTTTCTGGAGTGGCATTTCATCCTATCGCAGCAGGTCCTGCCGAGCCAAGCCTCAGGAGTCGGTCACAAAATGAAATGCCCATGAGGAAAATGCCAGTGGCGATTCAAAAGGAAGCCCGGTTTCAGAAGGCGTGGTGGGCGGTGTGTGAAAATGCCTTCTCTGTAGACTGGGTTTTGTGTGAATCGTACATCTGCCCTAGAATATACTCCGGAATGTTGCTTTTCAAAAGTTTCTGCTGATGTTTTCATTTGCTGATTTGTTGAATCATCTTGTATCTGACTCACTAATAACTAATTATTTATGTTATTAGGAAAATTAGGCATTTTGTCTCCCTCAAGAAACTGTGTTGTACCACTGACAATAATAAGCAGGTACGGTACCCAGCTTGCTTCATTTCCTCTGTCAGCTTGACCGCGCATTACACTCTCACCACTGCTCGCTGCTTGTCTTTCTCCATTTCTCATAGTCGTTGCCCATTACGAAGGTTTATGGGAAAATTAGGCTCCTTTGGCAGATAGTAAAAAAAAAAAATTCCCCTGCAAGCCTGTGCTACCGTCTCAGTGATGCACAGCAGTTAGGATTGAACCTGTGGCTGTGCAACCTGAGACTAATACCTTTTGTGAAGGCAAAAAATTCTTCCTCCAAGTAAAAACTATCCTATTTTTCTTAATTTCTTAAGCAAATAAAAAGTATGTGTTTGAACATTTCACCCCTGCAAGTTTATATCAAAAGCAAGAATCATTCCAAGTTAGTACTGTGATTTTTTTTAAAAACCATTACATCATGCAGAACAATCCATTTGAGTGCTCTTCTGCAGTAAAAGAATTTTAATCAGTTGCTTTTTTAAGAACCTTCCTTTGTAGAGACCTTTATCATAGAGGACAACATGGGTATTTTTTCTTTTTGATTTATACTTCTAATACTGGATTATGTGTAGTTTCACTTCATGCTTTCAAGTCTGTTGATTGAAGAAGACTCAACCATCACTCATTATTTTTTAAGACATACAATGTAGCCTTTGACATAGATGAGGATTTTAAAAGGAGGGACAATATAGCTAAAGGAAATGGAGGATTTGGGGGCATAATCCATTTTAGTGGGACGTGTTGGAGACTTGTCAAATGTGGGATCAGAAGGTGAAGCCTGGCCAGGCAAAGAAGTAACGTGGGGACCCCAGGACCCAAAGATGCCTGGGCTTCTCCCAGTGGGGAGGGGACTCCCCAAAGGGAAGTGGGGCTGAGTGAGGAGCCTACGCAGGGCGGTGAGTTGGAGACCGGCCCACTGAAGGTGCCCATGGACATTTGAGGATGTTGCAGAATGACCCCCTAGTTAGCATTGTTCACCACATGTGGTTACGAATTTTATTCTTGTGATGAGAACTTTAAATACGTACCTACTCTCTTAGCAACTCTCAAATATATACGATAGTATTGTTAACTATACTCACCATGCTGTACAGCACACCCCCACGAAGTATTGCTTTTAGGAAGTTTGACCTTCCAATCAATCTTCTTCACCCATTTCATCCGCCACCAACCTCTGGAAACCACCAATCTATTCTCTGTATCTATGAGTTCGGTTTTTTATTTTTTTTAGATTTCACATGCAAGTTATATGATATTTGTCTTTCTGTGACTCATTTCACTTAGGATAATGTCCTCAGTGTCCATCCATGTTGTAGCAAGTGGCAAGATTTCCTTCTATGTTATGGCAAAGTAATAATTATTATGTATACAGGTCCTTGAATAATGTTGTTTTGTTCAATGTTGTTTCATGATAATGTTGCTGAGATACCACAGGACGTTAACTGCTGTTTCTACCAATTGGCCATGGTAAAATTTGTTTTGTTAGATGTTGTTCCCCTTAAAGTTGCAGCACCTATCAGCACTGTTAAGTGAGGACTTGCTGTGTGTGTGTGGGTGTGTATGCACATGTATATATTACATTTTCTTTAGTCATATGTTGAAGGACACTTGGATTATTTCTATGTCTTTGGTATTGTAAGTAATGCTGCAATGAACATTTATCATTTCCTTTGGATAAATACCCAGAAGTGGAATCGCTGGATCATATTGTAGTTCTATTTTTAACTTTGTGAGGAACCTCCCTATTGTTTCCTGTAGTGGCTGGACCAACTTGCATTCTTACCAACAGTACACAAGAGTTACCTTTCCCCACATCCCTTTGACAAGAAACGTCTTAGTAGCCATTCTGATGGGTATAAGTTGATATCTCGTAGTTTTTATTTGCATTTTCCTGATGACCAGTGGTGTTAAACACCTTTTCTTATACCAGTTGGCCATTTGTATGTCTTAGAGGAAAGATGTCTAATGCTTTTTCACCCCTGGTTGGGAATGCATGGATATGGGGGGCTGGTGTAATTTATACATATGTTTCTCACTGTGCAGGTGGTGGCACTTCTAACCCCTTTGTTGCTCAAGGTCAACTGTATTCAGACCCTCTGGCCATTGTTTAATCAGATTGTTCGGGGCTTTATTTTTTCTATTGAGTTTTATGACTTTTTTCACATACTTTGTTTATTAGCCGTTTGCCAGATTAATGGTTTGAAATTTCTTTTTCCCATGTGGTAGTAGACTTTCTTTTCACTTTGTGGATGGTTTCCTTTGCTGTGCAGAGGCTTTTTAGTTTGGTATAGTCCCAGTAATTTATTTTTGCTTTTGTGCTTTGGGTGTCACATTTAAAAAAATCATCACTGAGACAAACATAAAGGCATTTCTTTCCTATGTTTTCTTTGATGAGTTTTGTAGTTTCAGGTCTTACGTTCAAGTCTTTAATCCATCTGAGTGACTTTGTATTTGGTTAAGATGGTGGTCCAGTTTCATTCTTTTGCATATGGCTGATCAGTTTTCCCAACATGACTTATTGAAAAGACTATTTTTCCCCATTATATGGTCTAGGCCCAGTTGTCATGAATTAATTGATCATATATATGTGGGTTTACTTATGGACACTCTGTGCCAGTGATTTCTGTGTTTTTATGCCAATACCATACTGCTTTGATTCTATAATTTTGGAATATAACTTGAAATCAGGAAGTATGATGCCTTGCAGCTTTGTTCTTCTTTCTCAAGATTCATTTGGCGATTCTAGAGAAATATTCTAAAATAGCCAAAGTGATGATGTGCTTTTTCATAAAATTTAGTTCAACATAAAACTGCCTTCTTAGGCACTAAGAACTTTGTCTGAAACCAGGAATTTTCACTAAATACCACACAGTCACGCAAAGAGGCAAGGCCTTGGGGACCTCTGGGAAAAGGAAGGGAAATGGCTTTCATAGAAAAAAAAAAATCCTCTCAACAGCAAAGTTTAGACATCCCAGGAGGAAGAATGAGATAATGTGGGAGGTGACCCAGGAAGAGGGAGAAGCACAGGAGATGTGATGGCTCTTTACAAACGACTGAACCCAAGCCCCGCACACCAGCCTGCGTGGGCTGTGAAGCTGCACTACGGAACGTCCCTGCCAGAAAGAGCCAAGTACAATTCCTGTCTGCGGCCAAGCACAGCTTCCCACCAGCCCAGCCCCGCTCCTCCTCCCTCCTCTCTTTCTCCTGGATGAATGGGACACCCAGCCTCCCTGGGACCGGGCTCCCTGCAGTTTCATGTGCCCAGATTCTCCAGGCCTTCATGGTCCCACCCAAGAAACATCTCCATCCTCAAGCCCTAAAGTCCCTGCTTTGCTGTGTATCATTCCCACCATCATCATGGCTCTTTGGGTGCCTAACTGCCCTCTCTTTTCCTGTGGGGTCACTGGGACGTGCTTGTCTTTGTTTGCACATGCTGCCTGGCACATAGTAGGCCCTCGGACTGTTAGTCAGCTTGAGTGGAATTGCACGTCCTCCTGCCACCTGTAAGCTCTCTGCTTCACAGGGAAAGCAGGCAAACCTGTAGCACAGGACTCGGGATGCAGAATCGAGGGGCCACCTCTTATTTCTGAGGCTCTACCTGGAAACGTCATTCTGCCATGAATTAGCTGCTGTTCTGAGAATAGTGGGAACGCAGAGCCCAAATACCCTGAGCTGCTGACGTCACGTGATGGTGCTGCACAGGCCTCGAGGGACACTTAGGTTCTCCAGTGGCAGGGAGTTTTCTCTTCAGCTGGCCGGCTGCAGTGTCTCCCCCTCACGGAAGGAGGCTGAAGGGCTTGGTGGTGGAGCTGTGACGGGCAGGGGTCCCCAGAGGGCGAGAGCAGGTGGTTCTGGGGGCACTGCCTTCTGGGGTCAGAACGTATCCATGGGTTTGCATTGTCACGAGGACTGACAGTGTAAGCCAGGCTGCTGTCCTCGGGTGCTGCTTGTCGGCAGCAAAGACTTCTTTTCCCATGTGGACCCTGTGGCTCTTTGCCAGGAGGCTGGAAATGCTCAGTGAGGTTTGCCTGCTGTAAACATCATCTCCCCCTTCGCCACACACCCACTTTCTCCCCAGATAGATATTGAAAACCTGTGCTGTGCTGCCACCAGGGACACACACGAGTCTCTGTCCCAGAAGCCACGGGGGCCACAGACAGGTAAACGGTGCATTTCCAGAGCACAGTGTGGGAGGTGTGAACTGAGCGCTGGGCGCATGGAGGGGAGCCCGGGTGTTTTAGGGGTGGTCTAGGACAGGGAGCCACAAGCTGCAGCCTGCAGGCCAAAGGCAGCCTGCTTTGTAAACAATGCTTTATTAGAACACAGCCACATCCCTTGTCATGAAGCACTGTGGCTGCATCACTAGTTACGGCAGAGGCCGCATGGCCAGCAAAGCCTAAAATAGTTACTGCCTGGACCTTTACAGAACACATTGCTGCCCCCGTTTCTAGAGGGAACCTTTCCTTTCTCACTTTGTAAGCCAGGGACAGTCTGCCTTCCCAGCTTCCCCTCCACGCCTTTGGCCATGGGAATGCAGGGAGCACAGCACTCCGGAAGCCAGTGTGCCGTGGCGGGCAGAGTCCCTGCAGAGCATGGGAGCCAGGGGCCAGAAGGTAGGGCCGCAGTTGGGGATGGGGATTGGATCACCCGGTTTTCTTGTGCCCAGAGAGCAGCCCCAGAAAAGATGCCCGTTCCCCGGGGAGAGCAGGGAGCAGGGGAGGCTTGGCGTCCAGCTCAGAGGCAGCTTCTGCCACCTGGCTGCTCAGGGTCCAGGACGGAGGCTCATTGAGAGCCGCATGAGACCCATCTGACCTGGGTTTTGCACAAGGCTTTCCAGAGCTTGAAAACGGAGCGTCCCTGCCTTTGGCATTCCAGGGGCCACCGTGTCACCCTCGTTTCATGATGGGAAGGTTGTTCCAACCATGGGAAGCAGAGGCAGGGCATAGTCTCTGAGTGAAGAATAGCTATTTAACTTGAATCGCCCCGGCTTAATTCAGGCTGACTGACATTTGGGAGGCACTGATTCAGAAGCCCTTGCACATATGCAACTTGTTTGGAAATGGTAGAGGCTGAAATGGGGGCCGAATTGGCCAAGTCTGCAGTTTTGCCTGCAGATGAACTTTTGGGGGTTCATTCATATTTTGTTTCAGAGAAAGCTATTTAATCTTGAAGTTGCTGTAAAGATTGGGAAAAATGGATTTACTACAATAATAATGCACAAGACCAAGCTTGTCAGAAGTGTGTACAAGATACAAAGGGTCTAGAGTCTCCGTGAGTAAGAAGGGAAAGAGGACAGGTCTTCAGTTTTGTGAAGACTCTTGTGGGGAAGAAGGGACAGGGCCTTGAAGGCAAAAGCACTAGAATGTTTTAAGGGGTCAGATTAGACTCAGTATAAGGAAGAATTATTACAATTGACCCAAGTTGGTAGCCTTAGGAGGTTGTGAGTTAATCACCAAGGGAAGTAACCAAACAGGAGGAGATTGAGCCCTGGGTAGGAAAAGCTGTTTAGGAGAGTTACTCATTGGCCAGATGTTAGACTACATAAGTGGTTCTCCAAGTGTGGTTCCCTGGAGCCGCTCCCCACCAACGGGTGACAATAATACTTCCAGTCTGCCTCACCCATTGGACCACTAATCTTACATGTTTTGGATCAGTTTTCATCATGGGGCAGGGACCCCACTGTGTGTGCCCAGTAGACATCAAGAAATGATTTTGAAAATTAATTTTGACTCCCTAACACATTAGCCTTTGGAAGTGGTAGGAAATCAGAGATGCAGCTCTGTCTAGCCCCTGATTATTATTACAGGCGGAGTTTTGATATGTGTATAGCCAATATGTGTCTCGGGTGCTGCTACGAAGAATATTTGCTCTGTTCTCCCAAGGCACATGTCTAAGTATGACCCCTTTAGAGGAAGTTGGAGAAAAAGGAGGCTGCATTTGAAAGCATGACTTCTGTGTTCCTGAGAGGGCTGTTCACGTTCAGAAGTGTATTTTACATGATCAATATACTACCATGACACTGGGCTTGTATGCATGTATACTCTACTCACAGTGGGCACCCCAAATATTGGTTGACATATTTGGTAAACCCACTAAATAAAATTTTTCCATTTAGCTTTAGTACATATTTGCACAAAGCTATTTAAAGAAAAGCCTCTGATATTACATAACCTCATTTTTCCTGAGAAAACACATTTAAACAGCCAAACCCTGAGCTGATGAGCTTGGAGCACCTGCTGCATGTCTGAAGGCACCGACAAGTAGGAGCTCAGAGCTGGGACGGGGATGGGCAGGGATGCTGAAAATTCATGATAGGATTCTGTGGGAATATTGGCCCACTTGATGTTTTGTCTCATAATTCCCTTAAGCTAACTACTCTTACATTCTTTTTCTGTTTCTGCTCCAAATGGATGAATTCCACTGCCCTGTCTTCACATTTGCTGATCCTTTATTCTGCTTCATTAAGTCTGCTATTGAACCCCCCTCGACTGACTTATTCGGTTTAGTCATTGTATTTTTCCGCTCTGTGATTTCTCTTTGATACTTTTTTAACATTCTCTCTTTGTGGAAATTCTCCCTTTGTGCATTATTTCCTGACCTCAGTGAGCATGTTCATGACTATTATTTTGATCTCTTTGTCAGATAAGTCACTTATCTTCATTTAATTACGTCATTTTTTTGAGGTTTTATCTTGGTTCATTTGGAACATATTCCTTCTTATTTTTTCTGGACTCTCTGTGTTGGTTTAGATAAAAGAGCCACTGGTCCCATTCTCAAGGGTGTGGTCTCCTTTAGGGGATGAACCCTAGTTCTTGGACAGCTCTCGTGGTTTGAGGGTTGTCCAAGCAGCCTACTTTGTTCTTAGTGGTCCCCAATAGTTGAAGGTGTGCCAAGACCTGTCAGTGGCCCAATGGGGAAGTCTTAGAACTGATTGGAAGCCAGACCCTAAGGCAACAGCTTTTAAGGATGCAAGTATATACCTCTTATAGGCTAAGGGGAGGAAATGTGTGTTGCTGTCTGCTGCCCTGGTGGGATAGTCTTTTAATAGCTGTTCATTACAATCCTGTGTGAGCTGCGAACATGAGCCCCACTGGACACCAGGGCAGGTAGGTGATCAAGGGGTCTTCTTTGCATGGCAGCCACAGTAACCAAGATGCCATATATGTGCACCTGCTTTTGTCTGGGAGATACCAGCAACATGAGGTGGAGCAGAAGGAGATGGAAAAGACATTATCTGCCAGCCTCCCAGCAGTCAGCTCCTAGATACAGGTATAATTACAAGCCTAGCCCTCTGACCAACATTTTACACACTTGATCTTAGCCAAAAGGCCGAAAAGTGATGGCCAACATTTTAAGATAAGCAAACAGACCTCTTTCACAGAAAGACGGAGGTTTGCTATCCCTCTACTGGGCCTTTGGGGTTAGCCATGGAGAGTCTGTGTGAACCCTTTAAGAACTGCCTATTAGTTCCTGTAGTCTGATGAATGCAAGCTTCATTGGCTTTCTTTATATATATATATATTTTTTTATTGATTTTTTACAGAGAGGAAGGGAGAGAGACAGAGAGTTAGAAACATCGGTAAGAGAGAAACATCCATCAGCTGCCTCCTTTATGTCCCCTAATGGGGATGTACCCACATCCAAGATACATACCCCTGACCAGAATCGAACCTGGGACCTTTCAGTCCGCAGGCCGATGCTCTATTCACTGAGCCAAACCAGTTTCGGCCTCATTAGCTTTCAAAGCCAGATGATTGGGGGCCATCTCTTATGTGAAAGTCTACAAATAGGGGCCAGATGTGGAGTCTAAGTCCTTCATTCCTCAGGGAGAAACTGGGAACTGGGAGCTTCTTCCCAATTGTGTGTTACCCCTCCCCTCATCCCTCAGGAATGAGGTTTTGGCAAGATTCTCAGTCTCTCCTATCCCTGTTACTGGACTAAGGGGATTTCTTTGCTTGCATGCATCAGAGCCCAATAAGACATGAACAGGAGTTTGCAGCAAAGAAAGTAAAGGTTTATTTAAGGAAATGGTGACAATCCCAGAGGCACAGGTGAGCTAGTGTCTAAAACCTACCTCTCCCATGGCCCACACAGGGACAGATTATATGTGGGAAAAATTACTAATTATTGGGACCCAGGGAGTTTGGGTCGTGGGCCCTACTGATTGGTTAGGGCCAGCGTAGGGAGTGGTTGATTATTGTATCAGGTTCTGTTATCTGCCATGAAGGCGTGGTCAGTAGTGTTTCTGCTTTCAGGGGCCGGCCTGGGGCTGAAACCCAGCTGAGGTCAGGATGCTGCCTTTAGTTAGACCAAAACTCTGTTCCCTCCATCAACAGACCTGAGGCTTTTTATTAACACAGTTTGAAGTTGACCAGAACCTGATATCCTAAGGGCTTCAAAGGTGGAAGGAAACAGAAAGGGAGGGCAAGTGAGCCATGGTGCCTTGAGATTGGACAAGGTCAGTCTGAGTCAAGGGGAGAGAGAGAGAGGCGCGGGGGGGGGGGCCGCCGGGGGGCACCCGGGGGGTTGCAAACATGGAGTTTCTGCATGGTTACACCCCCTGGGATGTGGGTTTTTCTCACTCGCCTGGTGTGTAGGGGTTGCTCAGCCCGTTTCTGGATTTCGTTCAGAGGGAGTTGTTTTGTCAGTTGTAAATTTAGTGTGTCTGGGGGAAGAAGTTCAAGAGTCTCCTATGTTGCCACCTTGAACTTAAAAATTCCCAGAACTTACTATTTTTGGTTGATTTTCTAGACTTAAAGTGAGGGAGAAAATGGTAATAATACATACTAAATTTAGATGGGCACCATTCTGTTTCATTTGTGAACAACAACAAAATTTGAAGAAATACCCACCCAGTATCCAAAAACTATGTGCTTCAACAAAGAAGTTGCTCGCATCTTGACAAATGAGTGCAATTCCTATGCGTCTGTTATTGTACTTGCATCTTCCTGCGTCATGTAAGTGAATGTGTCAACTCACGTTGGTGCCGACACGCCTCTCATCCATCAGCTGCAATCACAGATGGGCTCCTTATTCAAGAGTTCAGCCAACAGTCAACCAAAGCATTTTGTGAAAATCGATTGGCTATAAAGAGTTTATGATAAACAATATTTGATATTTTAATACGTAGAAATTGTGTGCTTTGGATCAAGTTGACCTCTTTTTATTTTCTTAAAGGGCTGGATAGTAAATATTTTTGGCCCAGCCATGGTAGCAGGAGCGCAACCAGAGGTGATGTGTAAATGAACGGGCAAGGCTATGGTATAATAAAATTATATTTGCAGAACTAGGTGAAATTATATTTACAAAACCCCAGTGCCCTAGTTTTTATCAGTAAAATGTTTAATAAGCTTCCGTATAGATACCTGTTTTTTTCAGCAAGCCAGTTTTCGAGTCTTTATCAGCAAACCATTTACTCCTCATTTTAAAGGACTTCTCCGGGGCGGGGGGGGGGGGCCCCGCCAAGTGGCCCATCATCTAAAAAACAATCATCAGGCATTTTTTAGGAGCGCACACAGTGCTCTGTGCTCCGGCCTCTGCCTGCTCTCCACCTCATTCACTCACACTTGCCTTGGCCACACCACGCTCATCCCCATGGGGTAAACACATCAGGCTTTTACCTGCCTCTGGGCGTTGTAGTCTCTGCTCCCTCTGTGCAGCCTGCTCTTCCTTCCTCCTGTAGAATCTCGCTCACCTGACACAGGTCACCTTCTCCTCTGTGACTTTCCCCAGACCACTCCCTCCTCTCACCTATGGAGTGCATTTAGCACTTCATGCACTGGACCCAGCTCGGGGGTGCCTCGGGCCCCAGGGCCCTGCTTCCTGTCACCCATGGGCACCACTGAACTCCCTCGGTGAATATCCGGTCAAGGGCGCTTGTCGAGGATCTTAGGCTTTAATAATCATCATAATTTGTAGTGTGTGTTGATCACTTTGTGTCCCTTCCTTTGCAACTTCTTTTCCTAGGTTAACCCCTGTAATCCTCACCACAACTGCATGAGGTCGAGGCTGTAATCGCCGCTTTACAAATGAGGAAAGTGAGGCTTGGAGTGGTTAAGAAACCTGTCTAGTTTTCACATAGGTCCTGTGAGGTAGAACCAGGATTCAAACCCCAAAGTTCATTTTCTGATCTGTGAAAGAAAGGCCCCCCTTACTTGGGAAACTGGGGGACAACCTCACAGAGGTGTGGACTGGGGCGTGATGGAACTTGCCTGCAGGGAGAAGAATGCCATGCCGAAGTGAGAACATAACCAGAGGGGGCAGGAGAGGCAGGAATGGTCAGGCTTGGCAGGGTACCTCGATGTGGTGTCTCATGGGATAGATTGAGCTGGAGATGACGTTGGAGCTCAGACTCACAACTGCCACCTGCCCCTGCCCCACTTCCTCTGATAGTCCCTACCCCTCTCTCAGGGTTTCTGGGACCAGAACCATCCTGGTGGGTGCTGGGACTGAAGTAAAGCATACCATGCATTCCCTACCCCAATCCAACCTCCGTCTATGGATGAGATCAAGTTAATGTGTGCATTTGATGCGCCAGGATAGGACGGTGCAGCAGGGCATTTGGGGGACATGAAGGATGCTAAGAGAATGAGGTGGCGAACTGTTTGCAGAAGAGCGTTGGGCCTCGGGGAAAGCCAGTGCCTCGTACTCCGCACCCCGCTGCTCATGCAGGTTGTGGGACCGGTGCTCGTTAGGCCTGCAGTAATGTATGCCGACTGTTCCAGCTGCAGCATCTAATATAGGCTGACTATTCCAGCTGCAACATCTAATGTAGGCCGACTGTTCCAGCTGCGGCATCTAATATAGGCCGACTGTTCCAGCTGCAGCAGCTGATGGAGGCCAACTGTTCCAGCTGCAGCATCTAATGGAGGCCGACTGTTCCAGCTGCAGCAGCTGATGGAGGCCGACTGTTCCAGCTGCAGCAGCTGATGTAGGCCGACTGTTCCAGCCGCGGCAGCTGATGTAGGCCGACTGTTCCAGCCGCGGCAGCTGATGTAGGCCGACTGTTCCAGCCACGGCAGCTAATGTAGGCTGACTGTTCCAGCCACAGCAGCTAATGTAGGCCGACTGTTTCAGCCACGGCAGCTAATGTAGGCCAACTGTTCCAGCTGCAACATCTAATGGAGGCCGACTGTTCCAGCTGTGGCAGCTAATGGAGGCCGACTGTTCCAGCTGCGGCAGCTAATATAGGCTGACTATTCCAGCTGCAACATCTAATGGAGGCTGACTGTTCCAGCTGCGGCATCTAATATAGGCCGACTGTTCCAGCTGCAGCAGCTAATGGAGGCCGACTGTTCCAGCTGCAGCACCTAATGTAGGCCGACTGTTCCAGCTGCGGCATCTAATATAGGCCGACTGTTCCAGCTGCAGCAGCTAATGGAGGCCGACTGTCCCAGCTGCAGCAGCTGATGTAGGCCGACTGTTCCAGCTGCAGCAGCTAATGGAGACCAACTGTCCTAGCTGCAGCAGCTGATGTAGGCCGACTGTTCCAGCTGCAGCAGCTGATGTAGGCCAACTGTTCCAGCTGCAGCAGCTGATGTAGGCCGACTGTTCCAGCTGCAGCAGCTGATGTAGGCCGACTGTTCCAGCTGCAGCAGCTAATGGAGGCCGACTGTTCCAGCTGCAGCAGCTGATGTAGGCCGACTGTTCCAGCTGCAGCAGCTAATGTAGGCTGACTGTTCCAGCTGCGGCAGCTAATGTAGGCCGACTGTTCCAGCCGCAGCAGCTGATGTAGGCCGACTGTTCCAGCTGCGGCAGCTAATATAGGCCGACTGTTCCAGCCGCAGCAGCTAATACAGGCCGACTGTTCCAGCTGTAGCAGCTAATAATGTAGGCCGACTGTTCCAGCCGCAGCATCTCATAGTCACCTTTCCCTCATATTGTGGATGCAGCTAATCCAAATGTAAAACCACCTATAGGGACAGCAGCTACTGTGCCTGAAGGATCTTTTGTTTCAACTGTTGTAAGAGCAATGTTCCTCTCTGAGGATTGTGTTTAAGCTTCTGGCGCCTCATTTAAATAATTTCTAAGAACAAGATTCCAGTGAGTGCAGCGCTGTTGCTGGAAGCGGGAGGAGGATGATGGATTTGGGGTGTTCACCAGTAAAGCAGCTCTGCTCCATTTGGGGAAATCGGACTGGCAGTCAGCATCTCGCCCTGGTTTGCTGAAGGCCAGGTTTCTGGTTAGACCTCAGAGCCTCACTCCAGGAGTCTGAAGAAAAACATGCATTTACTCAGCGTCTTCATGACCGTCAGCCCCTAAACCCAGGGCCACAGTGTGAGGGTGGGTTCAGTGATGCTTAGATCTTGTTGTCGTAGTCAAACAAGATGGCTGTGGGATGGGAGGTGGGGCTAGAGGGACGGTGCTGGGGAGGAGGGAGGCAGCAGAGCGCTGGGTCCCGGCTGGAGCCATCGCTCCACATGTGCTTACAGCAGGAACCACAAGTGAGGCGCCGTGCTGAGGAGCCCCAGGTGCCCGGCTCTCCAGCGGCGTTGGGTCTAGGAGAGGTTTGTGAGAAGGTGTCGGATCAGCAGAACTGTTAAGTCTGTGCAAGTGCCCAATGGCAGAGCATAGACCTTGGAGTTAATAAAGGCGAAGGCAGTTTCATAGCAAGCACGTGGTATTCCCTGAGGACACACTCTTCAGCTATGGAAACCCTGCAGGGTGAGGGTTCGCCTCTGCGCCTGCGCTGGGGAGCAGCAGCACCGAAACACCTGGCTAACGGGAAGGCTGGGCCGTGGCTGCACACTGGCATTGCCGCAGTCCAATGCAGTGGCGCCTGGGCCCCAGGGCTCCTGAGGTTTTCTAAAAGCTGCCCGGGGGATTCCAAGGTCCTGCCACGGTCAAGGTCGAAACCATCAGGCTGCAGGGGGAGGCCTCTGAGTGGTTTGGGCCTGGGACGATCGGTTAGGATAGTCTGGGGAAGTTTCCTGCTAACATTTTATCAGGAGACAGGCGTGTGGTTTGACCAAAGAAGCACAGGAGGGCAGGGGCATGGAGATGGCCATGGATCGTGCATGGGAGTGCACCTGGCCGAGGCAGAACCCTTAGGGGGACAGGGCTTCATCTTTGTTTCTCCCTCCTGGGCTCGGGCCCACAGAGGGCACACACAGCACGCGTGTGGAATGAGTGTTTGCATTTAGGGTGCCAGCAGCTGTGCGTTTCAGGCAGCAGGAGTGGCCCTGTGTGGGCTTGCCCCAGGCTGTATAGGACTCAGGGGCTCCAAGCCCGGCGTGGACACTGAGTTCCAGCAAGTGGGCAGGCACTGGCAGAGGCCGGGCTGGGCAGGGCGCTGCCCCTGCTGGCCTAGGATGGCCCTGCCTTCTTCATGGGCCCCTGGCCTGGAAGGGCTCCCTGCGTGGTGGGGGTGCTCTACTCCGTGTCCCTCCCTGGGACTGTCTGGGCACAGGCACCCTGTCTGCAGGTCCTGGCTTCAGGCGCGTTGCTTCCTGATGACAGTGAGATTTGGGACACAGCAACTGAAGTTAATTCCACATCTGCATCCCCACGCGCTGTTTTCTGTCTCAGCAAACAGTATTTTTCCCCCCATCTTTTTCACATTAATGTTTCGGGGCTGTGAGATATGCTAGGGGAAGTAATGGTGTGGGTGGGATTTATTTCGTTTTCTGTTTCCATTTAATTTTGAAAAATTCACCCAGCACCCCTTAGGTCATGAAAGCATCTATCTTTAAAACATCGTTTTTGATAAATTGTTCTTGTGGCTCCACAGGGTGAAACACCAGGCCTGTTCTCTGTCCCTGTGGGCTCCTGGGGGGCCACACACGGGCTGGCCCCCTTTGCCACAGAAGCACAGGGTTCTGCAGAGGAGGTGACATCTGGTCTCGTCCCTGGTAGCACAGCAGTAGTGAGGAGCAGAGCCTGGCGACAGCACTGGGGGCCCCTGAACCCCCGGAGCTGCCCCCCTGGGGAGGGTGAGCTGTGGGGATGGGCCAGGCTCAGGCCGCGGGAGCTCTTTGCTCAGAGAAGGTAGAAGGCAGGTCACACTCCTCCTCTGAGCCTGAGAACCTCAGGTCTGATCTTGAGGCCGGGTATCCCGGCCTCCAGGGGAGTGGAGGGTCTGCAGCAGCTTAATGATGATTGGCAGGCCCTGGAGGTGCAGGCTCCTGTGTGTGCAGCCTTATCTTTTGAGAAGTCAGTCACCACTTGGAGACAGTGTTTGAGCCGTGGCTCCAGAGTGGTTTTCTGGATGAGGAAGAGGCATTAAAACTGCAGCATCTTGTCACATATACACCATGGAATACTACGCAGCAGTAAGAAAAATAAAAAAGAAGAATCACTTACCCTTGGAGACAGCATGGAGGGACTTGGAGAGTGTCACGCTAAGTGAAATAAGTCAGTCAGAGAAAGACAAATATCACATGATCACACTCATGTGGAATCGAAGTAACAAGATAAACTGATGAAGGGAGTGGATCCAGAGACATGGAAGCACGGAACAGAGTCTGGAATCTCAGTGGGAAGATGGGAGGGTGAGAAGTCATCAACCAAAGACTTGGATGCCAATATGCATGACCCAAGGACACAGACAATAGGGTGCTGAAGGCCTGGTGGGGGGTGGTGACCCCCCAGCCATGAAATTTTGCTACTATTATGCATCATGATGTAAATATCTGCATTTTCCGATGGTCTTAGGTGACCCCTGCAAAAGGGTCGTTTGACCCCCAAAGGGGTCACGACCCAGAGGTTGAGAACCGCTGCTTTAGACAGTGTTGCCTGCTATTTGTGAACTTACAGAGAAAGGATGTTAAAATTAGGTTTCCCAGGAAAACACAAAGCAAGAATCTTTCCAGAAAAGGGAGAGGGAGAAAGGAAAGGGAAGTCTCGTCTCATTTTGCTCGGCTGGATTTCCTCCTCACGCAGCCGGGCCGGGAAGGGGAGCCAGCGCTTGGATCTCCTCTGGGTGCAGCCCGCGTGCCGTGGTTCACTGTGCCAGGCAGGAGCGGTGCGGCCTGGGGAGAGGGCCGGCAGGCGCGCCTCCCCCTCTTGTGTTTGAAATCCTCTTTGGCCCGAAGCGCACTTGCCTGAGAGCCTTGCAGACTGTGCGCGGCCTTTGTGCTGACATGCCGGGGCGGCGGGGGCGCTGTGCATTCTGCCGAGGCTCCAACAGCACAGAGTCACCACCCCGGGTGCCCATGTCTTTGCACCAACGCCCACACTGTTCTCCTTGGTGAACTGGCTCCCCTGGCTGTCCCACTGGCGTGGGGTTGTCACCCCCAACTCCTGGGCTGGGCCTGTGAGGCTGGGGTGGCCTTTGTGACTAATATCCCCCTGTTCTCCCGCCCCCAGGAGGATAGGATTTCTCAGGCTTAGACATTATCTTGACCTCTAGCATCCCGTTTTGACGACATTTAGAAAAGACAGTGCCATGTCTTGATGGTCTTTCAGACCCATCTCTCTCCTTCCTCCAGAGGACATCCCCTTTCTCCAAAATCACCGAGTTAAAGCCGCAGCTTTTCGCCCAGTCCACCCTGCACCCACCGCCTGGTTCATTGCCCTGAGATGCCACTCGGATCGTTTGTTTCCGTCTTAAAAGCTCCACGGGCTTCCTACTGCCTGTGAGTTCTGTCCCAGTGACGCGAAGTGCCGGCACTTGTCCTCCGTCTTCCCCGTGACGGGCCACACACTCCCCCGGAGTCTCCCCTCAGGAAGGCTCCGATGCTTGGCATCCTTTTGAGGCCTGGCTCCCAAGTCCCAGAAACAGATTCAGAGGTGGGTTTAGGAACCAGGTTCGCCGGCCGCGTGTCCCCTTCTCCGCGGCCACCTTCCTTTGGGGGCCCGGCTGCTCAGGGTTGTCCCACTCCCCTTGTCACCCCGGCAGCCTCCGCAGCTTCTCCATCCGAACTCCTCCTTCCTTTGCCTTCCACAGTGCCAGGGGGTGGCTGACATTCATACTTCCGTTACCAGCTTCATCTTGCCAGTTAATCGCTGGACAGGTTACAGTCCGGGACGAGCTGCCCGGAAGGCATAGAACACCCTCTGTGCCGGTCCATCTTATCCCGCCAAGTAGGTGATACTCAGATATACGAACACAAAGAGAAGCAAAGAGGCACGGTAGACCCCATCTTAAAGGCTGGTGACAGGAAGGGATGGTAAGGTATTTGAACCGACGAAGTATCCAGATTTTTTGCCAAAGGAGAAATTTCGGGGTGAGGCCGAAAAGAGAGCAAAGAATGACTCCAGGTGAGCGGCAGGCCTGGCCACACCTTCCTGACTCGAGGGACTCGGCAGCGGGCAGGGAGGGGTATTGTGGGCACGGACGGAGGCTCTGCTGAACAGAAGGAGCAAGGAGGAGGGGGCAGGCCCTGCTCAGGGATCTGTCTGCTCTCTGCTTAGGTATGCAGAGACGATTCCAAAGTGACACAGTGTGTCTGAAAGTGATGTTGATGGTTTAAGGAGTGAGTGTTTTGTGACAGGCTCTGGGCTGTTTTGGAGGCATCAGATCAATTAATCATCACATCAAGCCCACAAGATAGTATTTTCCTTCTTCAACAGATGAAACGGATACTCACACAGCTAGTAAATGGCCGTGTTTAGCATCAAACATCACAGCCGCTGCACAGCCCCTTTGAACAAATAATGTCTTCCTGGGACGTGCCACTCGAGCACCGAGCACACTCAGCCACCTTTATAGACTGTGGAGGGAGCACGCATCATGAAAAACACCGAAAGCTCATCCCCGCTGCACATTGCAAGCAATTATTTCGCCAACATTTTACTCTGAAAATTGTCGAGCATCCAGGCAAAGTTGAAAAGACTTGATAGTGAACACCTACCGTCTGCCTTCAACATTTTACTACATTTGTACACCACATGTCTCTACAAATACACATTCTGTGCAGCCATTAGTACAGCTTATTTTTTTTCAAAATAAATTGCATGGATCAGTTATCTTCCCCAAATAGTTCAGCATGCATATCAGAGTAAGTTTCATATTTGCTTATATTTATACAGAACTAACGTATAAAGAACTGTACAACTTGTACGTGTACCTTTGCTGAGCTTTGGTACACCTGTGGGACCCAACCCTCTAAGACATGGAGCCTCACCACGGCTCCAGAAAAGACTCTTCACTTTGCTTCCCAGTCAACCTCTGGCCCTGAGTCCCCAGAGGTAACCATTGAGATGGTTTCTCCACCATCGATTTGTTTTGCCAGTTCTAGAGCTTCATCTAAATACAGTTACTCAGTATGCCCTGGTTTTGAAGAGCTTCGCACAGTCAGTGGAGTATTTTGGGGTCTTTTCCATTGTGTGGGGCCCTATCCATTTGTCACTCTTTAGGGCTGAGTAGAATTCTATCACATGGATATGCCACTGTTTGTGTACCCATTCTCTTGTTAGTCAACACCTGGATTGGTTATGGTCATGGGCTATTGTGGATATAGCTGCTGTCCATTCTTGTTCAAGCCTTTTGGTGCATATACACTTGGGAAAATACTTAGGGGTATTGCTAAGTCATAGTTAAGTTTGTTTATAAGAAACTGCCAGTCTTTTCCCCCAATTAGTTATACCATTTGACATTCCCAGGAACAATGACAAGAAGGCTTCATACGCACACCCTGGCCAACAGGCGGTGGTGCCAGTCTTGACAATTTCAGCCGTTTTCTTAGGAGTGTAGTTTTAATTTGCACTTCCCTAATGATGTGCTGTGCGCTTTTCCATGTATGACTGTCCTTTTGTATATCATTTTTTAAAATTTCTATTCAAATATTTTGCCGTTTTTAATTGGGCTATGTTTTTTTATTGAGTTGTAAAGTTTTTTATATATCCTACACATCAATCTATTGTCAGATACATGTTTGCTAGTATTTCCTTTCTTCATCTGTTGACTTTTAATTTTCTTAACATTTCTAATGAACAGAAGTTTTTAACTTGATAAAACTTAATTTCTTAATATTTTATGGGTATTGTCCGTGACCTGCATAGGGCAACTCTGCCTATTCCTGGGTCATAAGGATATTTTATTTTCCTCTAAAGACTTTGTGGTCTTACCTTGTACATTTTTCTCTGTAATCCGTCTCAAATTCATTTTTATGTGTGGTGTGATATGGGATCAGACTTCTCTATATGGATGTCCACTTATTCAGGCATCATTTCTCAAAAAGACATTCCTTTCCTCATTGGTTTACTTTGGCACTTTTGCTGGAAGTCAAAAGACTGTATGATACAGGTCTGTGTTGGACTATATTCTGTAGCATTGAGAAATCTGTCAACCCATATGCTGGCTGCATACTTTCTTAATTGCTTTATCGTATGTCTCAAAGTCAGTAAGACATTACCAGAGGGAGAGGGGTTGTGTGATAAAGAGATAAAAGGGTGATAAATGGTGATGGAAGAGACTTGACTTTGGGTGATGAATACACAATATAATATATAGATGATGTATTGTAGAACTGTACACTTGAAACCTATAAAATTTTATTGACGAATGTCACCCCAGTGAAATCAATAAAAAAAAAAAATTCCTTGGGCCAAGCTGGTTTGCCTCAGTAGATAGAGCATCGACCTGGACTGAAGAGTTCCAGGTTCCATTCTGGTCAAGAGCACATGCCAGGGTTATAGGCTTGATCCCCAGTGGGAGGTATGCATCATTGATATCTCTCTCTCTCTCTCTCTCTCTCTCTCTCTCTCTCTCTCTCTCTCTCTCTCCTTCTCCCTCTCTCTCCCTCTCCCTTTATCTCTGAAGTCAATAAAAATATATTTTTAAAAAATCCCTTGGGCCCCTTTGTGTTTCTCCCATCCTGTCTCCCTTTGACTCCCTCTTCTATCTCCAAACAACCACTGATCCCTGTAGAATAGTTTTTATGTAAATAGAATTTTATGTAAATAGAATTATAGAGTATATCTCTTTTTAAAAAATAGTTTATTTTTTTAGAGACAGAGGAAGATAGAGGGAGAGAGAGAAACATAGATCAGCTGCCTACTGAACACCCCCCACTGGGGATTGAGATTGAAACCTAGGCATGTGCCCTGATAAAACAGCAACTCCTCAGTGCACAGGATGATGCCCAACCCACTGAGCCACACCAGCCAGAGCTAGTGTTACACTCTTTTGAGTGGCTTCTTTCACTCAGCATGATGATTCTGAGATTCGGCCATGCTCTTGTATTTGTTAATAGTATTTCTTTATTGAGATGTAAATGTACCATACAATTCACCCATTTAAAGTGTGCAATTAAGTGGATTTTAGTAGTTCATTTCTTTTTATTGCTCAATTAGTATTCTGTTATGTAACTATACCACAATTTATTTATTTATGACATCCAAATGTTAATGGGCATTTAGTTTGTTCCAAGATTTGGCTTTTACAACTAAAGTTCTTTGGAATATTCATGTAAAAATCTTTGACATAAAATTTCATTTCTCTTGGATAAATACCTGCATCATTTGGTAGGTATATTTTAATCTTTAAAGAAATTCCCAAACTGTTCTCCAAAGTTGTTTTTTTTTAAACATATTTTTATTTGTTTTAAAAAGAAGGAAAGAGAGATAGAAACATCAATGATGAGAGAGAATCACTGAACGGCTGCCTCCTTTACGCCCTCCACTGGGGATCAAGCCCTCAACCCAGGCAGGTGCCCTTGACGGGAATTGAACCCAGGACCCTTTAGTCCTCAGGATGACACTCTATTCACTGAACCTAATTGGCTAGGATCCAAAGTTTGTTGTTTGTTTTTTAATAATCATTTTACCTTCCCACTGGTAATGTAAGAGTTCAAGTTGTACACATCTTTGCCATCACCTAGAGTGGTCAGTTTGTAAATTTTAAACACTCTCATAATTACATAACGGTATTTCTTTGTGGTCTTGATTTTTATTTCCCCAACGACTAACAGTGTTGAGCATCTTTTCATGCATTTATTTGCTATTTGCATATCTTCTTTGGTCAATTGTGTGTTCAAATAGTTCACTCAATTCTGAATTTTGACGGTTCTTTATATATTCTGGAGAAAAGTCTTTTTATCAGGTATGTGCAAATATTTTCTCCCAGTCTGTGGCTTGTCACTTCATTCTCTTGACAGTGTCTCCCAAAGTGCAAAAGTTCTACGAAGCCCAGTTTATCAGTGTTATACTGGTTATTCCTTGGATGTTGCATTAAGAAATCTTTGATAATCCAAGATCACAAAAATGTGCTCTCTATTTTCTTTCATAAGATGTATACCTCTTATATTTAGGTCCATAATTCATTTTGAGTTAATTTTTGTCTGTGGAGCGAGGTGTGGATTGAAAGGTGTTTTGGAGGGTGGGGATAATTTGGATAGCCAGTTGTTCCAGCTTCTAAGGAAAAGACTGTCCTTCCTCCACTGAATTGGCTTGTTGCCTTTGACCAAAAAACAATTGACCATGTAAGGGCGGTCCTATTGCTGGACTGTGTTCTGTTTTATTGACCTACTGGTGTATCACAGTGCTGTTGTAAATACCGTAGCTTTATAAGTCCTGAAATCAGGTGCTTAAATCCTCAAACTTGGTTCTTTTTAAATATGTTTTGGCTATTCTAGTTCTTTTATTTTTATATGAATTTTAGAGTCAACTTGCCCATTTTTCTCTTACTGGATTCTAATTTAACTCCATGTGGTCAGACAACATACTTTGTGTGATCTGAACCCATTTAAATTTATTGAGACTTATTTTATGGCCAGATTAAGGTCTGTGTTAGCACCATTTCAAGTTCATTGGAAATGAGTGTGTATTTTGTTGTTTTTGAGTAGTGTTCATAAATGCCAAGGAGCTCACGGAGGTTGATTGCATTCTTCATATCTTATGTTTTTACTAATTTTTTTCCTAGTTGTATTAAGTGCTGACACGACAGTGGTAGAACCCTCAGAGTGAATGTGGTGTTGTCTTATCTCTCCCTTTAATTCTATCAGTTTTGTTTCTTGTGTTGTGAAGCTCTGATGCTAAGTAATATACTTTTATGATTATGATGATGAGTTGACCTTTCCTTATCAGTATGAAAAGCTCTCTTTATAGCAGGTGATACTGTCTTATAATCGGTTTTATTTAATATTAATGTAGCCACTCCAACGTTCTTAGGTTTATTCGTTTGTGTGATGTATCTTTTTCTGTCCATTTACTTCCAATCTGTATGTCTAATTCAGGTAAGTTTCCTATGGGCAGCATGTAGTAGGATTTTAATTTTCTTTCTGAGTTCTAACTGGAATGTTTGATGTCCACTTTCAAACGTCCATCATGCTTCCCAGTCACCCAGGAAGCCTCATCCTCCATCAGCCTGACTGCCTTCCTTGCAGCCAGCATCCGGGGGCTGAGGGTGGCACATCACGTAGGGCTGTCCCCCACTGTCAGTCACTCCATGTTCAAGCACTCCCTGACCTGCTCATGCTTAATATTTTTCTTTAGAAGCAGTCAGTTTTAAAACTTCATATCACCAAAGTAATCACTACCATAAAATGGAATACGACAACCACTAGCCATAATGGAAGGTAACAATAAATATAGATATAATAGGAAAAATACACAATTTTATAAAATTCTAGGCAACCACTGCTGTTGGCTGAAGACTCTGAGACTGAGCCCTTCTCTTTGAAAAGAAATAGGTGTTCAAGACACACCAGCAGCCACCTGAGGCTTTCTCTCTGATGTGTTCAGAAGGCTTGGTAAGACATTGAAAGACAAATGATGTGAATATTTTCAGGGTTGCTTTGTGTCAAAGTTTGGAATGCCCCAAGCTTACCTTTAACCCTGGGCATCCCACCCTTTGAGAAGTGCTCTCTCTTGCACTTCTGAGCCAGCTTCCTGTGAGTATCTCCCTCATTCTCTGTCACCTCCCTGTGCCGAGAGCATTGCCCCACACATAATTACTCTCAACACATTCATTGCGATGGGCCTTGTCTCGTGTCCCCTCTTAGACAGTAAATCCCTTGAGAGCAGGGACTAGCTTCTAACCATCCTTGTCTACAGGCCTAGGAAATACTTTTTAGTTGAATTAGAAGTTGAAGTACCACTTAGCGAGTCTTCTCTTGGGGGTGATAGGTCACGAAATGTAGACATAGATTCAGAACTGGTGTACAGCCCTGTCCTCTCATTATTGCTACCTTTTCTTTTGTGCTGTCCCTGCCTCTGCAGCTATCAAGGGCCCTGGTTTGTTGAGGGAAGCCCTGCTGATTGCTTCGATCTTATGCAGCCCTGGTGCCATTAGGGGCTTTAATGAGTCTGTTGCGTGCTAGCGTCATAGCAAAGTGTTAGATCCTTGCAATCCCCTCGTTCTCTTGACAAAATCTAGCATGCATAAGAGTTTACACAGACAAGTGTTAAGCAGAAGTGCTCTCAGTCATTGTCAAGTCTTTAAGAACAAACCTTAAGGAAAATGAAATTTCGTCTGAAGCTATTTATATGCTTCTCTGTCACAGAGCAGCGAGGGGACAGACGCTGCAAGAATAACAGCGTAAAAGTGAGAAACTGCTTATGTGGGAAGCGCTCACAGAGCTCCCCTCCTCTGTGGGATGACTGCTCCAAAGGAAGATTCTGGAAACTAAAATCAGGCCTGGGGTAACAAGTAATACAAACACCACTGAATCCAGTTCTCCACAAACAGGAACTCCTGTGAAAGAGAAAGAAAGCAAGGGGGACCAGCATGATGGGGCACCCACAGGAGCCAAGCATTGGGTCTCAAAGCCAGGCCGCCGGACGGCAGCCCCACGCTCCCAGGGAGCTTGTTAGAAACCCAGACTCAGCCTGACCCAGACCCACTCTCACAGAACTGATGGGCGGGGCCCAGCAGTGTGGTCTCACCAGCCCTCCAGAGTTACTCCAGTTGATCCTCTTGAATCCAAACAAGTCGGTATTGGTCTCCATTTACCCACAGGGAACCTGAGACTCAGTGGAACTTACGTGTTCCAGGTTTACCCCACCAAAAGTGGAGGCAGCAAAAGATGTTGGCAATTTGTGATTTTGCACTTGAATCGGGGCTTCTCAACCTGTAAGATGTGGTCACATTACCTGGAGAGTAAATGTTAGATTCTGGCTCCGTGAGTCTGGAGTGAGCCTGAGAGCCGGTATTAACTGGCGGGGGCTGCTGGTGCCCAGGGCAGCGTGGGTAGTGAGGTCTCATCTGTTGCAGCCTGGGCCTCACCTGGGGAATGCCAAGGCTCCAAATCCTGGCAGATCAGAAACTCGGGGGGTGGGCCCAGTGGCCTGTTTAACAAAGCCTTCAGGTGATTCTAATTCTTGCTGCAGTCTGAAAAGCACTCTCGTATTTCCATATTACAAAACTCAATATTTGCAGGTCTGAAGCCAAGTGGTGCTTATATTTAGGCACGTGAAAGCCATTAAAAGAGTAACTGGACGAGGGAAAAAAGAAAACTTTCATGCCTGAATGGTAGCTTGCCTTAAGTGTTTTCCCATGAGATAAGGACACAAGAACCTTATCTGGGGCTGCACGCTTAGAGTACCCCTCTGTGAGGCTCCCACAAACACAGAGGAGGCCAGTGAAACCCAGCACTGAGTGGGAGGCATCTTCACCAAGGGACACCATGCTATCTGGACACACTGGATCTGGCCTTGCACACACAAGAGAGGGGGCTGAAGTGTTTCCAGGAAAATACCTAACACTGAAATCTGTAAATTAACCAATGCTACTCATGTTTCTTAATTTAAAAAAAAATTTTTTTTAATATCTAATAGTGGAAGAAATATAGCTACACTTGTCTGGCATAAAGCAAAGTACTGAAAAACAGTTGGGATTTTTCTTTTTAATCTTGTGTAATCTTAACAATTCAGATGCATCTTTATATCAAACCAATGTGTGTTGCTTTGATGTAAGTAACATTTTAAATTATCGTCAAGATAAAAGGGAGAGAGGATGTTGCATTGAGTCCTGTGGGTTCGTGAAATTAGCTGAAGTGAAGAGATCTGACACCAAATGTCAGGATGGGCTTCCCTGGGCACGAGCTTGCCCGTGGCCTGAGGAGCTAAGGAAAGCAGTGGCTGAGGATGGGATCCTGAGAGTGGTGTGGGGTGTTTTGTTCCCGTTCGGGAAACAGGAGGGTATGTTTGCTGCGTGGCTGGGGTTTGGGGGAGTGTATGTTCAAGTGGTTTTTGATAATAGAGTAGACAGGAAAGGTCTTTGATTTATGCATCAGATACTTTTGCCATCTGAGGAACTACTCATCAAAGTATTTTCAGTAAAGAAAGATGATGAAAGAAATTCTGTACTGTGCCCCTCACACTGTCATTTTCATTACATGTGAACGAGGGAGGGTCTCCGGGACTCGTTTCCATGGCTCACTCTCTCATCCAGCCTTCAAACGCCACATCGTTCTGAAGTCAGGTCACATACATGAAAGCATTCCTTTCTGTCATGAAGTTGTTGATCAAAAATGTTCAATCTTAAGAAAAAAGATTGCTTACTAAATCCATTTTGTAAGCTATGCTAATTAAGATAATAGTATTTTTCTTCATCCAAACCAAGTGTTGTTTTTTTAATTAAATCTTTATTATTCAGATTATTACATTTGTTTCTCTTTTTTCCCCTCCATAGCTCCCCTCCACCTGGCTCCCAACCCTCCCTCTACCCTTACCTCTCTCCCGTTGACCTCATCCATAGGTGTATGATTTTTGTCCAGTCTCTCCCTGTACACCCCTCACCCCTTACCCCCTGAGAATTATCAGTCCACTCCTTTTCTATGCTCCTGATTCTATTATATTCACCAGTTTATTCTGTTGATCAAATTTTTAATTCACTTAATTTTTAGATTCCCTTGTTGATAGATGTGTATTTGTTGTTCATAATTTTTTATCTTTTACCTTTTTCTTCTTCCCCTTCTTAAAGAGTACCTTTCAGCATTTCATATAATACTGGTTTGGAGTTGATGAACTCCTTTAGCTTTTTCTTACCTGTGAAGCTTTTTATCTGCCCTTCAATTCTGAATGATAGCTTTGCTGGGTAGAGTATTCTTGGTTGTAGGTTCTTGCTATTCATCACGTTGAATATTTATTGCCATTCCCGTCTGGCCTGCATCATTTCTGTTGAGAAATCAGCTGACAGTTGTATGGGTGCTCCCTTTTAGGTAATTAACTGTTTTTCTCTTGCTGCTTTTAATATTCTCTCTCTGTCTTTTGCTCTTGGTATTTTAATTATAATGTGTCTTGGTGTAGTCCTCTTTGGATTCCTTTTATATGGGGTTCTGTGTGCTTCCTGGACTTGTAAGTCTATTCTTTTACCAGGTGTGGGAAGTTTTCAATCATTATTTCTTTAAGTAGGTTTTCAGTATCTTGCTCTCTCTCTTCTTCTGGCACCCCACAATTCTGATGTTGGTACGCTTGAAGCTGTCCCAGAAGCTCCTTACATTATCTTCACATTTTTGGATTCTTTTTTCTTCTTGCTTTTCCAGTTAAGTGTTTTCTGATTCTTTATATTTTAAATATTTGACTTGATTCTTGCCTTCCTCTAGTCTGCTATTAGCTCTCTGTATAATATTTTTTATTTCAGTCAGTGTATGTTTAATTTCTAGTTGGTCCTTTTCCATCTCTAGTTGGTTCTTTTCCATCTCTAGTTGGTTCTTTTCATCTCCTCTTGGGTCTCGCTAACTTTATCCAACTTTTCTAGGATATTCTTGAAAAATCTTGTAAGTGTGGTTTTGAACTCTATATCCAGTCATTTGTTTTCCTCTATTTCTTTTGTTTGTGATCTCTTCCTTTGTTCCGGCATTTTAACTATGCCGGGAGAACTTCTGTGTTAGATTCAGCCTTATGATACCAGACTTGCAAAACTGCAGAAGCCTCTCTGTTGAGCTTGGGAGGGTGGAGTCTCAGGGCTTAAGGGACCGCCTTGCCTTCCAGTCGGCCCCGCCCTCCACGGCCCCCTGAGTCTCACGTGACTGGGTAATCGCTGGAGCAGTCCCTGTGTGTGTGCGCGCGCTCTCTCTCTCTCTCTCTCTCTCTCTCTCTCTCTCTCTCTCTCTCTCTGCCTTTAGACTGCTGCCTCTCTGGCTCCCCTGCGCTCCGGGACCATATGAGTCTGGGTCCCCAGGACTTCGCCTGAATCTGGGGTTTAGTGAAGTTAGAAGTGACGTAGTTGGGATCCTTTGTCTCCCACCCGCTCGTGAAAGCCAGCGGCACAATCAGCAGTCGGTCTTCTGTGCGCAGTGCTATGCATGCCACCCGACTTCTGCCCTCCTGCGACTTCCCCAAATTTCCATGCACTTCTCCCTTCTCATAGTCCACACTCCCTCCGTATGAGTTTTGGCTGGATCTGGGGTTTAGTGTCGTAGGATAAGGGGTTCAATGCCATTGGGAATCTCCCGCCAGAGAAAGCCAGCCACGTTCTCTGGCACCCACTCTCTCCATGCGCGTGTCTCCATACCTCAGCTTTTTGCAGCTCCTCTGGGTCTCTGTGAGCCCCTCTCTTTCCTTCTAGTTGTAGAATGTCCACTCAGCTAGCTTTCCTGTGGTTCTGGATGATGTCCGTTCTGTCTTTTAGTTGTGTTTTGAAATTGTTGTGCGAGGCAGCAGTGTAGGTGTTTACCTATGCTGCCATCTTGGTTACCTCCCCCAAACCAAATTTTTATTCCTTTTCATAATATTGGGGAATGGGAGAGACACAAAACTACCAAAACAACATATAGCCTGAGTTAGAAAATTTTCATCAGAAGTTTCTTCCATCAAAGCCAGAACTCTTCTGTATAATCAAGAATTACAGCCCTCGCTAGTTTGGCTCAGTAGATAGTGTTAGTCCATGGACTAAAGAATCCCAGATTTGATTCTGGTCAAGGGCATGTACCTTGGTTACAGGTTCCCCAGCCCTGATAGGGGTGCATGCAGGAGGCAACCAATCGATATGTTTATCTCACATCAATGTTTCTATCTCTCCCTCTCCCTTCCCTTCTAATCTCTTTAGAAATTAATGAAAAAATACCCTAAGGCAGCGGTCGGCAAACTGTGGCTCTCATTGACTAATGAGTTTGCCAACCGCTACCCTAGACTCTCAATTCCAAGAGAGTTGTTCCTTGTGATTAAGCCCCTATCCCAGCGGTCTGCAAATTCATTAGGCTCGAGAGCCGCATGTGGCTCCAAGCAGAAGTTTGCCGACCACTGTCCTAGGGTGAGGATTACCAAAAAAAAAAAAAAGAGAGAGAGAGAGAGAGAGAGAGAGAATGGATTGGAGGCACTGCTGAGTTCAGATGAGCTGATGGCAGCCTGCATTCAGACAGTGGAGAGATGTAAAGTGGAGATCCCAGATATATGTATTTATGTATGTATGTATTTCATTTCTTTCTTGAGGTATTACATGTGTCCTTATTCCTTCATTACCCCCCCACCTCCCATTCATGCTCCCACCCCCCTATTGTCTGTGTCCATTGATTAGGCTTATATGCATGTATATAAGTCCTTTGGTTGATCTCTCCCCTTTACCCCCATCAT
This sequence comes from Lasiurus cinereus, assembly GCA_011751065.1. Lineage (NCBI taxonomy): Eukaryota > Metazoa > Chordata > Mammalia > Chiroptera > Vespertilionidae > Lasiurus > Lasiurus cinereus. The sequence goes on along the minus strand of JAAGEH010002531.1, from coordinate 40,403,727 downwards.
CCCCTACCTTCCCTGAGGTTTGACGTTCTGATTGATGTTTCTGTCTCTGGATCTATTTTTGTTCATCAGTTTATGTTGTTCATTATATTCCACAAATGAGTGAGATCATGTGATATTCATCTTTCTCTGCCTGGCTTATTTCACTTAGCATAATGCTCTCCATCTCCATCCATGTTGTTGCAAATGGTAAGAGCCCCTCCTTTTTTACCGCAGCATAGTATCCCATTGTGTAGATGTACCACAGTTTTTAAATCCACTCAACTGCTGATGGGCACTTAGGCTGTTTCCAAATCTTAGTTATGGTGAATTGTGCTACTATGAACATTGGGATCACTGGGTCAAATGGGAGATCCATTTTTAATTTTTTGAGGAAACTCCATACTGTTCTCCAGAGTGGCTGCACCAGTCTTCATTCCCACCAGCAATGCATGAGAGTTCTTTTTTCTCCACATCCTCATCAGCACTTACCATTTGTTGATTTATTGATAATAGCCATTCTGACAGGTATGAGATGGTACCGCGTTGTTGTTTTGATTTGCATCTCTCTGATTAGTGACTTTGAGCATGTTTTCATGTCTCTTGGCCTTCTGTCTTCTTTCAAAAAGTGTCTGTTTAAATCAGTTGCCCATTTTGGGTTGTTTATTTTCTTTTTGTTAAGCTGCATGAGTTCCCTGTAAATGTTGAAGATTAAACTCTTATCGTTGATATCATTGACAAATATGTTCTCCCATGCAGTGGGCTTTCTTATTATTTAATTGATGGTCTCCTTTGCTGTGCAAAAGCTTTTTATTTTGATGTAGTCCCATTTTTTTATTTTCTCTTTAGTTTCCATTGCTCTAGGAGCAGTATCAGTGAAGTTCCTTCGGCACATGTCTGAGATTTTGCTGCCTGTGGATTCCTCTAGTATTTTTATGGTTTCCCGTAGTATGTTTAAGTCCTTGATCCATTTTGAGTTTATTTTTGGGTGTGGTATAAGTTGGTGGTCTAGTTTCATTTTTTGCATGTATCTGTCCAATTTTCTCAACACCATTGAAGAGGCTTTGTAATACAGGTTGATATCTGGTATTGAGACCCCATCTACTTTGTTCTTCTTTCTTAGGATTGCTGTAGCTATTCGGGGTCTTTTTGATGTATTTAGAAAGGATTTTTACAGGAACTGATGATGGACTTAGACGTGGGAATGAGAGAAAAGGAAGCCTCAAGGACGCCCCCAGGCTCACATACCAGGATATCTGGTGATTTTAACTGTGACTGATACCTCTTATCACTTTGTCATTCAGTTATGATAAAATCAGACATTTCTACCAAATGCTGTTCCTATTCCCAAAGTGTTTCTGAAATGCATGTGAAGGACATAACTAGTATTTGCTTGCTTGCTTGCTTATTATTGTATTGATCCTGGCTTTGATTCATTTTAATTGCTAAAAGTCTCATGATTTTTTCATTTGAAAAAGATTGATTTTAACATACATTAAGAGGGATGTTTTCATATTGCTATTTTTGGAGTTTTTCTCCCAGAGGAGAGATCAGGGTGAAGGGCTATAAGCTCAATCAATAAAACTATTAAAGTCAGTGTATTAAGTAGTTACCTAGGTAGGTCTTGTACTTCTCCTGATTGCCGGGTGCTGCCTAATTCCCTGGTCCTGGTGTGAAGGGGAACATCATCTTTATGCGCAGGCTCTGCAGTTCCGGGGACCGTAATGTGCCATTTACCTGACACAATTCAGGCTGTTCTCAATTCCTTTCATCTTGTTTACTTTCAAAGATTTTGAAATTATATTTCAGACCTCCAGTTTTTAGCCATCAATTCATATTCTTTTGTACATGTAATGTAATTTTCCCAATGTTTTTTAAATTTTTCACACGCAGAGTTCAAAGTGCAAGTCAATATGTATGTACCTTGTACCTTGGTTCTATGACTTATATTTTGTTCTATCATATCTGCCATCTGCCCCTCAATTCATCCATTAGTCCATCTTATTCTTTTGATAGATTTCAAACTAAGTTGCAAACTTCAGGACATTTTATGCTTGGTATTTTAGCATGCATATTATTAACTAGCGTTTAATAGTTGTTTTGGGGGGTTCTTTCCTTTTATAGGTAAAAGTTACGTACAGTAAAATGCACAAATTTTAAGTATAGCAGTCCTTGAGTTTTGACAAATGTGTATACCTCTGTAATCAGACCCGGGAATATATTAAACTTTAGCATCCCAAAAGGCCCCAGTTCTCCCTGCCTCCACTCACTCTCACAGGTAACGTCATCCTGAGTTATGTAACCATATATTAGTTTCACCTGTCCTAGAGCTGTATACAGTATCTACTCTCTCATGTTTGGCTTTGTTCACTCATCATAGTGTTTTGGAATTTTTTTCTTTCTATTTTATTTTATATTGGTTTCAGGGGTACAATTAGTGGTTTGACAGTCATATACTTTACATAGTGTTCACTCAGTATTTCCAGTATCTTAACTGGCACCGTACATAATTATCACAACACTATTGACTATATTCCCTAGGCTTTGCATTACATCCCCATGACTGTTGTATAACTACCAACCTGTACTTCTTACTCCCTTCACCATGTCTTTTACCCCCACCTGCAAACATCCTCCCCTCTGGCAACCATCTGCTCTCTCTCTGTGCCTGAGTCTGTTTTAATCTTATTTCTTCTGTTCATCATCATCATGTTTGGAGTCATCCCCATGCATGTATCAGTAATTTTTCCCTTTTGTTGCTGAGTGTATTCCACTGCATCAATCTACCAATTTCTCTCTCTTGTTGATGGACTTGTGGGCTCCTTCCAGTGTGGGCTCCTTTGAACATTAGTAGAAAAGTGTTTTGTGAGTACCTACTTTTGTTACCTTGGGTAAATTCTCAGGAGTGGACCTGAATACTGAGGAGTTGGGTCATAGGGTCAGTCTATGTTTAACTTTATAAGGAACTGCCAGGCCTTTTTTCATAGTGATTGCAGCACTTCATTGTCCCTGCAGTTTCACGTCCTTGGCAAACTTTCCTTTCAGTTTTAGACATTCAGTGTAGAGAAATATAAAGTTTAAATGATTATTCTCTAAGAAGAAGGCAGTCAGATGGCCCTGAAGCACACACATGGGAGCTCACACACACACACGCATACACACACACACACACACACGCATGCACAGAATTTGAAGTGCTTTTTAGAGCCAAGCTTAATCAGGTGTTTATAAACAAAGTATGCAGCACAAGGATAGCAACTTTTGTAGGAACCTTTGGTATTTTAAGCTATGAATTTCCTTTCCAAAAGGAAATTCAAAACAAACTAGAAGCTTCTATGGACTTGCTTTGATAGGGGCACAGGTCAAGGGCAAGAGCATTCAAATTGCAGAACTTCCCTCTATTACCACAATTTCCAGTGCTAGAAATTCCCAGCTGTTAACGTACGTGGACTAGTCTATACTTCAGGGAAAAAACACCGCACTCCAGAGACTGGCTGACATGGGGACATTGAATTCTGATTTGCTTTGCTTTAAAATTCAGGTAACAAAACCTGATAGCGAAGATTCAGACCTTCCTAAAATTTGGAAACAAAAAATATTTCAAACAGATGCCCTGCACTGACCCAGGGAATATTGTTCTCTGACCCCAGTTTCACAAGTGTGGCCTAGGACTTACTTCCCGGTCTCACTATAGACAGAGGAACCAGTTTTAGCGCTGGAGGAAGCTGGACTTGAAGTTGGGCTCTGCGCATACTAGCTGTACGGCTCGGGCAAGTCCCTTCCTCTCTCAAAACCTGAGTTTCTCTCTGTGTCAGCGGAGGGGTGATCCTCCCCTCCTGTGAGTGCTGTAATGGGAGGCTGGGGATGTAAAGCCACTAGCATGGGGCAGTCCTCTCAGAGACAGCCTATCTTCCTGCCCACAGCCCTCAGGCCCACAGGGCGCCCCGGGCTGCCCACCAGGAACACCAACTACAAAACCGCTCCTTGCCTGTTTCCTCAGTGAGCTTGACTGAGAATCACAGGGAAATAATTGTAGTGGAATTGTTAATGGCAAACAGAACCAGATGTGAGACCTTGGTCCTTGAGTTTTGGCTAAGGAAGGATTCAGAGCCAAGACTCAAATACAAGCAAAAGTTTGTTTAGAAAGTCACAGAGGTAGAAGTGAGCCCTGGAGAAAGTTGGCTGGCTGGGCTGCATGGCCTCCGGGAGCAAGTTACAGAGGCAAAATGAGGGAGGGCCTTGGAACTTAAGAGGGAGAAAGCAAAGGCGCACATCTTGAGGGAAAACAGGGGAAGGTGAAGGTGTGCTTTGAGCATGCCAGAGAGAACGTAAGCGGTTCGTCTCTTTCCTAAACGTGGGGTTTTAGGGGAGGTCTCAGGGGAGGATGTCCAAAGAATATTCATCAGCTTTCCGGGTGTCCTTTCAGGCCGTGGTCTCCACCAGTTGGTGGGCATCGGGGCAGGGGATCATTAGTCAATGCAGGTGGTCTCAGATGGACCAGCTTCACCTGGTTTTATTGCTTTTCTGAATCTGAGGCCTGGATGTTATTCCCAGTTTAACCTAACCTCTCTTTGGGGTCCACAGACCCAGGCTTTGTTCTAAGATTGTTTGATGCACCTCATTGACCTCAGGGCTTAATGCTTAAGAGAATAGTTCTGCCAGGAAGTCCTGGGAGGCTCTTCTCTGGCCCTTGTTCCTCCTCTAAGGGCCTCCCCCAAGACTAGCCACAGGCCAGGGGAAGGAAGTTCAGGGGAGGGTCCGAACTACATGACCAGTGACGTGAAAGGTCAGGCTAGGGGAGGAAAAGGCACCCTCGGGGCAAGGTCCCACCCTCCAGAGCCTCCTCCACAGATGGACCTGGTATCTCTCCTCTTCCCCCTACCCTGTTTCCTCTACTCTCATCCTCACCCCTCAGGGTTGGGGGACAAGATTCATTTTCATCCCAAAGGCAGGGTTGGGGTGTGCATACTAGACCTTGACGTCCTCTGTTTCCATTTGGACAGAACATAAAGCCCATGGTGACTTCCCGGAGCCCCACAGTGCAGTCAGTTGGCCTATGGGGGCCATTGAACTACATGAGAAGGTGTTTTTGTGTGTAATCTGGGGAGCCGTGGAACTTTGTTTCTAAAGGAGAGATGTACTGTGATTCAGAGAGAAAAGCTACGTGTTTAAAGATCACTTGCTTTTGAACTACAGCTGAGAAACAATTTGTAAGTCAAAAGTTGTATTCATTTGGTATAGATCAAAAAGTCACACTGCACTCAATAGCTCTGTAGCAAATGGCTTCTATCTGTAAAGGAAAAAGAGAGTGACTATTCACAGAAGAAATAAAAAAGGCCCCATAATTAGGGGATAAATGAGTCACAGCCCTTAGTCACATTAAGGCCAAGACCTCACACAGGCGGTGATTATGTGGAATGGGTTGTACAGGATAATTCATAGAAACCCCCTATCTTAACACTTCAGTTTCCCATGATTATTTTTCCGTAGTTCAATCCAGCTGGGACATTTTGCCTGCATGTGGCACATATAGGGGACTTCAGGCTTTGACGATTGGCATTGTTAAACCACCCTAATCATCCTTCCTAGACAGCCCTGCACACGCACCTGTCTTGTTTTCCGAGTTAACTTACCCTGTTCATTAGTGGCTATGGATGTTAGCTGGTCTGAGCAATAGATGGATTCAGTAGGAAAGCAGCTTGATTATAAGTGATAGAGCTAAATGTGCCCCAGTAACTGAGTCTCAGTTATAAACACAAGAAATGCAGAAGCACAAAGAAAGCAAATGTATTCTTTCCTGTGTTGATTACTTCTTCCGTCATATGATACTAAGTGAGCATTAGCACAAAACCACCAGCACAGGAAAATTTGATAATGAGAAAGAACCAGGTGCTAAACTGCATCTAAAGTTCAGCTCTCATTGTGATGAAACATTTGCAAATTGATCCTGTCTATAACTTGAAGAGCTTTCTAGGAAGGCTTTTAGAAGTCCTAGGCTTACGTTGATATTGCTTTTATATTACAGAATGTTTTATAATAAGTTTGAATTACAAACAGGTTATATATTCGCCTTATAAAAATCTTACATTTTTCTCTAGCTTTTTTTTTTTCTTTCTGCATTTCTGCAGACTGTCAGAATGAGAAGAGCTTTCTGGCGGATCAGAGGTCCTGCTTAGGAAGCCTGTCCTCTGAGCCTCTCCTGCTCTGAGATCAGCATCCCATGAGTGTCTGGGCATAACAGCATTTATAATAGTATTATTTGGTGCACAACTTGCATCTGTTTGTGTTATCTGTGCAACTTTCGCTCGCTTGAAGTCTTCAGAGTTTTGTAAAGAAATTGTTTGGCTGGAAATATAGATCATGCTGTGTTTTAAATCTTTTTCTCTTGTTTTATTTACCAAACTTTGAAACAACTTCAGGTTCACAAGATTCATCGAGATTCAGGAGACAATTCTCAGACAGGTGAGAATACTTCAACTTCACTCTTTTTGCACCCAGGCAGCATGTGTGGGTCAAGTCTGAAACGTACTCTGAATTGCTCAAGCTATCCAGAGAATAGTTCTGCCAGGAAGTCCTGGGAGAAGGTTGCAAAGCCAGAACTGAAGCAGAATGCCTGGAAGTTTTTTGACTATGCATTCATGGCAACCCTTTCTACCCAATGCCACCCCTTCCCGGTTTTCTTTGGCTGGCTAGAGACCGTCATGCAAATAAACCTAAAATGGGAGAGTGCCCCAAAAGTGCAGGGAGGTGCACTGTCACACTATCGGCACTCCTCCCTTGCTTAGCAGCATCAGTGGCTGTACAGTTAGGACATGAATGGGCCCCGGCCTGAGGGTCAGGAGCCCTGCCCACCAGCTCAGCTTCCCATTTCCTCACCTCATAACTTGGGCAAGACTCTGACTACCTGACCTTGGTTTCCTCAGCTATAAAAGGATGACTTTTACATTTAAAAGATCTGGAATTCTCCAATTAGAGGGGGAAAATGTGTCTACTACCAAAGATTTAAAACTCTTATTCTTGCACATTTCTCTCGAGTTAGCGGCTTCCCAGCTACTAATGCATCAAGTCAGGCCCTGGGCTGTTGTGGAGTCTCTTTCTCTATTCCAGGGTGGACCATATGTTAGCCTACTCAGGAAGACTTCATATGATCTTCCCAATCTTTGGTTTCTTTATTTGTAAAGTAAATTAACAGTGTTCATCTTGTTGTTATGAGGATTAGAGGGGGAAAATGTACATTACATCTATCAATGCCTGGTATTTAACTACTTGGCATCCTTCTCCCCTCCCCTACCTTTCCCTTCTCTTTTTCAGCTCTTCTCTCTCAGATATTTTACTTTGTTCCTTCTAACACTTACAGAAAGAGTGTTATTTTAACTCACTTAAGGGCTTTTGGGTGCCAAAATCTGTTATAAGCATTCTCATATCATTTGCAGTACCCAGGATTGCCTTGCACATAGCAGACACTCAGTACCCACAAAATATTAATTTAAACCATCCCATCTTGAAAAGCATGGTCTCTTCCATTTATTAGCTCTTTGTCCCTGAGCTACCTAAACAATCTTTCCAAGTTTAAATTTCTTCATCAGTAAAATGAGGATTGTACTGTATAGCTTTTAGAATTGTTGCAAGACATATAAGATGTGTTATAAATATTTAAAAATAAACATTAAAGTAAATATAAAATATTGAGGCACCATCTCTGGCACACAGTAGGTACTTAGTACATGATAACTATTTTTAAAATTGGTGATTCTGTATCTCTTTTGCCGTTGAGTACAGCTATTTAAAAGTCCTTTATCCTTCTTTTTTCTGTTTTTCAAATTCATTCCACAAGTATCTGTTGAATGAATACCAAATTCTTGTATTTAAATGGTCTATACTAGAGAATAATTTCTCAAAACTTTAAAATTCTGTTGCTATAATTTCTCTTAATTTTAGCTGGTATAAAATCAGGAATAAGCATTATCCATCTTTGAATAATTTCTGATAAATGATTTAGGATTCAACAAGGCAACCTGGGCCAATAGCTGTAAAACTAACCTCCTACTTTAGATTTATTTAGAAACTACATTTTGAGGAATTCCTATGCTCTTTAATTTTGAATTTAATCTTAAATCTTCACTAAGTTCAATTTAATTATTATCTGCTACACAAATGTTAGGAATGTATATGATTATTAAGTCCCTGAATAGGCTAAAAATAAATGTCTCGCTAGTGATCAGTTAGTTTCTGAGGGTTCAAAAAGATGTCATGTGGTTTTAATAATATTATGTAGAATGCCACCACCTACAGTTGTCTTTATAAAGAAATACCGAAACTCATATTCAAGGCTAGAAAAATTAAGGCAGAGTCTGGAAGACAAATGTAGGCAAAGGGATAGTAAATGTTTTATGTTAGATCATTAAAGGCAATGGTGTGCAGATCAATTTTATAATATTCTGCCTTTCACTTCATGCTGTAAAAAATATAATTCAGGTTTATTTACTGATTTAACCATTTTTAGTTAAATCAGATTTTGTAGGACACTAAAGAAAATGATTAGAAAGATGATCTAGAAAAGTGTCTAAGGCATATTATGACATGAACACAGCAAGTATGAGAACAGCGTTATAACATGACCCGTGTGTGCCTAAGAAGGTGCGTGTGCAAGTGCACAGATGAATAGTAGCCCACAGAAACTAATACTTTGCAGACACTGGCCCAAGTGTTGTCATGAATTAGCTCGTTTACAACAGCCTATGAACGAGATGCTGTCACTGTTCTCCCTGACAGATCGGGAACCCAGAGGAACACCTCCAGGGTTACACAGCTACTGGTTGGATAGTGGGGACTTGAATTTTGCCAGCTAGGCTCTGGAGCGGGTCCTTTGAACTACTACACTTTCTTACACCTCTCTCCCCCTCTCTCTCTTTTGTGCCACTGGACAGTTATTTAAAAAAGCATTATTTCTTTGTTTTTTTCTCTCTTGAAATATTATTTATTGGGTCGGAGAAATGCTGGAAGCTGCATGTCTGACTCCTGTCTCAGGGCAGTGGAGCAGGTCTGTTAGAGTTGAGTTTCTCTCCTTGCTCATGTGTGGTCCCCACCAGAAGCTTACACCCTGACAATGCATGTTTCTGCAGCCACCTCTGCAGCCCTGACATTTTTATCCCCAGTCCTCACTGCTGGCATGGCACTGTTGCCTTAGATCTTACAGTAATGGAACAGCACATTTTGAGTGTTAAATTCAAAGTCTGTAAAGACTTATGCAGAATTTTAAGTGCTTCCCACCCCACCCTCCTTTCAGAAAATGGGGACAAAAGTGAGAGTTCAGTTTTTGCAAATTGTTGGACTATAAAACTCCTTTTTCTTCTCTTCCTGGGATTGGCAGTTTGCATCACTTGATGAAATCACATCCTTAGAAGAACCCAGAAGACCATCTAGACTAGTTCTCAACCTTTCTAATGCAGCGACCCTTTAATACAGTTCCTCGTGATGTGGTGACCCCCAATCATAAAATTATTTTCATTGCTACTTCATAACTGTAATTTTGCTACTGTTATGAATCGTAATGTAAATATCTGTGTTCTCACAACCATTGCTATAGAGCTTTAGACCATCGGAAAACACAGATATTTACATTACGATTCATAACAGTAGTAAAATTACAGTTATGAAGTAGCAATGAAAATAATTTTATGGTTGGGGGTCACCACAACACGAGGAACTCTATTAAAGGGTCGCGGCATTAAAAAAGTTGAGAACCACTGGATTCTAGAAGCTCAACTTTTCAGAAAAGAAGGCTTATAATTGGTCTAAATTAGTTTCTCAAGTAAAATCAACTTTCTGTGGATTTCACTAGTATTTATTTTCCTCAAATATAATAAGAACCTTCCCTATCCAGTTAGGTAAGTGTATTGGTACTTCATATCAGAATGTACCCCCCCACAAATTTCCCCTAAGTTTTAATGTTTATTGTAAAAGGGTTATTAATGGGACGAAAGAACCCTTGATAATGAGCCTGTTTCCATGGTGTAATGTGGTGCCACAAGGACAGGCATCGTCCTACAACTAATATGGTAGAAAATTCTGTGTGTGGTGAAAATTTGAAGAGAAAATGGTTTCCTATTTCTTAAAAATATTTTATAGTTCTTAAGAAATGATCTTGATTTGCTTTGGAGAATGACAGGGAAATTAGTCCAAACTTCACCTGTGAATAAGCTGGTAACTAACCACTCCCCTTACTCATCTGAAATCCTTAGAGTCTCATTCATTCAGATACAAGAGCAGGAGGAGGGAGTCCATTGATGTGAAATCGATATCATCTCGAGGCAGTGACGGTAAGAAGTTTTTCAGATTTTCTTGACCTTTTTAAAGCATAGAAAATGACATAAGAATATATTAAAAAATATAAACAAACTCCAAGGAATAGAAAGTTAGCAAAACTGGCTTCTCCTCCCATAGGCAGTAGACTTTTTAGGCCTTTTAATTATTTTTTACTTTTTACAGTGTTTGTCTTCTCTTTGAAATGACTCGGTGCTTGATTCTTGATGGCTTACGTTGTGCTGGACCGTAACTCATCAGAGCAGCTCAGATTCAGTGGCTGGGTCACATGAGGGTGCTAGTGGCAGAGAGGGGACCAGAACCTTGGCTTCCCAACTCCACTGCAAACCCAGTTTTCAGTGTACCTGTTATACACCCTTACTGTCCCTTAATAAACAGTCCCAGCAAAGCTGAGACAGAATTTAGCAAAATACTTTCTTAGTTCAGTCAGACCTAATTAATTCATTGGATTTTCAGGTGGATGGGGAAGTCAAAGATGGTTCTGAGATTTAATTTCTATGTGCCTGAGAAGATAGAAGTAATATCTACAGAAACAAAAAAAAGTCTCCATATATGGCTAGGTGGGGATTGAGGAGAAGATAAGTTTTATTTTAGAGAAAATACCAAAGAAGCTAAAATGCAAGACTTCTACTCAGGTATAGAGGTGTGGATTTGGGGGTCCTAGAAAGGACAGATGAAGAGCCATAAGCAGGGGAACATCTCTAAGATGTATGAATGTGTGTGTGTGCACACAACCACGAAACGGAAGAACTGAGTCCAAGGCTTGAAAGTACACCCTCAGTAAGAGGCAGGCAGGAGAAATAGGGCCAATGCAGAGAACAGGAGAGCTGGGAGTGAATCATATGAATACAGTGTCATGTGAACCAAGAATAAGAGGGTAGCAGAAGAAAGGAGATGGCTAGCAGTGTAAGTGCTACAGAGATCAGAGAGCTTAAGAGCTGAGAACACGCATTCAGTTAGTGTTTATTTGGCAAATGGGGACAAATTCTAGAAGTTTGAGGAGGGGATGGTGAGTGACAGAAGGGAGAGAAGTGGGATGGTCAGTTAAGGGAGTAAATGGAAAGGCAGGTGAGGGAAAGCTGAGTCTGAGAGAAGTGGGTGAACTAGAATTAAAGATGAGATGGATAACTCATAAAGATGGATACATCAACAGGGCATGCACAGGATTGGGCCAAGAATGTAAGGAATGTGGACCGAAATATTTTCACATGATTGAGGATATAGATATACAACATTGTAGAGGGAAAGCATAACGAAGGAATTTCAACTGAATGAGCTCAGTTTTCTTAGTAGGGTTTGAGTTGCATCTGTCTTCTCTACAGAACGTTGGAATGGAGGTTGCAGAGTGTACAGTGTGGCTGCTTTGGCAGCAGAGAGGACCACAGAGGAGCTGAGCAGCAGTCTGCTCTGTTGGTATTGGCTAGATTAGGTGATCCCAGGTATAACACAGATTCTGTCTCTCAGAGGGGTAGGAAAGTGAGAACAGTGCTTTTAAAGTAAAGCTTCTACCTTTTGAATTTTGAACCACATGTAAGCATTACCTATTCAAAAAAATAAAATATTTTAAAATGAAAGTTTCTACTGATTAGAGCTAGAACCACCAGGGGTTCTGAGTATTAAGAACCTAAAGGCTCAGAGATGTGCAGTGCCTAATTCATACTGAAGGGGCTCGTTCTCTCTCCCATCACTTGCCTTTCCATTTACGCCCCAAACCTGGACCACGCCTCCCCTCCCACACTGCACAGTTACCAGTTACATGCCAGTGGCTAAAGACTGAAAAGTGATGGACTGCCCAAGATGGGCTTTGGTGACTTACAGGGAAGTGAGTCCTATGGGATCATTTCGCTCTTGGGATGGGATCTAGATCCCATCAACCTTCTCTGAAATCCCCCTTGTGGGCTGGAACTCATAAGGCTTTCCTGTCACCAAAGTTCCAGGCCAGACCATCCTTCCCAAGTAGTGGCCAAGCTCTTACCCTTTCAGGATTAAGAGATGGATGAATTAATTGTTTTGTGGGGACAGTAGTCCTTTGAGAACCAGGCCCCCAGTTCAGGATGGGCTTCTTCACTGCACTCAGCCAAGCTGAGTACCAATACCAGACACAACTTTCTTGACTTCTCCCCAGCGCCAAGCCTGCAGAACCGTCGCTATCCATCCATGGCAAGGATCCATTCCATGACCATCGAGGCCCCCATCACAAAGGTGAGTGGCAGCTGCTGCTTCTACAGTCAGGGTTACCCAGCACTGGGCTCTTTTGGAGATAAAATGAATGACATACCACTATATCATAGAGTTTACAGTCTAGAAGAGAAAATAGATATTAAAGAAACCAATAAATAAATATAGTTATAAATTACAAAAAATTGCTGTAAAGGAAAACAGTTTATGAGAGGAAATTAGATTAGGGCCCTATTTTGGGTGGTGAGAGGGGTGATCAGGAAGGGTCTGTCTGTAGAGGAAGTAATGTTTGACGTGAGACCTGAGGCATGCAAAGACATAGAAGACAGGGGTGGCGGGAGAGAAGAGGATTTGAGGCAGCAGACACAGCAAGGGATGAAGCCTGGGGTGAGCAGAACAGTTGAGGACCTGAAGGAAAGTCTACTAGCTGGAGCTGGAGAGCAGAGGGTGGAGATGGTGACGTGGAGCTTGGCAGGGCTCAGTTCATTCTGGCCAGTTGGGCCATAAGGAGTTTCTATGTTCGTTTTGGTGCAATGGAAACCACTGAAGAGTTTAAAGCAGGGAGTGACATGATCAGATACACAGAGACTGGGTTGGAAATGACAAGAGTGGAAAAGAGGCCAGTTAGGAAGTTTTTTTCAGAATTTCAGGCAAGAAATGGTATTAGCTGTACTAGGATTATAACAGATCAGAGAATATTTAGGGGTAGAATCAGTTTGACTTGGTGATTAATTATATTGTTGGGGTGGGGAAGTTAAGGAGGGTGATATGGAAACCAGGGCCTCTCAGACTTTTACTTTGAGCACAGGATGGACAGGAGCGGTTTTCTACTGCAGTGTGGAAGCCAGAGAATGGAGCAAAGCTCTGTGTCTTCTTGTTATTTGTTTGTGTACTTGCTTTGGGGAGAGGAGAATCAGTTTGGATTTGGATATGTAAGATACTCCCATGGATATGTCAGATAGGCAATTGAATACACAGGTCTGAAGGTCAAAAAGCTGAGATATAAATTTGAGAGTGCTTGGCATACGGATGATGTGTCCAAAACCATGGAAACGAGAGCTCATCTCTTGAGGCCTGTGGAATGAGAGAAAGGCCCAGCATCAACCCCTGAGGAACTCCACCCTGTAAGGGAGCTGGAGGAGAGTGACCAGCAAAGGAGCCCGGAGAGATGTAGTCAGTGAGGTGGGAGAGACACCAAAAGGGGTGGGTGAGCAGCATTCCTCAATTAGAAGGGAATGGTGGCGTGGAGGCACCAGTCACTCAAAACATTGTGCCATCACCTGATTTCTTTTGGATTCCAGGTACGTGGGAGATAGAATCCTAATGACCTCAAATTTTTTCTTTCTTTACTTCCTTAGGTTATAAATATAATTAATGCAGCCCAAGAAAACAGCCCTGTTACAGTAGCAGAAGCCTTGGACAGAGTTTTAGAAATTTTACGGACCACAGAACTGTACTCCCCTCAGCTGGGCACTAAAGATGAAGATCCTCACACCAGTGATCTCGTTGGAGGCCTGATGACTGTGAGTGAGGAGGATAAACCAGAGATTAATGTGCCCCAGACTACATGCAGCATGTACTGTTACCTATACTTGCAGAGTACTATATCTGTTGTATGGACAAACCAGAAAGCGTCTACATCAAAATTTCTGTGGGTGGCATTAGTCAAGGAATCTTGCATTTATCTTTTTATAGGAGCTTTGCAAAGCTGACTGCTAACAGTCCTTTAGAGTTCCTGTTACACAAAGGTGATCCTAGGCAGTTGGTTGATATGATTGGCCCTTGTTTTTCTTCCCTTGACCTGGCATAGTATTTGGTTGAGGTTATGGCCAGTTTCCTTGGCTCTCAGGCTCTTTATCTATGTAAATGAGAGGGTTTGTACTTAGACTACAGCACCATTTCCAGAATCTCAGCTGTAGGACCCTTTCTTTCAATGAAAGCTTCTATAGAAGTTCCCTCTATAATCGGATAAAGCAGAGGGAGCTTCTCTGGCTTGGTGGGGAGGGGAGGGGCCTCCCTGCCAGCACACCACACCATAGTAGCTGATTTCAAAGACTCATCCTGTTTTGCTGTGATCTGTTTGGCCATAATCATCATCTATCAGCAAGTGAAGAAAATTCAAATTATTCATCTGTGCTCTTATCAGAGGTGGGAGAATCCTTTGGGAGAAAAACAAAATCTAAGAGTCATCTATGAGTTTTATTTTAAAGGCTGGCATTTAGCTCTACCACTAATACCGAGCATTGACTAGCTTAGAAAGCTAGTCAATGACCCCTTCTCCTTGTTCCAACTAAAAATCTCTGATGAGCCTGCAATCTGAGCAATCTCCTAATTACTACTTCCCTACCTCAGAGCTGGCCTTTGTTGCCCCTCCCCGAGCAGTGCAGACTTCAGTTAGAGATGGCAGCCAAGGCCTTTCAGGAGGGCGGCCCCTGCAGCGCAGCAGCCAAAGGATTCCCCCTGCCCCTGCCGCCATACCATATTAGTTAGTTAGAATTCCTCCCCAGGTAATACTGTGAGGAGCTAGTGCAGGATTCCACCTGTTTTCATGAAGCATTAGGGAAGATGAGAAAGAAAAGCAAAAATGAAACAGAGGAATCCCCTGTGATACTTGTCTTAGAGGAGAGGTCATTGTAACTTATCTTTTATTCATTTGTAAGAAATTAAGCTTTTGGCCTAAAGATCCAAGGTGTGACTTCAGAGGAGCCCTTCATTGACACTTTAAACCTTAGCACACATTTTCTAGGGATGACAAACAATTATAAATTATGCAAACAAATGTAAAAGCTAAAAAAGTAGTTACTCGGGTAGAAGATGAAGGTTAGGAAACTGAGATGCAAAAACATCTGGGACTAGTTCACATCCAGGAACTTAGTAAAGGACAAACATTGGAATCCTGCCCACTCCGTATGCTGTCCCTGCAAAGATCTCAATCTAGACACTTTTCTTTTAAAAGTTAGCAATAATGCTCATATTGCTAACTTGAAAATGCAGTTGGAAAAAATCAATTCAGATATTAGTCAAAAATTAGCTCAAGCTTTTTAAGGCTTTATATTAAGGAATACCCAAATGTAGCCTATGGTTTTGGCTCCTTAATAAGTAAATCAAATAACATAGTTCCTATGAGTATAAGGAGGGTCCCTTCAAAATCACATGCATCCAAACCAAAGCAAGTTCACTTCCGTGACTTCACAAATGTGGCTTCAAAATTCCAGAAGAGAAAGATGGCATGAGAATAGAGCCAACTCACAGCCCAGATGTGAGACAATGCAGTCATTTTCATGTTATTCTCCATTCTCCAACTTCTGAGGCCAAGAGCCATGGAAGGGAGAATATCCTGTGTCTTGTAGCCATTTTTCTGACTTAGTTTTGAGCTTCTACTTGGGAGTTCCAGATTGATTGGATTACTCATTATTCAAATCTCTTTGGCTAATAAAAGAAACGAAAAAATAATGCTGGTGCATACAACATGCTTCTAATAGCATCTTTCTTTATTCCAGGATGGCTTGAGAAGGTTGTCAGGAAATGAGTATGTGTTCACTAAGAGTAAGTTGCCATAGAACCACTTGTTGTCTCTAGCCTGTGCAGTGTTGTGATTACTTGGTGGGGGGAGGATCTTAGTGTTACTTTCTGTTGGTCTCATTGCAGTTTAAGCATTTCTAAGGTCTACATTTGAAACCAGGTCTCATAATTGAAATTACTTATCTGAACACTGTTAGAATAAGAATTGCAATTTTCTATACATTTAAACAGACTGTTAAACTGAATTTATTTTCTATTTGGGGGCCTTGGAATTTAGTAATGTTAAGAGAAGAGACCTGAACAACTTCCTACCCTTAGAGTTCAAGACTTTCTCTTTATAGTAGCAGATGAAGATAACAGATGCTCAAGAGCACCTAGGACTCCACAATTAACTCTTTCTCTCCCTCCCTCCCTCGCTGCCCCATCTGTTTGCTCAGATATGCACCAGAGTCACAGTCACCTTGCAATGCCAATAACCATCAATGATGTCCCCCCGTGTATCGCTCAATTACTTGATAATGAGGAAAGTTGGGAGTTCAACATCTTTGAGTTGGAAGCTGTTACACATAAAAGGTATGTAGCTTCTCTGGCTGTTGGCAGAGAGGACTGATGGCCAAACTCAAGATTCCACATTGGAAACAGGGAGACACGAGCCCTTGCAGAGTCTGTTCCTTTCATGCTGTGCTGGAAGAGTATCGCAGAGCAGAGACTATGGCCTCTGAGTGAGCTCCTTTATGGAGAGAGAGTATTAGTGGGTAAGGTGTGGGATCAGCCTGGCCCAGGATGAGGAAATGCTGAGTCCTTTTCACATCTATGCAGGTCATTCCTTTGTGCTAAGGAGGCAAGAATTCCAAGTATTCTCGTCCCCAGACTTGTTGAAGCCCCATCTTACAAAATGAGTTTGAGTGTACTGGAGACTTCTTTTTAATCATCCTATGGGCAGAACAAGGGTTAGATGACTCAGAAAGTCCTTTTCTAGAGTAGGAGACTATTTCTTCCAGGGGTGTTAGTCTAGTAAGATGTGAATGCTTCACACCTGTAAATAAATAACATCTGATAGAACTTTGCTGAGACCACACACACCATTCCTTTGTCCTCAGGCTCAGTAACTGCCTCAGAGGACATAAAGGAAGTACAAAGGTGATGTGGAGGTGGAGATGGGGAGGAACTACCAGGGACATTTCTTGGCTGTCAGAACCACTGAAGAGATAATCTGGAAGTCATTCAGATTGACCACCGTTGAGGCACTTAGTTGCAAGAAGTGACCAGTGAGGAGGAGATGTTTTTATGCCCTGATGCATGTGGAATAAGCATCAGAAGAAAAATATATCCATTCCTCAGTATCATCAACGCAAGCAGTTTCTTACAATGAATATAATGAATCAGGGTTTGTCTTCCTGTTTTCCAGGCCATTGGTTTACCTGGGCTTAAAGGTCTTTTCACGGTTTGGAGTATGTGAATTTTTACGCTGTACTGAAACGACTCTTCGGGCCTGGCTCCAAGTGATTGAAGCCAACTACCACTCCTCCAATGCTTACCACAACTCCACCCATGCCGCAGATGTCCTGCATGCCACCGCCTTCTTCCTGGGAAAGGAGAGAGTGAAGGTAGAACTTTAATATCATGATTTAGTTTCCCACCTAGACAATTTTTTTCTTTTACTACAAAATTAATCATTTGGTGTTGTAAAGACATAGCCTTTTCTCATAGCTCTCCCCTCCCCCAAATGCCTAAAATAACTATTATGCCACTATTGAGTCCTCTACAGGCCTACCTGATCTATAAACCCATTCTCCAAGTGTTTACTTTGTGATACTTACTTAGAGGACAAAATTTAATTATTAGAGCAAATGGTTACTAGGTCTAGTGGTTAAGTTTTAGGATCAGAATTTGGCCATAATCCAGACAGTAATGAGCTCTTTCAGCATTGCACATTTGCATACATCTGTGTGCACTGTGTAGGAATGAATATATATATCTTATATTAATAACTATGTGCAAATCTGACAGAGTTCCATGTCCCCTTGTCTTACTTAGAAGCCAATGCTGTCATGTACAGGTGCTGTTGTCTAGGGTAGCCCTATGTCTAACCCATGTACAGCTGGCAAGAGATCCCCATCTTCCCTCCTTCCTATCACCATTGACACAATGAAGCTTATAATTCCTTTGCTACAATCAAAACTGAAGCTTAGATTGTAGATACCCTGGTAGAAGTATCAATCTGTAAATGACTGACATTATATATAGAGATATATAAGCTCAAAGGCCTGGTACTTAAGGAGAAACATGGTAGTGAGCTAGGTAGAGGGAACAGGAATGGCGCCAAAATGGGGAGATGGGTATTTTCTTCTGTTTTGCCAAATCCTAGTTTTCGCTTTCATCAGCAAGAATGTAAAGAATGTATTCTAAGAATGAAGCTTTTGTCTCCTACTTTAGAAAAACGTGTGATCAGAGGTGAAATGGGCCTATGTTTTCATAGCACCTTTGAGGAGCTAAGATACCTCCAGATCCCCATTCTAGGTTCTCGTCCTCAGTTTTACACTGCACGGATATTGTACAGCTGAGATCCCCACTGCCAACTGAGGACAAGGCCTAGACATAACTCCCAAAACCAAGTGATGTATAGCTACTGCAGTCTTGAGTTAAAGATGAACCTCATTTAAGCAGAACCACTCTAGAAAAGTACAGATTAAATGCTTGATAAACTAGTCACTTTATTATCTCCCTCCCCTAAAATAAGAATGTTTATTTACATTGAGAGTTCTACCAATGCATTCAGACTCCAGTTGAATTTCTCAAACAGCAATAGAAACGAGTCTAAGACTAGCAATACTCCTACAATTCACCCCTGCCAGAGAATCAGAATTTAGGAACCTTGGAGAATTGGACTAGAAAGGGCTCCTGAGTACAGAGGCTGAGTCAGCAGCCCACTGGTTAGTCCATGTGAGGGGCTTTGAGTGAGATTTATCCCTGAGGCCTCTGCTACCAGACTTGCTGCCAGTGAGGAAGAGTCAAGAAAAAATGTTTTTACCAAATTCCCACGTCATCTGTTACCCCTAATTTCTTTATACTTAAAGCTAAAATTCATAATGTCATTGTGATATAGCTCCACATCCTCAGCCCCGCCATAGATATGCCCTTCAGTTTGTGATGGACCCTGTCTGCTCCCCACTTACCAGTTCCCTGGAACACTGCAGTGGGAGACAGGATAACCATGACCCTTTTGGTCTTCTCCTATGTGAGTGAATAACTCCAGGTAAGGAGCTGTTCAGAGGCCGATCTGGAAGGGAGTCCAGTCTGGCCGATCTGCCTGAGTATGATCCAGACCAGCGCCTGCTATTCAAAGGGGTAAAATATCAGAAATGTCTGTGCCTCCCCGAGTTTGGTGGGGAAGTCTTCTCCTGCAGACAATTCTCCTCCCCTAGGAAGGACCTTGCTTCTCGCACATGCTCGTGAACAGGCCCAGATGTCCTTCCCTGTCTCCCTCATTTCTTATCAGACATTGCATGATTAGACAGTGCCCAACAATACCGGAGGATATGGCCTCCTATGGGTACCTTTGTAAAAGTACCAGGTCTAGGTCAACGTAAGCTGGAAGGAAAGGCATGTCTCATCTGATGCTTTTTGTGTTGTCTACTCCAATTCCTTAAATCTATTTCATTGAAGAATTTTAAAATTGGCCCTAGATTCTAAACAAGATTGAACCTCCTCCAGGAGCACTAGCTAAAGACCCATGAGTCCCAATGCACAGGTAGAATCAATAAGAGTGGAGGCCATGCTGGGGCAGCTCTGGATCATGCCTGCACCTGCACGTGACCATGGCCTTTCCTGACCAGCAGCAAAATGGGGCCATGTTTGCTTGCTCTGAGCATTCTAGAATCAGTCTCTGAACTCAGGAAACCTCATTGTGTAGACTGGGGTCAACCCAGTATTGCCCACTAGTTCCACATCAGGATTAGAAATAGAAATGGTTCCCTTCCAGTAGGAAAGCTTTCAGGTCTGAGCTTCAGGCCCATTATTCCTTACCTGTATTAGAGTAGTTTTTCCTCCCAGAGCCTATGAGAGCAACTTGGGACTAGGCTCATATGCCCACCCCTCCAGTCTCATCTTGGGGATTGCTTTCCCCTCATTCACTACCTTTCAGTGATGCTCTTTGTTTCACCTCAGGAGCATCATGTAGGCTGTTGTTTCTGCCTGGCAGGCTATCTCCCTTGACACTTCTGCTTATCCTTCAAGTTTCAGCATAAGTCACTTCCTTCGAGAAGCCATCCTTGCCCACCTGCTGGACATGTGTTACCAATACGGCAGCCATTAGCTACATGTGGCTATTTACATTTAATTAAAAATTAAATAAAATGAAAAATTCAGTTCTTCAGTTAACACTATCACATTTCAAGTGTCCAGTAGCTACATGTGACTAGGAGTTACTATACTGGGCAGTGCAGACATAAACATTCCCATCACCACAGAAAGCCATATGGACAGCGCTGCCCTAAACTAGACCAGGCCTCATGGTAACACTCTCAAAGCATCTGACTCCCTTCTTAGCACATCTCAGAGTCAGTTACTTTTATTGGTGCGGATTTTTTTTGTTTTATTTTTATTTTACTAATTTGTGTCTCCCCCAATAAAGTATCAACCCATTAGTGCAAAGATTATCACTGTAGCTCAAGCTCTCTGCATGGCAGATGGGCACCCAGTCAGCATCCAGTGATTATCAAATGAATGAATTCATAAAGGACAGTGTCTTATATAACAGTAGCCCATATGATAACTCCCTCCTAAAACTGTGAACTGAGAAAGCATTTGTATCCCCTGATCTCTGCTTCGTGTTCTTTTATGAGAGCTTTAGAAAGGGAGCTACCCTTTTTTGCCTTTACTACCTGCCAGCCCAGAGCTGTATTTTGTCCTTAATAGCAAGAGCCCCCTTCACCTCAGTTTTCCTGGGAAAATTCTGCTCACTCTTGATCATCTTGTACTGCTTGGTTCTAATCCTTTTGTGTGTAGAGCTGTGTTATATCTGGGCCATTTACTGCCACACACTCACTCTTTTCAGAAGTATGCAAATAAAATGAGTAATATCTGTGGTTATAGGTCACTTTCTCCTCTGCCACTCCTGGGAGAGAATCATGGCAATACCACATGGCAGGCTTTGAAAAGGCCTGTTTGCCTTCTTCCTACAGAACGGGAGTGAATGGATTCCGGGGGGTTGGGGGGGGAGGGGAGGGGCAATTAGATACCCATTTTATCCCTCCAGATAATTCACAACACAGCAAAGTGATGCAATGTGTAGTAGACAGTCTCTCAGCTTTGAGGAAGTCAGAGAAGGCTCAGTGGACTGGGGAGAATATTCTTCTAATCCCAACTCCCCATGTCTACCCCACCCGAGAGACAAGGATGAGTAAAAGTCTCCTACATCCAGTGGGTAATGCTCAACCTTGCTTCCCTCACCCCAGGGAAGCCTGGACCAGCTGGATGAAGTGGCAGCGCTGATTGCTGCCACAGTCCATGATGTGGACCACCCAGGAAGAACCAACTCTTTCCTCTGCAACGCAGGCAGTGAACTGGCAGTGCTCTACAATGACACAGCCGTCTTGGAGAGTCACCACACGGCCCTGGCCTTCCAGCTGACAGTCAAGGACAGCAAATGCAACATTTTCAAGAACATTGACAGGTAGGTTGTACTTGGGCTCCTGTGCTCAGGTATGTGAAGTTAAAGGAGGATACTCAGTTTTCCCTAACTTCTCCAAGTACTTAGCTTCATCTTAGGGGAAAGAGAAGAGCAAGTAAGAATACTTTGTACCATTGTGTCAGATAGTAAAATAATAACCTTGCCCTTATAAACTTAATTGTACTTTTCGGGCTGCTTTCATCTTTTTAAACCTCATTTGGTCTTCATTGAGTTCATGAAAATGTTTTATACACAGCAACTCTGAATATTGACTACAGTACTAATAACTGCAATAGATATTTTTACCCTTGCAGGAGGATATCTGTCTTTTGTGTATCTCAAGGAAAATGTATCCTTCTCTGTCTTTCCCCAGCTCAATTTTTGGTCACTTAAAATTCTAACTCACGAGGGGACACTATCTACAGGTCCCAGCAGGGCTGCTGGAGCCCAAACACTGGACAGATTTCCTCTAATTGTTGTCCTCCCTTCTGGGGATAGTTGAACAGATAGGAGCAATTCCTGCCACAACCCTGCAGTCAGGATCTACGGTATTTCCCACAGAACACCAGCCAGACTGGGGAGCAGGCTCCTGGGAGAGAGCAGTGAACAGAGAGCACAGAGCTCACCTAGGCCTCAAGCCCACTCATTAGTCTCCAGGGTTGTTTTTAAAACTTTCATAGAAAGAATTCTCTCCAATAGCCAATTTTATTCAGCTACAACAAGATGAAAGCAACTGGACAGTAATCTGGGGCAGGATTGCTATTCCATCCATTACAACTTCTAATTATAATTCAGAGGATTACTTATTAATGAGAAAACCTTCTTATAAAGCCATCACAGAAAGAAATAATTCAGTCTTGCAGGGCATTTGGTCCTGTCTAAATGTGAAGTTAATATAGATCCTGCTGTCCAGTAATATTCAAATCCAAACCATCTACCTAACCCTGTGTGTCATGACTGGTGCAAGAAAGGTAATTATTGACAATACAGCCAGTATAGAATTATTAGACTAATAAAACCTCTGTTAATATGTGTTTTTTACATATTAATCCTATAAACCAAAAGCCTAATACATGCTATGGGCTGTCTGAACCCAGGGGCATTTCTGAGGTGTGGATGTTTTGGACAGGACCAAAGCCCACTAACCATTCTCTGTACTAAGAACCATGATGTCTGCACTGCATGCCATAGGGCAGCTCATGAGGTGCTGTACCAGCCTTGTAGGGAAGGAACTTGTCATTTCCTTCCACCTTGACCTCACTGTTTTGATGTTGCCAAGAGAAGGTACAAAGGAATAACCTTGTAAAATAAGTGTTTACAATGTGACAGACATGTATATATTCATAAGCCACATGAGGAAGGGTCAACTATCATTGGGGAAAATGGAAGTGTCAACAAGTCCTGGTTTCATGGGAAGATGAGCAGGTAAACTATTGTGATTTGCACTCATTTCTTAACTCTGTGCCCAGCTCCCTCCTAAATTGTGGGAAGTGAGGTGAAACCATAGCAGACAGTTCTAATTTGGGACATGATGTGAACAGGGCTCTCTGTCTTCTGGTTATTTTAGGAACCATTATCGAACACTACGCCAGGCTATTATTGACATGGTTTTAGCAACAGAGATGACAAAACACTTTGAACATGTGAATAAATTTGTGAACAGCATCAACAAGCCAATGGCAGCTGAGGTAAGCATTTCTCATGTAGTAAGATACATCAGAGTGTATTTCTATTAGAGCCTACTTTGGCCTCAAAGCATTTTCTCTCTTGAATGTTTGAAGTTGGTAAGAAAGAGGCTGAAAGTACTGACCACTTGTTTTCCTCGGAGTCAAGAATAGATTGATAGTGTCCACAGCAACTCCGAGCTTCTTAAAGGAAAGGCCCTGGATAAAACCAGTGTTAAAAGGAGGTAGACCCAAAGAATAGGATGGAAGGAGCCTACCAGCAGCACACAGCATAAATGGTTCTATTTAAGAGATCCATGCCCTTTCTAATTCTGTTCTTTGACCTATTAGACCTCAATGTCGGGTGTTTTAAAGATCTCTAATCCTGCTAGTTTGCATTAAAAGTATATCAGTACCTAACGACTATATACAGCCCAATTGGAAATGACTAGTTGCAAACAAAAGCCCAACTTGTTTTTCCTCTAAAATTTACTGATGTACTTTGGACCTATGTTAAAGCCCCTGTAAACTTGAGATTGGGGAACATGGATAGAAAGTTCACATCTCTTATTTAAAATGAGATAAACTGCCCTCTGAAACCATGAAGCTGTTCATAGCCCATAAAGTTAGAAAAGCTTTTTGCTCAGGAGAGGTTGCATATGTGAATAGTGGATGTTTCAAAAAGTACCTGGATGAGGTAAGGAGACTACGTGTGTAGGACCCTATCACAGAACAGCCTGAATTGTCCACCTCATCTGTGTCCCATGTCCCAGGAGTTCCACAGCACACTGCCAAGCCTCTCCTTCCACAGAGGACTTATGGGGGTGGGGGAAGGATGTGGGGGTTTAGAAAGGGAAATTTATAGAGAATCACAGAATTTAGTGTTGGAAAGGTCATCTATCCAAGTAAGATTTATTACTGAAGTAGCTATCGTGTTATCTTCCCAATGCTAAGTAATCAAAACCAGAACCTTCAGAACATAATTCTGCCCATTGATGGTTTAATAGGCCCAGTCTCAAAACAATACAAACAAAAAAACTTTAAATGTCATGCTGTCCTTCAGCGTGGCAGAGTTCTGGAGAGCTAATTAACTGTTTTCACACAATCAATTCAATGGTGTCTTTGAAGGTAGAGAATAAGCAATCCATCTTCCAAACTTTGCATATAACAGGTGTGTTATTGCATTCATGTAAGCCTACTCACGGACCTGGCCACTTAATTCATAACCACTTACAGGTATGACCAGTCTTTTTAAACATTCTGAACATACTTGTTCCTACCCTGGCCCACCTTTTGCTCCTAGAACCCCCAAAGCTTATATGGTTCACATTCTGTACTACCCAGTCAGAAAAGCAGCCAGGAAAGCATACGTGGACACATCCACTAAGATTGTGGTGGGCAAACTCATTAGTCAACAGAGTGGCAAACCGCAGCTCACAAGCCGCAGTTTGCTGACCTCTGCACTAAGAGAAAGAAACAAAGTAGGAAGAATGGGTAAGAGAGAGAAGCACAGGAGAGAGAGAGCTGGAAAGTATAACTAGAAGTAAATGAAGAAATAATTGAAAGGTCACACATATGTGTTATTCCCGTTTTTAATGTATTAAAAAACAAAATTTTGCTTTTACACATTTCCTGGTAAAACTGGGAGAAAAGCTTTTCTCCTTTGAGATTACAAACCAAATTACTAAAACAAAACAACAAAACTGCATATAGCAGTCCCCTCTGGAAAGAGGATGGAAGTGAGGGAGCAGGTAGGTAATGACAGGCACCTTGACCTTGTACGAAGATTGACAAGAATATATCAGGGTATTATATATGAAATTACTAACGGGAAAATTGCCTTGAGTCACAGTCATGCCTCAGTGTGCTCTAGTGAGACCCTCCCATGTCTGATCAGTTAGCCCTTGTGGACCCATCAGCATCTTGAACTAACCCTCATCTGGCAATGTTTTCCAGATTGAGGGCAGTGACTGTGAATGTAACATTGGGAAGAACTTCCCTGAGAACCAAATCCTCATCAAGCGCATGATGATTAAGTGTGCCGATGTGGCCAACCCGTGCCGCCCCCTGGACCTGTGCATCGAATGGGCCGGGAGGATCTCTGAGGAGTACTTCGCACAGGTATATATGGCCACGGTGGAAGCTTTTCCTCTTTCCTCAAATGGTCTGGTGGCATAGCACTCCAGGGATTCTGTCACTTTAGTACATGACCCTTCCCTGGAAGGAACCTCTGGGCTCCCTCAAGAGACTTGATGTGGCTGGTCACCAACCAAAGTCTTTCTAGGGGAAGAGAAATAAACTTAGCCTTTGGAAGTATCTTTTCATCCTGAACTTTCAAAAAAACTGGGAAAACCATTCATTCACTAAGTTATCATCATCATGGTACATAATGGGGAAAACAGACATATGCCATGGGTAGTTCATAATGTAGTAAAGATGTAGAAATAGATAGGTCCATATAATAGCTTAGAAAAAAAAATCTCGGAGGTATGTTAAGTGCTAAAAGAGTTCAGAATGATTTTTTTTCCTAGATAGAAGAGGGGCTTTGTGGAAATTATGTTAGAACTGTTTTGTTAAGGATTTAGAAATGTGGAAATAAGAAAGGACTTTCTGGGAGAACAAAGCATTATGAGCAAAATTAGTAAGGAGGGGGAAAATCACAATTTTTATGTAAGAAGAGCAACAATATCTAGTTCACTTTGGCAGTACAAAGAAGACTTAAGAGAAAAATCCAAAAAGTGGTAGAGTGCAAGATGCCATCTGAAATATAGGCCTCCTTCTAGGAAAGAGGCTCTGAGGACTGATGTGTGCATGTGCGGCAGGAAGACCAACGCACTAGTATATACAAGTAATGCAGGGGGAGGGTTTCCATGGGTACAATGTACTAGTACCTCTGAGGTACATCAGCTATTAATAATGAGCTGATGACATCTGAATGGGCCAGTGAGGGGGCTGGCCAGCTGAGGACCCAGTAAGTTAGCTGCAACCTTCAAGGCTGGGAAGAGAGCCCCTGAATTGAAGTAGGACAGGCAGTTCTGGGCTTGCCAGAAAGAAGAGAGAAAAACACCCAACTAATCTTTAAACAAGAGTGGATATTCCACGGCAACTTGATGGACTAACCTGAAATGAGCAAGCTGAGTCCACATTTGGTCGGAGGTGATTAATGGGGTTCCCAGGACCCACAGAGAGGACTTGAACTCCTACTCATAGTTATTCTCCAAGTATATGAACGGGAAATGGCAAAGAACCACTTAGAATTCTTTAATGTAGCTCTTTGTTTAGGTGTACTTTTCCCAAAAAAGAATGTACTACTGTTCACAATGTGACCTAAAAATCAAAAGTTACAAATGAGGCCTCTGATCTGCTGGCCTCGGGCTCAACACATCACCAGGAAATATGGATCTTAATATTCAGCTCAGTGAATTACAACCTTACATATATAAACATATACGCCATTGTGCAAAATACTCAGATTTACACATACCTTGAGCGAACTGCATGACCGATACCCAAATCTGGTACACAAACATAGCTTGTCAGTCACTCAAATAAAAATAGTTTTCCCGGAGGAAAAAAAGCTGGTTCAGCTGGACTGCATGCGTGCTTTCCAACAAGACAACCAGCATCGTGTGGAATGTAGCACAAGAGCTTAATGAGTATTTTGTCACAGAGTATTAAAAAGATGTAATTCAAAGGCCCAAATTTAGAAAGATTAATTCTTACTGCTTCAGTGAGGGTGTTTTTAAGTGAAACTGGCTTTCTTTTTAAACTGCAAGCAGGTGACAGTGAATAATACAATGACTGGTGGTACAATTATGCTAAGGTATCAGCAGTTTTACCCATCATTACTTCTGTACTCTCAGTATAAATGTCAACTCGTGTTATTCATATTATTATTACTTTTAAAATAGTCTTGATCTTGCAATAGTGAAAATAGATCTCAGAAATGAGGGTATGAACCCCAAGATGATCAATGCTTCAGGAGGGGTGATGGTATAGCATGAGAGACTTAATAGAAAACTTGAATTTAGTTACTGTACCTCATCAGGTAATTGACTTATATATGCCCCAGGACCTTGCTGAGCCTATTTCTTCATACACACAATTGGATGATGATCTATTTTCACAGGTTGTTCTCAGACACTAGATCGCACTGTAACAGTTCCGTATGTGCCCTAGAGCCCTGTGAGTGTTATGTCTTACAGACTGATGAAGAGAAGAGACAGGGACTACCTGTGGTGATGCCAGTGTTTGACCGGAATACCTGTAGCATCCCCAAGTCACAAATTTCCTTCATTGACTACTTCATAACAGACATGTTCGATGCTTGGGATGGTAAGATAGTTCCTGTTTTGTCATCTACACTAAATTTTATCCTTTGTGATGATTACCGTTAACAACATAGACTGGGCCTAACGGTATAAATGAAATGTTTTGTGTATTTTTTTTTTAAGTCAGCTGCCTCTGGCCAGGTATAGTGGGGTGCTTGTATACAAAAGACTCAATGAATGTTGGATAAATAAGTCTTTACCTCTTCAAAGGACCTCTTCTAAAGCTTAAAGCAGTTTTATTCTAGCATTGGAAAAAACTTCAGTAAGAACACAAAATATATTAAAAGTCTACTCTAAATCACTGATTCTTTTGGTAATGGCTTTTCAGTTTTTAATTAAAAGGACCTATTTGTATTTCAGAAACTAATGCTGTGTGTTCACGTGCAGCCTAAGCTCTAAACTAGGGTACTTCTGCTATTCTGATCCCAAATTTGTCCCATAGAGCCCTGGGATCTAACTTAACAGGCTTCTTTTGATTCTTTTATGTCCTTGCAGCCTTTGCACATCTGCCAGCACTGATGCAACATTTGGCCAATAACTACAAACACTGGAAGACATTAGATGACCTGAAGTGCAAAAGTCTGAGGCTTCCATCTGACAGCTAAAGCCAAGACAGAGAAGGGGACCTCTTTCTGTCAAGGGCATGTGAATCACAGTAGTATAAACAAGAGGCTTTCCTTTATAATGAAAATGACAAGTGTAGGTCAAGGAGCTAATGTTTAATATTTGACTTTGAATCAAGTCCCCAGATTTTATTTTTACAAAATTAGGCTCCATGAAAAAAAAAGTTCTTTATAAAATCAGTGACATCCCTTTGCCATGCTGTCACCCTGTGTGCCCTCATCAACCATGGAGATGAATGATTATAACTAGCAGGACATACACAGCACGGACTTGGTGCCTCTGAGCCATCTCCCTGGATGGTGACCAAGTAGCTTAGTGTTCAGCTCATACCTTACCATAAAAATCACCATCACTGTTTAGCTTGACTATTTTCCTCAAGAGCTTCGGTCTGGAGGATTCATACTATCTAAGAAAAACTATATATAAAATGAACTAGGACCAAATTGTTGATAAACCAGTTAACTTCACTGGCTGTTTCTTCTGATTGATGTTATGACACCCAAGTTAGAACCCAGCCTTGGCCTGTTGAGTGCCTTCGAGTCTGGTAGCAGCTGCCTATATCCCTCTCTCCTATAAAAGGAATTCATCTTAACAGAAAGCCATCCATGAAGGGGAAGGGAGTGACATTTTGTTTTGGGGGACTTTATGAGATCCCCTTATTTCTGGTTAACAGAGGCAGTCATAAGGCACTATAGTATTATATAAAAGCCATTAAATCTGAATGCCCTGGGACAAGCTTTTTTAAAAAAAGAAATTTATATACATTTGCTGTTGAAAATTTTTATGAAATCAATCTAAATTTTCTGGATATAAATCAACCAAGTATGTTGTATCATGTACCATCTCTATGTATATATTTGGGAAGTTTCAAGGTTCATATATTTTTAACCTATCTGTATTTGCAATCATGCCACTTTCCTTTAACGATGTAAAAATATTGCAAGATGTGTAAATATATTAGAAAATAGACATATGGGGAAACAGTAAATACTATTGTATGCTAAAGCTTCTAAAGCACAAGTGCATATTTTTATACAGCTCTTTTCACAACTTTCTGTGATCTACAAAGTTGGACTTGAATATTTTTCCTTTTATCAGTCAACCCTTCTCTATGTATTATAAACTCAGTACAAAATATCTTCATTTTTCTTCCAAATTCTTTGTACTCCATGCTGCATTTTTAAGAGATATATAAAGAGACTGAATTAACTGAATCAGTAGCTACTTTTTTTCAAACAAAAATTGGAATGCAGAACACTTGGAATTAGTACATGGGAAAAAAATGTCTTTACATAATGTGCCAATATTTTTTAAATGTTTTATACAAAAAATGGAAACATATATGATAATTCCATGCAAAGAAGTATATCTAAATTATTTTAGGTAAGAAAACTTGCTTAGTCAGGACAGCAGCTAGCGTTGTATAATAATGTTGCATTATGTAAATGATGAAAATGTTTTTGTGAGATACTTGTAACAATTCTTACAGCCATTTTTCATTTACAACAGCTATTTTTTTATTTTATCTCCTTTTTAACCTAAATTTTTCATAACTTCAAAATTTCAGTTTAGTGTCCTTTATTTAATGAGTCATACACTTTGTTTTCAAAATTCAGGGTATCAGAATCCCATCTAAGGAGCTAGATAATTTGCCTAGGCTTCAGAAGCTTGCTTGCAGCGAGGACAATCTTTTTCTGACATCAGCTGCATCACATTTTCTATTGCAGCTTATTCAGTGGAATGTCAAATTAATTTCATATTAAACTCAAATTCTTTAAGACTGCCAGGTACTAAAGCTTCAGTATAGTTCTGCTCTTTATCAGTGTATGTAACTACTATTGTGTAATCTTCTGAGTTGCTACCTAAATAATGCATTCCTCCAAATAGCATTTTATTAGAAATGTGATGTGGTCTTTCAGATGGATATAAACTACTATAATTGCCTCCTATCCTGAGTTGTTTACTAAAACGTTGTGTTGAGGGGAGCTATATTAATTTAGGAAAATGCAATCCTACCTAATACAGAAAGAAGTCATATTATTACTACTTAACCACAAAAAAAGTTATCTGCACCAGAACAAATAACCCTATAATTTAAATCATTCTTTACTTCCAATTTAAAATTTGCTTGCCTTTAAGAGTCTTGTGGGCAAAGAACAAGACTTACCCATTCAATCAGAACCTCACTTGAAGAGAAATGAAAGGGGTACTCCCAAGTTTAGGCTCTTGATTGTGCTATCAATACAGCAAGAGAATGAGGTTAATAAGGCATACTACATAGTGTTACTTGCAACTAAAATAGCATTAAAAACTAAGATGGAAAAAATTTTATATAATTGTATTCTTCTAAATTAGGTCATTCATGAAAGCAAAAACCAAGTCCAGTGAATGGGTTGGAAGTTTCCCTCTAGACATAGTGTTTTATGGCAGAAAACTAGAGTGTATAATAGATCAATTTGCCCTGGCAGTATTTGCTCCCAAAACTCACCTGTGGTTTGTATCACTCCATGTGAATAGAATACTATCACAAATTACTAACACAGAACAGATTAGGAAATAAAGCAGTTAAAAGTGAGTTTCTCTTATAATTCACCAATATGTCATAAACCATTCAAGAAGACAATTTTACAAACTTCTGACCTAATGTAAAATTTCCAAAGAAAAACCACTAGCTAGTAATGGAGTAAATTAAAGACTAAAAATTATTCTGAGACACTTAATCAAACTGAACAACCATCTGATGCACTCAGACCAGAATGCCTGTCTGCCTGTTGCTGGGATGCTCCAACTTTGGGATAAAAGATTAGAAAGCTATTTCTGCGACTCCTCAAATATGCCACAAATAAGTTGCTGGATAACATTCATGTTCTTCTATTCTGTAATGGGGGTAACAGATTTTAATATATTTCTCCATAAAGCCACTTTCATTATAAATTAAAACAATTGAACATTACCTGCTTTTTCTCACATGGTAGTCATATAAGTCTTTATCTTTGATTTGTCTTTAATGCTACTGGATGATAAGGGAACAGAGCTAACACATTACAAGGCCTTGCCTCTCTGGGCCTCCGGTTTCTCATTCATAACATTATGGCATTGGTCTGGCATAGATAACTAGCTCTTCTGGTCTTTGGAGGCAGTTGTAGAAGCAACTGTCCAAGGTAAAAACTAGTAAAAATAATTTATAGATTCCATCAAGAGTGTGTGTGTGTAATGAACAAATCTGCAGAAAGTTTTGAGAAGGATCAGTCCTCTGACATATCCGTCACTTTGCACTTATTTTACTAGAATTCTTTCATCAACAGTTTAAATTTAAGAATAACTCCACTACTAAACTCACCCATTTTTAATGTGTGGAACACTTCTTAATTTTTATCCTTTAGTACCAAAAGGGAGAAAGAGTGCTCTGATATAAAGCCGGTGGGTGATGAAGATGATTAAATCACAATGGCCACTGCAAGAAACTACCCAAGTGAAGCCTGTCTCAAGCATTTCATTTCTGAGTCAATGGTAAGATGAACCAGGCACTTCAGACTGCCGTCTCTGACTGGAACACTTTACTCACCTAGCTCTCACCCCTGGCATGTTATGAGGGCAGTGGCTAGTGTAGTACCAATCTAGCCAACAACTCTTCAGGCCAATTCACACTGGGGAGAAAAATACATCCTCATAAGATTCCTACTGACTTGAGTTTATAGGAACCTTAGTTGCTAGAACTAAAAAAAATTATTTAACAAATTAGTTGGCATCAGAGATTCAAATTTGCTCTATAGAATCTTGATAATCAGTTATTAAAGATGAGAGGAATTTATAGGAGAAGGGATATATTTAAATTTATTATAAGGATTCTTAATTAAATGGGCTCTAATGATAACCAAAAATAAAAAACTTCTAATTAATACCACAACTTTACTGTTCTGTTTGAAACTCATAGAACAGCACTCACCGCTTCAGCAGCACATGTGCAATTATGCACTCTCCATTTCTTACAGGAAGAAAGTTCTCTGGAGAGCTCAAGGTTTACATTCAAGTTATGCCACATCCTACCTCTTCTTCAGTGGGTTTTTCCTCCCAAAACACCTTCTATAATTATCATGTGTACTTATTTCCTTAAATAAAATTTTAAAGAAATGAAAAAGGATACGTAAGCTATTCATTTTGGAGAACAAAGGTATTCCAAAATCCAAAGACTAAATGAAAGAAACTATATGCATCTTTAAAAAATTTTGATAAGAATTTAATTAGAGGTAATAAAATTATACTAAACAAAGAAAGAGGTTCTGAGTACTATACTTATTTACCACAAACTCATAATTTCTGGTGTAAAATTTTCTAAAGCATAAAAAAATTTTTAAGTTGTCTATAAGGACACTATGGGACCCTATATGTATAATTCTGTATCGACTGATACTTGTTTTGTGATCTGAAAACTTCACCTTTTGAAAATTCACTCTAAAATACTTATGGTATATTCTTTGGTGGATATACTCATATGTAAGAAGCAACTTGTTGCTGGTTTGCCTGTCCCCCCTTCTGCCCCGCCCCCAAAAGAATTCAAACAAACAGAATTTTATAAAGTAACAGGAAAAAAATACATTACACATTTGAGTACATGTTAATGATTTTCAGAGTATTACACTATATTTGATGTTCAAAGTTCACGCACATGTATTCTAAATTCCTTAAACTAGGCAGCAAGATACAAGTCACCATTTTCCTCTAATTTTTGAAATAATTTTAAACTGCGCAATCCAGATTCTTGTTCTCCGTTTTTCCATAAAATAATGAGATGATCAGCGGAGCATGTCACTAGTCCATGATCTTCAAAGTATAGAAACATCTGTAAAGAAATTTAAAAGTACTGAGTACAGGAACTTCAAGGAGAAGAGACATGGCCAAATTAAAGCAACATGTGTGTTTATAAAATGTGTACCTTGGAGATATCTATGGATCTGAATGTAAGACTCCATATCATTTTCCATGAGATTTTATTTTAAGTGTTAATAATAGTCACATAGAAATATATAAGTGCTAAAAATATGAGTACTAGACCAATATCTAGTATTTTAATAATTAGAACTTTAATACTGCCCAGCTAGAGAACTATAACAGCTATTTTTGTAATATACATGAGTTCCCAGAGTATCTTCTGTATTTTACCATATTATTCTTATAAGTCCTAGTTTTAAGATTTTATCAGAAGTCCTGTCAGATCTATTTTACTTAATCACTTATACTAGTCCCATTATTTATATACAAATGGCTACCAAAAAAAAAGTTTGGATTCTCCAAGATAAACACTGGCCTCAGATCTGTAAATGAAACAAGATATAAAAGCATTTATCGAGTGTTGCCTATATGCGTATGATCCCTACCCTCAAGAAGATTCTAATTCAGTTGCTGAAACAATGAGGGCACCAATTAAAGACTGTGTGATAAGGTACTATATAAATAGTTCAGATTATAATTTGTCACAGAAATTCAGAGAAAGAGGACAGAGATCAATAGTAACTGAAAATGTCAGAAAAAGTTTCAAAAACATAAACCTACCCAAATAAAGGAGGAAGATCATACCAAATGAATGAATAGGCTGGAAATTCAGGATAGAAAAAGGGAGTGTTGCTGAGAAGGCAGCACGATTACTATGGAGTGGAGAGAGGACATGAATGAAGTCATGAAAAGGATGGGCTCCTCCAAGGAAAGAATGAAATAAAGGATAGAAATAACATTAAAGAACACAGGAGGACAAGAATTTTCTTTGAAATAACTTCTACATTTTGAAGACAGCAGGATGAGGCCTCAGCTGTTTATGTAGGAATGAAGGGGGTTAACATTGGAACAAAATTCCTCAGGACATGGAAAAGACAATACACAGGGGTTGGATTACAGAGTACAGTTGAAAATATAATAAAAGAAATGAGAAAACTCAGAAGATAGGAAATCTCGTCTCTCTGATACTTAGTGAAGCCAGAGATACGTTTGTTTTTGTTTCTTAAAAAGCTTTAAGTATCAATACTTTCACTCAGGAAAATTTATAAGAAACTGACATTTGCCAAAACCGGTTTGGCTCAGTGGGTAGAGCATCAGCCTGTGGATTGAAAATTCCCAGGTTCGATTCCGGTCAAGGGCACATACCTTGGTTGCGGGCACATCCTGTGCAGGAGGCAGCTGATTGATGTTTCTCTCTCATGGATGTTTCTAACTATCTCTCTCCCTTCCTCTCTGTAAAAAACCAATAAAATATATTTTTAAAACAAAAGAAACTGACATTTGTAATGACAACTGTGCCACTTTGAAGGTTTCCTCTACCACTGAGCAATACGTGTAAAACCTTTAATAAGTTCCTACTATTTTAAAAAGAAAGTCCAAAGTACTCAGCCTTACATTCAAGGGCATTCATAATCTAACCCAAAACTACTTTCCCAGGCTGCATCTCCTATGCCAGCACGTGTCCACAGAACCCCAATGTTCTAGCCTACCAAATCTGCTCCTTGCCACCAAATAGGTCCTATTTTTGTCCTTTTGTCTACGACATTCCATCTTCAACACTCCCTCATAGCCAAGCAAATGAAGACAACAAAAAAAGTTAAACAACAAAATAACTGGACTACTTGTTAGAGGAAAGCAAAGATGAGTACCCAATATCTGGGAGAATCGATCCTAACTTTTAAGGTTAAGCTCAAGTCTCAAGTCCCCTATCTCCCACTAATCATTTTCTTCTCATTCCTGACTCTCCACTGTCTGCTATGCATCTGAGTCCATATAAGAAGCTTAGATTAATAGCTTCCTAGGTCTGTATCCCTTCTCACTACTAAAGTATAATATCCATAAGGGCAAGTATTGTAGTTTATATCTCTTTGTAAACTCCACTGTCTAGTATAGTGCCTGAAATATAGGAAATGCTCCATAACAAGTGTGGTACTTCTGCTCCTAAGCATAAATGCACTTTCAAATGAGAAGTAACTTGTTCCTCCCTGGCTAGGAAACAGGAAGAACAATTTAATAAAGTCATTATTTACGGCCTTGTTTATACTGCTATCACACTATTATGTACTAGTTCCAATCATCTATCTTGATTATTCTTATTCCTTCATTACAGGCAACGGTGCTTATAAGAAATATTAATGTATTTGGATTACCACAGGTAGAATTGAATATATTTTGTAATTCTCAACTAATATTTTCATATATGCATAATGATAATCAAGACACTGGGTTTTACTAAAGCTGACAAATTATGATCCTTCAAAGGGAGGTAAAACAGCACTGTATTCATGAATATGATAAAGCCCCCTGAAACTAGGTTCTATAAGGCTAAATCTCTCTCTCTCTCCACAATCCTCTATTTACTACTGTTATATATTCAACATTATTCACATTGTCCTTACTATCAGCTATCTTCATCTCATAAATAATGGTAATTAAGCCCATTATTTAGAGCAGTAATATTCAAATGGTGTGCTGCAACTATTACTAAAACATGCAAGACCTTACTATTTAGTCAAGGGGCACTGATATCTTTTCCCTTATATTGACAATAACAAACAAAACAATAACTATCTGGTGTAAATGGATCAAAATGGTATCTATTTTTTTGTCAGATTGGAAAAAAAAACAGGTTGAAAATAGCTGATTTAGAAGCAACTCATTCCTTGAATCCTCAAATCTTATCTCTGTAAAGAAAGATCCTAATTGCTCAAACTACAACCTATCCTATTCCATGTTTCAATTCAATAAAAACCTACAGATAAAGGGAAGTACAGGTTTTATGATACCAACAGAATAAAGAGCAGTGAGATGCAAAAGCAGGAATTTCCTGGACATTTATATGCCTACTAGAGACCTGGTGCATGAACTCGTGCATGGGTAAGGTCCCTCAGCCTGGCTGGCAAGTGGGGCTGACTGAGGCCAGATGGCTGGGGGAAAGGACTGTGGGAGGTCAGCCAGCTGCAGGAAGTTGGCTATGGGAGTACATTGACCACCAGGGGGCAGCTCCTACACTGAGAATCTGCCCCCTGGTAGTCAGTGCACATCATAGCAACCTATCAACTGGTCGTTCAGTTGACCAATAGTAATGGTCATTTAGGCTTTAATATATAGATTAAAAACAATACCTCAACAGATGATGAGTGTCCAATCAAATCTCCAATAAGCTCCAGTAAACATGAAGTGGCATTTTCTTGTTGCTTTTTAACAGGTTGGCTGGCTTGTTTGTTTACTCTTCCAAATCCCCACATGTTAAAAAAACCTAGAAAAACAATCATTTCAGGCATTTTCAAAATTACTGTGCTCTTATGATCTGTCTATATAAAACCCTAATATGCAAACCGACCAAAAGGTGGAATAACTGGCAGAACGACTTGTTGCTATGATGCACACTGACCACCAGGGGGCAGATGCTCAATGCACGAACTGCACCCAGCCCACAGGCCCCAACCAGCAGTGGTAGCAGGAGATGGGGCCAGCGAGTGGGCAGCACCATGCCAGCCAAGGCAGGTGCAAGCGAGGGCCACCTGATCACTTTGCCAGTCACCCCACAAAGGGAGGTGACAGGCGGCAGCAATGGGGAAAGGGGCCGGCTAGCAGGTGGCATTAGGCCAGCCAAGGCAGGTATGAGCAGGGGCTCCAATTACCCCGGCTAGTCAACCCACAGACCAGCCATGATCGCCAGCCAGGCCTAGGGACCCTACCTGTGCAAGAATTTCATGCACCGGGCCTCTAATAGTAATATAAGATCAGAAAAACAAAATTTAGATGCGAAGACCTTCTGTGATTTTTTTTTTTAAATCCTCATCCAAGGATATTTTTCCATTGCTTTTTTTAAAGAGAAAATGGGAGAGATGGGGAGAGAGATAGAGAAACATTGATGGGAGAGACACATCAACTGGTTGCCTTGCGCACCAGGTTTGTTGCTCATCTCTCTTTTTTGCCCCTACTCACCAACTGGTAAAGGTGTATTAATGTGAGAAAAAGACAGACACTGGGAATAAAACAGAAGTAAAAAGGCCTGGATGGCAAGGCCCCCCACTCCTCCCGAAAAAAAATCACAATTCAGATCTATCAGTAAGGGCTGACCAAAAGGAACACGACTGTCTAAAAATAATACCCTATGACTTCAGATAACCAAAAGAATCTTCAGAGGTACCAGCATCTAATTTCTCATGTAAAAGTTGCTAATAAACCAGGATTTTGTTTTATAAACCAAATACCTGAAAGTTGAGTTCATGAGATTACGATATAAATACAAATGTGTGTTTTTCAATAAACAGAGTTCAGTGTTAATGATATAATGCCTCAAGTCTGAAACAACACTTTAACATCTGACCATACAATCTGTACATCAGACACAATTATAAACAACATAAATGAATAATTATTTCATCAGGCCATCTAATCAAATTACTAGAAAATAAGTTTCTCCTCAAAACAAGAAAATCCTAACTGACTTGGATAGAAATAAAGAGGCACTTCTATATTAAAACAATTTTAAGATGTTACTCCTATATCCCAATTACCATATGCCTCATATAGACATGCCTATTTCAGGCATGCTAAATATTATTCTTGTGGTTATACATAATTGCCTTTCTTCTGTCTTTCACATGAGAAAAAAAGAAAGACTGCCTTTTTGAGAAAGGATACACACCTGTTGGTACAGGTTCAGCTGCAATTTGCTGTTTTTCTCGTAACTCCCAAATGCGTACACTGCCATCTTCTGAGCATGAGATTAACTGCCTGTCAGAACAGAAAATCAGTGATAAAAAGATAGAGCACCATGGAGGGCCAATGCTAAATTTGCAGTGAAAGGAATCAGCGGAGCCCTCAATTGCTTTTATTCAGCTCTTGGCAGGAGCTGATAAAAACTACAATTTAACATGGCTTTCTCAATGCAAAGTAAAAGCACTCTTCAGGAAAGACACATTATATTGTTACATTGGCTCAAATGTTATAAATATTCCATCATTTTTTAAAATGCATTCAGGAAAACAGGGTATGAATTACACTTTCATAATATCCTGAGCGACAGTCCCCTGTCATCCCCTCACTATATCTCTGCTCTGCCTCTCACTCTGAAAATAACCTGCAGAGAAAATACTATTCCCTTCATATAATTTCCTCCCTAAAAATTCAGCAGCCAAATTTAGTGAGAGGAAAGTCCTCAGTAACCTTCGACAACAGGAGATTTCCACTTGATTCTGGCTATAAATAAACAACAAAAAGATATGTTTATGGAAAAATATAAAAAGAAAAATCAGCACTTACTAAATGCCCAAGTCTTTTTTTTTTCCTAGAATGCTGATTTTATTTTTTTTCCCTATTGCCCTCCTCACCCCCCAGCACATGCCCCCAAAAGTCTTTTTACCTTTTAAAAGAAATGCCATATTTTAAAATCGCGCTTCTTATAATGAGATTCAATGTAATTCATCTGAACCTTGCTTCTTGTAAATTTTGTAATACATTGCCACAAACTCTTTTATTAGAGACAGCCACATGGTATTATCCATTTCCAAAAGAATACAGCAGGTCAAGTCACAAAGCCAGGCAACTTTGCCACTTGAGAAATTACATTGGTAGCCCTAAGAACTGTGAATTTCTCTCATCTGTTGCAAAGCAGATGGGAACTTGTACCTGTTTGGAAGCTTGGCAATGTGCAGGACCCTGGAGTCATGGGCAGTTTTCTGGCAGGCAATTACACGCTTCATTTGAAGGTTATACACGTATAAACCCCTTCCAACTGCAACAAATACATTCTGGAGGAGAAATTCAGAAATGGGCATAAAACTAGTGCTTACCACTACCTACTGTAATAGATTTCCAGCCCCAGTGTGACATCAGAAAATCAGTTACCTTCCTCTCTTCCTAGACTTCAGCCCATATTACTGTGCTGCCCTCTGAAGTCCAAAAATTTCAAATCATGAAGGAAAGCTTAGCATTTAGAAGGCAGAAGGACACAATTGCAAATACAGAGAAAGTGCTCTATATTACACCCCTAAGCATCACTTTTTTCCTTATTGAAATAATAGAGGCCCAGTGCACAAAACTGGTGCACTGGTGGGGGGGGGGGGGTCACCCAGCCTGCAGCCTCAGGCAGTCTAGGAGCCCTCAGGGGATGTCCAACTGACAGCTTAGCCCACAAGGAGTGGGCCTACACTATCAGTTAGACATCCTTAGTGCTGCCAAGAAGGTAGGAGAGGCTCCTGCCACCGCCGCTGCACTTGCCAGATGTGAGCCTAGCTTTTGGCTGAGCAGCACACAGTCCCCCTATCCCCCCACCTCACCCCTGTGGGAGGGCACTGACCATTAGGTATGCTCCCATATTGAACATCTGCCCCCTGGTGGTCAGTTTGCATCATAGCAACCAGTTGTTCTGCTGTTCAGACGATTTGCATATTAGCCTTTTATTATAAAAGACAGTGGTTGGCAAACTGTGGCTCACAAGCCACATGCAGATTGCAAGCCGTGGTTTGCCACTCTGTTGACTAATGAGTGTGCCAACCACTGCCTTAGGGAAAAACACTTAAAAAACATTTTAATAATGTACTAATATCTTTAACCTTAAGTCAAAACTTCTGGGTAAGGGTAATGCCTTCCGCAGTGGTTGGCACACTCATTAGT
Organism: Lasiurus cinereus; assembly: GCA_011751065.1. Classification (NCBI taxonomy): domain Eukaryota; kingdom Metazoa; phylum Chordata; class Mammalia; order Chiroptera; family Vespertilionidae; genus Lasiurus; species Lasiurus cinereus. Next base: position 40,363,822 of record JAAGEH010002531.1, on the reverse strand, counting down.
CAACAGAGCGGCAAACCGCAGCTCGAAAGCCACAGTTTGTCGACCACTGATATAGGATAACAGCTAGAAAAAGGGCTGGTAGATTAGCCCTGTATCAGAAGAGGCTGAGATACAAGCTAAGTATTCACTCAGATAACATAATACCCTTGGGAGAATTCCTTAGTTTCTGTTACTATCTGCAAAATGTGAGCAAAATTACTAATGTGGATTTTTTTCAATAGATGGAGTTACACATATGTTGATATATATGTGATTTGATATGTATGCTATTTTGTTGTATGACAGCAAGCTTCAAAACTTCGTATATCAAATTTTCTGAATGTGTTAACATCATAGATATTTTTATGCTTAAAAATGTTGAATTTTGTGCCAAAAAATGAGCATGTGCAGGAAGTTTTAATTCATTACTTTATTTTGAAGAAACAGTTACGTATACTTCGGGAAGCTTATGGTGAACATGCTCCAACTCAAGATATTTATGAATGCAGGTTTATACACTTTAAAAGTGATTATTTCAATGTGAAAGACAAAAGAATATCCAGGTCAAACAAAATAGTTTGAAGACCAACAATTACAAGCATTATTGGATGAAGATGCATGTCAAACTCAAAAATAACTTGCAAAAAGATTAAATATTGTTCAGCAAACTATTTCTGATTGTTTACAAGCAATAGGAAAAATTTTTAAAGAAAAGAAAATGGGTGCCACATCAACTGACAAATGGAAAGACAAATGGAAAACCGAAAAGTCATCAGTAAAATGTTGCTTCAACACTACGAAATAAAGTCTTTTTTGCATCGAATTGTGACTGTCGATGAAAAGTGGATTTATTTTGAAAATCCCAAATGCACAAAATCATGGTGTGATCCAGGTCAACCATCAACATCAACTGCAAGGCCAAATAGCTTCAGAAAGAAGACAATGCTGAAGGGGTAGTGTATTATGAGCTTCTAAAACCAGGTGAAACCGTTAATACTGATCGTTACTGACAACATATAATCAATTTGAACCATGCTTTGATCATGTGCCAGAAGACACAGCAAAGTAATTTTGCTTCATGATAATTCACCATCACACACTTCAAAACCAGTTAAAGACATGTTAAAAGATCTTGCCTGGGAAGTATTGTCTCACCTGCCATATTTACCAGACCTTGCTGCTTCAGATTACCACTTATTCCCGTTGATGGCACACATATTTTCTGAGCAGCACTTCAAAATGTATGAAGAAATGGTAAATTGGGTCTCTGAATGGTTTGCCTCAAAACTAGAAAAGTTCTATTGGGACAGTATCCACTAATTACCTGAAAGATGGGGAAATGTGTAGCTAGTGTTGGACATTAATTTGAATAAAGCACTTTTGATGTTTCTCTTGAAATTATGGTGTTTTCTTTGATTACAAAATCTGCCATTATTAATTGGTACACCTAGTACTTGCACTTCTTATCTTATCAAGAGACCTATAAAGGATATGAAGAAGCCTATGCTAGAGTGCCACTATCATTTTAAGATCCTTTGAAGGCTTCACAAAAATGTTTTTCCAAATATAGTATTAGAAATATTAGAACTTGAATCTTTTGAAAGTATTTTTACAATATTTATCTTATTTCAGCCTCATAACATCTCATTAAGATAGGAAAAGCAAGTATAATTGGCATCTTTTAGGTGAGCAAGTTAAAATTGAAAGATTAAAGTCAAACATAAAATTAAGAGTCAATATTTAGATTCAGATCATATTACTCCAGTCCTTTGCTCTTTCTTTCCTTATATCATTACTGCATAGATTCTCAAATCATTTTGCAAGTCACTAGACCAATGGTTCTCAACCTTTCTAATACTGTGATCTTTTAATACAGTTCCTCATGTTATAGTGACCCCCAACCATAAAATTACTTTCGTTGCTACTTCATAACTATAATCTTGCTACTGTTATGAATCATAATGTAAATATCTGTTATTTTCCAATGGTCTTAGGTGACCCTGCTAGCAGTTCTCAACCTGTGAGTCACTGCTGTAGAGCCTAAAACCATCGGAAAACACAGGTATTTACATTACGATTCACTAACAGTAGCAAAATTACAGTTATGAAATAGCAACAAAAATAAACTTATGATTGGGGTTCACCACAATATAAGGAACTGTATTAAAGGGTTGCGGCATTAAAAAGGTTGAGGACTATTGCACTAGACTTTTGGTAGCACATATCTTAGAATCATTCATTCTTGCTCATTAGGTACTCCAGTGAGGCAGACCTTTCAAAAATCCCTACAGATTGCCTCTCTGTTGTCTGAACCTTACTTATGCGTCCTCAAACCCAACTCAGACCTCCAGTATCTGGACCAAAGCATGGCCCCACGGCTTACCAGAGACTATGATCCCTCTGACCCTCAGAATTGGTACTCCACATTCAGCAATGCAAGCTGAGGATCAGTGCCAGGGGCATTAAGGAACAACCAACTTGCTAAATTCTAGAACCCTACTGGTAGCATTCAATGCAAAGAAACTAGTTTTACAGACTAGGAAATCTGTGCAGAGTTTAAGTAATTTATCCAAGTTCACACAAAAAATTATATACACACCTAGAGAATTAATGAGCTTTAAGGCTGCAATGAGTCAGTCAATAGGCTCTATCATATCTGTTATCAATAATTAATGGGCCCTAGGAGAAAGAAAGAACCCCTATAAGAGAAGGAAAGTCAGAGAAAACTGAGTAATGTTTTATCAAGCATTTATAGTAGTTAATAAGCATCTATCAAAATTGTTAAGATTAAAAAAATGCAAAATGAAAAACTTTTAAAATAGCAATTTTTTTCAAAAAGAGAAAATTAAGAATAAGTTTTAGGACTCCAACTCTTAGAAATCTATTTTCCATCTTATCTGAAACCCTGTTTTTAGCATATATATTTAACCTTTTCAACATAAAATTGGGATATAAAGAAATTTAATCTTTGGTTATACTAGTGTTCTGTATCCTAGTCTTATTCTATTGTTTTGCTTTTAAAGTGAGAGAGGTTCAAAGAAAACAAAAAATATACAATACTCTCCCTCATCTGGGACATTATTTTTAAAATACATAAATAAAATAACATGCAAATAATTAGAAAATTTAAACAGTTTAGAAAGGCACAAAATACAGTGAAATAAAAGCTTCCTATCTCCACAGGTTATAAGCCTTAAACATTTTTGTTGTTAATCCTCACTCGAAGATAATTTTCCATTGATTTTTAGAATGGAAGAAGCTGGGGGCGATGAGGGTAGGGGGTGTTCCCTGTGTGTGGTAGTGGTAGAGAAACATCATGTGAGAGATTGGCTGCCTCCCACAAGTGCCCTGATGCGGGGTGGAGGGTCAAGGGGGGTGTCAAGATCAAAACAGTGAGCCTCCGCTGCACAGGCCCACACTTTGACCATTGAGCCATGCCTGCCAGGGCATAAACACTTCTTATGATTACATTTACCCCTAAATGTAATTATAAGGAATGCAAATGCTCCTTTAAATACATTTTCTGAGCCAGGATTCATTAATCCAGTGCTACTCATCTTTATTGCAAAAAAGATGTAAAGTACTTCAAGAATATCATTTCCAAGGCCCTCAAGGATTGAACTCAATAATTCTCAATCATCTTGCCCCAGGATTCTAGGAGACTAAAAGAAAAAAACTCTTCGATATTTTTATTTCCTTTACTTCCCCTAAGAAATGCACCAGAATCTTAAAGAGGATTCTTTTCCCAAAGTATTTCTTAAAACAATTTAAATCATTATTCTCAATCCTATGGAATTATTTAATTCAACCCAAAATTTCAATAGAGCTTTTAAATCTATGGCCATTTAATCACTTCCTTTCCTTAAGGATAGAAGATTAAAATGTTTTGTTTTTTTTAATGCAAGTGGTACAATCTTCAAACAATAGCAGAACATTTTAAAGAGCAACTTGAACATGGGTAATAATAGATTACATTTTAAAAATTAGAAACAGAGTCTTGGCTCAGTGGATAGAGCATCAGTTTGCAGACTCAAGGGTCCAAGGTTCAATTCCAGTCAAGGGCATGTACCTTGGTTGTAGCCATATCTCCAGTAAGGGGTGTGCAAGAGGTACCTGATTGATGTTTCTCTGTCATTGATGTTTTTAACTCTCATCTCCCTCTCCCTTCCTCTCTGTAAAATATATATGTTTTTAATTAGAAACAGGGTTTATTTAAAAAAGCAACTTTATAGATATTTTCTTGATTTTTCTTACCTCTTCATCCCATGTCAAATGATGAATAGAAATGTCATTTGGTTTTTGACAGAGTTTTATTTCTTGCTGAGTGTCCAGCTGTGGAAATGGGTCCCAGAAGTTGTGTTCACATGCTTGCATGGTCCAGTCCAGGATATCCCAGATGATCAGCTCTCCAACATGGGAACCAGTCACAAAACTCAGATCTAGGCAGAGTTTATATAGAGCTCATTATTGATCATTTTGCCAACAGGTACAAATAAATGGACTGCCTAGTAATAATGCTCTACAAAGCCCTAACTGGTTTGGTTTAATAGATAGAGCCTTAAGGATCCCAAGTTTAATTCCAGTCAAGGGAACATGCCCAGGTTGCAGGCTTGATCCCCAGAAGGGAGCATGCAGGAGGCAGCCGATCAATGGTTCCCTCTCACTGATGTTTCTATCTCCCTCTCCCTTCCTCTCTGAAATTAATATATATTTTTTAAAATAATGCTCTATAAAACCACAATAAGAACAATAACATACCTAAATGAGCCAAACAAGACAATTAATATTACAGAACAGAAAGACCAGAAAAAGACTCAAGTTTACCAATTTGTACATGGTAATGATTGCATTTCAATTAGTGAAAAAAATATCTCATGCGAGAACATTTGGTTAAATATTTGGGGAATAAAAATAAAAGAACCTTACTTTAGATCATATAGATTAAGAAATCCTATACTTCTTCTATGTGTTTCCTTTAACTTCACACTACTACCACACTCAGAACACTTCTGACATCAGATGTGTGGGTTTTTCCCATACCAAGTAATTCTGTGACAACAGCAAGGTGGCCTACAATTTAACTTAATTCTGACACTATCTATCTGGAGACAGCATCAGATGTCACAGGTTAAGGACTCAGTCCCCACACAAACTCTTCAGATGCCAATAATAACAAGTCCAAGTTGTTACTTATGCTTCTGATTAACTATAAATCAGATTCTCACAACCCCTACCCAAGTTCATCTAATTTGCTGAAGCAGCTCACAGAACTCAGGAAAACAGCTTACTTATTACCAATCCTATGTAATAAAAGGTTAATATGCAAATCATCCCTTTGGGAGTTCAACCAACCAGTAATTTGACCATTCGCTATGACATGTGCTGCCCACCAGAAGACAGTGTAGAATGAAGGAAGGTCCCAGCCAGCCCTGATCACTGGCCAGGCCTAGGGACCCTACTCGTGCACAATTTTCAAGAACTGGGCCTCTAGCATATTAAAGAATTAGAGGCCCGGTGCATGAAATTCATGCACAGGAGGAGAGTGTCCCTCAGCCCAGTCTGTACCCTCTCCAATCTGGGACCTCTCAAGGGATGTCCGACTGCCCGTTTAGGCCCAAGCCTGGTGGGATTGGGCCTAAACGGGCAGTCGGACATCCCTCTCACAATCCAGGACTGCTGGCTCCCAACTGCTCGCCTGCCTGCCTTCCTAATTGCCCCTAACTGCTTCTGCCTGCCAGCCTGATCACCTCCTAACTACTACCCTGCCAACCTGATTGATGCCTGTTCCCCTGCCAGCCTATTTGCCCCTAACTGCCCTCCCTGCAGGCCTGGTCACCCCTAATTGTCCTCCCCTGCAGGCCTAGTCTCTCCCAACTGTTCTCCCCTGCAGGCCTGGGTCCCCCATAACTTCCTCCTCTGCTGGCCTGGTCACCCCTAACTGCCTCCCCCTGCAGGTTTGATCGCCCCCAACTGCTCTGCCTTGCCAGCCTGGTCCCTCCAAACTGCCCTCCCCTGCTGCAATCTTGTGGTGGCCATCTTGCGTCCACATAGGGGCAGGATCTTGACCACATGGGGGCGGTCACCTTGTGTTTTGAAGTAATGGTCAATCTGCATATTACTCTTTTATTAGATAAGATAGAGGCCTGGTGCATGGGTGGGGCCAGCTGGTTTGCCCTGAAGGGTATTCCAGATCAGGATGGGGTTCCCTTAGGATGTGGGGCAGACTGGGCAAGGGGCCTGTGGTTTGCAGGCTGGCCATACCCACCAGCAACCCAAGCGGAAGCCCTGGTATCTGGGATTTATTTATCTTCTACAATTGAAACTTTGTAACCTGGAGCCAAGGCCAAGGCAGGCTAGGGCTGGGGGACCTTGGCTTCCTCCATCGCCAGGGGCAACTCAAGCCTACTGTTCTCTCCAGCTCTGTAGCTGTCACCATTTTTGTTGGGATTTATTTATCTTCTATAATTGAAACTTTGTAGCCTGGAATGGAGATCTGAGCCAGCCAGACTGTGCAAAAAACTTGGCTTCCTCCATCATCGGGGAAACCCAATCCTCCCTCCTGCTCTCTCCATGGCCACACAGCCATCTTGGTTGGGTTAATTTGCATGCTTGCTTCTGATTGGCTGGTGGGTGTGGCTTGTGGGCATGGCTTGTGAGTGTAACAGAATGATGGCTAATTTGCATATTATTCTTTTATTAGATAGGATATGATAAAAGATAAAGATGAACATCTCAATGGAGATGAACAGGCAAGGTATGTGGGAAGGGCTATGGAGCTTCCATGCCCTCTCCAAGCATACCACTCACCCAGCACCTCCACAGGTTCAACAACCTGGACGCTCTCTGAATCCCATACTGTTGGGATTTCTATGGAAGCTTCATCATGTAGGCAAGATCAATTATTAACTCCATTTCCAGTCCCTCTCCCCTCTCTAGAGAATAGGATAGAGCTGAAAATTCCAAGCCTCTAATCATGGGTTGGTCTTTCTGGTAACCAGATCCATCTAGGAGCCCACCAAGAAAGAGTAGCCTCATCAAAACAAAAGATACTGCCATCACCCAGGAAATTCCAAGAGATTTAGTACTTGACGTCAGGAAATATTAGAACAAAAGATGCTCATTGTACTCTTATCACTTAGGAAACTAAGTTTTTAGAAGCTCTGTGCCAAGAACTAGGGACAGAGCAATATATGAGATATATTTCTTCTATTGTTTCACACCAAAATAACTTTCAAGGAGATTAAAATATTGAAGATACTTAAAGAATTAAAGAAAACTAAGATAAATACTTTTTATGAATATGGAGAAAAAGGCTCTAAAGGAGGCAGGGTGGGGGTTGGGGAAAGGCATCTGAGTTAATATCTGCCTAAAAAAAAACACACACAAAACATTTAAATGACAAAAAGAAGGGGAAATTTTACAACTTAGATGTCAAAATAGGTAGGGTCTTTATTTTTAAATTCTTACCAGGAAATATGGTTTTGTTTTGTTTTTTTTCTTTTGAGAGAGAGAAAGAAGGGAGAAAGAGAGAGAGAGAGAGAGAGAGAAATATCATGTGAGAAATATTGATTGGTTGCCTTCCATATATGCCCCAATCAGGGATCGAACCTGAAACCTTTTGGTGTACAGGATGACACTCCAATGGAGGCAAAATAGGTTTATTATATTTGATACATAAGGAGTTCTTGGAAATCACTAAGATCAAGATAAATACCTCAGCAGAAAAAAATGGGCAAAGGCTCTGAACAGGCAAAACAAGAAATATAAATGGTCAGTAAACATATGAAAAGATGTTCCCTTAATAATAAAAAACATTCAAGAGCAATGATATACAACTGACTGACTTGCAAATGGGAAAGATTATAAAACAGGAAAATACCCAAATGCTAATAAAAGCAAAGGGAAATCAGCACACTCCCACACTACACACTACTAATATTCTAGTATAAAGTGATATAATCTCTTCAAATTTGGAAATACATATCAAAACCTTTAAAAATATGTAAATCCATTGATAAAACAAGTCCACTTCTAGGAATTTATCCAGAGGAAAGTATACATAAAAGACATATATAGCTGGAACCAGTTTGGCTCAGTCGATAGAGCGTCAGTCCGGTTTGGTTCCGGTCAGGGGCATGTGCCTTGGTTGTGGGCATGTCCCCAATGGGGGGCATGCAGGAGGCAACTGATCGATGTTTCTGACTCTCTGTTCCTCTCCCTTCCTCTCTGTAAAAAATCAATAAAATATATTTTTATAAAGAACATATAAAAGGTTGTTATACATAGTATTAAAAGTCTAAAGATAACCTAAACATACAATTGGTGACTGAATAAGGTATTCATAAAATGAAATGGTAATGCTGTTATTGCAAATTAATTTATAAAGTATGTTTATATTGATATGCACATATACTCATGAAAAACTATTACAGAACAGAAAATCATATGCATACATATATATATATACATATACATATGCCCAGAAAAATACCTGCAAATATATGGACTAGTGCTTAATTCTGCATGGTGGGGGAATTTTTATTTTAATTTTTACGTTTTTTATGTTTATCACTATTTTTTCATTTTTCTATTATGACTATGTATTACTTGTACAATACCAAGGTTTTAAGTCCTTTAAAGAAAATTAAATTAGTGGACAAACTAAGACATTTTACAAATTATATATTTAATAGGCAATGTTCAATTGCTGAAACTAAAAATTGTCATGTAATTTATTTTAATTCTTATATATTTAGGGAAAAGTAGACTAAAACAATGCAATGTGAATTCAGAAAGCCAAGTTCTAATTTTGCTTCTGCCTATTACTAGCCATGTGGTCTTTAAAAATCATTTAACCTTTCTCTAGCTTGGATTTCTCATGCATTAAATGAGGATGATTGTAAAAATCAAATTAAATAATAAATGTCTAGCCATTTAAAAAAGACATCAAATATTATTTTTTAATGCCAGTATTATTTTGAGCCCCTGGTATTATTCCCTATTAATGGTATTAAAACATCCAGTTACTTGTAATTTAGGAATACACAGATGAATTAATTATGATTTAATTATTCCATTTGTCAAATAAACCAGGATAGAAATCTCTAACTAGATGAATAATCTCTTAGAAATAAGGAATTACCAGCAATCATACATATAAACATTATTCTATCTTCGTTCCAAGTCCAGTTTCTATAGTCTATTAACAGACACTATAGAATTTGCTCAGTTCATGTCTTATCTGTGCAAAGAAATAGGCTACTAATTTTAATAGTGAGAAAATTAAGGGAGTTTCCATGGCCTTCTTTTATATCCCTTTTCCTTCTCTTTCCAACTTCAGTCAAACTACAAAAGAACTAGAGAAAATAAGGAGTAAAGATCCTTGACTCTAACTCTGCATGTGTCCTAACAGTTAATGTAACCTACTGAGACCACAAAGTTGCCTGCTCTGATTTAATCATCAAAGTGTTTGTGATTCACCTATGCAATAGATAAAAGTATTTGTGTCCACTTGAAAAATTTCACTAAAAACAAAATTGCTGGCACTCACTTAAGTCAATGCAGTTTATTGCTGTGTAAATTATTTATATTCCCAAACAAGTCATTCAAAATGTTTCAAACCAAACAACCTCAATCATGTATTATATATAGATGGACTTTCAAGAGTCACTTAGTATGAAAATTTCACCTGGCATCTGTCTACCCATCCCTCCCAAGTACTAATGCTTTGTGATTACTTTACCATGCTGTCAGCACATGCATGCGCGCGCGCGCGCACACACACACACACACACACACACACACACACACACTCAGGAATAAAATAAATGAAGCCTTTTGTCAAAAAGATAGAAGCAAGGTTTATTTTGTAGTTCTGCCTTAGAAAACTTTCTGCCAGGCATTCAGACATCTTTGGCAACATGGTACTCATTATTCACATTTGTCTGCCATCCTAAGGTTGCCCTGGGGCCCTCACTGAAAATGCACTTCCCCTGTGAGTTACAAACCCAGTAACTGGCCACACCTTTCACTGGAATTGGTACGACAAAGAAGCAGGGCTGAGAGTGGAGCTGAGAACTGTACAACAAATCATTTCAAAGCTGCCAAAATCTGCAGCAAGGCAGACATGCCTACGTACAAGATGAGACTGTCACAATGTCATGTTCACATCTTACCACACTACTCATCCACATATGATTCCTATATATCCTTATTATCTGTAGCATAAATTTATAATCATGGAGTTTATAAAGTAAAAAGTACCAGGGCTTTTCTGTAGTTTTCATTAAAAAAAAATTTTTTTTTGCTTCAGTTTTCCATTTTCCTCATCTTAAGAATGAGGCAAAGAAATACTTGAAGATTTCTTGGTTAAACTGTTATAAACTTCTCTACATATCACACAGCAAAAGAAGTGCCATGAAGTTGATATTCCATCAATGTTATTAAGGAAACATGCTGGGTCAATGGTACCAATACTTATCCACTAAAACAAGACAACTAGGCATGACTAGTTCAATGGGTCAGAACACAGCTGTCTTTTTCCAGCAGCTCTAAGGCCTTGGAGTTTATGGCTCAGTGCCTTTTGTGCTGCCATCCATGGCAAGAGGAAAAAGAGCCCCAGAGAGAAATAAAGGAGTGCTCCCAACATTGTTACTTCTAACAACATAAGCAAATATAGTCCTTAGAAAGACTTGCAGCTGGGCTGTACAAGATGATCTTGGCTATTGGACAGGACAACTGTGGAAGTGGAAGGGACAGTTTCACTGATGGACTGAAAAATGAGACTAAATGGCATAAAAATGGAGACTACACTTAGTGCTGTCTGTACCCCTTTCCCTTCATTGCATGGTTATGCAAAGTATTGCTCAAAAGAGCCAACCCAGGTCTTAGGTCAGGGGTACACTCCAGTCCTCCCACTATCATATTATGGCATCTATTATAGAACCCTCTTAGAGTCTCCTCCAGACTATAAAAGTAAAGCCACCCAAAAGGCCTCTCATTTGACTTCAACACAGATCACCGAGAATAACTCTGATGATATGTCACTTTATTTGAAAATGAACTAGGTAAATGGCAGGATTTGTTGATTGGGATTCTATCCTGCCATCTGATGTCAAACTGGGCTTACAGAAGACACTCATTAAAATCAGTATGAAGCTTCCCTGGTTGGTTGAATCGTCCCATGCACCAAAGGTCATGCCCAGGCTGCGGGTTCAGTCCTGTCCAGCTATGCACAGGAGACAACTGATCAATGTTTCTCTTCTCACATCAATGTTCTTTCTCCCCCACTCTCTCTCTTTCTCTCTTTCCTTCTATCTCTATCTCATCTCTCCTCTTCTCTCTCTCTAAATCAATACAAAATATTTTGCTAAATTATTATGAAGCTAAATAGGAAGTCTAGCAAGTCAAAATTCACAATCATGAGGAAGGATAGATATGACCCATTTTCTACCTTAGTTTGGTGTTATTTTCTGAGAGTCTTCAATTATGAAAACAATTGCTTAAATCCTACTCATTCAACTGTAAATATGTAACTTGCTATATAAATTATACTGTGTGGTCTACAATTGGGACTAGCCAGAAAGATTTGCCAAAATGCCAAAATGCTACTAAGCATTAGTATTTACAGCCTATGACAATCATCCCACAGAGCCCAAGATAATGATGCTCTCCTCCATCTCTTCTCTCTCCTCACTTTATTCTCTTTGTGCCTAAATCTTACCCTACCAATCTAGGAAACTTCATTAGTTCCACTACCTTGAATTTCACAATATAAAAGACTGCCAATCTCTATTAATCAAAATTATTTAAATAAAGGTAATTATAGAAATCCTGGAACAAAACAAGACTGAAGTTCATAACAGATGTTAACAAGTATAAGATTTTACATACAATAAACATTTACACATTGAGCTTACCATTGATATTAGCCAATGAAAGAATATTATCTTGATGATCAAGGAGGCGCTTAACTTCAAGAATATCCCATTCTAGTGATCCTTCAATCGGTACTATCAACCTGAAAATTACTAAGTGAAAAGACAGATATAATTTTATTAAAATAATCCAAGAAGAAATTATACTTCAGTTCACCAGTACCAGTATTTCATTAAGTTAGAAATGTCTAATATTGAAAATATTGAAAACCTATCTCCAAAGAGAGCCTTATTCATACTACTTTAAAATATTTCTTTCAAATGCTTGAGATGTTTGAAATAATCTCCTAAAATCCCGAGTGTGTGCTTAGAATTCTGTTCCTTTATTAAAACCCTTCTAATTCCACTACCAACCATGAAGCCCCCATCCTTTCCAGCCCTCCAGGGCAGTCGGACTATTCTGCCTCACTCTCTACCTAGCTATTGACTGGCCCATATCCATGATTCATCTCCACCATCACCTTTCTATACTAATGTTCCCAGGCCAGTAAGCATTGCTACAAAACAAGCTACAAATTTATGTTTAACTTTAACTCAGAGGAGACTTCAGCAGTTGCTTTCATGTTTTTAAAGTTTTCTTGATACATAGGCATACACTATCCTATATAATAAAAACATAATATGCAAACAGACCAAACAGCGAAACAACCTATCACTATGAAGCACACTAACCATCAGGGGGCAGATGCTCAACACAGGAGCTGTCCCCTGGTGGTTAGTGCACTCCCACAGGAGGAGCACTGTTCAGCCAGAAGCCAGGCTCACAGCTGGCAAGTGCAGTGGCAGTGGCAGGAGGCTCTCCCACCTCTGCCGCAGGTGGGTGGGAAGGAACAATGGGTCCCCGGACTGCGAGAGGGATGTCTAACTGCTGGCCATCCTCCAAGGGGTCCCAGACTGTGAGAGGGTGCAGGTTGGGATGAGGTGCACAAATTTTGTGCACCAGGCCTCTAGTTAAATTATAAACTCTGAAGATAATATGCCTTATAATTTTTGTGTGCCATACAGTTCTTTTGACTACAGATTTTCAATGGGTTACTTTACATGTAACTGACTTTAACAAATAGTTTTATTTAAACTGATGTGAATCCTAACTTTAATCAATACAGCAAACCCCAAATCAAATAAACTGGAGTGATTCCGTCAGCAAGCATTTATTAAACATCTACTATGTCTAGGAAATTAGATTTCTAATGTTGAATAAGGCTCTGAACCATTCACAGTCTACAGTGGTAGAGAAACCTATAAACAAGTTTATAATAGAATATTAAATTAATATAAATGCTACAATATAACACTCTATCCAATGTTGTGGATGCTCACAAATTAAGATGACTCATATCTTAGAAGTGGGAATGTCTCAGAGATCATATCCTTCCCAAGTGGTGCTAATTATTAATCTCTTTTCTTTCTCACATTCCTCCCTGGAAAATAGTTAGTGTCACATTTCATTCTGTCTGTGGACAATTTTTACCAAATCTCTAACAAGGTTATTTAATCCTGGCAGCCATTTACATTCAAACTGTGGCTGTTGAAATAAAAAGGTATTTCAGTCAACATGAAGGGAATTCTTCCTTATACCTCTCAGAGTTATATGAAAATTCTCTTTCTCTTCAAATCCTACCAAATGATCTTGATATTGGGATTGTGGAATAAAAAGCAACATGCTTTCTATTCAAACTAACATATAATAACCTGAAATACTGACAAAAAGAAGAAAACTATAAAGTAGGTTTCTATAAAAGAACTACAAAGTACTAAGATAACATGAAACTGTTTAGTGAGCATAAATATGGTCACTAATAAATTCAAGAAAATATAACAAATCAGAGAACAAAGAGAAGCAATAATAAATTCTAAAAAATTAGTTAGGAAAAATATTCTAGACTTCTGGGCCAGAATGAGGAGTCAGCGCTGATAGCCTGGCTTGGTCAGTAAAGCTTCAAAGTCACTGCAGCTGGTGCACACAGAACTTATACTTCCTATTGAAAGGAACCTTCACACAGAAGGAGAGAAATTGGAATAGAACACTGAAAAATAGGTATATAGGTACAAGCTTGGTCTTGGAAATAGAAAAGATACTCCTTTTTACAGGAATGAAATTTATTTTTCCATAAGAAAAAATAGCACTATATATTTATTTTGTGACAAAATTAAGTAAATTACAGAATCTCATTTTAAAGAATATTACGGATTTTTATAATTACTTTCTGAATAAAATCAACTTTCATTTCCTTTTTTTAGATGATACTCTAACTTCAGCTGAAGCATTAATGTTGCTTTTAGTAGTGTTTTGATGAATTTACTAATTCATTCATCCATTCAATAAAAACTTATCTGTTAACAGAAAGATGAATAAGAAAGTTCCAATCTCCAAGTAGCTCACATTCTGAAAAGGAGGGCAAGGAGAAAACAAAAAGCAAACAGAAGTCTTTTTTAGAGTAGTAAATGATCGATTTGAGCTTATGACAACACAGTGAAAAAATTTCTGGGAGGGGAGGTAGTATTGGGTAAGCAAGCCTTCTTTCTCAAAAGATACTGGAGCTGTGCTCTTGAAGAGTAAGTAGGAATTAGCCGGATCAAAGAGGACAATGAGTAGAAGGATAAATCTGATACAGAGTGACAGCAGAAATAAAGGCATAAAAGTGAGAAACACCTGAGGTGGGGGAATCCCAGGCAATTCAGTACTGACAAGCCAGAGATATAGGAGGAGAAAGGCATTGACGGGCCTGATAAGGTATGTTGAAAAGTTTGCACTTTATCCTGCAGGATAGTGATGAACTTATATTAGTCTTCTAGAGCAGAGGTCACCAACCAGTGGTCGTCTGTGAAGTCTGAAAGATTGGTGACTGCTGATTTAAGGAAAGGATTTAACGGTCACCAACTGGTGATCTGTGAGGTCTAAAGGTTGACTACCGCTGCTCTAGGGCAAAGATTTTATTCATATAGGGCAAAAATAAGAAAAAATAAAGGCCACATGAAAGTAAATATATTAAATTTAAAGTCCTATTACTTCTTCCTGAGATCATGTTCTTTACACTTTGTTGTTAAAAAGTAATTTTTACAAAATGAAAGTGGTAAGTGATAGCTTGTTTTTTGTTATTAGTTTTATTAAGCAAAATAAAAATCTGGCAACTATGTTGAGCTCCAAAATCTAAATTTTTGTTCTAGTCAGAAATTTGAGTCTAGAAATGACTGCTTTAGGAAGCCACCAAAGCCTTTGAGAGTGGTCTGCATTTTGGATAGATCCCTCTAGCATCTACTGAAGAATATATATATGAGAACAGAAGGCATTTGACAAGCACTAAAGTAGAGGAAGAAAGGTAAGTAGGAGACTTAATACAACATTCTTAGGTAAGAAAGGTGATGAGAGCCTGAGTAGAATAACACAAGTGAGATGAGAACCTGTTAGAAATGCAAAGCTCAGCCCCAGACTAGACTTATCCTATATAATAAAAGGCTAATGTGCAAATCGACTGAACGGTGGAATGACCAGTCACTATGATGCGCACTGAACACCAGCAGGCAGATATTCAACACTGGAACTGCCCTCTGGTGGTCAATGCACTCCCACAGAGACAGTGACGTTCAGCCAGAAGTTGGGCTCGCGGCTGGCAGAGCACAGCAGTGGTGGTGACAGTCGGACATCCCCTGAGGGCTCCTAGACTGTGAGAAGGCACAGGCTCAACTCAGGGACACCCCCCTCCAGTGCACAATTTTTGTGCACCAGTCCTCTAGTTGAATTAGAAACTCTGGGAGGTAAAGCCCAGTAGTTTGTGTTTGTAACAAGCCCATCAGGCCATTCTAATGCACACTCAAGTTTGAGAACCAGTGAGTTCATGTCTCATTGGGTTTTGCAAACTGAGAGTCACAGCAAATTTCAAGGCTGGTCTCTGGAAGAAGTAGCAAAAGCAATACCAAATGTCCTCTGGGCAAGAAAGCAGCAGCTTTTAAGAAAGCATGTTTATTCTATGAATTCTGGCACTCAAATTCCATTCACAAAGCAGTGAGCACAAAAGGCTTTCTTTACTGTAGGCTCTCTGACAATAAATGGGTTAGCTAATAGTCAAAAGCTAAGTTGTCTTCAGATGTTCATACTTAATACATTTACAAAAGGCTTCTGCTACCTACTCCTCCTTCTGCTATTTCACTTTCAGAGAAGTGGCATAAATTTCCCCAAGGTAATGGGCCCCATTCTGGCTTCCTGAGGCAAAAACTCCACAGTTCCCACCTTAGTGAATTCCCCAAATAATCCTTCTTTGACCCTCCCAACTAAGTTTTTAATTGCCAAAGTGTTGACAGTTGTTTTATATGGTTAATTTTTTGTCAAATAAGTGTACTAGTATGTGTACAGATCAGCAACAGAGAGGAATAAGGGATCTAAGGCCTTCTTTAGCATAAGAGGAGGTTAGCTGCCCCACTTGGCTATGTTAGAACAAGGGTAGGACAAAAACTGACTTAATATCTTGAAAATGTCTAGGTCTCCATATCACTTCAACAATCCCAGGAGGCCAAGACTCGGGCAGAGGCAGATGTTCCTTAAATGAAATATTAACTAGTCTTTCCAAAATGTATATGCAAGTTCTAGTTCAAAATAAAAAAATAAAAATAGAAGAAAAAAAGTCATACTCACTCAGTTCTTTGCCAACTGCTGCCACAACACAGTTCTTAGGTATTTCGATCAAAGCACTGATCCCTTTAAAAATATAAAACAAAGGTAAAATTATTTTCTTCATGGTTACATAAAAAACAAAAGCATTCTCAGTTTTTTTTTATGTCAGTCATTTATAATAAAGGGAGTGGTCACAATAAAGTACATACAATTTTCTATATCACATTTGCTTGGTTATACAGAGAAAATGATTTTGTGAAAAATTGGTGAGGCCTTTGGAAGACTATTGATCTATTAAGAGAAAGATATATTCTTTGAACATTATAGTCAACTTATTTACCAGGGATCCCTTAAGATAATCACCCTCACCACTTACAATATATTTAGTTCAAAGGAGATATACAATTGGCATTTTTCTTAAATTTAAAAATCCTGAGTGGGTTCTCTGGCAGTAAATGAGTTAGCCAACAGTCAACAGCTAAGAAAGGGGCTTTTAAATAACACGTTTTTAATTAATTAATCTTTACAAAATTGGATTAATCAGATTCAACATTCCATCATTTTTCACTTCTTTATTTCTTAAAAAATATATTTTTATTGATTTCAGAAAGGAATGGAGAGGGAGTTAGGTAGAAACATCAATGATGACAGAGAATCATTGATCAGCTACATCCTGCAAGCCCCACCCTAGGGATCGAGCCTGCAACTGAGAATCAAACTGTGACCTCCTGGTTTATAGGTCAAACACTCAACCACTGAGCCATGCTGGCCAGGCTCACTTATGTATTTAAATATAGAGTTCTCAGTAACTTTTTATAGTTAAATCATTAAATGATTTTAGTGTAACTATAACTTCTATAACATATGCTAATTTCTGAAACACATGTAATAATAATTATTTTTGTTAGTAAGACTTAAAGAATTGAAGTATTAAATTCAGAATCACATGTGCAGGCAAAAAAAAAACTATTAAAGTTAATTTTTCCAGTATGAAATATATGTAATTTATATAAAAGTAATTTATAACATATATTCAAATTTGGAAAATATTATACTCATTTACTTTACCTTCTCACCCACCAAAAGACTCTTGTAGCTTGGCAAGTAAGTCTCTCTAAAATCTTTTCTCCAAATAGGTTTAACAGTATTTTATGCATTTCCCAATTTCAAGGAAGAAGAAGTGATTGTAGAAGAGGGCAGAAGGAAGGAATTAGTAGTTTAATATAAAAAAAGTAAGAGACAGGAGAGCACATGGAGGATTAGGAAGAAAAGACTTCTAAATGTAAAAACTTTAAACATTTTTTATCAAATTATTTATGAAGTGAAAATAATAGAAATTCAGTAATTCAGAAGTATGCCCAGCTGGCATGGCTCAGTGGTTGAGCATCGACCTATGAACCAGGAGGTAATAGTTCAATTCCCTGACAGGGCACGTGCCCAGGTTGCAGGCTCGATTCCCAGAAGCAGCAGATCAATGCACCATTGATGTTTCTCTCTCTCTCTCTCTCTCCCCCTCTTCCTTCCTCTCTGAAATCAATAAAAAAAATATTTTTTTAAATGCAAGGTGAAGCAACAGGTGCTGATGTAGAATCTGCAGCAAGTTATCCAGAAGATCTAGCTAAGATAATGAAGGTGGTTATTAAACAACAGATTTGCAATGCTGATGAAACAGCCTCTTTTGAAAGATGCCATCTAGTACCTTCATGGCTAGAGAGGGACTGGCTAAGTCTCTTGTTAGGGACTAACACAGCTGATGAGTTAGTTGAAGTTAAAGCCACAGCTCATTTATCATTCTGAAAATTCTAGGGCCCTTAAGAATTATACTAAATCTACTCTGCTAGTGCTCCATAAATGTAACAACAAAGACTAGATGATAGCACACCTATTTACCACATGGTTTACTGAATATTCTAAGCCCACTGTTGAGACCTAGAAAAAATATAATTGCTCTTCGACAATGCACCTGGTAACCAAGAACTCTGATGGAAGATGTTGTATTGAGAACAAGCTACAAAGATTAACATCGTTTTCATGGTTGCTAACAACATCCATTCTGCAGACCATGGATCAAGGAATAATTTGGACTTTCAAATCTTATTAGTTATGAAATACATTTTGTAAGACTAGAGCTGGCATAGCTAGTAATTCCTCCTATGGATCTGAGGAAAATAAATTAAAAATCTTTAGGAAGGATGCACCATTCTAGATGCCATTAACAACATTCATGATACATGGGAAGTCAAAATATCAACATTAACAGGAGTTTGGAAGAAGCTATTGCAACCCCCATAAATGACTGAGTGGTTCAAGAGATCAGTGGCAGATATGGCAGAAATAACAAGAGATCTAGAATTACTAGGTATACCGGTTAAATAATGGTGGGTTTTGTAATCAAAGAAAACACGGTAACTTCAAGAGAAACATCAAAAATGCTTTATTCAAAGTAATGTCCATCGCTAGCTACACATTTCCCCCAATCTTCAGGTAATTTGTGGATACCATCCCAATAAAACTTTTCTTGTTTTGAGGCAAACCATTCAGACACCCAATTTTTCACTTCTTCATACATTTTTGAAGTGCTGCTCAGAAAATGTGTGTGCCATCGATGGAAACAAGTGGTACTCTGAAAGAGCAAGGTCTGGTGAATATGGTGGGTGGGTTAATATTTCTCAGGCAAGATCTTTTCAGGTGTCTTTAACTGATTTTGGAGTGTGTGATGGTGCATCATCATGAAGCAAAACTACTCTGCCATGTCTTCTGGCACATTCTGGTCGTTTCACAATCAAAGTGTGGTTAAAATTGATTATTTGTTGTCGGTAGCAATCAGTATTAACAGTTTCACCTGGTTTTAGAAGCTCATAATACACCACCCTTCCGGATCCCACCAAACACTGAGCACTGTCTTCTTTCCGAAGGGATTTGGTCTTGCAGTCGATGTTGATGGCTGACCTGGATCAACCCATGATTTTGTGCATTTGGGATTCTCAAAATAAATCCACTTTTCATCACTAGTCACAATTCAATGCAAAAAAGACTTTCTTTCGTGGCTGTTGAAGTAACATTTTACTGATGCCTTTTCCGTTTTCCATTTGTCTTTCATTCAGTTGGTGTGGCACCCATTTTCCTTCTTTTAAAATCATTCCCATTGCTTGTAAATGATCGGAAATGGTTTGCTGAGCAACGTTTAATCTTTCTGCAAGTTGTTTTTTAGTTTAACATTCATTTTCATCCAATAATGCTTGTAATTGTTGGTCTTCAAACTTTTTTGTTTAACCTGGACATTCTTTGTTTTTCACATTAAAATCATCACTTTTATAGCATTTAAACCAGTGTTCATAAATATCTTGAGATGGAGCATGTTCACCATAAGCTCTTGAAGTATACAATAACTTTCAGCAGCACTTTTCTTCAAAATAATGAATTAAAACTTTCCGCAAATAATCTTTCTTTGGCATGAAATTTGAAATTTTTAAGTGTAAAATGATAGTAACTCCTTCACAAAATTTAACTTATGAAGTTTTGCAGCTTGTTGTCAATACAACAATATAGCATACATATCAAATCACATATTTATCAATGTATGTATAACTCCATCTATTGATAAAAATCTGCATTATTAACCGGTACACCTGGTAGTTGATAAAGTGTTGCCAGAACTTGAGAGGATTGACTCCAATTTTGAAAGATGTTCTACTGTAAATAAAATGCTATCAAACAGCATTGTGTGCTCCACAGAAATCATTCACAAAACAAGTCAATTGGTGAGGCAAATTTCATTGTCTTAATTTTAAAGATGGCCATAGCCACTCAAACCTTCGGCTACCACCAATCTGATCAATCAGCAGCCTTTGTTGAGGTAAGACCCTTTACAATAAAAAAAAATTATGATTCAATGAAGACCTAGATGTGGTTAGCATTTTTACCAATAAAATATTTTTAATTAAGTTATATACATTTTTCAGACAGACTGCTATTGTACACTTAATAGACTAAGTATAGTATAACTTTAATATGTACTAGGAAACCAAAAAAAAAATGGCTCACTTTATTGAAATATTCGCTTTACTATGGTAGTTTGGAACCAAACCTGCATTATCTCCAAGGTATGTCTGTACTAATTATTCATGGAGTAAAACTCACATATGACCACAGGCTAATGTAAGAAATATGTACATGTAAATAAAGAGATATAATTCATGATAATAATAAACATAAAAATACATTCTAGATTCAAACAAGATTACTAGTGGTCAAATGTTCACTTGAAAGGTTAAATTGTAAATCCTAATAAGGTATGGATTTAATTTTGCTATAATATCACATTATTTTTATGATATCTACACCAATAAAAAAGTAACATGCTAACTGATCATAACTTCATGATGCCCACCATCCAATCAGGAGTATGCAAATTAACTCAACAAAGATGGCAGGTTAATTTGCATACACAGGCACTGAGCAGGGGGGGGGGGAACAGTATGCTTGCATCGTCGCCATGGTGATGACGCAGTGTTCCACATCACCCCAGCCACTCTGGGCCTCTGAGAAGTGTAGGTAGGCAGAAAGGCGGATCTGGGCTGGAGTGAAGGCAGCCAGGGGAAGGAAGGCCAATTCTTGCATGAATCTTTGTGCATTGGGTCTCTAGTTTTATATTATCTATATAGAAATAAGCTATTTTCAATTATGAACTATATATTCAATTCACGAAGTTCCTATTACCTTAAATATGTCAATAATTAATAATATTCTTTATAAGATGTCCCTGGGTTCATTTGATTTCTTTTAGAACAGAAATAGTTAATAGTGTATCACATAACTTCAAGGTTACTGTCATTTAAATGTACTCATTTATACTTAAACATTTTTACTCTGAATAAATTTTAATTTTATTCTTTACAATCCTTGGTATCTATAGAAGTCAAAATTGATTTTTTTTTCTGTTGAAACAAAAAATATCTGTCAACAGAATTCTGAAAAAATAGAATTTTGTTAGTAAGTTTACTTATGAACTTTTTAGTAAAATCAAACATAAAATGAGGTCATCCTTAGAAATCTACTGAAAGATAAGCGATCCAAAAAAACTTTTTTAAAGTGCTATTGTAAAGCCGCAAAAGTGCTTTCAGGTATCAACATGCTCATCAAACTCTGTTATTAAAAGGTTTTTTAATAACACGAGAAATTTGAGAAATTCTATTAGAAAGGATGAGGAAGCCAAAAGGAGGGGAATCTTCTCTTTCCAATTTGGGATGAAAATATATTTTATAACCCTTAACCAACCTGGAGAATATGGCTACATGTTATTTTCAGAACTGCAAAGAAAAGTGCCACCCCCAACCCCGCCTTTGTTCATGGAAAGTCTCTTTGAAGATTCACTGTGTCTTTTAGAGTCTGTCACTCATGGTTCACAATTACCTTACTTTGTTTTTTACCTGTATCAGAAAGGTGACTAGTCTTACATAGGAGATCTAATTTTCGGTTCCACACACATAGGTCATTCCCACCAGACAGCCAAACATCTAGTCTCTGAAGAACAGTTAAACACTGCAAAATTTATGAGAAATATAAGTTTAGAAGTTAATGCATTCATTGGAGGTTTTAAAATATGTCCCAAATTCTTTGATACCCTTTACCCTTTCCTTCAAAAGGTGAAGCTGAATTACCTTCCCCTTAAATGTGGGCTCTACTAAGGGACTAGCTTCTAATGAATAGAATGTAGCAGAAAAGATAGTGTGTGACTTATAAAGACATGAGACACATGGTGGTTTCCTCTTTGGTCTCTCTTAGATCTCTCTCTCTAGGGCAAACACATACAAGCAGCCACATTGACAAAGAACCCCCTGGCAAGAAATTGAAGCCTCTGTACAACCCACTAACACTTCCCAAATCTGTGAGTCCCGTAGGAAGCTCCAAATCCAGTCAAGCCTTCAGATGACAACATCGTGAGACACTGAGTCAGAACTACCCAGTTAATCTCTCTATTCCTGACCACAAACACTGTGAGGTATTTGTTTTAAGCAACAAGTTTTGAGGTAATTTGTTATTTAATAATTAAGGACAATACACAAGGCTTAAAATAAGCTGCTTTTTAAAATAAGACTGAAAATATGGCCTTAATTTTTTATCTTTAAATTAATATCATAAATATTGAAAGTATTTCAAAGTCTGTAGAAGTCCTTTATCTTTAACTAGAGGCCCAGTGCATGTTCTGCTCCTTCTCACAGTCCGGGAGCCCTCAGGGATGGGAGGCGACCCACCAATCAGGGGAAGAGTACACCCCATCACACCTCTGCTGCTGCCACTGCAGCACTGCAAGCCTCAGCCAGCCCTGGTTACCTGAGCCTCAGATAGCCTGCACCTCAGGCCAGTCCTGGGTGGCTGGGCAGCCACCATCCAAAGCTTGCCTGCACTTCGGGCTGGCCCTGGGTGGCTGGGGGGTTGAGGGGACTGGGGGACTCTGGGGGCAAGCGCGCAAGGCGGGCCCTGCCTTGCTGCATGCCTGCTGCCCCAAAGGAACTGAGGGGACTGGGTTGGGTGCCACCATCTTGTGGCTGTGGGTGCCTCCATCTTTGAGGATGGGGTAGTCAATTAGCATATTCCCTCATTGGCTGTGGGGGGTCCCACCATCTTTGAGGACATGGCAGTCAATTAGTATATTAGCTCCTTATTGGCTGTGGGCATCGCCATCTGCGATGGCATGAGAGTCAATTAGCATATTCCCTCTTTATTAGATAGGATGGTACTTCGAAGTCCACACCTTTAACAGTACTTTCCTCACCCACTGACTCAAGTGAGCACAAGGGCAAGAACACGTGAGAAGAATAAAAACAAAAAGGACAAGGTTCTATCTGACATAGGATGGGATTGCTTTTAAAATTGCTGGAATAATAAAGGTTGAAAATAATCAACACAATTTCAAGAGGTCCTACCCTACTTCTATATGAATTTTAGGATCAGCTTGTCAAATTTTTGTATAAGTACTTTTATTCCTTTTTATTACCAAATACTATTCTACTGTATGAATAAACCATATTTGATTTATTCATACAGTTAATGCCCTTCATTAGACTGAGGAAGTTCTCACCTATTCCTAGTTTACTGAGTACTGTACTTTTATCTTGAAATGTTGAGAGTCTGTAAAATGCTTTCTCTACATCTATTGAGATGACCATGTGTGTCCTTTATTCATACTACTAGAGGCCTGGTGCACAAAATTTGTTCACACGTGGGGGAAAGGGGAGAGTCCTCAGCCCTGGCCTGCATCCTCTCGCAGTCTGGGAGCTTTTGGGGGTTGTCTGACTGCTGCAGAGGCAAAAAAGGCTCCCGTCACTGCTGCTGCACTTGCCAGCTGTGGGCCTGGCTTCTGGCTGAGCAGCGTCCACCTGTGGGAGTGCACTGAGAACCAAATGGGCAGCTCCTGCATTGAGTGCCTGCCCCTGGTGGTCAGTGAGCATCATAGCGACCAATGGTTCCACCATTTGGTCAATTTGCATATTAGCTTTTTATTATAAAGGACTAGTGGTCCGGTGGACAAAATTTATGCAGGTGGTGGGGGGAAGTGGGTATCCCTCAACCCAACCTGCACCCTCTCCAATCTGGGACCCTTCAAGGGATGTCCAACTACTGGTTTAGGCCCAATCCTAAAACAGCAGTTGGACATCCCCTCGCAATCCAGGACTGCTGGCTCCTAACTGCTCACCTACCTGCCTGCCTAATCATCCCTAATCACTTGCAGAGATTTATGCCTGCCAGCCTTCTGACCCCCAACTGCCCACCCTTGCCAGCCTGATCGTCCCCAATTGTCCCCCCACTGGCCTGCTCATTCCCCAACTGACCCCCCTGCTGGCCTGATAGGCCCCAACTGCCCTCCACCAGCCTGCTTGCCCCAACTGCCCTCCCCTCCTAGCCTGATTGCCCCTAAGTGCCTCTGCTTCAGCCCCGCCACCATGGCTTTGTCCAGAAGGACGTCTGGAAGGTCTCCCAAAAGGTCTCCAGGTCTAATTAGCATATTACCCTTTTAATAGTATAGATGGTATATTACATTGATTAAATATTCAAACGTTAAACTAAACTCATATGTTATGATAAATCTCATGTGGTCGTGGTATATAAGCCTTTTTATTCATTATTAGATTTAGTTTTCATTTACTGCTTTCATTACTCAACACCTCATTAGAATTTTCCAAACTCTTTGTGTATTCTTCTGAAATACCATTTTTTGCATATATATCTACCATAATTTAACTATTTTCCTATAAGATGTTTAGTATACTGCCAATCGTCCATCTATAAAATATATTTGCAACATGCACTTCTGTTCATAAATCTCTGCCCACGTTTATTATTTTCTTCAAAGAGTTTTCTAGAAGTTGAATCACTGGGTCAATTCATGTAATCTTTTTTTTTTTTTAGATTCATTCATAATGCCAAACTACCTTCCAGAAGAGCATATCAAGTTATACCCTCAACAGCAATTAAAATGTCAACTTCATCATCTCCTTGCTAATACCAACCTTTATAAAAACTTTACCAGTTCAAAAAATAAAAAAGTATTTCTTAAATATATTAGGGATCCTAATTTCTTTAATAAATTATGCTCAAAAACAATTTTAACCATTGAACTAAAGTGAGTAAAATACTATTTTTAACGGTTTTTAATGTGAAACTGGATCATAGGAGTAAATACAACTGTCTAGCTAATTCACATTACAGTAAAAGCCCTTATAAAGTACTTTCACCATGCTGGAATTATGCACTTTTTATTAAACAATTCATGAAACAGCTCACCGAAGGAATTTTCCCAATACACTAAATTTTTTCTCTTTCCCTGTTCCTTCAGTTCATGTGTTTTATCTGAAACCTAATGAGCTCAGACAGAAAACAAGAGTATTTTTTAAGGAATTTAAAAGAGGCATCTTTCAGATCACATAAAGCACAGAGATTTAAAGAAGTCAATACTTAAATGGCTTCTTTAAAGATAATACATTGTTAAATTGGATACTAAATAGTAAATGGCACTTTACTAAATTGATAATTAGAATAGCATAGTAGCATGAGATAGCTACCAGAAATACTGCCTTTCAGGAAAAAAATGATATGCAATGACAATTGGCACACAGAAATTCTTTTTCCTTTTTGGGGGTGGGGGAAAGGAGGGGTTCTTAAGTGTTGGCTCCAATTGAGAGATCAGTTATCTTTAAAGCAAGAGAAAACATTATCTCAGTTTACTAGCATCTTTCTCCAAACTTGCTCACATTATTGAAAGACACATTTCTGAGAACATTTAAGGTAATTTCTTCTATAGGAATCAAAGTAACCAAGTGTTATCCAAGTTTGTCTCTCCAACATGTAGCAGAGTTCCTTTCATATAATAAGCCCCAATTAACTGTAACTGTAAAATGAATGAAGCTAATAGTAGCAACCAATTAGCACCATAAAATTTTGTTTTGGAACTAAGTAACTGACATCTTTCTTCTTAGGACTAATGTATCCTACTAATTATTTCTCTTTATTGTTGACACTATTACAGATGTCCCCCTTTCCCTGCTTTGCTTCCCTCCACTCAGGCTCACCCTGCCATTAGTCATCATCACATTACTGTCTGTGTCCATGGGCTATACATATATGCATACATGTTCTTTGATTAATCTCTTCCAGTCTCCCCACCCCGCCACTTCCCTTCTGAGATCTGTCAATCTGTTGTCTGTTCTATGTATCTATGCCTCTTGTTCTATCTTATTTGTCAGTTTTTGTTTTTTTTTGTGTTTTTTTTTTCATTAGATTCCACATATAAGTGAGATTATGTGATACTTGTCTTTCTCTGACTGGCTTATTTCAATTAGTGTAATAAGCTCCCGGGTCCATCCATGCTGTCACAAAGGGTAAGAGTTCCTTCTTTTTTTTTACAGCTGCATAGTATTCCATTGTGTAAATGGACATCCTTTTTATCCACTCATCTACTGATGGGCACCTGAACTGTTTCCAGATCTTAGCTATTGTAGACTTTTTAGAAGACAGAGTATGAGGGACAAATGATTCCATGTTTTTATTACAAAGTATGAAGAAACATACTAACTACTGCTCAGAGTCATTCTTCAAGGACTGCCTCTTTTTACAATTACTTACTAAAAACATACTAGGTATTACCTTTTTCCTTATCTTGCTATAGAGATTGTTTGCTCTAACTTCAAACATTCTAGCACTTAAAATATATACTTCCAAAAATCTAATCTTAGAAGAATAAAGTACCTGTAACTATGTGTGGAAGAAATAATTTTTTTAAATACATATTTTTTAGATTTCAGAGAGGAAGAAAGAGAGATAGAGAGAAACATCAACGATGAGAGAGAATCATTAATGGGCTGTCTCCTGCACATCCCCTACGGGGGAAGGGGGGAAGAGGAGGGGGAGAAGAAGAGCCAGCAACCAGGGCATGTACCCTTGGCCAGAATCGAACCTGAGAATCTTTAGTCTTCAGGCTGACTAAAAGTACTTTATAAGAACTTTTTCTGTAATGTGAATCATTACAGGCTCTATCCACTGAGCAAAACCGGCTAGGATAGGAAGAAATAATTTTTTAACCTACAAAAGTAATTTCATCAAACTTACTTAATAGTTTTTTCTCAGACAAAAAAAATTATTACCATAAAATACTGGCTTATAATCTTACCTTTACAGTAGACTGGAAGCATGACACTTTTTGAACTTGCCTACCAGTATCATAATTCCATACCTAAATTTATGTTAAGAAATAATTTCTAAATATTTCAAATCTTATAACTTTTCCAATAATTAAGTCACAAAGGTCACACATTAAATAAGGCATAAAATATTTAGTGTTTGCACTACTATAAAAATTAATTCATATAGTGAGTCATCAACTTAGCATAGTAGGCTTACAACCTACAATAATTTTCAGATAAATTTTACCTTCAAACTATTTGAAAATGCCAACAGAAAGAATGGTCTGAAAACTGAATCTTTATAGACATTAAATATTGCAATTGTTTAAATTTTAAGGTTTATTCTCCAAAACAGTCCACCATATTGACTGCAAAGCTCTTTCAATGTGTACGACATAATTAACTACTGTTATCCTGATTTAAAAAAGATAGTAATAGTGTGTTCCTATAACCTGTATACATATTTAAAATAATCAAAGGACTTCTCATAAAATGTCCAAGATAAGTTTGACCTAAGGAGTATGATAATTTTCAAAATTTTCACACCATTACCTATGGTAAGGTATACATTTTACATCATATCTGGAAAATAAATATATATAATATGTATAAATATATATGTATATACAAACTTTTAAGACTATCACTTGACAAAATTTTTTTCAAATCTACACTTAGCATTTAATTAATGAAGTTTTAATTAATATGAAGGCCCAAGCTTAGTTAATTTAGAATTCGCCTGAGTAAAAGAACTGCCAGCAAAGCACCCTGGAATTATTTTCAACAAAGTCATTCAGCAAAGTAGTCTATACCATCATTTATAGGTACAGTTTATACTGATATTGTTCCAACTACTCATCTCTGTACTGCACTGTAATGGTAATTTTAATAATTGCCTCTAAATAGTATTTTAGGAATCGTCTAATAATAAAGCATTTTAAATGCTACTTTTGCAGATACTAAAAATTAAAAAAAAGTTTTAGTCCATAAAATATTTGCCTCAATAGAGCAGTAGCAATAAAGCTACCCTGACCAAAAAATATGAATTTTTATGCCCTTGTTTACATAATACACAATAATACACAATTTATCATCATTTAAATGTTTTCTTAAAATGTTTTCACCTTTTAGCTACTTGTGTAGAAATCACTTTTGCTGAGAAGCTTGTTTAAGTGTCATAAAGTATGTATAGGATTTATAGAAACCTGAGGAACACTGACTCCTTTGGGCTTACTTTGAAACTTGTTTCACTAATGCTTGAAGCCAGTTAAACAGAATTTTCAATGAGCATAGACTTTTTAAAGATAATCTATGGTAACTTAAAAAAGAAAAAAAAAAGGTCATGAGAGATTACAGTTATCCATAGCATTTGGCTATGGCCTTCACAAATCCAAATTCCTTATAAAAAGATTAAGGGGCTAAATTTGTTTAAGGAAAATATTTTTTTTAATATATTTTTATTGATTTTAGAGAGAAAGAGAGAGTGAAGAATAGAGAGACAGAAACATCAATGAGATCAATGATGAGAGAATCATTGATTGGCTGACTCCTGCATGCCCCCTACTGGGGATTGAGCCTGCAATCTGGGCATGTGCCTTGACAGGAAATCGAACCTTGAACTCCTGGTTCATTGGTCACTGCTCAACCACTGAGAAACACTGGCCAGGCTAAGGAAAATATTTTAAAAGGCAGTATTATTATATAGTGGTTCAGAACTCGGCTCTGCAATTGAACTGCTTACCAGCCACATGACCTTGGACAAGTTACTTAACCTGTCTTTGCTTCTAATATCTGTGAATGAGAACAAAAATACTTATTGTAAGAATCAAATAGATTTATATAAAACAAAACTATGTGTGGCACATGTAAGCACTTTATAAAATGTCATTACATTTTAAAATTTTACCTTAAAGTAAGGGGGAAAGAAAGGTAACATACTTTTTAAATTTTATTTTTAAATACTAAATAGTAATATTAAACCCTGAGCCAATGGCAATTCACTTTTCTGTCAGACTGGGTTCTCAAAAGGTTCTTATGGGTTGGGGCCATTAACTTTTTTTGCTGTACAATGAGCAGGAAAAAAAACACACCAAAATAAGTTATTTTCCAGTCCAACTGATCTTTATTTCCCTAAAGCAAACTGAGGTACTATTTTTAAGCTTATTTTCTCCATTTCATCTTTTTATGTAATAGTGACTCTAGAAAGAACAGTTTTAGTCATGGGGTTTCCATCAATAATACACCTTAACCTGCTATTTCAGTCTAATACTTTTCAGATGCCTAATGCTTTTAAGAAGTGTTTTATGAAAGCTAGAACAAAATCATTTTTGCTAAAACAGGAATGTGCAAACAGGCCCCAAGAGCCTAAAGACTAATAATGTATATATACTGGTCCCTTGGGTCACTATAGCTACTTTACTCTCTTCCAAACTAAAGGATACAATAACTGTTCTATCAGCAGAGGCTGTCAAGATAAGCTGGTTTTTTTCTTCACATACTTCCAAGGAAGGAAATGTAATAATAGCTGTTATCTTTTGAGTGTGTCCATTGAGTTCCAAAAGTTTTTCTCCTGTCTGAAATACCAATGAAAATGTTAACAGGTTCATTATTTCACAAGTTACAAAACTTTAACAACATTAAAAAGAATCACTATGTAGAAAATGCATACATTCTATTTGAAATTATACTTAGCCATAAACAATTTTAAGTATTTTCTGATAGATAATACGTATAAATTTTAGCATATTTCATATAAAATTTAAAGAAATATTCTTTCCATATGATTTTAAGAATATAATTGGATAAATTAAACATAAAAATATCAGTAACTTAATCTGTAGGAAAAAAATAGAAAGTCCTTCTTATCCAAGTATTTGTTATTTAAGTCTCCACAGTTATAAAGCTGTGGAAGAAAAAAAAGGCAGCTCTTTATCAAGTATTTGTTATTTAAGTCTCCACAGTTATACAGTTGTAGAAGGAAAAAAAAGTCAGCAACAAATATATCTATATCCAATAATGAATCAACTACTCATAAAGTTAGCCTCCACTCCACCTCTATTTAACAGCAACAATTATTCCCACTCATCACACTCTCATGGACTTCCCAAGTAGTAAATGTACTATAAAACACAGTGTGAATATGACAAATTGCAAATCTTTCCAATGTTACAAGATTTCATGAATGTGTGAAATAGTGAAATTTTAGGAATCTTATAAAGGGATAAAATTCAGGAACAAAATAATTTTTGTGTCCTGGTGTTATGGGCAAAAATAGAATATGATGTTGGCTTTAAAAAGTAGACTAGGAACATGTTAAAGAACTCCTTTAATCACAGGCAAAGCCATTGAAAAATGAGGATCTGACAGATCAGATCATGAGAGAAGATAGATACTTCAAAAGAGAATAACCTAAGTATCAAAGGATCAGGAAGAGAGGTCTCAGAGAAACCTTAACTATTTTTTAAATAAGCCTTTTATTATATCGCTATTAAGTTCAAACATGAGAAGCATATTACATCATGTAATCTTCACTTTTGAAAGAAAAATTGCCACAAAAATCAACACTTGATTCATTTTCAGAATCATTACATAATTGCTGGTAAGTTTTGTTCGGTAAGATTAAAACTTTTATTTTCACATCTTGGTATTCGTTTCTCAGGAAAAAATCTTTTTTAGTATATTTTTTTACAGAGAGGAAGGGAGAGGGAAAGAGAGTTAGAAACATCAATGAGAGAGAGACATCAATCAGCCGCCTCCTGCATGCCCCCTACTGGGGATGTGCCCCCAAACAAAGGTACATGCCCTGGACTGGAATCAAACCTGGGACCCTTCAATGGGCAGGCCAACACTCTATCCACTGAGCCAAACCAGTTTCGGTAGGAAAAAAATATTTATTAAAAAAGTTTCTATTATGAAATATTGGCTTCCAATTTAAATAAAATCTTTCCAAGTATGCTTTTTCAAGTATTAATTAGTCTGTCTACTAATATGCAGGTATATCCCCAGACAGTGTTTATGAATGTATACTCAAATATACAGTCATATCTTTATTACACAATCCAACAAAATCAATACACACCTGGGCATTCCATACAACTACAAGTCCATCATCACCAGCAGATGCAAATCTGGTTAGAGAAAAAAAGTTAAAAAATAAATCATTGATGACATTTAAGCGCTAAGATTACTAAGAACCATCAAACCTTATTACTGATATTCTGATTTACTAATATTAATGCAGATTAAGTTATTTAAGCTAATTTAGCAAATATTGACGAATACCAGCTAGGATTTGTGTCAGGTAATGAGGGTTCATTTACAGTGTTACAATGAATAAACTGCAATAAATGTAAGAATGACGGAGATCTGTAAAGAAACTTTAAAGTCCTTCCTTGCTTTAAAATTATATGTAAATCCTTACTTGTGACATAAAGCCAAGCTGAGGAACAGTTTCACTGAGAAGAAGTGATATTCCAGAAGTAAAAAAAAGAAAGTATGTCCTTAGATATGTTAATTATTTCTATTTCTTTCTCTGTAAAAAATACTCTTCTTTTTAAAGCCAACATCATATTCTATTTTTGCCCATAACACCAGGACACAAAAATTATTTTGTTCCTGAATTTTATCCCTATATAAGATTACTAAAATTTCACTATTTCAGTCAAGTAATATTTTCTTTAACACTCCAAACTTGGCTTCAAGTTCAAATTTCTCAGATTCAAAGTCTCATATGTACCCGTTGTCTTCACTGGCTCAGACAAATCCTATAATTAGTACCTACTTCAAAACCATTTGGTTACATCTCCTACTTTAGGAGCTAAAAGATTGTCCAGTAGATAGGAAATTGACCAAGTACAGTCTAACAGTCTGTTAATAGCATTTGAATATAGAACTACATATTTTTTTATTGGAAATGGACTTTAAAACTACCTAGGTTTCAAGCTAGAAACTACAAAAAGTTATTGTAAAATCCATGCTTAACACTTAATTTTTCAAAATGAAATAATGAAGTACATAAAAGATCTGAATACTAAAGAGAAAAATCATTTTTAAGTTAAAATATAATTTCTTATAGTTAATTACATACATTTTCTGGATTACAACACTTAACAATCCTTTTAGTATCAAAAATAGTTGCTAGATGTTTTTACTAGCTTATGTTTCTAGACCTATAGATTTATTTTTATTTGTATAGTGATGATGGGAGAGCAGTACTTGTGATCTTAAGTTTTCTTTGGTATAAAACAGCAACTTATATTGATTCTTAAAATTCTTATAATTACTTTTCTCCATTTTAGAAGATGGCAGGTTTAAAATATACTTTTTTCTAACCTTGTTTTATCATATCTGAATCTCATGAGTTCACAAGTTTAGAAATGATACATAAAGCATTTCACCTCAAACTTTAATTCAATCAGTTGTAAAAAAAATTAATGCTAAACAATGCCCAATAATAATGCATGAAATCACAGCCAATTTTGAGTTGCTCAGAGGTTGATTACCCAGATGATGGATTACTCAGGCCTTTCAATTCTTATATATTCTATTGCTGCCTTTTTTTCCTACCATTTCAATATCTATTATTACCTACTCATGAAGTTTAAAAATGTAAATCAGTTTAACTTTGCTATATATTACCTGTCATAAAATACCTATATATTATTACCTCTCATAAAATATACCAAAGAACTTCTATGCATATGTGCATAACCAATGGACACAGAAAACAGTGGCATGAAGGCCTGGGGAGAAGACAGGAGCAGTAGAGAAGGGGGTAGGTGTAGGGAAGGGGGAAAAGGGACATCTGTAATACTTTCAACAATAAAGATAATTTTTATCTCTGTAAAAAAAAATAAATAAAATATATTTAAAGTATATTTAAAAAATAACTGTATGCCGAAACCATTTTTGGTTCAGTGGATAGAGCGTCAGCCTACGGACTGAAGGGTGCGGGGTTCAATTCCGGTCAAGGGCATGTATCTTGGTTTCGGGCACACTCCCAGTAGGGGGCGTGCAAGAGGCGACTGATCAATGTCTCTCTCTCATCAATGTTTCTGACTCTCTACCCCTCTCTCTTCCTCTCTGTAAAAATTCAATAAAATATATTTTAAAATATATATATAAGAAATAAAGTTAGAAACATCAATGAGAGAGAGACATCAATCAGCCGCCTCCTGCACGCCCCCTACTGGGGATGTGCCCGCAAACAAAGGTACATGCCCTGGACCAGAATCAAACCTGGGACCCTTCAATGGGCAGGCCAATGCCCAAGTTGGGAGATCATTCACCAATTATAATTATCCATTCTACTAGGATGGGTAACTGAAAACTAGCTGCACTAACCATATCTGTTTACCTTAAACTAAGTCAGTTTATCCTAATCAGTCAAGCACATACTACAGCCACTTCCAAATCATAAATGAAAATTAAACCCAAGAATTCCTAACACAGTAAGATATACTGTAATGGCTGAAAACAATTGAACCATTTTAAAAAGAGTAATTAAAATATCAATAAGGCTTAAGTTATGCAATGGAAGAAAGAATAGTGGCTATATTGACATAAAATTATATATAACTATATAAAATAATTTTATAAAAAAACTCTAAATTAATAGAATGTAAGATTCCATTCTAAAGCAGCCACTCTCCATTACCCAGAGCTCAAGTTTCCCTGTAAGAACTACTGGCCTCTCCCTCTCCCAACTGACCTAATAAATGAGTTCGAGAGGATGAACTGAGAGCACACTGTTCAGGCTCTTCTGGGTTTTCTCTAAGGATTTATCTTTTCAGAGAGAGGAAACCTTCTGGTTTGCTCTTGTGTTTAAGGTAAGCCTACACTGAAGTAGGAGGCTTGCAGATGTCCAGCTGCACCAGTGATTCAGTGAAAAAGTCTACCTAACTCAGGGTGTCGTATTAGGAAACCCACTATTTACTGAGCCACATACTTTATTCTGATTTTTTGCCGGTTATTATTTTAGTAAGCTGATATGTTCATGTCCATCTGTGTGATTTCTGCATTGAACAAAGTTTTATTTTATACTGAAGCAAAAATACCTTTTAAATTGGCATTTTTATTTCTTCTCTGACAAACATACTTTTTTTTACATTTATTATGGAGAATTTAAATATTTATAAAAGTGGAAACTTTTTGTATAATAATAATTCTTAGGTACTCTGACCTGTCCTTAATAATTATCAGCTCATGGCCAGCACTACCATACCCAATCCCCCCACACATATTATTTTGAAGCAAATCCCAGTCACTACATTTCATTTCATCAGTAATTATTTTAATACATATCTCTTAGGACTATTTTACACCACAAAGTTAACAACATTTAAATCCTTTAATGACATAACATACCTAGTCAATGATCACATTTCCCTGTCTCAAATCTTTAGTTACTGTGAATCTAAGTAAGATTCTTACATTGCAATTGGCTGACATACCTCTAATGTGTTTTTTTTATTCAATTGATTCCTTCTTCATATTTATTCCTTGCAATTAAGAATTTATTTTATACAATTCTCACAGTCTGGATCTTCCTAGCTACCTTCCAGTGTTGTCATTTAACAAAATGTACCTCTGTCCCCTGTATTTCTGATAAATTAACATTTCTAGAGATTTAATCAGAATCCATTTTTACTTTTTGGTAAGACTACTTTATAGACAATTTGTATACTATACCAGGAAACAATTTCTGGCAGTTGTGTGTGTGTGTGTGTGTGTGTGATGTTAACAACCACTGCCTAATTTGTTATTGTATTAGAGGTTGCAAAATTACAATATTCCAATTTATGATTCTTCCTAGTGTGAATTCTTCAATAAAGAGAAATTTCCTCTTGTTAATTATCACTGATCCCTAGATATAGTTTGTATAGGAAAAGCAGTATAGCTCTCAACTTATAAATACCTCTTCAAGAGAGGACTAGTTACCCAGATGAACATGGTTATCTACCTCTAGCTGTTGACTTCAGGGTACATTTCAGCTTTCAAGCCAAAATCATACTCTTAGGTGGGCCCTCAGCCACTTGAATTAAGCAAGGTGGTGGAAGCCACAGGCACATTCTTGGATGATCTTCAGACAATGACTGTGCAAGACAGGACAAAAAGTACTAGTTATTTTCATCCAATGCAGGACTCCTCAAAAAGTCATTCTTTTCTCCAGAGCTCCCCATTGGGTTTACAGGGACTTGGTCAGATCTGTATCATAGTCTGAGGTAGCTCTTCTTGTCTAATCCTGCTCCCTTCTCTCCCCTTTTACTGATGTTTTTAATAAACTTTTTGCATTCTTAACTCCATTTTATTGCCTGCTTCCTAGGGAAATCTATCTTGACTATTGATTTCTTTTATCTGAATGTTTGTGGAAAGTTATCCTTAGCTTAAGAATATTCTCTTAAAGACATAGCATATTATTTGTTCAGTGAACTATCAAACCATACTGGGTTTGTTTAGTTTCTTGTGAATATAGAGCTTCACCAGCCATTCTAGGAGCACATTTTTTTCTCCAGTCTGACATTTCATGGGTCACCTAATTCTTTTCCAGTCATGATCACCCTCCTATATAACCTTGTCTGTTTCCTGGAATAGCAAGGAATGGTCAAATGAGCAACAGAAAAAAACTCTTAAATGTGTTACAAACTCAGTTTAGTGTAATGTGTCAAATGCTAGAGTATTATATATAATTTTAGCCCTAGAGTATTATATATAATTTTAGCACAGTTCACTTTTTAGAAGACTCTTGCTGAGTCTTAGCCTTCTTTAGTGATCTCCCAATCAATATGACCCTCAATTCATGTTCAAAAAATACTGAAGAAGAAAAGAAAAGGCAGCTGTCTGTTATGTTATACAAGATTTATTTGGTATCTTCAAAAACCAATCTGAGAAAATTTTCCACTCACTGATTTTAGCTGAGCCACCAAGAAAACAAGAAAATCCTTCTGCAAAATTCTCAATAAACTGACATTATCTAAAGACCTGAAGCGTGAAACCTGGATTACAACAGCTGACCAAAAAACCAGAATGCAATGTCTACAAAAGCTAAGTAAAAATATAAAAAGTATAACAATATAATATTTATTTAAGGTACTTTGGTAATTTGACAATGCATAAATAATGTACATGTGCAATGATGAAGATAATTCTAAATTAAACTGTTAAAGAATGAAAATGTCAAGCTCTTAATTCTATTTATACTAAATACTAAGTTTGTAGATTTTTTAAGTCTTTCTTACCAATAATGACTCTTGCAGTTATTTTTTGCATATACTATGGAATTAAAATTTTAAAAATAATACACTGAAAGTTCCAAAGGTCTGTGACTGACTGAAAAACTTCAGATTTAATTCCATGGAAATTTGACATAATAATGACTTGAGTACCAAGAATTCAACATGATTCATGTAGTAATATCTTCACTTTATTGCAAAAAACAAAAAGTTGGGTGTGTTTTTCCCCCCATTTACTTTAGACATTTAGATTCACTCTGTTAGATAGCAAACATGACCACAACGTATTCTCCTTCCTAATGTCACCATTTGCAAAAAAACATTAGTTGCTTCAAGAGGTAGAGTTTATTTATCCACTTACTGAATTTGTGCCAGCTCCTGAGTTGCTTTACCCAATGAAACAACAGCAAACAGTATACAAACAGAGACTTGAA
Organism: Lasiurus cinereus; assembly: GCA_011751065.1. Taxonomy (NCBI): domain Eukaryota; kingdom Metazoa; phylum Chordata; class Mammalia; order Chiroptera; family Vespertilionidae; genus Lasiurus; species Lasiurus cinereus. The sequence continues at coordinate 40,326,955 of JAAGEH010002531.1, read as the reverse complement.
AAGTTTTACATTGGGGCTTGCCATTTTGCTGATATTAGAACTCCCTAATCATAATGTGAACAAGCATTTGAGCAATCACATGGAGAGACCCCAGTCATTACAACTGAGACTACTGTGAACTGTCAGCCCCAGTCAATCTGTTAGCCACAGATGCATAACTAAACTTAATCAAGATAAGCCAATCATGATGCAGATGGAAAAACAAAAACAAAAACAAAAAACACACACAAAACAACCTATCCAGTGAGCCTAACCCAAATTGCCATCATGCAAAATAGTGAACTAAATATATAATGGTTGTTTTAAACCACTAAAGTTTGGGGTGATTTTTGACAGAGCAATAAACAGATAACTGATGGAGTTGTCTATAGCTTTTTACTGTTTATAGAACATTTACTGTATCATACATGAGCACCACTGTGAATAAAATGTAATCAGATATCAGCATTTGGACAAGTATTATTATTCTATAAGAGGGCCTTTTTTGGAGTCTTTTTCTAACTAGTTAATAAGAATAGCTAAGAGGACATTTCTGAGGGCAGATTGCAATGAACATGGAATTTTAACAGTTAGCCTATATAAAAAGTTAAAGACCACATCCTGAAAGTAAACTACATATTTTTTACTTAACTTTTTTAGGCAAAATGATGTGAGGATTCCTTAAGGTTCAAATACTATATTAGTAACTATGGTCTGAGAAATTATCTAAGGTTTTTTTTTTAACCTACCTACAAATTTACTATGGTAAAATATGGTACAAGAAAATTTGAACTGCTCAATATCCTATCTTCCCAGAAATGTATAGTTTCAAAGATCTGACTAAATAAAATACAGTACTTCTTAGTACTCACCAACAACAAACATTACCAAAAAGGCTGAAGATTATTATACTATGGTTAACATGTTATAATTTATTTGTCTTATATCACAACAGAAAAATAAAGTTGATGGAGTAATAAATGAGGTTAGTCTTCAAGCAAAAGTTGAGGAGTATCTTGTCTATATATATAAAAGCCTAAGCGACCATTTGATCTTTCGACTGGTAGCTATGATGCACACTGACCACCAGGGGCATCTGATCTAAACAGTAGGTTAGTTTACTGCTGGGGTCCAGCCAATCGGGACTGGGCAAGATGGGCTGGACATACTCCGGAGCACTCCCACGGTCCCTTCCCTGGCCCTGACTGTGCATGGTGGGGTCCTGGATTGTGAGAGGGTGCAGGCCAGGCCGAGGGACTCCACCGGTGCACAAATCCATGCACCAGGCCTCTAGTCCTATATAATAAAAGGCTAATATGCAAATCGTCCCTATGGATGGGAGTTTGACCAATGGGGAGTTAGACATGCACTAACCAGCAGGGGCTGGTGCAGAACATGGCAGGCACTGACAACATGGTGCAGCAGTGGAGGTGCTCCCAATAAGTCCTAACAAGAGCAGGTGAGGACTGTGGCAGGATGGTGGAGCAGGTGAGTAGGCGGCACCAGGCTAAAGCAGGTGCAAAGGGAAGCCCCAGCCAGCACCTGGGACACAGGAGGCCCCAGACAATAGCCAGCAACATTGGGCCTCGAGTTGTATAATAATTTGGCTAGACTCTGTCCCTGGTCTCTGAAGGAAGCTGGGCTCCTCAGACCTGACCTGAGTTTGTACTAATGAGGTGACTCAGGGTGGGCCCCTAGACAGTTTAAGGATGGGAGCTAGCCATGTGGAAAATATGAACCATGAAATTAGAGGATTGGGACTTTGAGCCATAGATATCAACCTGACCTCAAAACTGGGGAAGGAAGAGAGGCTAGAAATTGAGTTTAATCAAGTGGTGAATGATTTAATTATTCCTATGTATGAAGCCCTACAAAAACTCTCAATGCTAAAAGTCTGAGTGAGTTTTCTCGTTTGTGATACACACTGAGTTGATGAAGGGTGATGGATCCTGAGTAATAGAGTTTATACTTAGGATCCCCTAGACCAATGGTTCTCAACCTTCCTAATGCCACATCCCTTTAATGAAGTTCCTCATGTTGTGGTGACCCCCAACCATAAAATTATTTTCGTTGAGAACCACTGCCCTAGACCTTGTCTTATTTCATTTGGCTGCTTCTGACTGTACCCTTTATAATAAAACTGAATAGTGCTTTCCTGAGTTCTGTCAGTCATTCTAGCAAATTATAAGGGGGAAGTGGCAATATACAGGCAGTTGGTCAGAAGTGTGGGCGGCCTGGAAACCCTGGAGATTGCAGCTAATGACTAAGGTAAGGAAGTGCTGTGCAGAACTGTGCCTTAACCTGTAAAATCTGACCTAACTCCAGGTAGAGTCAGAAATGCATTGTATGTGGGAAAAGCAACTAAGAAAAGCAGATAATATGCATATATGGACACAGACAATAGAGTGGTGAAGGCCTGGGAGGGGTTGGTGCGGGGTGGAGAGAGAAGAAAAGGGATAATAAATACAAATATATAAATAAAAGCTGGAGGATAAAATAATTTTAAAAAAAAGAAAAGCAGAGAGAAGCAGGTTAATAGACAACAAAAATGATAGCCATAATTAGGAATAATCACAGAAGCAGTCACCCATGGAATCAAAAATGAAAAGAGCCCAGCTTGGCTCAGTGGTTGAGCATCAACCTATGAACCAGGAGGTCATAGTTCGATTCCCAGTGGGGGCACATGACTGGGTTGCATACTCAATCCCCAGTGTGGAGAGTGCAGGAGGCAGCCAAATGGTGATTCTCTCTCATCATTGATGTTTCTAACTCTCTCTTCCTCTCCTTTCCTCTCTCTGAAATCAATAAAAATATTTTTTTAAATGAGAAAAGAAAAACCACACACACACACACACACACACACACACACACACACACCATATTGAAGCCAAAAGAGACAATTAGAAGTAATAGTGGAAGAATTGATAAGGACAACAGAAATGGAGTAAGGGAGTTAAGATGGCAAGAACTTAATAGTCTGGGGACTCATTAATTCATTTAAGAACTATTAATTGCCTGCTACATGTTAGGCACTGTGCCAGGTACTAAGGATATGTGGTCAAAGGAAAAACATAGGTCCCACTCTCATGAGGTTTACATTGTAGAGAAAAAGATAAATGTTAAATTGTGTAATTGTTATTGTGGTATTTGCTACAAAGGTTAAGGATACAATTAAATATGAGTTTAATAAACAGATCAGTAATAAGTTAAATCCATAGTCCTAACATCTACACACCTTTATATCTATTTGCAAATATTATTTATGTTACGAAAGTAGTACAGAATAATGTGCATTTTATTATTTATTTTTCATTATAGTTGATTACAATTTTATTAGTTTCATGTATATAAACAGTGGCATTTATGTATCTTATAATGTGATCATAATAATTCTAGTAACCATATATCTCCATAGTTATTATGACATTATTGAATCTATTCTCTTTGCTGAATACTAATTGTAAGGGGGTTTCATCAATAACAAAAAACTCAGATTAAATACTTACCTCACCTTCCACTAAAAATATTACATTCCCTTAGGTATCTGATACTTAAACATTTCCCATATTTGTTTGTCAAATTTAAGTTCACCTTAACATAGTTATAACTCCACCCAAATTTTAGAGTCACAATAGTTAATTGAATAACTAGAGTTTCTTACCTGTAGTTATCTAACCGTACCAGAAACCGTACAATATCATGATGAGCTTTCAGTACAAGCAGTTCAGTGTAGGGGTTCTGGGTTTGTTCTTCATCTATTGTCTGTAAAGGAGATTTCTTGTATTGGGAAAAAAAGCCAAAACAAAAGAGATAAAATGATTTATGATAAAAGGCATAGCTGCAGTAAAACTGCAATAATATACATCTAAAAATAGAAGTTTAAAAACCTGTTCATATACTACATGTTCATAAAGGGAGAGGCAAAAGTAGGTTTACAGTTGTTGGTATGGAAAATAATTAATAATATAAGAATAAACTCTGTGTTTCGTACTCACAATTGTAACCTACTTTTGTCCCACTCTGTATTATATCCTCTAGTATCAACTGATTGCCAATTCAACACAAAACATTTTTCTTACCATAAATCCACACCATAAATTTTTGTTTTCAAGTCACAATAAATTTAGAAAAAGGGTAAATATTTTATTTTATGAACTTATATTTCAGTAAACCTGATCTAAAAAGTTAATGAACTAATTCAACTCAATATTTTAAAATGGGTGTTTCTCCATTGAAACTTGACAGAAACAAAACTGCAGATCAAAGGGGTAAAATATAAAACACTCATATGTTTGCTGAATGAATAAAGGAAGGAATGAAATCATTTAGAGTCAATGAATTCCATGAAATCAACTTTGAAAAATAACACTGATAAAGATAATTACTAACATTTAAAGAGTATTAGGTGGCATCCCATATTCCAAACACTGCAAAAGCACATATAACTAGATAACTCTGTAAGATAGGACTTATTAACTCCATTTCTGTAGTTAAAACCACTACTATTTTATAAAACCTGTTCTTACCCTCTAAACTGCTTTTTTTTTTTAAACTTGACACTATTGACATTTTGGACCAGATAATTCTTTGGTAAGGGCTGTCCTGTACATTGTAGGATGCTCAACAGCATTCCTAGTTTCTACACATTAGATGTCAATAGAAATTCACCCCATCCCAAACTGTGACAAGCAAGAATATCTCAAAACATTGCAAACGTCCCCTAATGGGCAAGATTATTCCAGCAGAGAAACACTTTAAATTAGAAGCGTAGATTCAAAGTTCTTGCATAATTTAGGGCAAATCATTGCTTCAGATAATGTACAAATTCACAGCAGTTATAAAACTGAAATACTTCTATGTAAAGAATATACAACTTAACATGCATAAATGTTTTCCAAAAAATTCACACTAAAGCAGTTTTTTTATTTATCGCATTGTCCTTCTAGCAATGAAAATCAAAAGTGAGAATTTTGAAAACTATATACTATTTTCCTCAAATGAAATCTTGTCAGTTATGGCAGAATTAGTTAATCAAATTATATGATTCATCAAATAATGAGGCCTATACAGAATTGTCCTATATATCCTATGTGGACTACTCAACTTTATACAATTCTCCTATAATCTTTTAGGATTTCAGCCTATCTTAAATATACCTAATTTCAAATAAGAAATGTTTTTTTAAAAAATAGAGAATAAGCTTCAAGTACAAAGATATGAGGAAGTTAAGACTGAGAAGTAAGGTTTCTGGATTTACAATAATCCAAGTTTCCTGTTTTTAGTAGTCAAAACATATTTTCTATGAGAAATAAAAGGAAATTCAGCACAAATTATATCCTTGGGTGGCATATGAACTAAATTCCAGGCCTTAGTACTTTTAAGTTCTAAAACTTTTATATTCGCAACATTTCAAATATAAACCTCATGACAGTCTATTCAATTATTTAGTTCCATGAAGAAAGTATTGACTATGGAATCAAAAATAGCAATTAGGAAATAATTTTCTTGACTTTGAAGCAAAATATTAATTTTAAAGTTAATTATATATTTTTTGGTTCTTGTATAAAAACTCAAATCAACTTTATATTTCCTGAGCAACTAGGGGAAGTGACATCAAGTAAGAAATGTCAAGTTGCAATCACCACTAGTTTCTAGTACGAGGTCAGATACTTTTTTAAATGGATACGAGACTTAAGTAGGGAGAAGACTAGCCGAGCGTCCTTGAGCCCGTTGTTGTACCACATCAGCTCCAGTTTTCTCACCGTTTGGTACAAGATACTGTATTTAACTCTCAGGGTCTTAGGAGAATCAAAAGTACAAAGTAGCAATAAAAAGAGGAGCTCCTCCCCGCAACCCAACCTCTTCCACCAGAAACCTGGCTACACAACATGCAAGCCCCTCCTCCAACATGGTCTCCACTGTCTCTCGACTCGGGATCCCAGCTCCCACAGAAGCTTCCGCCGGCAGGCAGGCTCCAACCAGGGGTTTACCTCTGCCAGACCCTGAGGTTCTCGGCTTCCCCCGATCAGCCATCGCAACATCAGGGAAGGCCTCTTGCCAGGCCCAGGCCTCAGTCAGCGCGAACTCTGCACTGGTCTCCGCCTTCTCCTTCTCAGGATCAGAGCAATGGAGCTGCTAAAACTTGCCGCCCCAGAAATGTCCACAGAACGTAGAGTGCAAAGGAGAATCCACAGAAGCAGGAAGATATTTGTCCCCCAGGCGCTGCCGTACCCGCCACATAGGCTTGGTTTGCAGTAGCCACTAGAGGACCTGTAGCCCAAAGCTGGTGGGGGTAGGGGCGAGACTTCAAAGGCTCTAAGTGAGCAGGCGCAGGGGCGTTGCCCACTTTGCACGCAGAGCTTGAGTAGCTTGCGCGGCCCCTGGTGGATGTGTATGGCACAGCACCTGAGTCCGGCGAGCGGGCGCTTACCAATTAATAGTCCCTCCCGCATCCTTACTTGGCTGGGGGAGGGACCAGAAACTCTTCAAGCATTGGCTGGAGAAAGGGTGGTCCACATCTGGACTAATCCAATGGCACATGTGTACACCATAATAAATCTGGCCAACATTTTGTGTACTATAGTACAGATACTGTTCTGAGGCTTTACATAAATCCTTACAGTAGCCCTACTAATATAGTCCCTATTTTATAAAGAAACTGAAACTCAGAAAGATTAATTTGTCAAAGGTTAACAGCTAGGAAGTGGATACACTGAAATTGGTACCAAATCTCCAAACCCCAAAACTAGTGCTCTTGACTATCCTGTACTGTCTAACCCATAATATCCCTAAAGAATAGAGGACATTTCATCACTCCATTTTGACTACTAGACTTTCTTAGGTAGTCAAAGGGCTATGGTTCTCTACTCTGGTGCATATCATAATTACCCAATATGTGTTTTGAAAAATATATATCCCTGGCTTCTACCTGCATTAATTCAAACAATCTCTATGGTTAGAACATAGGAATCAGGGTTTGGGGCTAATTCCTCAGGTGAGTCATGAGTAGCAAGGTTTCCAAATCACTGGCTTAGGAACTATGTATATGTGTGTGTGTGTGTGTGTGTGTGTGTGTGTGTGTGTGTGTATATATATATCTGTAAATGTTTATACATATATTTGTAATTGTGATTGTTAGGTTCAAATCAAGATACTAGCAGTAAATTCTTAAAGAGAACCTAATACAAGTACCCCCAACCAATACATTAATTCAACAAACATATATTGGGCACAGATGCAGAGAGATTTGAAAAGTAATCATATAAAATTGCTACTTTTTGGATCAAGGCAGAATGTACTAGACACCAATAAGAGAAGGCCATACATTCTGCTTTAATGTATATTGGCAGTTTCCCAATCTAACTGACAGTCCCTAGAGAACTGGGATCTCCTATGATTCATCTTTGTATTCATTTTAAATGCATTTGATAAAGGCACACTCCCAAGGGTCAGGAAAAGGTTGCCCCAAATTGCATTCTGTATGCAGTTGAAGACAGACTAAAAGAGTAGAGACTAGCCCCTGGAAAGGCAGGACTCATCTTTAGTAAAACGAAACCCAAGAACACCAGGATTTGCCCAGGGAGCCTAGATTTTATCCTGATTTTCCACATTATTATGGGTTTGCCCACTGCCTCATTACTCTGATCTAAGGAATACTCTTCTGGTCTCAAAAGCACTGGTCCAGTGGTAAATAGTTTCTCTCTTGGTTCCTTTTAGGACAGCTGAGAAAGAACCTTACATAAGATTATACTAGACTTCTGTGAAACTCAAGGAGTAGGAAGCATCAGGAATTCATCCCTCTACCTAGATGAGAACAATTATACTGTCAGAGACTGTGTGGACTATTTTGGAATTCTGAAGTCTATTTAAAAATTTGCCGCTTGCAAGGGAAATCTTGGCTAGCACAGGTTCTGGCCAGCATTGTTTCAACCCTGACTGACTGAAGCTGCTTCCAGGGGATTTAAAGAAATAGCATGTTTGAGGGGTTTTTTCCCTACTGCCTTTTCCCCCCTCTGGGTAGCCAGACATTTTAAGGATTAGGACATTCAAAGTGAATACATGTACAGAGAAATTTAGAAAGTAACCACACATGCCCAGAAAAAGACACAGACTCAACTATGACCTAAGGAGACCTTTTTCCTCAATCACCACCACAGAGACACCTTTCAACAATCAAAAAATAAATAAAATAAAACCCAGCATATTTTGGGGAAGAGGGACTGAGAAAGAAAAAAACAACTCAGCAATAAAAGTAATGAAAGGGTACAGACATTGAAATAATAAAATAATATTATAAATCATACATGAGTTTAAAAACTTCAATGAAATGGACCAATTTCTCAAATACCACAAACAAAACTCATGCAAGTTCAAATGGAAAGCATAAATGGTTATATAATCATTAACAAAATTGGATCCAGTTTAAAATGGTCTGTAAAAGAAACTTCCAGATCTGCATGTCAATATTAATGAAAACCTCAGAAGGATTTCTTATAGATATACAATATGCTTCTGAAACTCATAAGAAGGACAAAGGAACTAGGATATACCAGGTGTACTGGTTAATAATGCAGATTTTGTAAACAAAGAAAACATGATAATTTCAAGAGACACATCAAAAGAGCTTTATTCTGTAATGAACTTCTTTCAAAGAAAACATGATAATTTCAAGAGACACATCAAAAGAGCTTTATTCTGTAATGAACCCACGTGGTTCAGGGTTTAGGTTCAGGGTTCGGGCTCTGGAGGAGGCCACAGGCAAATGAAAGAGACTAGAAAATATTAATTTGGAAATATTGGGGGCCAGGAGGGAGCCCAACTCAAGGGAAAGGATTCCACTTCACTCTGGCTTTGCTATCCCTTTTAAGACTATGGGATACAGCCATAGCCTTTAGGCAGGCAATTTCAATAATATCCAATCAGCAAGGATTTACATAAGATTAAAAAGTGGGCCGAGACCGGTTTGGCTCAGTGGATAGAGTGTCAGCCTGCGGACTGAAAGGTCCCAGGTTCGATTCCAGTTGGGGCATGTACCTTGCTTGTGGGCACATCTCCACTGTGGGGTGTGCAGGAGGCGGCTGATTGATGTCTCTCTCTCATCGATGTTTCTTACTTTCTATCTCTCTCCCTTCCTCTCTGTAAAAAATCAGTAAAATATACGTATTAAAAAAAAGTGGAAGTTGCTTTAGCTACCATTGTCTGAACTAGACAGTGGGTGGTTGGCTCTGAACTTTCAGAGCTTCAAGGTTGACCAGCCTTCCTGTTCCTTGTCCACACCTTTCTGCTAGTGAAGACAATGGACGGCTTCCAACATTATTGTAAGTAACATCTATCGCTAGCTACACATCTCCCCCATCTTTCAGGTAATTTGTGGATACTGTCCCAATAGAACTTTTCTTGTTTTGAGGCAAACCATCCAGAGACCCAATTTACCACTTCTTCATACATTTTAAAGTGCTACTCAGAAAATGTGTGTGCCATCGATGGAAACAAGTGGTAATCTGAAAGAGCAAGGTCTGGTGATATGGTGGGTGGATTAATACTTCTCAGGCAAGATCTTTTAACGTGTCTTTAACTGGTTTTGAAGTATGTGGTGGTGCATTATCACGAAGCAAAATTACTTTGCTGTGTCTTCTGGCACATTCTGGTCGTTTCACAATCAAAGCGTGGTTCAAATTGATTATTTGTGTTGGTAATCATCAGTGTTAACGGTTTCACCTGGTTTTAGAAGCTCATAATACACCATACATTCCTGATCCCGCTAAATGCAGAGCATTGTCTTCTTTCGGAAGCGATTTGGCCTTGGTGGTTGACCTGGATCAAACCATGATTTTGTGCATTTGGGATTCTCAGAATAAATCCACTTTTCATTGCCAGTCACAATCTGATGCAAAAAAAAGACTTTCGTGCTATTGAAGCAATATTTTACTGATGACTTTTCGGTTTTCCATTTGTCTTTCCATTTGTCAGTTGATGTGGCACCCATTTTCCCTCCTTTAAAATCTTTCCCATTGCTTGTAAACTATCAGAAATTGTTTGCTGAGCAACATTTAATTTTTATGCAAATTGTTTATGAGTTTGACACGCATCTTCATCTAATAGTGCTTGTAATTGTTGGTCTTCAAACTTTTTCGTTTCACCTGGACTTTCTTTGTCTTTCACATTGAAATCAGCACTTTTAAAGCATTTAAACATGCGTTCACAAGTATCTTGAGATGGAGCATGTTCACCATAAGCTTCCCAAAGTATATGATAACTTTCATCAGCTTTTTTCTTCAAAATAAAGTAATTAATTAAAACTTTCCACAAATGCTTTTTTTTGGCACAAAATTTGAAAATGTTAAGGGTAAAAACTATGATGTTAACACCTTCACAAAATTTGACATATGAAGTTTTGAAGCTTGGTGTCAATACAACAAAATAGCATACATATCAAATTGCATATATATCAACATATGTGTAACTTCATTTATTAAAAAAAATCTGCATTATTAACTGGTATAGCTGGTACTGTGAGACATTGTGTTAGAGACCTAGAATATTACTCAAAACTTCAAAATTTTAAAAATACATAAAATTATTTTAAATCCTTATAGTACTTGATCTTAAGGAACTTAGATTTTTAGATAAGCATTGAGAACATTTTTCATTTATAGAATAAATAATTGAAGTATAACGGATGATCACATACAAATTAGTATTGAGTAAATTTAAGAAGTTCTAAGGAAATCTGACTTTAAAATAATCATCAGTGTTCTAGAGATTGGTTACACTATAATGTGAATGTACTTAACATTACTTAATTGTACATATCATAAGGGCTTACTTGATAAATTTTATATTATGTCTTAAAACATTAAAATAGGGAGTGATATAATTAGCATGGCAGACCAACAGTTTTTTATGGACTTCTCCCAAAGATCATTACCACCCATGGAGGAGAGTGCCTTTGTGGAACTCTGGGCATCCAGCAGAGAAGCCCCTGCATACTATTGGAGCAAAAACACCCAAGATAACATGCATTCAACAGGGGAGGAAGAGCAGTTTCACTTTATCCACATCACCCCTCTCCCAAGGTAGTTCAGTGCCAAAAGAGATCTTTTTGGCCCATTATTACTTTCATGAGGAAAACTGAGATCATCTGAAGAAATTCCCAGATTCCTTAGCTGTGCAGGAAATCACCAAAGAAAACCACTTCTTTCTCACCATACAGAATACTAAAATGTGTGGCACAACTGGGGAGTGGCTGGGAAAACAGCAGCCATGGCTCTCAGAGGACATCAAAAAAATATGGAGCTTATTAACTGCTTCATGCACTGAATCAGTTTAATTCCCACCAATGAATTACAGGAAATGTGTAACCTATGGATCCTCCAAACTGGCCCATGGGCACTCCCAATGCTCTGCACATCTCACCCATACCTACAGATGGCTTTCTCTACATGCATGCCTCTGATAGTGGTGAGAGTGAGGCTTTCTACCAATTCTGTAGTCAAGCAGGCTTTTGCACATGCTCGCCAACATACTATTGGAGCAAAAACATCCAAGAGCATGTGCAAAAGCCTGCTTGACTACAGAATTGGTAGAAAGCACTTGAACTTGAGCATTCAGCACTGTTCAAGAGAAAATAAACACTAGACTGATAACATATAGTCTAGCTTTGCATGATTAAGAGAAGGCATACAATCTTAAGGTATGCCCCAACCGAAGAGGAAACAAAAAGTGTGGAGCACAAGTATACATAGAAAAGATTAAAGAAAGCCTCAGAATCCCTAACAAGACTGTCAGAAGGTATTTTTCTTTAAAGCCAGTCAGTAAAGCCTACAGTAGGTGACTCCTTCAAATAAATGCAAGGACAGCAACATGGAACATGAAAAATGAAACATGACACCACCAAAAGAACACAATAATCTTCCAGTAACTGACTACAGGAAATGAAGATTTTCTATTTGTCCAATAAATAATTCAAAATAGTTGTTTTATGGATGGACATTCAATGAGCTACAAGAAAACACAGAAAGACAACAAAATCAGGAAAACAATACATGACCAAAATGATAAGTTTAACCAGGAAATAAAAATTATTTTAAAATCCAAACAAATTCTGGAGCTTAAAATAAAAGTAATGAAAGTAAATAATTAATATAGAACATAAATAACAGGATCAAGCAAAACTAAACAACATTGTGAAGTAGAAGACAGATCATTTTAAATTATTTAGTCAGAGGAGAATAAAGCAGAAAGAATAAGAGTATAGAAAGCCCTTGAAAACTGTGGGATTCCCTTAAGAGAAACAGTATACATATTATTGTAGTCCCAGAGGAGAAGAGAATAAAAAAGTAGCAGAAATCTTGACAATATAATGGCTAATGCCCTGGCCTGTATGATTCAGTTGGTTGAGCATCATCCCATACACTGAAAGGTTGCTGGTTTTATTCACGGTCAGGACACATGCCTGGGTTGCAGGCTCAATCCCCAGTTGGGGTGCATACAAGAGGCATCCAATCGATGTTTCTCTCTCACATCAAATGTTTCCCCCTTACTCTTTCTCTCTTTCTTTCTCTCTCTTTCCCTCTAAAATTAATAAGCATACAGTACGTCCTCGGGTTATGTTGGAGATCTGTTCCTACGGTGTGACAAGCAATTTTCGCTGTAAGTCGGAACCCACCTACATAAGCATTTATGTCACTCACATGGAGCACATACACAGCAATAATGTAGTGAAACAGTAAAAAAAGTTTAAAAGAAAGATAACAATTCCTGACCTTTACTTGTGGTAAATAATAAAAAACACAAAGCACATATGTACACACAAAGATAAATACTGTATTATCAGTATTTATCAGAGATGGGGACAAACCATGAAACGACATACGTGGAGTCCAATGTAACCCGAGGACTACCTGTATCATCAGGTGAGGATTTAAAAAAAAAAAAAAAGGCTGTCAGCTGGTTCTCAACAGGAACTATGGAGGCCAGACGGGAGTGACAAGAAATAGTCAAAATAATGAAAAGCAAGAATCTACAACCAAGATTACTCTACCCAGCAAAGCTATAATTTAGAATTGGAGGATAAAGACCTTCCCAGATAAGAAAAAGGAGTTCATCACCACCAATCCAGTATTACATAAAATGTTAAAGAGGCTGAGACCAGTTTGGCTCAGTGGATAGAGCGCGGCCTTTGGACTGAAAGGTCCCAGGTTCAATTCCGGGTCAGGGGCATGTACCTTGCTTGCGGGCACAACTCGAGTAGGGGGCGTGCAGGAGGCGGCTGATGGATGTCTCTCTCTTTCTATCCCTCTCCCTTCCTCTCTGTAAAAAATTAATAAAATATATTTAAAAAAAGAATTTAAAAAATGTTAAAGGGTATTCTTTGAAAAGAAAAAAGGATTTTAAAAAATATGAAAAATAAAATGGCAATAAATATATATCAGTCAACAAATGAATCTAAAAAACAATATAAACTAACAAGCAGAACACAAAAAGACTCATAGATACAGAGAACATTTTGATGGTAGCCAGATAGGTGGGAGGATGGGTGAAAAGGGTGAAAAGATTAAGTACAAATTGGCAGTTACGATATAAGCACAGGGCCGTAAAGGACAGCATAGGGAATATAGTCAGCAATATTCTAATAACCACATATGGTGTCATATGGGTGGGAAATTTATAAGGATGATCACTTGATAAGTTATGAAATGTCTAAGCACTGGGGTTTACATCCAAAACTAATATGTATGTCAACTTTAATTGAAAAATAAAAATAATTTTAAATGGAAAAATTAAAAAATAAAGTTGCAAACTTATCCAAATATATATCAACATCCCTCATATGTATCTATATCAACCACATTTGTTTAGGGAGAAAAACGGGAATGAAGGAATGGAGAGATAAGAGTTTAAAATAAAATAAGAGCTTTGAATGGATAATGATGATAATGTGCAATGAATAGAAAAAAGTCATCATCAACTCAACCATCTCTTTCTAAAGTTCAAAGAAGTAAAAAAGCTTATAAGGCAAGATATAAGTATTATTATCATTACTAATCTACAGAACCCTCAGGTCAGTGTGGGGCTCCTGCCACAGCTTTAAATCCTACCACATTTATTTTTTTTGCAGTGGCTACATACTTACATTATGCTTGTGTTTTCCAAAAAATTAAAGAGCTGTTCTCACCAGTACTGCATCTTCTTTTACAAAACCTATAGAATCATTTTCTGAAGCTGTTAAGCTACATTAAAGAAATAAGCTCTAGGAGAATCCAAGATGGCAGCATAGGTAAACACCTACACTGCTGCCTAGCACAACAATTTCAAAACTACAACTAAAAGACAGAATGGACATCATCCAGAGCCACAGGAAAGCTGGCGGAATGGAAATTCTACAACTAGAAGGAAAGAGAGAGGCTCACAGAGACCCAGAGGAGCTGCAAAAAGCGGAGGTACGGAGGCACGCGTGGAGAGAGTGAGTGACGGTGAACCTGGCTGGCTTTCTCTGGCGGGAGGGAGACGGAGACTCTCAAAGGCATTGAACTCCTTATCCTACGACACTAAACCCCTGATCCAGCTGAAACTCATTCGGGGGGGGAGTTTGGACTGTGAAGGGGGAGAAGTGCACAGAAATTTAGGAGAGTCACAAAAGATCAGAAGTCTAGTGGCCCACGGCACTGTGTGCAGAGGACAGATTGCTGATTGTGCCACTGGCTTTCACGAGTGGGCAGGAGACAGACCCTCCCAACTGCGCCACTTCTAACTTCACTAAACCCCAGTTTTGGGTGAAACCCTGGGGACCCAGACTCGTGTGGTCCTGTAGCACAGGAGAGCTGGAAAGGCAGCAGTCTAGAGGCACTGCGAGAGAGCGCATGCGTGCACAGGGACTGCTCCAGTGACTATCCAGTCATGTGAGACTCGGGGGACGTGGAGGGCGGGCCAACTGGAAGGCAAGGTGATCCCTTAAGCCCTGAGACTCCACCCATCCCAAGCTCAAGAGAGGCTCTGATGGTTTTGCAAGACTGGTATCATAAGGCTGAATCCAACACAGAAGTTCTCCCGGCATAGTGAAAATGCCGAGACAAGGGAAGGGATCACAAACAAAAGAAATGGAGGAAAACAAACGACTGGATATAGAGTTCAGAACCACGCTTATAAGATTTTTCAAGAATATGCTAGAAAAGGTGATGAATTTAGCAAGTCCCAAGAGGAGATGCAAAAGGACCAACTAGAGATACAAAAGATCCAACTAGAGATGATAAAGGACCAAATAGAAATTAAACATACACCGACTGAAATAAAAAATATTATACAGGGACCTAACAGCAGACTAGCGGAAGGCAAGAATCAAGTCAAAAATTTGAAATATAAAGAATCAGAAAACACTCAACTGGAAAAGCAAGAAGAAAAAAGAATCCAAAAATGTGAAGATAATGTAAGGAGCCTCTGGGACAGCTTCAAGTGTACCAACATCAGAATTGTGGGGGTGCCAAAAGAGAGAGAACAAGATACTGAAAACCTATTTCGAGAAATAATGACTGAAAACTTCCCACATCTGAAATAGACTTACAAGTCCAGGAAGCACACAGAACCGCATATAAAAGGAATCCAAAGAGGACCACACCAAGACACATCATCATTAAAATACCAAGAGCAAAAGTCAGAGAGAGAATATTAAAAGCAGCAAGAGAAAAACAGTTCATTACCTACAAGGGAGCACCCATATGATTGTCAGCTGATTTCTCAACAGAAACGATGCAAGCCAGACGGGAGTGGCAAGAAATATTCAACGTGATGAATAGCAAGAACCTACAATCAAGAATACTCTATCCAGCAAAGCTATCATTCAGAATTGAAGAGCAGATAAAGAGCTTCACAGATAAGAAAAAGCTAAAGGAGTTCATCAACTCCAAACCAGTATTATATGAAATGCTGAAAGGTACTCTTTTAGAAGAGGAAGAAGAAAAAGGTAAAAGATAAAAAATTATGAACAACAAATATATATCTATCAACAAGTGAATCTAAAAATTAAGTGAATTAAAAATTTGATCAACAGAATAAACTGGTGAATATACTAGAATCAGGAGCATTGAAAGGGAGTGGACTGATAATTCTCAGGGGGAAAGGGGGGAGGGG
>JAAGEH010002531.1:40234715-40310751 GCA_011751065.1 Lasiurus cinereus | reverse complement strand
TTGGGGGGAAAGGTAAGGGTAGAGGGAGAGGTGGGAGCGGGGTGGAGGGGAGCTATGGAGGGGAAAAAAGAGAGACAAATGTAGTAATCTGAATAACAAAGATTTAATTGAGAAAAAAAAGAAATAAGCTCTAAAAATAAATAAATAAGCTCTACAAATGATTTTTGAAAAGCATTCTACAGTTACAGCTGTCATATGAGTATCACCCTACAAAATACAATGTAACATTTCTGGAAGAAATTTCAACCACTCCATCTGAATCTAAAGATTCTATCCCAAGAATACAGTTTTATTTTATTATTTTTTAAATAAATCTTTATTGTTCAGATCATTACAATTGTTCCTCCCCCCTCCATAGCTCCCCTTCACCTGGCTCCCACTCCTCCTTCTGTCTTTACCTCTCCCCCACTCCCACTGTCCTCATCCATAGGTGTATGATTTTTGTTCAGTCTCTCCCTGTACCCTCACCTCATCTCTTTCCCCCTGAGAATTATCTGTCCACTCACTTTCTATGACCCCGATTCTATTATATTCACTAGTTTATTCTGTTCATCAGATTTTCAATTCACTTGAGTTTTAGATACACTTATTGATAGATATGTATTTGTTGTTCATAATTTTTATCTTTACCTTTTTCTTCTTCCTCTTCTTAAAGAATACCTTTCAGCATTTCATGTAATACTGGTTTGGTGCTGATGAACTCCTTTCTTATCTGTGAAGCTCTTTATCTGCCCTTCAATTCTGAATGATAGCTTTGCTGGGTAGAGTAAGGTTTTTTTTAATATATTTTATTGATTTCATACAGAGAGGAAGCGAGAGAAAAAGAGAGTTAGAAACATCGATGAGAGAGACATCGATCAGCTGCCTTTTGCACGCCCCCTACTGGAAATGTGCCTGCAATCAAGGTACATGCCCTTGACCGGAATCGAACCTGGGACCTTTCAGTCCTCAGACCGAGGCTCTATTCACTGAGCCAAACTGGTTTCGGCATGGTTTTAGGTTCTTGCTATTTATCACTTTGAATATTTCTTGCCACTCCTTTCTAGGCTGCATAGTTTCTGTTTCTGACAATCATATAGGTGCTCCCTTGTAGATAGGTTAACTGTTTTTCTCTTGCTGCTTTTAATATTCTTTGTCTTTTGCTCTTGGTATTTTAATTATGATGTGTCTTGATGTGGTCCTCTTTGGCTTCCTTTTGTTTGGGGTTCTCTACACTTCCTGGACTTGCAAGTCTATTTCTTTCACCAGGTGGGGGAAGTTTTCAGTCATTATTTCTTCAAATAGGTTTTCAGTATCTTGCTCTCTTTCTTCTTCTGGCACCCCCATAATTCTGATGTTGATATGCTTGAAGTTGTCCCAGAGGCTCCTTTATATTTTTGGATTCTTTTTTCTTTTTTCTTTTAAAGTTGAGTGTTTTCTGCTTCTTTGTATTTCAAATCTTTAACTTGATTCTTGCATTCCTCTAGTCTGCTGTTAGGTCTCTGTATAATATTTTTTATTTCAGTCAGTGTATGTTTAATTTCTAGTTGGTCTTTTTCATCTCATCTTGGGTCTCACTAAATTTATCCATCTTTTCTAACAAATTCTTGAAAAAACTTATAACTGTGGTTTTGAACTCTATACAGTCATTTGTTTTCCTCCATTTTTTTCGTTTGTGATCTGTTCCTTTGTCTTCGCATTTTCGTTGCTTCCCTGAATTGATAGAGTAGCTTTGTGTGCTAGATGTCCTATATGGCCCAGTAGCTCCACCTCCCCAGTGACCTGAGGTGAACACTTTTGATGCACCACTTTGTGGACTGTGTATACAGTCTTGTTGTAGTTAAATCTTGATTGTTGTTGGTATTACTGGGGGGAATTGACCTCCAAGCCAATTGGATGAGGATCAGCTGTGTCAATGCCCAGAGAACTTCTGTGCTGGACTCTGCCTTAAGACTTGCAAGGTTGCAAAAGCCTCTGTGCTGAGCTTGGATGTGGTGGAGTCTCAAGGCTGAGCAGACAGCCTTGGCTTCCCATCAGCCCTGCCCTACACAGTGGCCTGTGTCTCAGTGTCCCTCAGTAATTACTGCATCCCTCTCTGTGTGCACACGTGCGCACCTCCAAACCTCTGCCTTTCCGGCTCCCCTGAGTTTCCATGTGTTCTGAGGACCTGTATGAGTCTGGGTCCCCAGGATCTCACCTGAACAAACAACTGGATATAGAGTTCAAAACCACAGTTGGACCTGGATTTCAGTGCACTTGGATCTGTTTTCCTCATGCTAGATAAAGCCCGGGGCACAATCAGCAGTCAGTCCTCTTTGCACACGCCACCAGACCTCTGCTTTTTGCGGCTCCCCTAAGTTTCTGTGCATTCCTCCCTTTTCAGTCCAGACTCCCATCCCCCCTCCCCAGGTATGAGTCTCTCCCAGAACTGGGGTTCAGTTCCGTCAGAAGTGGGGTTCAGTGCAGTCAGGAGTTTCCATCTCCCTCCCGCTAGAGGAAGCCAGCCAGACCCTCCACCGCCCATCCTCTCCATGCACGTGTCTCATACCTCAGCTTTTCACGGCTCCTCTGAGTCTCTGTGAGCCCCTCTCTTTACTTCTAGTTGTAGAATTTCCACTCAGCCAGCTTTCCTGTGGTTCTGGATGGTGTCCATTGTGTCTTTTATAGTTGTAGTTTTGAAATTGTTGTGAGAGACAGCAGTTTAGGTGTTCACCTATGCCACCATCTTGGTTTCTCCCCAAGAATATATTTTTAAATAAAGACCTTAAAAAACTCATTATATCTTTTAAAGTTAAATACAGCGTTCTTTGCTTTTTCTTAAAATCATTTCATAAACTAGTAGAATATCCTTTGTGAGTCAGAATCTTTAAATTTACATAGGTGTAATATAGAAATTATGTTAAAAAGATAAAATTCTAGATAACATTCTAGAACAAATTTTATCTATTTAATTATATGTGGGGGAAATTTTACACAGTCCAAAAAAAATTGAAAGCCAAAGGTAACTGAGCAGAGACTATGAAAAAATGTTTTTAATGAAGTCCCTACAAAATTTAAAGTCAAGTAAACATTTATTAAGGATGTAATGTGGAAAAGGCATAGTATATGAGCAAGGGATACCAACATGAAATAAGGTATAGGCCCTGCCCCCAGGAACCAAATTCGACAATGATGATGTTGCTGGTGGTGATGGGTTTTACTATCATTACTCTCCAGATCAAAAGGAATATTTTAACTTTGTTTATAAAATGTGCACACACTTCAAATAAAGTTGAAGTATATTAGCTGAGTTTGTGAAACCACTAGTTATGATTTAACTTTAGTATTTTAACTGTTATGAGCAAAAATCAGAGATATTTGTGGATCCACTGATTTCTGAGTTTGTTTGTTTTAAAGCCATGTTTACTTTTAGCTGGACAAATTTTGAGTCGGATGATTATTAAATTACCCTTACATTCTCAGCTCGACCCAACATCCTTCATTTCCTACCCTAAATTGTCCCCCTGTATGTTCCATTCTCCTTGAGAAAATTGTTTTAAAATTTTAGCTCTTAATTGTCTAGAGCCAGATTTTCCCACTTCATCTTCCCCTTTTACACAGAACACTTCATGCTTGTAAAACACTCAGAGCCTGGGGAGAAAGGTGCTATACCTATGCAAAAAGTGGTTATTATTATTGATGTTTCTCATAAACACTGAGAATCAGATTGTCAAAAGTAATGTCAGGTAACAACAATGCTTTTTCTCTTGGAAAGCTATTGCATTATGTTTACTTTGATGTCAGTTATATCTGTATTATGCACAAACACCTTCATGTAGCTCAGCTCAGAGGCAAGGCTGACTAGCCCAGAGGGCTAATAACAAAGACTTTATTTTCTGACACATCACTCCAATTAAGTAGTTCCCACAGTGGTTACCCAAGTCATAAAAATACTAGGGTGTTCAACTCAACGACAGGAAAAAGAACAGTTGGCCAAGCTTCAACCATCATCTTGAATGCACAAAACTGTCTTTATTCATTTGTCTGATCTTTGCCAGTCACTAATATTAATGAATAGCTAGCTGCCAGATGACAAGACCAAACTGTCTCTGTTCATGGATTAGAGCAGTGGTTGGCAAACTGTGGCTCATGAGCCACCTGCAGCTCTTTGGTCCCTCGAGTGTGGCTCTTCCACAAAATACCACGTGTGGGCATGCACGTTCAGTGTGATTTTTTTTGAAACTTCGTGCTCCATGCACAGAAGTCTGTTTTCGGCTTTCAAAAGAAATTTCAATCGTTGTACTGTTGATATTTGACTCTGCTGACTAATGAGTTTGCCAACCACTAGATTAGAGTATTATGTCATACGCTCATTAGCAGAAGTTTAAATTCTGAAAATGGAAACAAATGAAGCCCACTTCCTAGGACTGCCTGCCCAGCTCATATAAGACCAGTTTAGGTCTACTGAGAAATGGGTCAGTGCGTATTTTATTTTCTTTCATTTGCCTTTAAAAGGATAAGGAATTGCACAATCAACATTTGTCCAAGGATTTCACTATCAGTAAACTTGAGTCATTAAGGTCTGAGCCAGAGAAAGTTGCAAGTGATTGGTCTAATCAATTTTCCATTCCTTGGAATATACAAAAGAATTCCAAAACACATAAAGAACTTACACAACTCAATACCAGGAAGACAAACAACCAAATTAAAAAGTGGGCAAAGAACCACACTTCTCCAAAAAGGACATATAGATGACAAATAGACATGAAAAAAAAAAAAGATCAATGTCACTAATCATCAGAAGATGCTAATTAAAACTACAATGAGGTATCACCTCACACTTGCCAGAATGGCTACCATTCATAAATCAAAAAAAATGACAAGTGCTGGTGAGGATGTGAAGAAAAGGGAACCTTAGTGCACTGTTGGTAGGACTGTAAGATGGTGCAGCCACTGTGGAAAGCAGTATGGAATTTCTTCAAAAAGTTAAAAATAAACTGCCTTTTGACCCAGCAATCCCACTTCTAGGAATACATCCTAGGAATTTTAAAACACCAACCAAAAAGAGTATGTTCATATCATTTTTATAATAGCCACGATTTGGAAACAGCCCAAGTGCCCAGCAGGAGATGAATGGATAAAAAGGATGTGGTACATTCACACAATAGAATACTATGAAGCTGTAAAAAAGAAGGAAATCTTAATTTTTTCAACAGCATGGATGATTATTATGCTAGACAGAATAAGTCAGTCAGAGAAAACAAATATCACATGGTCTCACTTATATGTAGAATTTAATGAACAAAATAAACTGACAAAATAGAAACAGAAGCATGGATAGATGGAATAGACTGCCAGCTGTCAGAGGAGATGGGGAAGAAGGGAACTAGGTGAAAGGAGGTGAAAGGATTTGTCAAAGAACATGTATGCATAGCCCATAGACACAGGCAACAGCGCAGTGGTGGCCAGAGGGAAGAGAGGGTGAGGGCTGGATAGAGGTAGGCAAAGATGGGTGGAATAGGGATATCTGTAATACTGCAAACAACACAAATAAAGTTAAAAAGCATTTCTTTTGTTACTCCAAAAATTCTCATTTACTATGTACATATACAGGTTGGTGCTAGCCTATGAGAAAAATTATAGACAAAAGTTGAAATTATCTTTCTACAAGTTAGTTCCAGAATGTCTTTCCTGGTCAAGTTAATCTGCGTCTTCAATGTTCTGTTTAATAGCAGTACTTCTCAAACTTCAATGTGCATAAGAATAAAATGAGCATCTTGTTAAAATGTAGATCTACTGAGTCAAATAGATCTAAGGTGGAATGAGGCTTATTCTGCCTTTCTAATAAGCAAACAGGTTATGCCCTTGCTGATAGTCTGTGAGTAGCACTTTAAATAGCAAGATTTTAAACGGATTATTTCCTAGTATTAATAGAGAGGCAATACAGTACACAGAACTGGATTTGAACTCTGTCTATGGTACATCAGACAAGTTACTTAATCTCTGTAAGCCTTGCTTTCTTATGAGGATAATAATACTTCAAAGAGTTGTTCTAAAATTAGCATAGTACTTAATACATAATAACAGGCAAAGATACACCAATATAACAATAATAATCTATAATAATAAAAGCATAATATGCTGAGAGAATCCAAGATGGCGGCATAGGTAAACACCTACACTGCTGCTTCGCACAACAATTTCAAAACTACAACTAAAAGACAGAACGGACCTCATCCAGAACCACAGGGAAGCTGGCTTAGTGGAAATTCTACAACCAGAAGGAAAGACAGGGGTTCACAGAGACCCAGAGTTGCTGTAAAAAGCTGAGGTATGAAGACACGTGCATGCAGAGAGTGGGTGCCGGAGTACCTGGTTGGCTTTCTCTGCCGGGAGGGAGACAGAGACTCCCAACTGCATTGAACCCCTTATCCTGCGACACTGAACCCCAGGTCCAGCCGAAACTCATACAAGGGGAATTTGGACTGCAAAAAGGGAGAAGTACACGAAAATTTAGGGGAGTCGCGGAAGGGCAGAAGTCTGGTGGAGCACACAGCACTGCTCGCAGAGGACCGACTGCTGATTGTGCCTCTGGCTTTCACAAGTGGGCAGGAGACAGAGCCTCCCAGCTGCACCATTTCTAACTCCATTAAACCCCAGTTTCAGGCGAAACCCTGGGGACCCAGATTCACATCGTCCCAGAGCGCAGGGGAGCCAGAAAGGCAGCAGTCTACAGGCACCGTGAGAGCGTCCGCGTACACACAGGGATCGCTCCAGCGATTACCCAGTCACGTGAGACTCAGGGGCCTTAGAGGGCAGGGCCAACTGGAAGGCAAGGCAGTCCGTTAGGCCCTGAGACTCCACCCATCCCAAGCTCAACAGAGAGGCTTTTGCAGTTTTGCAAGTCTTGTATCAAAAGGCTGAATCCAATATAGAAGTTCTCCCGGCACAGTGAAAATGCAGAGAGAAAGGAAGAGATCACAAACAAAAGAAATGGAGAAAAACAAACAACTGTATATAGAGTTCAAAACCATAGTTATAAGGTTTTTCAAGAATTTCCTAGAAAAGATGGATAAATTTAGTGAGACCCAAGAAGAGATGAAAAAGACCAACTAGAAATTAAACATACACTGACTGAAATAAAAAATATTATACAGAGACCTAACAGCAGACTAGAGAAAGGCAAGAATCAAGTCAAAAATTTGAAATATAAAGAATCAGAAAACACTCAACTGGAAAAGCAAGAAGAAAAAAGAATCCAAAAATGTGAAGATAATGTAAGAAACCTCTGGGGCAGCTCCAAGTGTACCAACATCAGAATTGTGGGGGTGCCAGAAGAAGTGAGAGAGCAAGATACTGAAAACCATTTGAAGAAATAATGACTGAAAATTTCCCACATCTGGTAAAAGAAATAGACTTACAAGTCCAAGAAGCACACAGAACCCCATATAAAAGGAATCCAAAGAGGACTACACCAAGACACATCATAATTAAAATACCAAGAGCAAAGGACAAAGAGAATATTAAAAGCAGCAAGAGAAAAACAGTTCATTACCTACAAGGGAGCACCCATATGATTGTCAGCTGATTTCTCAACAGAAACGATGCAGGCCAGTTGAGAGTGGCAAGAAATATTCAACGTGATGAATAGCAAGAACCTACAACCAAGAATACTCTACTCAGCAAAGCTATCATTCAGAATTAAAGGGCAGGTAAAGAGCTTCACAGATAAGAAAAAGCTAAAGGAGTTCATCAACTCCAAACCAGTATTATATGAAATGCTGAAAGGTACTCTTTTAGAAGAGGAAGAAGAAAAAGGTAAAAGATAAAAAATTATGAACAACAAATACATATCTATCAACAAGTGAATCTAAAAATTAAGTGAATTAAAAATTTGATCAACAAAATAAACTGGTGAATATAATAGAATCAGGAGCACAGAAAGGGAAAGGACTGATAATTCTCAGGGGGAAAGGGGTGAGGAGTGTACAGGGAGAGACTGGACAAAGATCATACACCTATGGATGAGGTCAACGGGAGGGAGGTAAGGTTAGAGGGAGGGGTGGGAGTCAGGTGGAGGGGAGCTATGGAGGGAAAAAAGAGAAACAAATGTAATAATCTGAATAATAAAGAATTAACTTAAAAAATGAATAAATAAGAAGAGCATAATATGCTAATTAGAATGACAGCCAGATGACCTTCTAGACATCCTTTTGGACATCCTTCCAGACAACTTTGTGGATGAAGCCATGGCTGCGAGGGCCGAGCCTCTTGCACAAATTTCATGCATTGGGTCTCTAGTCTATATATATAAAGAACCAGGGTCTGTAACGTTCAAAACAACTGAATGGACAACCAAACACCAGAAGTTACTCCTGCAGTCAGTGCAGCGGTGACCGTGGAGGGGGTTCTGGATTAGGCCCAGAGACAAGCTCGTAGAAAGAAGCAGGGTCTGATCCGCAGCCTCCATGGCAGTTGTTGATAAGCCCTTGCCTCTCTTTCTCTCCGGGTCTGACCAGCAGCCTCTGCCCCATCTCTCTGATCAGGCCCAGAGATAAGCCTGGAAACGCTGACTGGCATAGAAACTGACCAAACAGAACCAAATCTGGGTGAACTGAAGAAGCCAATGACTGCCTATGAGGTGGAACATTTGATACTGACTGGCCTAGAAACAGGCCAATCAGAACCAAATCTGGGTGAACTGTGAGGAGCCAATGGCTTCCTAGGAGGCAGAGCTTTTGATGCTGACTGGCATAGAAACTGACCAATCAGAACCTAATCTGGGTGAATTGCAAAGGCAGAACCTAAGGTAGGGTCTGAGGAGGGGTTTTAAGGGCAACAGCTGGTGTAAGGTATAAGAAGATGGTTCAATTTTTTAATGACCATTTTGGCAGTATAGTGCATATGGCTATCAGTCCAGATATAGGAATTATGTATTTTTATCTGCCAAGAGCATCTCCTCCTGATGAAGAAGGCTCCCCTCTCCCATTTAAGCAATCCTATCCTATATAATCTACCCATACTAATCAAAGGTTAATATGCTAATTAGACTGGATTAACCAGCCATCTTCTTGACATCCAACTTCCTTCCGGACAAAGCCATGGTGGTGGGGGCTGAGGCAGAGGCAGAGGCAGGTAGGGGCAATCAGGCTGGCAGGGCAGGGCAGTTGGGGGTGATAGGCAGGCAGAGGCAGTTAGAGGTGATCAGGCAGGCAGGAGAGAGTAGTTAGGGGTGAGATCAGGCCATCAGGAGAGGGCAGTTAGGGGCGATCAGGCAGGCAGGCAGAGGAATTAGGGGCAATCAGGCAGGCAGGCAGGCAGGCAGAAGAGTTAGGGGCAATCAGGCAGGCAAGCAGGTAAGCAGTTAGGAGCCAGCAGTCCCAGATTACAAGAGGGATGTCTGACTGCTGGCTTAGGCCTGATCCCACAGGCAGTTAGACATCCTCCAAGGGATCCCCAATTGGAGAGGGTGCAGGCTGGGCTGAGGAAACACACCCGCCCTCCATGCATAAATTTCATGAACTGGGCCTCTAGTCCTATATAATAAAGAGCTAATATGCTAATTAGAAAGAACAGTGGAACAACCTTCCTGAAAAACCTTCCAGAACAACCTTCCAGAATGACCAGTGAGCAGGGCCATGGGGCTGTGAGGCAGCCAGGGCCATGAGGGCTGAGCCCCTTGCAAGAATTTCATGCATTGGGCCTCTAGTAATAAGAAGAATCTACCTAATAAAAAAGTAACATGCTAATTGACCATACCTTCCCAAGCCCACCAGCCAATCAGGAGTATGCAAATGAACCCAACAAATATAGCAGATTAATTTGCATGTGTAGGTGCCAAGTGTCCGAGGATGGTGTAGGATGCTTGCGTCATCACCATGGCAACGACACAGGAGTTCCGCACCACCCCAGCTGCTCCAGGCCTTTGGGCAGTATAAGAAGGCATAAAGGTGGCTCTGTGCTGGAGGGGAAAGGCAGTTCTGGGCCAGAGCAGAAAGGCAGCTCTGGCCAGAGCAAAGGCAGTGCCAACTAGCCAGGGGAAGGAAGGCCCATTCTTGCATGAATCTTCATGCATTGGGCCTCTAGTAATAATAATGATGATGATGGCAGCAATAATATCAATGATAATATTCTAGATAGAAGGATGTCTTCATAAACCCAATTTGGATTCAGTGAGATCTCCTGACAACTTGGCAGACAGAACTTCAAAATGGTACCTATCAGCCCCTCAAAAGAAAAATTTTATAGTCTAAGATTAATCTCTTTCTAGTGGAAGGGAAACAAGTGTAGGTTCTTTTCCCTACACAACTGGGTCTTTAAAACATGACCATAGTATGTATAACAAAAAAGATAAAACACAAGTAAAACATAAGCAATCTTTAAGACTATCTGCTAGCCTGCTTCAACCCAGTGAGGAAGAAAAAGGGAAGGTAACCTACAAAGAGGGAACTGATTATGGCATCTCATCCCTCCTGACAGAATTCTCCATATTCTGTAAAACTGATGAGGGTTGGGTCAGGTGTCACTCTAGCAGCTGGCAATTCTGTGGACATATCTCAGCAGGTACAATAGCAGCACCACCAAGATCCCCAACTGGTCTCATTGCCTCTAATTGCCCCAGAGAAATGTCAAAGAACCTAATTTTTTAAATCTCAACTCTTGCAACTTTTCTTGAAGGGCTAGACATTTAGAGGCCATACTACCCAGACTCAAGTAAGCCAAAAATCCTTTTTAAATATACTGCTAAGAGCTACCAATATTCTTACATTTCAAATTCAATCTGCTATATTACAATCAAGTTATATAAAAAACCTGTTTCACATTTAATGCCTATGTGCTTCAACTAATGAAGGAGATTGTTTGACAACTGAAAGGAAAATCTTGTTACAAACTAGCGTATACAAAAGAAGCCAAAGCTCTGAGGGAAAAAAATACCTTCAGGACTCCTACTAGTAAAGATCCTGAGATTACTGCAACAATCACAATTTTTATAAAGTTTTCCATGGTTTTCTAATGGTTATTACACTAGAAGAATACAATAACTCAAGTCAATAGGTCTAAATGAGATTTTTAATAATTAAAGTTTTTCATACTTCATTACCCAGCAATCCTTATTTCTAAGAATGTTCTTATAAGAAAAAAAGGGGGAAACTCATATCAACAAACTTCATGACCATAGTATGTATAACAAAAAAAACCCAAAATACTGGGAAAAACCTTAATGCTAACAAGTGAAAAGTGAAGAAAAATAATATAACAATTCAATGGAATATAATACAGCTACTACTAGTTTCTTCTCTTACAATATCCTATTTATACAATGAGAATAGCAAATTCATAAGATTGTTGCAAGAAATAGCTCATACTCCATGACTCAAAACAGTAAGAAGATATAAATATAAATGTTTTCATTTGTCTTAACATTTACATTTGTGAATACTTCTATAGAGGAGACCCCACACTCAATATCTAAATTAGATAAATAATTTACTTAGTTATATGCCCCGTGATAATTTTGAACCAAAGCATCTATCACAGGTACAGAAATGATTTTACGTCACTGAATACTATTAAGAATGACTATAACTTTCACTTTTTAAAAATAAATCTTTATTGTTCAGATTATACAGTTTTTTCTCTTCTCCCCCACCCCTCCCATAGCTCTCCTCCACCCAGTTTCCATCCCACCCCATGTCCTTACCCCCCTGCACTGTCTTCGTCCATAGGTGTAAGACTACCCCCCACATCCCCTTTCCCATGAGAATTCAGTCCACTCCCTTTCTATGCTCCTGATTCTATTATATTCACCAGTTTATTCTGTTCATCAGATTTTTTATTCACTTAATTTTTAGATTCACTCGTTGATAGATATGTATTTGTTGTCACTTAGTTGTTGATAAATTTTATCTTTACCTTTTTCTTCCTCTTCTTAAAGAATACCCTTCAGCATTTCATATAATCCTGGTTTGGTGGTGATGAACTTCTTTAGCTTTTTCTTGTCTGTGAAGCTCTTTATCTGACCTTCAATTCTGAATGATAGCTTTGCTAGGTAGAATAATCTTGGTTGTAGGTTCTTGCTATTCATCATTTTGAATATTTCTTGCCACCCCTTCTAGCCTGCATAGTTTCTGTTTAGAAATTAGCTGACAGTCGTATGGGCACTCCTTTGTAGGTAACTGCTTTTCTCTTGCTGCTTTTAAGATTCTCTCTTTGTCTTTTGCTCTTGGCCTTTTAATTATGATGTGTCTTGGTATGATCCTCTTTGGATTCCTTTCATCTGGGGTTCTCTGTGCTTCCTGGACTTGTAAGTCTATTTCTTTCACCAGAGAAAGTTTTCTGTCATTATTTCTTCA
Source organism: Lasiurus cinereus (assembly GCA_011751065.1). Classification (NCBI taxonomy): domain Eukaryota; kingdom Metazoa; phylum Chordata; class Mammalia; order Chiroptera; family Vespertilionidae; genus Lasiurus; species Lasiurus cinereus. The sequence goes on along the minus strand of JAAGEH010002531.1, from coordinate 40,298,440 downwards.
AATACATTTTCAATATCTTGTTCTCTCTTCTGGCACTCCCATAATTCTGATGTTGGTACGCTTAAAGTTGTCCCAAAGGCTACTTACACTATCTTCATATTTTTGGATTCTTTTTGCTTTTCCAATTGGGTGTTTTCTGCTTCTTTGTATTTAAAATCTTTGACTTGATTCTTACGATCCTCTAGTCTGCTGTTGAATCTCTGTATATTATTCTTTATTTCAGTCAATGTATGCTTAATCTCTGATTGGTCCTTTTTCATATCCTTGAGGTTCCCAGTGAATTTCTCAGAGGTTTCTAGAAGGTTCTTCAGTAATCTTATAACTGTGGTTTTGAACTCAATATCAAGTAGTTTGCTTTCCTCCATTTCTTTCATTTTGGACTTGTTTTTGGCTCCGCATTTTGGTTGCTTCTCTGTGTTGTTCCTATATATTGGATAGTTGCTAAGTCTCCTTGAGTTGATAGAGTGGATTTGTGTGATTGGTGTCCTATAGGACCCAGTGTCTCAGCCTCCCCAGTCACCTGAGTTGGATGTCCTCGGTGCACCCCTTTGTGAGCTGTTTGCACAGTCTTGTTGTAATTGACCCTTGATTGCTCTTATCACTGGGAGGAACTGACCTCTAGGCCAATTGGCTGTGTTGACCAGCTCTCTCTACACCGGAAGAACTATAGTGCAAGAGATGCCCTTATGTGGTAGGACTTGCTTCAGTGGGCCTTTAGTGCTGAGTCTGCCCTTTGAGTGTGTCTCTTATAGAATTGAAGAGTTGTAATCCAGTATGTTCTCACTCTGACCAATGGGTACACTGGCTCTTGAATCTCCAAGGAGATGCAAGGTCAGCTATTGTCTGGGGCTGCCCAGCAGGAGCTACAGAGACATCTGCAGATTCCTCCTTTTGGTACGGGGTTTGGAAATGCCCAGATGAGAGGCATCTGTGAAGCAAGGCCACTGCTGCTGCCGAGCCTTGGGCCTTCTTTTGGAAACTCTGGGGCTCTCTGACCTAGCTACAGTTTGACAGGTTTTAGGCAAAACCATTCATTTGCAAAAGCCAATGTGCACAGCTTGGATAGAGTTCTAAAATGGGTGGGACGGGGGTCTCTGGGAATCACCAGAGGGGCACAAACAGCAATGGCTGCCAGTCAGCCCTGAACAGGAAAAGTCCCCGGTTCTCTGCATCCCCGTGCAGGAATAATGATCGCTGCGAGCAACTCTAAGAGTAAGCTGAACACAAGTTCCTTGTCCCAATGCCAGACAACCGTATGTGCCTGGATCCCCTAAAGTCTCACCTGTAACTGGAATTCAGAGCAAGTGGGAGCTTGTATCTCCCTGAGGTTAAAAAAGCAGCACATCCATGTGCCAACACTTTCTGTGCCTCTGCACCTCTTACCAGTCTCAATGTGCTTTCTTCACCTCTCTAGTTGTGGATCTACCACTCAGCCAGCTTTCCTGTGGTTCTGGGTGGTAGATGTTCTGCCGTTTAGTTGTGGTTTTGATGTGGTTGTGAGAGGCAGCAAGTATAGGTGAGTACCTATGCTGCCATCTTGGTTCTACTATAACCTTCACTTTAATTGCCTTCAAAAGAAAAATGAGCCCTAGCTGGTTTTACTCAGTGGATAGTTTCAGATTATGGACTGAAGGGTCCCTGTTTCAGATTGTGGACTGAAAGGTTTTTGTTTCGATTCCAGTCAAGAACATATGTCCGGGTTGTGGGCTCAATCTCCAGTAGGAGACATGCAAGAGGCAGCCAATCAATGATTCTCTGTTATCAATGATATTTCTCTCTCTCTCTTCCTCTCTGAAATCAATAAAAATGTATTTTTTTTAAAAAAAGAAAGAAAAATGAACTTCCACTTCTAGAAGTATGGTGGGTTAGATATACGCCTGGCCTACTAATAAAAGTATTAAAATGCTAGTTAAAGAATCAAAATTTCCTTTTTAAAGGCATTAATGATCTAGCAAGATATTAAAGGATATTCAAAAGTAAAAAATTAAGTGAATATGGGAACCCAGAGAGTAAATGTAGCAATGAAATCCTCTCTTGAGAGTATATAACTAATTAAATCATCTTGAGTTAGATTCCACAGCCTACGAGGAGTTGAGTTGGAGGAGAAAAAGACCAAGGCCTGCTTAGGATATAAAGCATAATAAGTGATTCCTCCCATAAAGATGAGACCATAAAGTGATATACCTTTCATGTAATAATATACTAAAAATGATATTAAAAATACTCTCAATTATGCCTTGGGCAGGTGGCTCAGTTAGAACATCAATCCATAAACCAAAAGGTTATAGGTTTGATTCATGTCAGGGCTTATACCTAAGGTTTGGGTTTGATCCCTGGTTGAGGTGTATATGGGAAGCAACTGATTGATGTTTCTTTCACATAGATATTTCTCTCTTTCTCTCTAAAAATCAATTTAAAAAAAACACATATCCTTAGGTGAGGATAAAAAAAATTAAATAACACCAAATGTTGGCAAGGATGAAAAGAAACCGGCTCATGTGAAATGGTACAATCACTTTAGAAAAAAGTTTGACAGCTGTTTTTTTAAAGCTAAACATGTAACTATAATACAATCCACTGTCTTCTTGGGCATTTATGCCAGGGAAATGAACATTATATTCACACAAAAACCTAAACATGAATGTTGTCAGCAACTTTATTTGTAATTACTAAAAAACTAGGATCAGCAGGTGACTAGCTAAATAGTAGTATGCACATGCCATGGAAATGGAATACTATTAGGCAATCAAAATGAAAAGACTATTGATAAACAGCTTGGATGAGTCTCTAGGGAACTATAATGAGAAAAAAAAATCCCAAAAAATTTATCTTGTATGACTCCATTTATATAAAATTTTAGAAATTACAAAATTTCAGAAATGGAGGACAGGTTACTGAGGACCAAATGGCAAAAAGTGGTAAAGAAAGGGATGAAGGGGGTGTAGCTATAAAAGGCAATAGGAGAGATACTTGTGGTGTTAAAATATTGAGTATCTTAAAAAATGGTAATAGATACATGACCCTACATAGGTGATAAAAGTGTATATACTGAACACACATACACACATACAATTAAACTAGGTAAACCTGAATAAAAACAATATTTTACATTAATTTCTTGGTTATAACATTCTATAGTCTTGCAAAATGTTATCGTGAAGGGAAAGTGTTCAAGGAATCTCTGTATTATTTCTTAGAATTGCATGTGAATCTACAATTTTTTTTTAAAAAAAAAGACATTACAATAGGATAAAAAAATACAAAATGCCTAAGGGAAAAAAAACTATAATAATGTATAAGATCCTTATAGAAAACATATATAATTTTGTTGAAACTAAAGAACCAACAGAGATATACCTTATACTCATGGATTGGAATACTTAAGTTCATAAAGATGTAAAGATTCAATGCCAATTGAAAATCCTTTAAACAAGATTTCTTTATAGAAATAGGCAGATTCTAAAATTTATATTTAAGAAAAAATCAAGATAGCGGCATAGATGAACACCTAAATTGCTGCCTAGCACAACAATTTCAAAACTACAGTTAAAAGACAAAATGGACATCATCTGGAAACACAGGAAAGCTGACTGAGTGGAAATTCTACAACTAGAAGGAAAGAGAGGGACTCACAGAAACCCAGAGGAGCTGGAGCTGCAAAAAGCTGAAGTGTGGAGACATGTGCATGGAGAGGACGGGTGACTGAGTGCCTGGCCGGCTTCCCCTAGCAAGAGGGAGACAGAAACTTCCAACTGCACTGAACCCCAGTTCCAGGCAAAACTCATACAGGGGAAGTCTGGACTGTCCCTAAAAGGGAGGAGTGCATGGAAACTCAGGGGAGCTGCAAAAGGCAGAGGTCTGGAGGCGCATGCGCCAGTGCATGCAGAGAGGACTGACTGCTGATTGTGCTGCTGGCTTTCTCTAGTGGAAGACCGAACCTCCCAACTGCACTGAACTCCACTTCTGACTGCACTGAACCCCAATTTCTGGTGAGACCCTAAGAACCCAGACTCATGCAGGTCCCCGGAGCACACAAAAATTCAGGGGAGCCAGAAAAAACAGGTCTGGAGGTGCATGAGCTCAAGTGCACACAGAGAGGGCTGCAGCGATTACCTAGGGACACTGAGACCCAGGGGCCGAGTAGGGAAGGGCTGATGGGAAGCCAAGGCTGTCTGCTTAGCCTTGAGACTCTGCCCCATCGAAGCCCAGCACAGAGGCTTTTGCAATCTTGCAAGTCTTGTATCATAAGGCTGACTCCAGCACACATGTTCTCCCAGCGCTGACACAGCTAATCCTCAAAAATCAAATGGTTTGGAGGTAAATTCCCCCCAGTGATACCAACAACAATCAAGACTTAACTATAATAAGACTGTACACACAGTCCACAAAGGGGTGCACTAACAGTGTCCACCTCAGGTAACTGGGGAGGCAGAGCTACTGGGCCAGATAGGACATTTAGCACACAAAGCTATTCTACCAGCTCAGGGAAGCAGCGAAAATGCAGAGACAAGGAAACAGATCACAAATGAAAAAAATGGAGGAAAACAAACAACTAGATATAGAATTCAAAACCACGGTTATAAGGTTTTTCAAGAATTTCCTAGAAAAGATGGATAAATTTAGCGAGACCCAAGAGGAAATGAAAAAGGACCAACTAGAAATTAAACATACACTGACTAAAATAAAAAATATTATACAGAGACCTAACAGCAGACTAGAGGAATGTAAGAATCAAGTCAAAGATTTGAAATACAAAGAACCACAGAAAACACTCAACTAGAAAAGCAAAATGAAAAAAATGTGAAGACAGTGTAAGGAGTCTCTGGGACAACTTCAAGCATACCAACATCAGAATTATGGGGGTGCCAGAAGAAGAGAACAAGATACTGAAAACCTATTTGAAGAAATAATGACTGAAAACTTCCCCCACCTGGTGAAAGAAATAGACTTACAAGTCCAGGAAGCACACAGATCCCCAAACAAAAGGAATCCAAAGAGGACCTCGACAAGACACATCATAATTAAAATGCCAAGAGCAGAAGACAAAAAGAGAATATTAAAAGCAGCAAGAGAAAAACAATTAATTACCTACAAGGGTGCACCCATATGATTGTCAGCTGATTTCTCAATGGAAACTATGCAGGCCAGATGGGAGTGGCAAGAAATATTCAAAGTGATGAATAGCAAGAACCTATATCCAAGATTACTCTACCCAGCCAAGCTATCATTCAGAATTGAAGATCAGATAAAGAACTTCACAGATAAGAAAAAATCTAAAGAAGTTCATCAACACCAAACCAGTATTATTTGAAATGCTGAAAGGTATTGTTTAAGAAGAAAAAGGTAAAGATAAAAATTATGAACAACAAATGCGTATCTACCAACAAGTGAGTCTAAAAATCCAGCGAATAAAAAATCTGATGAACAGAATAAACTGGTGAATATAATAGAATCAGGGGCACAGAAAGGGAGTGGACTGACAATTCTCAGAGGGAAAGGGGTGAGGGAGGTTCAGGGAGAGACTGGACAAAGATCGTACATCTATGGATGAGGACATGGGGGAGGTAAGGGCAGAGGATGGGGTGGGAGCCAGATGGAGGAGAGCTATGGGAGGAAAAAAGAGGAACAATTATAATAATCTGAACAATAAAGACTATTTAAAATGTTTTAATATTTTAAAAAATAAATAAATAAATTTTGTATTTAAAGGGCCAAGAATAGCCTAAACACTTTTAAGGAAGTAAAATAAAGTGAAGAATTTTGTCTTACCAGAGATTAGATGGTATATCATCAAGTTAGAACAATTAAGACAGTGATGTTGATACACAAATATATAAAATACCAGCATAATAAAATAGGCCAGAAACAGGTCTTATTTTTTTTCTTTTTTTAATATATTGTTATTGCTTTCAAAGAGGAAGAGAGAGGGAGAGAGAGATAGAAACATCAATGATGGCCAAAACTGGTTTGGCTCAGCGGATAGAGCGTCAGCCTGTGGATTGAAGGGTCCCAGGTTCGATTCCGGTCAGGGGCATGTACCTTGGTTGCGGGCACATTTCAAGTAAGGGGTGTGCAGGAGGCAGCTGATCGATGTTTCTCTCTCATCAATGTCTCTAACTCTCTCTCTTTCTCCCTTTCCCTTCCTCTCTGTGAAAATCAATAAAAAATGTTTTTTTTTAAAAAGGAAGAAATATCAGTGATGAGAGAGAATCATTGATCAGTTGCTTCCAGCACACCCCGCCACTGGGATCGAGCTTGCAATCATGGCATGTGCCTTTGATTGGAATCAAACCTGGGATCCTTCAGTCCACAGACCAATGCTCTATCCACTGAGCAAACCAGCTAGGGCAAAACAAGTTTTATTTTTGACAGAAGTGACATTGTACATTGTATGGAAAACTTAAGAACTGTTTATCAAAATATACTATAAAAAGAATTAAGTAGATAAACTATTCCTGGGAGAAGTCATTTGTAATATCCTCTAAGGGGCCAAAAACAGTTGTACCCAGAATATATAAAGAATTAAAATAAATCAGTAAGAAAAAGACATATGACCTATTATAAAGAAAACCTGAACAAGCATTTCACAAAGAAACAGTACAAGTAGCCAAAAGCATAAAAAGATGAATGATGTTCACAATAACATTTCACATCTGCCAAGTTTGCAAAATTTGTCAATTCTGACAATATTTAGTGTTAATGGGAGGCACTAGAATATATGCACTGCTTGTGGTATACATTAGTATAATCACTTTGGAAAACAATTTGACATTACCTAGTATAATAGCTGAAGACATGTGTAATTCTACTCCTAGGCATGTATCTAAGAAAACTCTTCCACATAAGCACCAAAATACATGTATAACAATATTCATAGTATAGTGATACTATTCACAATAAAGAAAATAGCAAGTAGACCAAATGTTTACTAAAACTAGAATAAATACACATGGCATATTCATACAATGGAGTACTATATGTCAGTGAAAAAGAATGACATGTGGTAGAAGCAATAATGTCACAAAGAATATATACAGTATAATTCTCTTTATATACAAACATGCGTAAGTAAAATATTTAGAAAAAATATATGTTAAAATAGTGAGTAAAAGCAAGCAAATGAAAACTCCAAGTCATTATAATGGTTACCTCTAAATAAAGAAGGAAGAGAGGGATACACAGGATTAATTCAAATTTTCTTTTAAAACCATTTTTTTTAATTAGGGCCCTGGATGGGTATCTCAATTGGTTATATTGTTATCCTGATATGCCAAGGTTATGGGTTTGATCCCCAGTTAGGGCACATACAAGAATCAACCAATCAATGATAAATAAATGAAACAAAAACATTGATGTCTCTCTCTCTCTCCTCCTCTTCCTCTCTCTTTCTAAAAAAATAAAAATAAAAAAGGAGTAGGCATATAAGTAATCATCAAAATTTTATTCTTTAGATTTCAATGTATTCTTAATATTTAACATTAAAAAACTTGTTTTAGAGACAAATCTTGAATCCTTTTTGTTGAGGAGAGGAAATTTTACCATAGTTACATTTTTAGTGAATTTAGAGAGATATATCAGTGAGTGTAAAACAAAACAAATAAAACATGGAAAAGAATTAAGGAAATTTAAAGTAGAAAATAATCTTACAGAAATGTTAGGCAACAGCTAGACTAAGGGCCTATGGAAGCAGAGCAGATTGGCGCATTCACCAGAAGAGTCTCGCTGACCTCCACTACGTTCTCCAGAAGACTAGGCTCTACTTATTTTTTACATCATTAGCATTCTTAGGATGGGCTGAAGTTACTTCCAATTTTAAAATGACCCTGGATCATTTACACTGATTATTAAGAACCCTATGTATGATTAATAAATCTGCTGCATAAAGAAATAAGCTTATTTCTAACAAAGATGGTCCTTGGCATGAATCTACTATTTATATTGTTGCTCTGAGTTTATTCCACAAACTACTTCTCTAAATAACACAGTCTAGTCTCAGGATTGCTTGCCAACCCTTAAACTCAGCAATAAATTGCCTGGTAAACTAAAATGCAAGACATGAATTCCTTAATAAATTATGAATGTGACAACTTTCCTCCTTTCAAATAATGAAGTCATTAAAAATATATTTTTCTGCATTTTTCCAAAGGAAAAACTTAATTTTTAAAGTTTAACAGAAAACTGGGACTAAGGTTCCCTAGAGAATCGAATACATACATTGCTTTTGGTAAAAGGGTCTATGAGAATTATTATTCTTTTTTAAAAGACCAGGAATAAATAACAGAGAACATGTATTGAGTTGCTGTGTTTGTATTATAATTGAAGACAATGATGTGCTTTGATTTGTAGCATATAACAATTTCTATGTTATAAATACTTCCACCATGGCCAATTTCAATTTGCCAATGCGATGTTACTAAATGTAAAAAAAAGAAATACACTATAGTACATCATTATCTAGTATTTTCACCATACAGATACAATAAATAAAAGTAAATGATCTTGAGAGCATAGACAGCAATAAAATGTAGCACAATAATTACAATGTAATATTTGAGGATTTACCCTTGTTTTCAGTATAATTTATTTTAATGTAAGTTTATGTAATTTTATTTTTAATAATTACTTAACAATAAGTTGGCAAAATTCTTGGAAATTTAAAAGACCAGGAATAAATAACAGAGAACATGTATTGAGTTGCTGTGTTTGTATTATAATTGGAGACAATGACGTGACTACACTCTAGGCAACATCCCCAAACTAGTACAATTAATAAAAATTAATAGAATTCAGTATATGAACATCATTATATACTGATATATATATAGTTCATGAATATATGGGAATATAAAAAGGAATTCCAAAACTCTCTTTTAAGGTAATTGCTTGGTAAATTACATCCACAATTCAGTGACAGCCATGTTAATGGACTGTCTTGCAGGTATAATGGGCTTAATTTTTAGAATTTACCCTCAGTCCAGCCAGCTCAGAAAGAGCAGTGTAACACATAATTTCTGAATTCCTAACAAAGTCATCTATCAAGCCTGAAAGAACTCCAATATCGGTCCCATTCTGTCTAGTCAATGAATGAGACAAGGTAGGAAAGGAAAAGAGGGAAAGAAAGAGACTCCCAAAGGATCCCTTCCACAATTAATTATGCAAATCACAAGCAAATTAGACACTAAAAAATTTAAGATTGATTGAAAGGCTTGCTCAAATTGCTTTAACTGTGATTCATAAACCAATCACACAAATTCATATGTTAGGTTGTGTAAAAAAAATTAGTAAGATGTAGAATGGAATAAGATTACCTTAATTTAAATGTAAAAGACATGGTTGCTGAAGTATGAGTCTCTTACACTGTTAGCACTAGTCCATCAGATGTTAACAAAATCTGATATGCAACAGTTTTACATGTACCCTTGTGGGAGAAAGATCAACTTGTGATCTGCTTTATAAATGAGCTACAGTGTTAGAGTTAGGCTACTGTAGCTAAATGGCTTTTAGATATGCTTCCTGTTTTAAGCTACCATATTTACAAATGAAAGCTTTTTCAAACCACGGCTTTTAATATAATTTGCATATTTAGTAATACATTGATTAAAATTAAACACGGATTATTGCAATTTATTTCAGAAACAGATGGGATGCATTAAGTGAAAAGCCAGAGCTTTTAAGTAGAGTAGATTCACTGGCTGACTACAGATGAATGATAAATACAAAAACTTTGTAAATTGGCAAAAAGGGTTGGGGGGAAAGGCCCTTTGCGTCCATTTCCTTTCAAGGTTTTCCTGACTAGTGATTCCATGAAATTAGTAATCAAGTTAATTTAAAATGAATAATGCATCAGCTTAATGAAAGCAGATTTCTCCTAAGAAAAATAATGTTTCTACAAACTTTGAATCTTCCTGGTTTGCAGAGCATGTGTCTTCTTACTTTCCTAATTAAATATGGATTTGATAAGGTTCACCAGCAGATGGCATTCTTCCATTACATACACTCCTGTTGGACTGCTTTGATTTTATAGTTTCTTAAAACTTCACCTGTTTGTGTAAATTAACCAAGAATTCACTCAATGGTAGAAATATTTGGGTCCACACATTTGTTTCTGAAATGGTACATTTTCAAAATAGTTTTGTTCACTGTGAACCTGATTAGTTTGCAAAGAGCATTTCATTTTCTTCCCTGCTCTTTGTATCCATTGTTTTGTTGAATATCGTTTACAAAAGCTAATCTGGTAAGAATAATGTATATATTTCTATGTTAGCCCCCTGTCAGTTATTTCATCAGTTAGATAACTAAGTTTTGCCTCACTTGACCTCTATAGCAGTGTGATATAATCCAGTCAAATCACATTAAAATGCCACTTCCATCAAAAAATAATTTTTGCATATATGCTATTATATTATGTTCATTTTGTGAAACACGGGCATTTTCCAACTTAGTTTAGCAAAATCCTCTAGCTTGCTCAACTATCCAATTCTTATTAACCTAGGTAATTAAATCTTAGAATGCCATAAAAAAAACAATCAATTAATTTTGATATATTTTTCTTCCTTTTGTTTTTCTGAGTTAAAGGTGAAAAGGGAATTTGATCCATAATATCTAAATAATCTTTATATTATTCAAAACCTTCACTGGACAGATAGCACAGACATTCTATTAATAGCTAGACTCAAATTCACTCTTTTCAATTGAACTGGGTTGTTGAAGGTAAAGTTGTACTAGTCGACTATTAAATATGAAATCAACTATTTAATATAAATGCTAATTATAAACTCTTACAATAAGCAAAACTAGGCAGTTTAAAGCACAGATGGTTCCCTTCATAATGGATAAATGGCATATATTTCAAGAAACCAAAGGATACTCATTTTTCTATAACTTCTGATAATTTTGTTTCTTAAAAGCACACATGCATATCAAAAACAGAAAAAAAAAATTTAAGCAAAATCCTGTTAACAGTAGCACCATGCTGTGGAGGTTTTATTTTTGTTTTGCTTTTTTTGTTTTTAAATGTAAAATATTACCAAAAATTACATCTAGCTTTTTCAAAGTTTAATTACTCAAAATTACTTAAAAAGGTCAGTTCTCAGCTTCACTACTATGGATTACTCTAACATGAAGTGCTTGTCACCTATCGAGAGTAGTGAAAATCCCCCTGTATCCAATGTGTTTTGTTTGGATTGAGATGGCATACAGTTGATGGCTGTGACCTTCATGGTGGCTTAGATCCCTGGCTGGCACTGATTTTTGATTTAGGGCCGATCTGCTGCGCTTGTCACAGGCTACAAGGTGCTTTCCATGCACTAATGGAACAGCTCAAGGGCAGAGGGGCCCTGTAAATGTCTATCTCTCACTGACCATGAGCTAAATAAAGAGGTGAGTTTTCTACATGTGAATGACAGACTCTGAGATTACATGTAGGAGGCAATTCGAAGTTTTTAAACCTGTTCAGACTTTATGAAAATAACAAGCATTTGCAAAGTGCAAACTCTAAGGTTATTCTGCCTGCTAATGAATATGTATCTGCACTGTTAAAATGGAATATTTAACACAAATACTAATAATATATCTTCATTTGGTGGAAGGGAACTAATGAACAGTTGATGGGTCCTTTGGTTCAACTATAGTTGTTAATAAATTCTGCTACTTAATGATGTCTTCAACAGAAAATTGTGTATGTCCAAATTTTTTTTCTCCTAAGAAAACACAAAATGGTATGATAATTGTTATAGAAAAAGATATATTTTGAGACAAAATATAAAATCTTGCCTTATGTATCATTTTGCCTAGGCATCTTGACCGCTAAAAAATGGTCTAGATATGCAGTTAAAAAAAAAAAAGGTGAAATTTCCCTTCTGCCTTAGATCAGAGTAATTCATACCAAGAAGCAAATAAACATAGTGGTACATTTAAAAGTGAACAAATCATATTCATCCTTCACAACTCAGTTCAATGCTATCACCTTTAAGAGTAATTGCTGATTCTCTAAAAGAAGTCATCTCTCCTTTTTTTGAACTTCTTACTGATACATGATTGTGTGTTTCTTAGTTATTATTGCCCTTATCTTGTAGATTGTCTGATTTTCTGCAACAGACTATAATCTCCTTAAAAGCAATTACCACATATGTTTTTAACTTTGTAATCACCACCTTATCTAGCCCAACACTGGATAAGTGCTCAATACATGTTTGCGGAATAAATGAATGATAAATAATTGACTACAACATTGTAGCAGTCTCTAGTTTGATGAAATTTTAAAGCTCTTAGATTTTATCATTAACATTAATACCTGTCTGACTTCCTCAACTTCTACCTTAATCACCATATATAGGTGAACTGCCCCTCTAACATCAGAAATCTCACTTTGGGGTTTCTGATTCCTCTCTGACTTTACCTCCTATCAGCAAGACCACATGCTGAACCTTATTCTCATTTAAGTCACCAAACTAACACTCCCCTGCTCATACTATTCAGATCCCTTCTATCTTTCCTAATAACAGAGAAACATGTAAATTGACTGTACCTCTGCTATGCCCATAGTCAATCAGAGTATGCAAATTAGCCCAACAAAGATGGTGGTTAATTTGCATACATACCTGGGTCCCAGGAACCTCCTCAGCACCCAGGTCACTCCCAGCTGGCCATTCAGCAGAGGCTTTAGGCTTAAAGGACTGGGGTGGAGGCTATAGGCTTGAGAAGGGGCTGAACCTGACATTGGAGTGACGGGGTGGGGGGGTAATCTGCTCCCCTAACCTATAGCCTGGAATAGAGGCTGTAGGCTTGGGAAGGGGCCAAGCCTGCAATTGGAGGGAAAGGGGAAAATTCAATGGAAACATATCCTCAGGTGAGGATAAAAAGAAAAACAAAGAAAGAAATGTCATATCCTCTGTAAAGCACATCTTGAAAATGCCTAAAGAAAGTTGTCCTTTTTTCATAGTGAAGAAACTAGAGTCTGTGTTGATGAAAATACTTGGTGGTTGCGGTGATTGGCAGTGGCTGTAGTAGTGGGGTGATGGGGCTGGCGCCTTCCCCTGATCAGCCCGGTGGCCTCCGGCAAAGAGAGGCCAGACTGCAGCTTAGGTCTGCTCCCAATGGGAAGTGGGCTTAAGCCATCTTTAGGACATCCCCTGAGGATTCCCAGTATGTGAGAGGGGGCAGGCTGGGCTGAGGGACCCCTCCCCAGTGCACAAATTTCATGCACCAGGCCCCTAGTGTGTAATATAATATCCTTAGATTCTTTCACTTGACCACACAATTCACAATATTAAACTTCATCCATTTCTGAGAAGTCTTTGAAACCTTCCCATGAGAAATAATCCTTCTAAGTTCATTCAGCGAATAATCCTTTTGATACATTAATTTACCAACTCTTTATTGAGTGCCTACTATGCTCCAGACACTAAAAGTTAATTATAATATAGTGCTGTGCACCTCTGGAGGTACCAGGAAGTATCATGGAATAACACTAGAAAAACATGGTACATCTTATTGGGTGGGGAAATTTAGTAATTTAAACATTATTTTTACATTAAAAGAAGCACAGATAAAGTAAGGAATAGAATGCAAAATTTATAAGAATTTTTAAAACCAAAATTTCCCACTTTCAGTAGACTGCTTCTGATCTCTGAATGTGAATTCATTCTTTTCTATCATTCAAGATTATGCAATTTAAAATTTTTCAATAAACTGTATGAAAGAACACATATTTTGGAATAAGAAAGTCTTGATTATAAACCCAACTACTTCTCTTTATAACTATGTTTCATTGGGTGAGTTACTTATTGTGCTTAGTTACTTAATTACTAACTGGTCTCATCTATAAAATATGCATAATAATTTTAGGGAAATTATAAAGATTACATAAATTGAGAGAACCCAGATGGTGGCATAACATATACACCTGTACATGCTGCCTCTCACAACCACACCAAAACTACAACTAAAAGACAAAACAACTATCCCCCAGAACCACAGGAAAGCTGGCAGAGTGGAAGTTCTACAACTAAAAGGTGCAAGAAAGTGCATTGAGACCTGGTAGGGCGTGCAGAGGCTCAGAAAGGCAGAGGTATAGAGATGCACGCAAATCAGGCTGGCGTGCGCTGTTTTTTTCAATTGGGAGTCACAAGTTCCCTACTGCTCTGAACTGGTTTACGGCGAGATTCTGGAGACCCAGACTCCTACAGGGAGAAACTGGACTGTCGGCCATAGGGTCGGAAAGAGTGGGTGGCTTTCTCACAGAGGGGAGCACAGGATTCATTGTTTACTGTGCTGGGGCACAGGATGCGGGACATGGAACAGAACACAAAAACGCAGAGACATGGAGAAGGCTGACTGGCAGCCAGCGCTGTTTGCTATGCCCTAGTGATTCCCTGAGACTCCACCCCGCCCAATTTACAAACCCACCAAGCTGTGCACAGCAGCTTTTGCATATGAATGGCCCGCCCTTTAGCAGCTTAACCTAACAAATTGCAACTGGGTCAGACAACTCCAAAACTTCCAAACTCCAAGCAAATAGGAGAAATCTGCAGATCTCCCTGTAGCTCCTGCTTGATAGCCTCAGACAGTAGCTAACTTGCACCTCCTTAGAGATCCAGGAACCAGTGTACCTAGAGGTGAGTGTGAGACGACAACCAGATTTCAACTCCTCAAATACATAGGTGACACCTCAAGAGGCAGACTCAGTGAGCACCAAAGCCCCACTGAAGCAAGTCCTGCCCCATAAGGATGTCTCCTGCACAGCAGCTCTTCCATTATAGACACAGCTAATCCTCACAGTCAGTTGGCCTGGAGGTCAATTCCTCCCAGTGTACCAATAGCAATCAAGGGTTAACTACAACAAGACTGTGTACCCAGCCCACAAAGGGGTGCACCAAGAAGGTCCACCTCAGGTGATTGGGGAGGTAGAGCTACTGGGCTATAAAGGACAACTAACACACTAAGCCACCTCATCACGAATGAAAGAAATGTAGGAAAGCAAACTAATGGACATAGAGTTCAAAACCACATTTACAAGGTTACTCAAGAATCTCCTACAAACCGCCTAGAAACTTAGTGAGACCTCTGAGAAACTTAGTGAGACCTTCAAGGATCTTAATGAGAATACCAAAAAAGTGAAAAAGGACCAGTCAGAAATTAAGCATACACTGTCTGAAATAAAGAATAATATACAGAAATCCAACAGCAGACTAGAGGACCCCAAGAATCAAACCAAAGATTTGAAATATGAGGAAGCAAAAAACACCCAACCAGAAAAAAGAATCCAAAAATGTGAATATAGTGTAAGGAGCCTATGGGACAACTTCAAGCATACCAATGTCAGAATTATGGGGGTGCCAGAAGAAGAAAGAGAGAGGAAGATACTGAAAACCTATTTGAAGAAATAATGACAGAAAACTTCCCCCACCTAATGAAAGAAATGGACTTACAAGTCCAGGAAGTGAACAGAACCCCAAACAAAAGGAATCCAAAGAGGACCACACCAAAACACATCATAATTAAAATGCCAAGGGCAAAAGAGAAAGAGAGAATCTTGAAAGCAGCAAGAGAAAAACAGTTAATTATTTACAAGGGAGCACCCATATGATTGTCAGCTGCTTTCTCAACAGAAACAATGCAGGCCAAATGAGAGTGGCAAGAAATATTCAAAGTGATAAATAGCAAGAACCTACAACCAAGAGTGCTCTACTCAGCAAAGCTATCATTCAGAATTGAAGGTAGGATAAAGAGCTTCACAGACAAGAAAAAACTAAAGGAGTTCATCATCACCAAACCAGGATTATATGAAATGCTGAAGGGTATTCTTTAAGAAGAGGAAGAAGAAAAAAAAGGTAAAGATAAAAATTATGAGCAACAAAGTGATAACAAATACATACCTATCAACAAGTGCATCTAAAAATCAAGTGAATAAAAAATCTGATGAACAGAATAAACCGGTGAATATAATAGAATCAGGAGCATAGAAAGAAAATGGACTGACAATTCTCAGGGGGAAGAGGTGTGAGGGGTTCGGGAAGAGATTGGACAAAAATCTTACACCTATGGATGAAGACAGTGGCAGAAGGTAAAGGCATAGTGTCGGGGTGGGGAATCAGGTAGAGGGGAAATATGGAGGGGAAAAAAAGAGGAACATCTGTAATAAACTGAACAATAAAGATTTATTTTAAAAAATAAAGATTACAAAAGTTAAATAAGTGCTTATAAAGTACAAAGATAACACCCACCCCATAGTAAATGATCTTTTCTCCTTCCCACAGTCTCCCTTTGGGAACTTTATTCCTCCCCTAAAAGAAATCTACCAGATCCTAAAGTTATTTCACAAGTCTACCTCCAGGATATGCCCTGTTAAATTAACTGCCATCTACTCTAACTCAACTCATTCACCACTCATCTGAGCATGCCTTCCTTAAAAAACTACCTTTCTTCTATCAGAGTAAAACTTAGAAGTAATCTTTGCATTTTTTCTCTTTTTTAATATCCTAGAGATACTCTATTACCAATTTCTTTCTTTCTTTAAGACATCATTCAAATCTAAATAGTCCTTTCCACTCCCAGTGACATGAGTATAGTGCAAGGCCTCATGCCTAGAATCCTCCTCTATAATAAAGAGGGAATATGCTAATTTGTCCTTACGGTGTCCGAGTCATGACCAGTCAAAGGTGTGTGCGCACAGGAGCTGGGGGGTGGAGATGAGGACTTGCGCCACCAGGACATGAGGCTGCCACTGCGGGGGCGGCCCCCCAGTGGAAATGCATGCAGGCCCACAGTGCCACCCGGCCCAGAGGGGGGCATCAGGACAGGAGCGGGGTCTCTGTGGAGAACTCTCAGCACTCCTGCGCTGGGGTCTGAAGGCACAGAGAGGAAGGGAGAGCACATAGACAGGCGGTTTAAGCCAGGAGGGGAGTGCAGATAGGCAGTTAGGGGGGTCAGAGAAGGTGTAGAGAGCAGTTAGAGCCATCGGGCCAGCAGAGGAACAGTTAGGGGCATCAGGGAGGCAGGCAGGGGAGCGCTTAGGAGCTAGTGGTTCTGGGTTGTGAGAAAGACTCCAGATTGGAGAGGGTGCAGACCAGACTAAGACCCTCCCTTCTATACCATCCCCCCCCCCCCCGCCGCCATTCAAGAATTTCATGCACTAGGCCACTAGCCACTAGTGATTAAATGACTTCCTAGATAAGTGCTTCTCAAATCCTGGATACAAGTTAAAACACTTTCAAATAACTTTGTGAATACAGATTCTCAGGCCACTCCAGGCTTACTGAGTCAAAGTTCTTGGGAGTTAAAGCTTTCCCGTTGATTTTCATGCACCTCTGTTACAATTGGTTCCATGTCTCTAATCTCTCCAATTTCAACAATGTGTGTTTAAAGATCAATGGCATCATGGCACATTAGTGTTTAAGAACTTTCTAATGATTTTCTACTGCCAGGCACATTAAGTTGAAATGCCTCTGCCAATTTCTAAGGCTCCATTATCTAGCCCCACCCTACTTTTTGACTGAATTCTTCTTAGTGTGACAGCTGCAGTCTCCTCAATTTTAAGCTCATCTCAGTTCCTTGGTCCATTGCTGAAAATCATTCCTTCTCCATCCTCCCATAAATCTAAAGACTAACATCTTTCAAAGTTGAGCTCCATCTGACCTTCTCATCAAGTGTCCTCTGGTCTTACTAGTCTTTTATACTTTCTCCCTTCTCGGTCTCCTATTGTGATTTATGTCAGTACCATACTTGCTTTATAATTTTTCTTGACTTACACTTTTATAAATCTTATTTCCATAGATTGTAAATTATATAAATAGAAGAACTATGTCAAACTTTTTTTCATGTTTCTCTTCATAATATCTCAAGACACATTATAGATGCTCAACAGATTGCTATCTATATACAATTAAAAGCCTATATGCAAAGTGTACTCTTAGGAGTTTGACTGACCCAGAGTTCCATCACTCGCTATGATGGGCACTGACCACCAGGGGGCAGCTCAGAATGAAGGGAGGTCCTAGTGGCCAACAGCCAGCAGCCACTAGAGACCCTATCAGTAATTAACAAAATTCATTGAATGTTTACTACATAATATCCATATGTATTAACACATTTAATCCCCACAACAACCCTATAAAGATTTTGAAATAAGACTCAGTTTTAGATGAGGAAATGAACACAGAGAGGTTAAATAACTTACTAGATTTATGTAATTCACAAGTATAAGAGATGAAATTCAAACCTTGGCAGTCTTTCCAAAGCTTATGCTCTTAACCAACACACCACAGAATCATACAATGTTAGCACCAGAATGGCCATCTAGCTCTTCTGCCTAGTATTAAGAAGACATATTTCTATTTATTAGTCATTATGTGTTTACTTAAGACAGCTGTTCTCTATTCAGTTTCCTGTATGTTTTTTAGGTCTCTTTGAATTTCTATTTATAATGATACTACATAACTCTTTAGATGACTCTAAATGTATGCATATTAATTACAGTGATGAGAACTTAACAAAATACTATGATAAAAAAGATATTAGTAAAAATTTCCCCTTGAGCCGAAACCTGTTTGGCTCAGTGGATAGAGCATCGGCCTGCGGACTGAAAGGTCCCGGGTTCGATTCCAGTCAAGGGCATGTATCTTGGTTGCAGGCACACCCCATTGGGGAGCGTGCAGGAGGCAGCTGATCAATGTCTCTCTCTCATCGATGTTTCTAGCTCTCTATCCCTTCTCCCTTCCTCTCTGTAAAAAATCAATAAAATATATTTTAAAAAAGTTTCCCCTTGGATCAAATTGTCCATTTTGAAGGGTATCAAATCACGTACATTTCATTAGAGGGTTTCCTTTTCAGTATTTCTGGGTGTTTGCTTCCATTTTTTTTAAGAAAGGGTGTGTTAATTCAGTGAATTGGTATATGTGTGTGTTTAGTTGGCAGTGGGGTGAGAGGACATAGGCCTAAAGGAATATGTTTCTGAAAGTAAGTAGACATAAAAATTTGTGTCAGGTTAAAAAATAACTTGTTTTCTATCCTGTTTATGTGTTGTATACTTCTTCTGCCACACAGATCTGCTATACCTCCGGGTGAGTGAATTGACTGCAATCAAAGTCTATGTACCTATTTAGGCCTTGGGGTCTGGTTTTCCTGACAGTCAGCATGATCTGAGGGGCACCAGAAGTCACTAGAGTTAAATGGCACTCCATGTGATGGAATAAGACACTTCTATCAGCTCATGTCAATGGGAAAAAATGAATTCCAACATTCAGAAGACAGTCCAATATGGTAGTACATGAACCAGATTTCGTATCTTGGAACAGGCATTTCGAAAATTTGAGCCCTATTAAAATGTTAAAAACAAATGAGGTAGAAAGACAGAGTCCATTGCTCTATTTACACCCATATTGGATTCCACATACTTATCAGTAGCTCTACTAGAACAGGTAATAAGCAGCTCTAGATTTTTCATGCTTTGGAGTTTTGGAATAGCATGAATAATTGAAATCCACAGATAATACCAAAATTTAATTTTAGTCAAGATATTAAACCATCTCCTCTTCAATGAAGCTTTTATATTAGCTAAAAAGCAGCATAACTGACTGGTTTGCATTTCAGCTTTGTTTTTTTTTTCTCTACATCCCCCAGGATTCTTGGATAGGTATTAAGAGCAATGAGAAAAAAAGAGATTTGTAGGCCCACTTTCTGCATCATGACTAACTGCATGTATACATTTGCAAGATGGCTGACTGATGCTGGGGTTGAAACAAGACCACCACTTTTCCTCACTGAGCTACTTTAGTCATAACACATGACAACATTACACAGTTGGTGCAAACCCTTCACTCCAGGCAGAATATTTCACAAATGGAACTATCTTTAATCTCTTGTAAATAGCACCTTTAATAATTATGTTCTAAAGTAAATGTGATACAGGTACCCTAAATCACTATTGAAAAAAATTTAAGACTAGAAACTATTGCTATTCTGAATCACCTAAGAGTCTTTTTCAAAAAAGTGATTCCCTAAATTTTCCTCTGAGTCTGACTCAAGAACCTAACATATGCATTTTAATAATTACCCTCCTCTCCCTTTATCTATTCCCTACTCTACCCCGTAATTCAGGTATGAAGGACCCATGGACCACATTTTGAAAATCATTTTCTAGGGCATGAAAAAAAGAGTTCAATCTTCCTGTAGCTGAAGATCGTGGTTTTTTTGTTTGTTTGTTTTTCTGGTACCACAACCCTCAGGTAAGTTGATTCTGTACCAGCTATGCTGACTTAGAGACCATGTTAAAGATCCAATACAAACTTCCTCCAAAGCAAAAGGTGATAAAAGTGTTAGTTTACTGAGTACATGGAGGTTTAAGGTGCAGCCTTGAGGGCTGCTTAAGGGCATGATCAGGATTATATATAATGAAATGTACAAGATAGTGATATTGTCCAGCCAGAATATGATTCTGCCATGCTCTGATCCAGGGAGAATAAGCAGCTGTTGAGACCAAACCATGACAAAGGCAATTTGGCCTGTGACATTGGAGAATTTATTCCAGAATAGTTCCCCTTTGAGCCAGGATTTCCACTGTACAACTGCAAAGGTTACTTAGTCCTTGGTTCACCTGCTCTTTAAACTTTCTCAAATGCCTAAAATAAAACTAGTCATTCTACATGGAATTATGGACTCATATGAGAACTCTTCTAGCTAGGGATGAAACCTACTGTCCCTATTTCCTCTGGTTCATATACTTTGAAAGTGGTCATTTTGTGGTTACTATAAATTATCCAAATAACTCCTTGCACAAGTACTATGATTTGGGAAAGAAAATAATTTCCAGAGTTCCCATAGTTCACAAGTGTCTTTATGAGGATTAAACAATATAATGCCCATGAAAGCATATTCTCAGAAGCCCTGAAAACATTAGAAATTATTTAATATATTGCAGAAAAAAACCCAAACTGTAAACATCCAATGAGAAAGGTTACTCTAATACACAGAAGTCAATCAACAGACTGTCCCTCTCTAGAAAGGCTCCTCTGTGTGTTTGGCTTTCCTATGCCTAATCTTGGGATACAAACAGTATGTATTATGTGTGCTGGATTTCTGTGGATTGTGGCAGAAAAACCTTCAGCAAGAAAATAAAATTGTTTTGTCTTCATTTCAGCAATAACAGTCAGTAATGTCATCGAGTGTTTCCAGTGCAGGGGCATCTGATCGGACCTCCTCACATCACTGTGCCCTGCCTTTCTCTGTTTTTTTCCCCTATTCAAGCACTTTGACACATTGTAGATGATGCTCTCAGGTTCTTTCATCAATTTAACATTAAAATTCCTGTGAAATATTAATGAAATAATGTTTAAAAAAGAAAAATGTTCCTACAATATTGCAACATTTTAATGCCTCATTAAAATCATTAGCAATGCTAATACTAAAGAACTGACTTCATCTTTCAAGGACTCAAAAAATAAATCATAATAAAATGTTTGTTAATGTTACATCTGGAGAAATAAATTATACAATGCCTTTGTATATGAGTTTTATATAGTCTAAAAATGATACGCTAAGGCTGCACTATTAAGTACGTAAACTAGTTTTTTCTATGGAAATTTATATTATTTTATAATATTCATTAAACACTGTGAATATTGTTTGTGTTTTTCATTTATGAGAAAAGTATATGGTATGCCTATCAACCAGCCAGGGCTCTCATGACACTCAGGTTGCAAACAATGACATGCTTCACTGACCTAAATGACTTATAAAAGCCATTTATATTCAGTACTCTCATTTATGCTATGTTTAAAAATGAATAAGAGACATATATTAATAGCAAGAAACTGGTAGGATGATTGCATCACTACCCATCTCCAGACTTATTGCAACACTTCATTCTCCATCAGTTGAACTGACATGAGAATGTAAATGCCATATATAATAGTCATATAAAATTTTACTACATGAGTAACTAAGGCAAGTGTGACAGGTTCCTTCTTATTGTTGACCAACTTTTATTTGGAAAGCAAAGGGGTATAATGATATGGCAAAGTTCTAGCTAGTTTGTTATCAAAGGAAATCTTTCACCATCAATTGGGGTTAAGTGGCTTAGGGATATTCTCTTAAATAAACCTATATATCTTGAGGGATACTGTACAATACAATATAGCCTCAGCATATAGGCAGATCCAGAAGATCTTGGAAACTTGTTTTCTCTCCCAGAATAATCTAGTGTGTAGTTATGTAAATAGAGCAAAAGATATAACAATACAAATAAAACAACTCCACCCATAAAACTGTTTCTATATCTCCCTAGATTAAAATACACAAGAAACTAGTCAAATACAATCTCTCAGCCAAAGCTATTTGGTACTTTATTCTATTGAAAATTAATACTTGCTAACAACATGATTTTCACTTGGGCCTGATTTCTCTTAGGCTCTCCATCATGGTTGTACTACTTGAATGTTTCTTTAGGAATGAACAAAAGATATATAAAAGCCTATTACTACTTATTATTAATGATTATCATTGTCAGTCTAATCATTCTATGACTAAAAGATAGTTCTCATTTAATGGTAAGAATTGTAGGCATTGGGGACAGCTGTTTATGAATAAAACCAGAATAAATTATTTAGAAAAAGCAACACTTATCAAAGAGGGGGATTATACTTTACTGTTTTATAATATACCACAGATGTTGCTAATTTTACATTAGCATGTTTAATCCATAGTTCTGAAATTTTATATAAGCAGTAGAGGACTGGTACACAAAATGCATGCATGGGTAGGATCCCTAGTCCTGGCCGGCAATCAGGGCTGACCAGGTTACCCGCCTCCCAGCCTCCCCATCTCCTCCTTCCCTCACTCCCTCAACACCCTGCCACCACCACTGGTTGCCCAGCCCCCTGGTAGTCAGCACACACCATAGAGAGCAATTCAACTCCTAGTCTCCCAGTCCATCTCCTGAGGGGGCAATTTACACATTAGCCTTTATTATCCTAATATATAAAAACCCAGGATCCATAACAACAGAAGGCTAAATTGACTGGAAATCAGTCCTGCAGTCAGTGGTGGATTGCTGCAAGAAACCAGCACTGACTGCTGCCACTGCAGGTGCAGCGACCCAGCATTGACTGCTGAGGGACCTGTAGATCGGGCCCGGAGAGAGGTCTGGAGAGAGAAGCAGGGTCTCATCTGTGGCCTTTGTGGCAGCTGTTGATCAGCCCTTGCCTTTCTTTCTCCGGGCCTGGCCAGCAGCCATGCCTCTCTTTCTCTGTGGGCCTCAACAGGGGCTGCCGATCAGCCCCACCTCTCTGACCAGGCCCAGAGATAGGCCTGGAAATGCTGACTGGCATAGAAACCAGCCAATCAGAACCAAATCTGGGTGAACTGTAAGAAGCCAATGGCTGCCTAGGAAGCGGAGCTTTTGACGCTGACTGGAACAGAAACTGACCAATCAGAACCTAATCTGGGTGCACTGCAAAGGCAGACTTAAGGTGGGGGCTGAGGAGGGGTTTTAAGATCAACAGCCATTTGGTATAAGGTGTAAGAAAGCGGTTCAATTTTTTAATGCCCAGTTTGGCAGCATAGTGCATATGGCAGCAGAGTGCATATGGCTATCAGTCCAGATATAGGAATTATGTATTTTTGTCTGCCAAGAGCATCTCATCTGCTGAAAAAGGCTTTCCCCTTGCCTCCATTTAAGCAATCCTATCCTATATGATCTATCTATACTAATAAAAGGGTAATATGCTAATTAGACTGGGTCGACCAGCCATTTTCCAGACATCTAACTTCCTTCAGGACAAAACCATGGTGATAGAGGCCAAGGCAGAGAAGACAGTTGGGGTAAGATCAGGCCAGCAGGGGAGGGCAGTTGGAGGCAACCAGGGTAGTAGGGGAGGGCAATTTGGGGCAAGATCAGGTTGGCAGGGGAAGACAGTTGGGGGCAAGATCAGGCCAGCAGGGGAGGGCAATTAGAGTGATCAGGCAGGCAGGCAGGCAGGTGAGCAGTTAGGAGCCAGCAGTACCAGATTGCAAGATCCCAACCAGTAGTCAGACATCCCCCAAGGGGTCCCCAATTGGAGAGAGTGCAGGCTGGGCTGAGGGACTCCCCCACCCCACTGTGCACAAATTTCATGCATTGGGCCACTAGTATAAAATAACAAATCCTTTAAGAAGAAAGTAAATGTAATCTTAAATTCTTAAAATTTAGGAATTAAAAGATGAGTCCCAAATTAGATAACTTAGTTTGGCACTTTCAACTCAAATTATCATTTAGTTATGATAGTTAATAATTTTTAAATCATAGATTTAAAATATAAGCAAGCTCTAAAAATGATAAAATCATTTGTTAAAAACTTCAACTATGTCCTCCTTAGCCATCATCTCTTCAAAGAGCAAATTAATTGTTCCAATCTAGTAAGCAACAAAAGAAATAGTCGACAAAGGGTGAAATATGAGCATCAATGGTAAGTTTTGAATTTACCCTATTTATCTTTAATGTAAGATCTCATGACCCACTAAAACTCAGTTCACAGTGTTTTATGAAAAATAATGGCTGAAATTGAATGTCTTAATTTACATTTAATGCAATTAAGAATGGTTTAAATTATGACTGATGAACAGCACACACAGATGTCAGTCAGTTTCATCAGAATAAATTGAAGTCAGTGTCAATGAATGCTCCACTGATAAATCCCACTTCACATAAAATTAATAAAAATAAGGAAATATAATCCTTAACTAATTGCAAAATGGTCTGGAATTCCCCTGAATTTTCGGGGGAAAACTTATGTAACTGAGAAGACCACAGCATTGTTTGGAAAAGGAGTTTGTTTTTAATAGTCAGTGGATCTAACAGCAAACAGCCCTGTAAGAGTTATAGAAAATAAACCCAGAGGCATGGAAGCATGGAACAGACTGACGAATCAAGAGAGAAGGGGGTGGGTGGGAGGTGGGAAGAAATTAAACGAAGAACTTGCAGGCATATATGCATTGCCCATAATCACAGACAATAATACAGTAAAATTCTGGGGTGGGGCCGGAATC
The DNA here is from genome assembly GCA_011751065.1 of Lasiurus cinereus. NCBI lineage: Eukaryota > Metazoa > Chordata > Mammalia > Chiroptera > Vespertilionidae > Lasiurus > Lasiurus cinereus. Next base: position 40,273,423 of record JAAGEH010002531.1, on the reverse strand, counting down.
AGATAGAGGGGGGCAATGGGGGAAAAAGGTGAGAAATCTGAAATACTCTCAATAATAAAGATTTTTAAAGAGTTATAAGATACAAACATTTACAATGAATTATGCAAACATCCTTAGTAGTACCCCATCTCCCTCCCCCCAAAAAAAAATTACAAGGAGGAGGAAGAAGTAAAATTGGAACAATACTGGTAAAATAAATGCATTTGGCAGCACTTATTTCAGGTGACTACACTTCCAGTTTCCTGAGTCTAAAGCATAATACTGGGTTCACATTTTGCTTTAAAAGCCTTCTCCAAATTTTTTTGCTGGAAATGATGGTCTCCTCCTTACTATTTTAATGCCAAGCTAGAAAGACTGTGAACTTGACTCCTGACTGGATTCTTAGCATGCCAAAAGCACTCTTTCTCCATGGTAGACCCTGAAGCTTTGTGGATTGGAGCAGATGTTGCTGCTTTTGAAGTTAATAGAAACTTTATGGACCATTTTTCACTATCTCTTCCAGGAGCAAATGTCAACCGTAGTTTTTATCAAAACCTGAATTCTTGGCTCAAGTACTAATTGCTGTTAATGTGTTTAAATCCCAATTCTCAGTGAAAGGAGGAAAAGTGTTTTCCAATGGAAAAGAAAACACAAAAAAACTGGGTTAATATTTGCATTCTTAGTGCCTGAATAAGCAAGAAAAATGCTAGGCTTCTGGGCCACACAATTTTGCAAGCAACCCTTAAAGGACAAAAAAAACAACTTTCCATATGTTTTCTGAATTAGTATATTTGGGATGTAATGGCCTTGAAATGTCAGAGAATATGGAAAACCGTCAAAAAGAAATGCTAAAAAGGAGAATAGAAAAATCACTTTAACAAGCTATCTTAATGATAATTAACAATAATAGCAACCATTTCTAATATTTATATTTATTCTTCCATTGAGAAACATATAATTTCTAGGACTTTTGACTCCAAATCCTCTGTTAACATTTTTTTTTACATGATTCTGCTCTAGCTCCATGAATTAAGAGCAACTTTTAAGGCTCTCAGGAGTATTTGGTAGTTAAATGATCAGCAGGCAAATGAAAAGATGCTCAACCTGACTAATCATCAGGGAAATGCAAATCAAACCACAAAGGATATTACCCTACATGTGTTAGAATGACAGTTATAAAAAAGATAACAGATAAATGCTGTCAGGATGTGACAAAAGAGAAGGAATACTTGTATACCATTGTTAGAAATGTAAACTGGTGCAGCCACTATGAAAAACAATATGGAGATTACTCAAAAAATTAAAAATAGAATTACCATATGATCTAACAATTCCACTTCTGGGTATATATCCAAAGGAAATTAACTATCTTGAAGAAATATCTACACCATTATGTTCATTGCAACATTATTCACAATAGCCAGGAGACGAAAACAATCTAAGTGCCTGTCAACAAATGAATGGATAAAGAAAATGTGGTATACTAGTATACATACAATAAAAAAAGGAAATCTTGCCATTTGCTACAACACACATGTAACTTGAGGGCATTATGCAAAATAAAATAAGCCTGAGAAAGAAATATTATATGATCTTACTTATATGTGGAATTTAAAAAAATCTAATTCATACAGAGAGTATACTGGTAGTTGCAAGGGGCAGGTAAATGAGGAAATGGGTGAAAGGTGGTCAAAAGGTACAAACTTCCAGTTTTAAGATGATCCAGTTCTGAAGATCTTGTGCAGCATGGTGACCACAGTTAACAATACTGTTTTATATACTTCAGAGTTGCTAAGAGAGTAAATCCAGTGGGCGGTGTGCAGGAGGGAGCTGATCAATGTTTCTCTCTCATCAATATTTCTAACTCTCTAACCCTCTCCCTTCCTCTCTGTAAAAAATCAATAAAATACATTTTAAATAAATAAATAAATATCAAGTGAATTGAAAATCTGATCAACAGAATCAGGGGCATAGAAAGGGAGTGGATTGACAATTCTCAGGGGGAAAGAGGTGAGGGGGTGCAGGGAGAAACTGGACAAAAATCATACACGTATGGATGAGGACGTAAGGGCAGAGAGTGGGGTGGGAGCCAGGTGGAGGGGAAATATGGGGGGGAGAGGAACAATGTAATAATCTGAACAATAAAGATTTATTTAAAAAATTAAAAAATAAATAAAATAAAAACTTAACATCGAAGGAGGAGGAAGAGGAGGAGGAGGAGGAGGAGGAAGAAGAGGAAGAGGAAGAAGAAATAAAGGCATCCAAATTGAAAAAGAAGTAAGGCTTTCCTTATTTGCAGATGACATCATATTGCACCTAAAAATCCCAAAAGACTCCATCAAAAACTAATAGACTTAATAAATGAAATGGCAATGTAGCAGGATACAATATTAATGCCAAGAAATCTATGGCATTTCTAGCCATATATGATAAACCCACAGCTAACATCATACCCAAGGAACAAAAACTAAAACCATTTCCCCTAAGAACAGGAACAAGACAGAGATGCCCACTCTCACCACCCGTTTGACATAGTACTGGAAGTATTAGCCATTGCAATTAGACAAGAAGAAGAAATAAAAGGCATCCAAATTGGAAAAGAAGAACTAAAGCTGTCCTTATTTGCAGATGACATGATACTGTACATAAAAAACCTGAAAGACTCCATCCAAAAACTAATGACTTAATAAATGAATTCAGCAATGTAACAGGATACAAAATTAATGCCAAGAAATCTGTGGCATTTCTATACACTAACAGTGAACTTACAGAGAGACTAAAAAAGCAATCTCATTTACCATCGCACCAAAAAAATTAAGATACCTAGGAATAAACTTAACTAAGGAGGTAAAAAACCTATACGTGGAAAACTACAGGACATTGAATAAAGAGATAGAGGAAGACATAAAGAGATAGAAGAGCATATCATGTTCATGGACTGGGAGAATCAACATCATTAAAATGTCTATACTACCCAAAGCAACCTATAGATTCAATGCACTACCTATTAAAATACCAACGGCATATTCCACAGACCTAGAAAGAACTCTCCAAAGATTCATCTGGAACAAAAAAAGACCCTGAATAGCCACAGCAATACTGAGAAAGAAGAATAAAGTCGGTGGGATCTCAATACCAGATTTCAAGTTGTATTACAAAGCCACTGTTCTCAAAACAGCCTGCTACTGGCACAAGGACAGACACATAGACCAATGGAATAGAATAGAGAATCCGGATATTGACCCAAACCACTATGCTCAATTAATATTTGACAAAGGAGGCATGAACATACAATGGAGTCAAGATAGTCTCTTCAATAAATGGTGATGCAAAAATTGGACAAATACATGCAAAAAAAATGAAACTAGACTACCAACTTACACCACACACAAACTCAAAATCGATACAGGACTTAAACATAAGACAGGATACCATAAAAATACTAGAGGAAACCACAGGCAGCAAAATCTCAGACATATGCCCAAGAAACTTCTTCACTGATACTGTTCCTAGAGCAATGGAAGCTAAAGAGAAAATACAGAAATGGGACTACATCAAAATAAAAAGCTTTTTGCACAGCAAAAGAAACCATCAACAAAACAACAAGGAAGCTCACTGTATGGGAGAACATATTTGCAAATGTTATCACTGATAAAGGTTAATCTCCAACATCTACAGCAACTTATACAACTGAATAAAAGGAAGATAAATGATCCAATAAAAAAATGGGCAATGAACCTAAATAGAATATTTTAGAAAGAAGACAGAGGAAGGCCAAGAGACACATGAACACATGCTCAAAGTCACTAATTATCCAAGAGATGCAAATCACAATGACAATGCAGTACCATCTCACACCTGTCAGAATAGCAGCCATCAACAAATCAACAAACGACAAGTGTTGGCAAGGATGCAGAGAAAAAGGAACCCTCATTCACTGCTGGTGGGAATGCAGACTGGTGCAGCCACTATGGAGAACAGTATGGAGTTTTCTCCAAAAAATAAAAATGGAACTCCCACTAGAACCAGTAATCCCACTCCTAGGAATATATCCCAAGAAACTAGAAACACCAATCAGAAAGGATTAATGCACCCCTATGTTAATAGCAGCATAATTTACAATAGCCAAGATTTGGAAACAGCCTAGGTTCCCATCAGCAGATGACTGGATCAGAAAACTATGGTACATCTACACAATAGAATACTATGCTGCCATTAAAAAGAAAGAATTACCATTTGCAGCAATCTGGATGGAACTGGAGAGCATTATGCTAAGTGAAATAAGCCAGTCAATGCAAGAAAAATACCACATGATCTCACCCATTTATGGATAATAAAAAACATTATAAACTGATGAAAAAGATAGATACAGATGCAGTAAAGCATCAAACTTTATGTCAAATTATAGCGGGAAGGTTAGAGAGAGGTGAGGTAGATAAGAGATCAACCAAAGAATTTGTATGCATGCATATAAGCATAACCAATGGACACAAGACACTGGGGGCTGAGGGGATGTTTGGGAGTGGGGGGGGCAATAAGAAGATATATACACATGTAATACATTAATAAAAAAATGTTAAAAAATAAAATAAATTTGTGTGGGGGAAAAAAGAATGAAACCTTGCCATCTGCAACAACCTGGATGGACCTAGAGGGTATTGTGCTGAGTGAAATATGTTAAACAGAGAAAGACAAATGCCATATGATTTCACTGATGTGTGGAATCTGAAAAACAAAATAGAAGAATAAGAAGAACAGAAACAGAGTCATAGATAAAAGAACATTTTAATGGTTGCCCGATTTGGGGGGAATAAAGGGAATGTGCATTGGGGAACTAGGTATAAAAGGTGAGGAGGTTAAGAAGTACAAATTAGTAGTTATAGACTAATCATGGTAATGTAAACTACTACATAGGGAATATAATCAATAGTATTATAACTATATATGGCATCAGGTGAGTACTGATTTATTAGCGTGATCACTTCATAAGTTATATAGATATCTAATCACTGGGTTGTGTGCCTGAAACTAATATGATATTGTACATGAACTGTGTACATGAAAATAAAATTTTTAAACCATATTTCCCACTATTCTGAAATTTTTGTTTCAGAAACATGTATTTGAAGCAAGACAAAGTTTCTCAAAATAACCAATTTCATTTAGAAATTCCTCAAACTAGTTTCTTGGCACTAATTTGAACAAAATATCTGCTGGCAATTGACCATTTCAGTAACCAAAAGTATTTGATTTTCATTTTGTATCTTCATTAGATCAATCAAGCCTCAAAAGTGATGTATGGCCCTAGCTGGCTTGGCTCAATGGATAGAGCGTCAGCCTGTGGACTGAAGGGTCCCAGGTTCGATTCCGACCAAGGGCACACGCCTGGGTTACGGGCTCAATCCCCAGTTGGGGAGTGTGCGGGAGGCAGCCAATCGATGATTCTCTTTCATCATTGATGTTTCTATCTCTCCTTCTCCCTTCCTCTCTGAAATCAATAAAGAAATATATTTTTTTAAAAGTGATATATGAAATGGGGTCTCTTTTTGTTCACAAAGGAATGAGCAGTTCCTATATATTTTCTGTGTTTTTTCTTCCTCTTTACTAATCTTCCTCTCTACTAATCTTCCTCTCTTATTATACTAACTCAGAATTGCACATGATGCCAGAGAGCCACTATTCATATGTCACTGTCCTCAAAAAACTACATAGGAAGGAAGAAGAATAGAGCTATTTCCACTACTTGTGCCAAGCTATCTGTGTGTGTTGGGGGGTCGGGGGGAGGAATTAACCAAAAAACTTATATGCATACTACAGGCCCAGTGCATAAATTCATGCATGGGAGGAGTCCAGCTGGCCTGCCCTGATCAGGCCGACTAGGAGGTTGGTGGCCAGAGGGGGGTGGGGGAGAATGTGGGATGGGCAGTTGACAGGCCAGTCCTACCCCCTGGTCAGACTTCGGTGGAACTTCCAGACAAGGGGACAATGTGCATATTACCCTTTTATTATACAGGATATGCATAATCCATGGACACAGACAATAGTGCAGTGAAATGAGTGGGGAGGGGATATCTGTAATACTTTCAACAATAAATATAAATTTTTAAAAATTCATGCAGACAGCGATTGTGTTTAGCAAAATGGTTTCTGTCTTCATTTCTTCCTCTACTCCAAACTCTTGGATACACACCAGGTGTGAAGCCCACAGTCAAGAATGGAGGAAATCTGGCATTGCAACATTCAGTGTGGGTGACATATAAGCCAATAAACACTGTGTAGATTTTTTATATACATTTTTTCATTGGACTTCAAGGGATCATTACTCAATGTTATTTCTTATATTGAAGAATCTAAGACTAATGCTTTGGCTTGATTTTAAATACTGAATTTTTTTCTGCTGGTATAAATAGTATGGACACAGTAAAAGTACTTGAGAGAGCCTAATGAACCATTTCTTACACCCCATTACCTTTAGTCTGATATGACTGAGAGTGCAGGCACTAATTATCCTCTCTTTCACAGACACCAACATAGATCTACAGTAGACCTTAAAACACAATTTCCCACACAACTCAACACTTCTTACATAATACAATCCTATATTTTTCTTCTTGTTACAATTTAAATGAGAAAGGCCAAGTTCTTAACTTCCTATAACTTCTCTAAATATAAAAGGCATTAACAGTTATTGATACTTCTTAACTCCCAGAGACCAAACATAACATTATACACAACTAAAAATGAGAATTTGTTTAAAAATTATAAAAATCACTTTCACAAAAAGTCTCTGTCCATGAGAAAATGGCCTAGAATGCATTTAGAATATTAAAAAAAAACCACACACACACAAATATAACTTATTTCCTACCAGGATATATGAAGGATTTTTTATACTGAACCTTACTTATCAAAATATTAAGTATACACTGCAATATAATTTATAGTGTAATGAACATATTTTCGTCCAGCATTGCACCATTCTAACTTATAAAAGAACTATCTAGTTTCTGAGTCAAGAATATGCTATGACACCTATCTCAGATCTGACATAGTGAAAAACACGAAAGAACTTTACAGTGAGATAGAGTCCTGTAAAATATATTTGAATACAGATGGTTCTTTAAGGTAACACACACATTTATGAAGGAAAGATTTAAGAAAATAGCAAACCATCTACTTTTTGTATTTCAGCATCCTTTCATTTTGCATGTTAAATTGTTTTGGTAAAGATTTTAATCATAAGAAGGAAACTAAAAAATAAAAATTAAATAAAAATTAAAAACATGTGGAAGAGGGCATCCTGGAGCACAAATCATTTGTTTTCCTCCATATCTTTCGTTTGTGATCTGTTCTTTTGTCTCCGCATATTTCGCTGCTTCTCTGAGTTGGTAGAGTAGCTTTGTGTGCTAGATGTCCTATGTGGCCCAGTGGCTCTGCCTCCCCAATTACCTGAGGTACACATTCTTGATGCACCCCTTTGTGAACTGTGTGTACAACCTTGTAGTAAAACCCCCATTCTTGTTGTGGTATCACGGGGGGGGGGGAGAATTGACCTCCAAGCCAAATAGTTGTGAGGATCAGCTGTGTCTAAGCACGTGTACTTGCCTCCAGAGCTCTGCCCTTCAAGTGCTCGTGCATGAGCTTCCAGACCTCTGCCTTTCTGGTTTCCCTGCGTTTCAGTGCACTTTAGGACCCAAATGAGTCTGGGTCCCTAGGGTCTTGCCTGAAATTGGGGTTCAGTGCAGTTGGACCTGGATTACAGTGCTGTTGTGAGGTTCTGTTTTCCTCCCGCTAGAGAAAGCTAGCGGCACAATCAGCAGTCAGCGTTCTGTGTGCACCTTTTCCCATACACTTTCACACGCACTTTCGCGAGCCACCAGACCTCTGTCTTCCACGGCTCCCCTAAGTTTCCATGCTCTCCTTCCTTTTCACAACAGTCCAGACTCCCTGATATGAGTCTCACCTGGAACTGAGGTTCAGTGCAGTCGGGATTTTCTATCTCCCTCCCGCTAGGGGAAGCCAGCCAGACCCTCTTCCTCCTGTCCTCTCCACAAGTGTGTCTCTGTACTTCAGCTTTTTACAGCTCCTCTGAGTCTTTGTGAATCCCTCTCTTTATTTCTAGTTGTAGAATTTTCACTCAGCCAGCTTTCCTGTGGTTCTGGCTGGTGTCTGTTCTGTCTTTTAGTTGTAGTTTTGAAATTGTTGTGCAGGCAGCAGCTTAGGTGTTCACCTATGCCACCATAGTGACCAGAGTTTGATTATTAAAGTCCTGACATCTATCTCTAAACTCGTGACAACTATGGCTACTTGGTCACTGTCATGCTACTTCTGTCTTGGCCTTCTCTTGGATCTTCACCTTCATGGGTTCTCACTTTTATATGTTCCAGCCTTGGATTTCCCAAGATCCCTAAAATCTGAGCTTCCCTCCCTCTGGTCAGCCATAAGTACCCAGCTGCAGCTTCAGGGGATAGTGGGCAAGTGGCTTCGCCTGGGCTGCAGCTCCAAGTGCTAGTGCCTGGGACCGCTGGTGCCAGGCTATAGCCAGCCTCAGGTGCTGGAACCTGGACCGCAGGTGGACAGCTTCTCCATCTTCCCTGGGATGCAGTGTGGGTGACTTCTCTGGCTGGCTGTGGTCTGGGATCACAGGGCAGGTGGTTTCTTCATGTACCGGGCTGCAGCCACCTCAGGTACTGGACCCCAGTTTCTCCGTCACCCCAGGACATGGAGCAGGCGGCTTTTCCAGTTGGCTGTGGCCTGGGATCATGGGGCAGGTGGTTTCTTCCTCTCCCGGGCTGAAGACAGCCTCAGGCGCTGGGGCCAGGTTTCTCCATCTCCCCCAGGACGTAAGGCATGCAGTTTTTCCAGCTGGCTGTAGCCTGGGATCATAGGGCAGGTGGCTTCTTCATCTCCTGGGCTGCAGCCAGCCTTAGGCGTTGGGGCCCAGTTTCTCTGTCTCCCCCAGGAAGTGGGGCAGGTGGATGTGAGGTTTCTACAGCTGGCTGCAGCCTGGGATCACGGGACAGGTGGCTTCATGGTCTCCCTGGCTACAGCCAGCCTCAGGCTGGTCCCCCAACTTCTCCAACTCCCACAGGCCCAGAGTGGCTAGAGGGGTGGGGCTGCCACCATCTTTTCAGGTTAATTTGGATACTTCCATCATCATATTTCAATATAGTTGAGGGAAAGGGCCTAAAAACTGCCTCATGTCTACAAAATCCTTAATCCCAAGGACCATGAAGTGGCATACCTTTAATGTAGTTCCCTGAGTATTCGGGTTACACACATATAAAGTCAGTTATAGATCAAAATGAACTTCATCAAATGCATGAAATCTTCCTGTCACCACAGGCACAAATTTAATAGCTCTTTTATAATCTGCTATTACTTTGTATATATTTCATAGTATGTCTTAAACAGTGTATAATTATTTACCCTGTGGCAAAACATCTTTATTCTCATTTCTTCTAAAAGAAAGACTTCATCTGTGTTCTGCCCTATCCCATCTACAAAAAATCATGTTCTCTTTTGCCTATGCTTCTTCTTCTGTTCTTTCTTTCACATGTAAACATTTAGTCTCCAACACATTTAATCAGCTCCTCCCAAACTTCACATCCCCTTCTAGATGGCATGTTTTCTCTCTGCTTTTTTTCATATGAAGTTCCTAAGAATGATGCTCTACCTTCACTCTCTACATTCTAATATGCCATTTACTCCATTACTTTCTCCAGTCAATTTTCTATCCCCTGACCAGGCCATGGTCACTTATGATCCCTCACTGCCAAACATTACTTGACCTATTAAGTACTCCTTCCTTGAAATCAGGCTTCTTATTCATTCTGTTAACTAGTCCCTCCTTCTTGAATCTCTTCTCACCCACAGATTCTATGAGTTCACTTCTATGAATAGCACATATCAACATGTCCATAATTGCACCAATTACCTCTCCTAAAATGTTACTCCCTCATCCTCTCCTCCAATCCCTATTTTGGTTAATGGTACCATGATCAGACCAATTTCCCAAGCCAAAAATCTGAAGGTTATATTTTTAAGTCATTTTAAAACTTGTTTTATGATTATAAGCAATAAGAAATCAATACCAAACTGCATCATTGTAATTTTTAAGTAGATGGGCATTTAAAGATACTGGGATATTTTACATACTCAAAAGAAGAGTTGACATCAGAAGTGAAGGAACCAGGACATCCCTGAAGACTTCTGGAGATGATCATTTCTCTAGAGCCTAGTAATAAACATAATTCCCAGGCTCAATCTATCTGTGTTCCAAGTTTCTTTCATATTCCCAATGGAAGAATTTGTATTGGTGCAGCTTGAGTCATGTGTCACTTGTAAGTAAATCATTTATGTAGACCCCAATATTGGAAGAATTACTTTGTAACCCATATGCCAATAAGGAAATAATACACAATATAAAAATACTGCCTACAAATTAGTATCCTTATTCCACCCCACACCCTCAAATATATATATTTGATGATGGCATGGGCAAAGGATATAAACAAACAATTTTCAAAGCAAGAAACAAGTATCCTATATAATAAACGGATAATATGCAAATTGACCAAACAGCGGAACAACCAGTCACTGTGATGTGCATTGACTAGCAGGGGGCAGATGCTCAACACAGGAGCTGGCCCCAGGTGGTCAGTACACTCTCACAGGGGGACAGCCTCTCAGCCACAAGCCAGGCTGATGGCTGGCAAGCACAGCAATCGTGGCAGGAACCTTTCCGGCCTCCGCAGCACACTAAGCCATCAGTGGAACATCCCCCGAGGGCTCCTGGACTGCTAAAGGGCGCAGGCTACGCTGAGGAAACCCCCCAACCTCCCACCCCCCAGTGCACAAATGTCATGTACCAGTCTCTAGGTGACAATAAAAAATAAAAAGTTGCTCAATCTCAGTAGTAATCAAAAGATGAAAATTAATGAAACTAAGAAAATCATTTCACATTAAGCAAAATTGCAAAATTAGGTCTGATAATACTAAATGTTGCAAAGGATAGAGGTAATATAAATTCATCTTAATATTTTTAGAGGTTACTTTGATAATACTAAGTAAAGGTGGCCATAACATTACCCAATAACTTAAAATTTTTTCTTCTAGGTGTTTACCTTTCAGAAATTCTGCACATGTGCACATGAACATACGGAAATATATACAAGGATATACATTATAGAACTGTTTCTAGTGAGTGAAAGCAACCAAACTATACCTCAGTAGGGAAATAGATAAGGTATTTTTCATGAAACAGAGTAGTATATAGTAGTGATAGTACAGTAAACAGCAGTGAAAATGAGTTAATGAGAACTGTACATAACAGCAAGGATAAATCTTTAAAAAATAATGTTGCAAGAGAAAGTCCTAAGTGATTACCTTCTACAAGAACAGCATGAGGGGCTTACTGACCCTCTTTCCAGTAATGGTGACAATTATTTAAAAGCAACCATTTAGGGCCTCTGGAAATGGTCTTACTAGTAAGGGATAACAGCAAATAAACTTGAACTAATATTCAATAAAATCTATAAAATACAGTCTATGGTATTTAAACCAAGATGTTCCCTCCCTCCCACTCTCAGCTCAATGAGGCACAGACTTCATTCAAGATGCTATAGCGAAGAACACAGGGCTCCCTCAGTCCCCAGCTCCCAGTTGGAGGGCTGGCTGCCCTGGAAGAGAAACCTTTCCATAGAAACCTATTGCTGAGACTAAGTACAGGAGGAGTGTGGTCAAGAAGTAGGGGTTCTTTTCTTCTACCCAGCCCCCATTCATGGAATAGATGCTCTATCTTGGGATACTAATATGTAGTGTGCTGAGAATACTGGGAACCTAATCACCCTTACTGCAGATCATAAGGTGGTGGTTCCATGATAGGAGAGGCAAGCCAAGAAAAATCTCAGGTTTCTGGTCCTACTCCACTGAGCACTCAAATCCTAGAGCAGGGATATCACTCAGAGTTTTCCATTATCCCTCTGAGCACTAGCTCAGAGATCTTGCCTGAAGAAAGATGCGGGTCTAATCTCTTCCCAAATTAACTGACTGCATTTGTAAGAGTGTGGAGAGGTTCGACCCTTAGGGTATTCCCAAGAATAATAAAGAGGAGAGAAACCAAGATGGCAGCATAGGTGAACACCTAAATTGTTGGCTCACACAACAATTTCAAAACTACACTTAAAGGACAGAATGAACATCATCCAGAGCCACAAGAAAGCTAAGTGGAAATTCTACAACTAGAAGGAAAGAGAGGGGCTCACAAAGACTCAGAGGAGCCGTGAAAAGCTGAGCTACGAAGACACACGTGTGGAGAGGATGGGCGATGGAGTGCCTAGCTGGCTTCCTCTAGCAGGAGGGAGATGGAAACTACCAACTGCACTGAACCCCAGTTACGACTGCACTAAACCCCAATTCCAGGCAAGATGCCTACGGGGGGAGTCTGGACTGTCATGAAAAGGGAGGAGTGCATGGAAACGTAGGGGAGCCACAAAAGGTAGAGGTCTGGAAGAGCATGCAAGTGCGTGCAGAGAGGACTGACTGCTGATTGTGCCACTGGCTTTCTCTAGCGAGAGGAACACAGAACCTCCCAACTGTGCGGAAATCCAGTTCCTAATGCACTGAACCCCAGTTTTGGGCAAGATCCTGGGAATCCAGACTCATACGGGTCCCCAGAGCACACCAAAACTCATCGAGGTCTGGAGTTGCATTAGCGTGACTGCATGCAGAGAGAGCTGCAGCAATTACCTAGGGACACTGAGACCCAGGAGCCGAGTAGGGTAGGGCTGACTGGAAGCCAAGGCTGTCTGCTGAGCCCTGAGACTCTGCCCCATCTAAGCCCAAGAGAGAGGCTTTTGCAGTTTTGCAAATCTTGTATCATAAGGCTGACTTCAGCACAGAAGTTTTCCCAGGTAGTGAAAATGCAGAGACAAAGGAACAGATCACAAATGAAAGAAATGGAGGAAAACAAATGACTGGATATAGAGTTCAAAACCACTGTTACAAGGTTTTTCAAGGATTTCCTAGAAAGGATGGATAAATTTAGCAAGATCCAAGAGGAGATGAAAGAGAACCAACTAGAAATTAAAAATACACTGACTGAAATAAAAAATATTATACAGAGACCTAACAGTAGAACAGAGGAACACAAGAATCAAATCAAAGATTTGAAATACAAATAAGTAGAAAACACTCAACTGGAAAAGAAAAAGAAAAAAAATCCAAAAATTGCAAGATAGTGTAAGGAGCCTCTGGGACAACTTCAAGTGTACCAACATCAGAATTATGGGGGTGCCAGAAGAAGAGAGAGAGCAAGATACTAAAAACCTATTTGAAGAAATAATGACTGAAAACTTCCCACATCTAGTGAAACAGACTTACAAGTCCAGGAAGCACACAAAACCACAAATAAAGGAATCCAAAGAGGACTACACCAAGACACATCATAATTAAAATATCAAGAGCAAAAGACAAAGAGAGAATATTAAAAGCAGCAAGAGAAAATTACCTACAGGGGAGCACCCATTCAACTGTCAGCTGATTTCTAAATAGAAACTATGCAGGCCAGACTGAGTGGCAAGAAATATTCAACATGATGATTAGCAAAGTTCTACAACCAAGATTACTCTACCCAGCAAAGCTATCATTCAGAATTGAAGGGCAGATAAAGAGCTTCACAGAGAAGAAAAAGCTAAAGGAGTTCCTCAATACCAAACCTGTATTATATGAAATGCTGAAAGGTACTCTTTAAGGAGAGAAAGAAGAAGAAAAAGGTAAAGATAAAAATTATGAACAACAAATACATATCTATCAACAAGTGAATCTAAAAATCAAGTGAATAAAAATTCTGATGAACAGAATAAACTGGTGAATAAATAGAATCAGGGGCATAGAAAGAAAGTAGACCGACAATTCTTGGGGGCGGGTAGGGTGATGCAGGGAGAGACTGGACAAAAATCATATACCTATGGATGAGGACAATGGGGAAGAGGGAGGTAAGGGCAGAGGAAAAGGTGGGAGCCAGGTGGAGGAGAGTTATGGGGGAAAAAAAGTGGAACAATTTCTTTTTAATATATTTTATTGATTTTTTACAGAGAGGAAGGGAGAGAGAAAGAAAGTCAGAAACATCCATGAGAGAGAGACATCGATCAGCCGCCTCCTGCACGCCCCACAGTAGAGATGTACCCGCAAGCAAGGTACATGCCCCCAACCGGAATCGAACCCGGGACCCTTCAGTCTGCAAGCCAACGCTCTATCCACTGAGCCAAACCAGTCTCGGCATGGAACAATTTTAATAACCTGAACAATAAAGGTTTATTAAAATAAAGAAAAGAATAGAGATTTTGGTGAAATGCAATTAGGAAGAGACTAATGGATTTAAGGGAGGCTATAGGTGACAGTGATTTAAAAAAAGAAAGAAATAACATAATGTCAGATAGTAATAAGTGCTATAAAGAAAAACAACAGTAAGAGGACAGAGAATGGTAGAGGAATGCTATTTTAAACAGAATTAAGGGGAATAATTACGTAGAGATCTAAAGAAAATGGGGGAAAAAATCATGGAGTTATCAGAAAGAAGTGTGTCACAGATAGAGTAAACATCAACAGGAAAGGCCCTGAGACTGGGACATGCTTATAGATTGGAGAATAGCCTAGAGAACAGTGGGTGGAGTGCAGTGAGTGAGATAGAATGCAGAATTAAGGTTCCAGAGGTAGATAGGTAACAAATTACACAGTGCTCTCTACAGGAAAGGTAATATTTTTGGATTGTATTCTAAAAAATAGTTGTAGAGTTCTGAGCAGGTCAATCTTGTATCTGATTGCCAACTACAAAGAAAAAAGATTTGTCTGGTAATAGACTATATATTATAACAGGCAATAGCATAAAAAGAGAAATTAATAAACTATAGTAACATTATAAAAAACATGTATCTTTGATTACAATCAGTAACAGGGAGGTGGTTAAATGAATTACAGTAAAACCATAATGAATTATGATACAGCCATTAGAAATAGTGTAAAGGGATATATATGAACATAGAAAATGTTTATATTAAATACAAAGCAGATTATAATAGTAGACTATTATCTGAGTCATAAAGTTTATTCCCATATATAACATTATACTATTTTATAAAAATATTACATGCATTCATTATTAAAGCTGAAAAAAACTTAGAGCTCATGTAGTCTACTAAAACCAAAAAAGTTACAGGGTTTAACTGACAGTAAGAGCTAGATCATAAATCTGATTCTCAACCTAATGGTTATTCTACCTCACCCTGGTCTTTCTATTATTATCTTGGCTCTCACAAGTAATTCTACTTCTAATAGTTGGGCATTAAAATGGGAAATTGGAAGTACCTAGTTGGATCTTTTATTTTATTCATAGCATATTCTAAATCTACTTAACGCTAGACTTCTAAAATTCATCTATGGTAGCCTGAAGCCTTGTCCAAATAAGAAAGGTAGGTGGCCGAGACTGGTTTGGCTCAGTTGGATAGAGCGTCAGCTCGCAGACTGAAAGGTCCTGGGTTCGATTTTGGTTGGGGACATGTACCTTGCTTGCAGGCACATCTTCACAGTGGGGCGTGCAGGAGGTGGCTGATCGATGTCTCTCTCTCATCGATGTTTCTGACTTTCTATCTCTCTCCCTTCCTCTCTGTAAAAAAATCAATAAAATATTTTAAAAAAAGAAAGAAAGAAAGGTTGGTGGGAGGGGGTAATCTCAAAATTAGATTTTTTTTTTCTCCAGGACTCTTCACATAAATCAATCCATTGATTTAAAATAAACACATCAGCACATATTATTAAAAGTTATCTTCACTGATTTTTTTCTAATAATGATTACGAATTTGTCAAGGAAGTAATATTCTTGAACAGCAAAACATGTTCTGCAACACCAGTAACCATTTTTTTAATATATTTTATTGATTTTTTACAGAGAAGAAGAGAGAGGGATAGAGTCAGAAACATCAATGAGAGAGAGACATCGATCAGCCGCCTCCTGCGTGCCCCCTACTGGAGATGTGCCCGCAACCAAGATACATGCCCCCGACCGGAATCGAACCTGGGACTCCTCAGTCCCCAGGCCGACGCTCTATCCACTGGGCCAAACCAGTCTCGGCACCAGTAACCATTTTTCCTTTGAATATGGAGATTTCCCTGGTATGATTTTTAGACCAAGAGGGCCAGAAAGCTCCTTTTAGAAATCAAACATTCTGAAAGAAAGCCCTGCATTGTCTGACCTACATTAAAATACACACACACCACCACCACCACCACCACCACCACCACCACCACCACCTTTTAATTAATCATTAATTACTTGAATGCAGCCAGCATTATGTGGGAAAATGTATTACTTTCATCTTAATTTAAAAAACAAATCTGATGTTCAAACTGGCAAGAAGATACACTTCATAAATGCATTTATATCATTAGACTCTTTCAGAGAGTTAGAAAAGAGATTCATTTTTCCTATGATTTGGAATGGTAAGAAGGGTAGAAAATGAAAAAATGGGGGTTTCTCTTGGAAGCTTTTTGAAGAAGAGAAAAAATATTTTTCAATTCAGAGATTTTATTACTACTATAAGCAGTTACCTGAATATTGAAAAGTAAAATTTAGGTGAGGTCTTACTAAGTGCTAATAAAGTCTATTTGAAATTTAAAATCTTTGTATTATATTTGCTATAAAGACATTAAACTTACCTGAATTTGTATACTAAATTAGATCAAATAGAAAGTATTTATCACAGGTATACAATGCGTGAACAATAAAATCTATAAGAGACAATGTTTATAAAATATGGGGGAAATTTGCCTCAATATTTTTATAATCTTATGTGCATTATTTTTCATATATTAAAGCTGCCCAAGTATAGAAAAATACAGGACTTCAATAACAGTTACCAGGATGATTTGCTTTTATTACCTTTCTGTTCAAGACCCTTGTTTCCCCTTGTAGCATGTCAAATTGCCCCCAAAACCATATTATACAGCAGAGAAATGTTGTTCACACTTCACTGGCTATTGATTTACTTTATTTATTGGCACAAAATCAGCTTGAGATAAACATTTTGTCCCCCATTTCCACTATTGTAAGTGGTACACTTCATTGCAAGATAGGTAAGCCCAAATGTGCAGGGTCACAATTCGACATGGCTTTCTAATCAATGTGTGAAAAATTATCTAATGAATAATAGGTTGCACATTTCCACAAACAAATTAACCAGGGTGAGACTGAAACTAATGATTATATTTATCTAATGTAATTTCACATCTGTTACTAGGGATAGTAATTTTTTTTTCTCTTTCATCCATGCTGTCCTCAAAATTACAACTTAGCTTTTCAGATATAGTTATAGGACATCAGTTTAACTAGAAAATAGACAATTTTGTGAAATGTTTGTTTTTTTCTTTGAATGCCAGGAGCCCTGAGAAATATAATTCTATTTTATAAAACCTAGGAATTCAAGCCCTTCTTGATCATTACCTTTGTTGTGTTATTTTAAGTACTGCCTGTGGGCTTAATTTTAGAGCCTATGGGTCAAATTCCATCATTCAGACTCAAAGAGCAAAATGACCCCATTTTACTACTGTTAAGATGATTCTTAATTTTACCTGTCCTTATAATATGTATCCCAATTTAAAATGTAGAATTTTTTAAATGTAAAATAAGTCCCTAACTTAGGAAAAAAAGTTAAATACTAACATTTTATTTGGAATTTAGGGCACCTAAGACTCCCTAGTCCATCCACATGCAACTGTCATAGAAGCTATCCACAACTGGCATCATATTTCTATGGAAAAGAGCATTCACAGTTTAAACCAAGAATATGTGTTTCTCAGACATGGCTTGCCACCTGCCAGGGAGTCTGGAGAGTCTCTCACTTTAAGGTACTGATTCAGGCACCAATAGCTTTGGGAAGGAGCCTAAAGGGTAAGTTTGAGGTTAAAAAAAAAAAAAGTAATTTCACATGGAAGAGGTGAGAAGCTCTAGAGCAGTGGTTCTCAACCTTTTTAATGTTGCGACCCCTTAAAACAGTTCCTCATGTTGTGGTGACCCCCAACCATAAAATTATTTTTGTTGTTATTTCATAACTGTAATTTTGCTACTGACTGCTTTGAACTCCAGTTCCCGGTGAGACTCTGGGGACCCAGACTCATACGGGGAGAAACTGGACTGTCTGGCCTCGGGCCGACCTCGAGGGCAGCTTTCTCTCAGAGGTGCTTGCAGCGATTACCACAGGACACTGGGCCCCAAGCCTCTTAGGGCAGGGCTAAGGACCAGACACAGCTGTTTGCTCCACCCTGTTGATTCCCTGAGACCCAGCCCCACCCAAGCTGTGTGCAGAGGCTTTTGCATATGAATGGCCTCATCCTTTTGCAATCTAAAATTACCTAACAAACTGCAGCTGGGTCTGAGAGACCCAGAACTTCCAAATGAAGGCCCAAAGCCCAGCAGCAGCTTGCACTGCTTCACAGCTGGGCCTCATCTGGGCACCTCCGAAACCCAAAGAAAGAAGAGGAATCTGCAGATCTCTCCGTAGCTCCTGCTGGGTAGCCTCAGGCAGAGGCTAAATGAGCACCTCCTTAGAGATGCAAGAGTCAGTTTATCCAGTGGTCAGAGTGGGACCATCCAGATTATAACTCCTCAGATCCATAATGGACACACTCAGGGGGCAGACTCAGTGAGCACCAAAGCCCCACTGAAGCCTGTCTTGCCCCATAAGTGTGTCTCCAGCACAGAAGTTCTCCCAGCATAGACACAGCTGATCCTCACAGCCAAATGGCCTGAAGGTCAATTCCTCCCAGTAATACCAACAATAATCAAGGCTTAACTACAACAAAACTGTGCACACAGCCCATAAAGGGGTGCACCAAGAGTGTCCACTTCAGGTAACTGGGGAGGCTGAGCCACTGGGCCCTATAGGGCACTACCACACAAAGCCACTCTATCAACACCGGGAAGCAGCCAAAATGCAGAAACAAAGAAACAAGTCCAAAAGGAAAGAAATGAGGGAAAGCAAACTACTGGATATAGAGTTCAAAACCACAGTTATAAGGTTTTTTGAGAATTTTCTAGAAACTGCTGATAAATTTAGTGAGACCCTTCAGGATATGAAAAAGGACCAACTAGAAATTAAGCATACACTGATAGAAATAAAAAATAATATACAGAGATCCAACAGCAGAATAAAGGATCGCAAGAATCAAGTCAAGCCAAAACCGGTTTGGCTCAGTGGATAGAGTGTCGGCCTTCAGCCTGAAAGGTCCCAGGTTCGATTCCGGTCAAGGGCATGTATCCTGGTTGCGGGCACATCCCCAGTAGGGGGCATGCAGGAGGCGGCTGATCAATGTCTCTCTCTCATCGATGTTTCTCTCTATCCCTCTCCCTTCCTCTCTGTAAAAAATCAATAAAATATATTTAAAAAAAAAAAGAATCAAGTCAAAGATTTGAAATACAAAGAAGCAAAAAACACTCAACTGGAAAAGAAAAAAGAAAAAAAAATCCAAAAATTGCAAGATAGTGTAAGGAGCCTCTGGGATAACTTTAAGCATACCAATATCAGAATTATGGGGATGCCAGAAGAAGAGAGAGCAAGATACTGAAAACCTATTTGAAAAAATAATGACTGAAAACTTCCCCCACCTGGTGAAAGAAATAGATTTATAAGCCCAGGAAGCACACAGATACCCAAACAAAAGGAATCCAAAGAGGACCACACCAAGACACATCATAATTAAAATACCAAGGGCAAAAGACAAAGAGAGAATATAAAAAGCAGCAAGAGAGAAACAGTTAATTACTACAAGGGAGCACCGATACAATTATCAGCTGATTTCTGAAAAGAAACTATGCAAGCCAGAAGGAAGTGGCAAGAAATATTCAAAGTGATGAATAGCAGGAACCTACAACCAAGATTATTCTACCCAGCAAAGCTATCATTCAGAATTGAAGGGCAGATAAAGAAATTCACAGATAAGAAAAAACTAAAGGAGCTCAACATCACCAAACCAGGATTATATGAAATGTTGAAAGGTACTCTTTAAAAAGAAGGAGAAAAAGGTAAAGATAAAAATTATGAACAAATGCGTATCTATCAACAAGTGAATCTAAAAATCAAATGAATAAAAAATCTGATGAACAGAATGCTGAATATAATAGAATCAGGGGCATAGAAAGGCAGTGGACTGACAATTCTCATGGGGGAAAGGGTGTGGGGGTTTCAGGAAGAAACTGGACAAAAATTGTACACCTATGGATGAGGACATTGAGGGGGGGATAAGAGCAGAGGGTGGGGTAGGAACTGGGTGGAGGGGAGCAATGGGGTGGGGGAAAAAAGGAACAATTGTAATAATCTGAATAATAAAGATTTATTAAATTAATAAATATAAATTAATAAATAATCTAAATATTAAAGAAATTTCATATTGAATATAAATGAATGTTTAATTCATTTGGCTTTCCTTATAGTTTGACTAATTTTAGATAGTTACCTCATTCAGTTCTCTATTTTGCTTCTGGCCCTGATCTGAGTTTGGCAAGAATCCTGGTTCCAGCAATTCCACTAATGTGAAATTGGACAATGACTTAACCTCTCTGAGATTATCTCCCTAACTATAAAACAGAAATATAACTATCTCACAGAGACATTGTGAGAAAAAAAAATTATGTGAAACTACATTTGTGAAAGTACCTAGTTCAGCATCTAGCAAGCAGGAAATGGCAAGCACATGTATATACAGTTGGTATGGGGCTACTATACATCTACTCTTCCTTCCTTTGATAACTATATCTCACATTGCCTCTGCAGAATGCTCTGTCCAATTTTCAGTCCATAGGTTTGGATAAAGCTTCAGACCTAAATTTACTGGCCTGAGTCCAAAGAATCGGGACCTTATTTCCCTGAGCATAGTCACTTAAAACAAGATGACCCCATATTTCAGTCACAGCCAAAGAGATACAAACTACTGCTGGGAATCCTGGGAAAAGTCTTTCTTTTACATGACAATTAGAACTGGTAAGATGCAGACAGGAGCTCCTACAACCAATCTAGAACCACAGGGAAGAATCTGCCTGAGAACATTTGGCTTTTTTCACATCCCCCAAGTGCCAAACCCAGGGCCAGGGTCTGCAACCAAGGTAAGGTACGAGTCCTTGACTGGGATTTGAATCCAAGACCTTTTGGTCTGTGGGCCAAAACTCTAATCACTGAGCAAACACACCAAGGCTTTAAAAAAAATATATATATATATATATATATATAGCTTAGGGCTCTTAAGTGATATATCCTCCAGAGATTTCCTTAAATGTTAGCTTTTTAAAAAATTGATTTCAGAGAGGAAGGGAGAAGGAAGGAAGGAAGGAAGGAAGGAAGGAAGGAAGGAAGGAAGGAAGGAGAGAGGGAGGGAGGGAGGGAGAGAGAGAGAAACATTAATGATGAGAGAGAATCATTGATTGATTACCTCCTGCACACCTCCTGAGCATAGAGCCTGCAACCAGGCATGTGCCCTGACCAGGAATCAAACCGTAATCTCCAGGTTTATAGGTGGAATCTAGCCACATTGGCCAGACTCATTATACTATTTTCTCTGTATTTGTATATGTTTGAAATTATTTTTAAATTTTTAAAAATTAATGGCTACAATCATACCCTCTTCACGGTGAATGATATAAACCAAATCAGTAAGTTTGTGAGTCTCCAATATTGCCAGCAACTAAGATACTTTGGTATCATTTTAATTTCATTTCAGTTTTTTTATTTTATTTTAAGTAACCAGAGTAAATAATGACAGTGGACTACAAATAAATTTAGTAAAAGCTAAGTTTTTTTTAGTAAAAACTAAGTCATTACTTTCAAGTCACCATTTGAAATGTCAAAAACCCACTTTGTTGAGGGGGAGAGGGGACAGGAATATATATGTACTTTTTTTTCCCTAATAACTCAAGTGAGTATTATATTCTTGACACTGCCCAGGTCATGAAATAAATCCATCAGCAAGTATTATCAGTAACTAGCCAGCGATAATGCCTGGCACCAATACAATGTATTCAAGCCTTTTCAACCGCTTTTCCTTTGTGCACATCTGCAAGCTCTCTATGCACATCTGCACAAAGAATCCTCAGCCATGATCTGCATTATAATTAACGTAACAGCACATCTGACCAGGTCTGCAAGGTTTTGATATATAACCGTTTTTGAGGTCTGCAGGGATCTGAGGATTCCCGTGGAAGAAAATACAGCTAATTTCAGATCATCATTGGACAAGTTACAAATGTTAAGACACTTGTTTTTCTGAAACAGCTATGACATAGCTGAAGGAAAATCTTAGTGTGTATGTCACACACACACACACACACACACACACATATACACATCTGCTTAAAATCATGGGTGTTCCCCTACTGCACTCATCACCACATCAGTCATACTAGTATATCCATTCTAAATGATCAAGGTATAACCATAAATTTACATATGGATCCAATTTAAAATCTTATATAAAAAGCATTCTTTAGCTACCACTGACAGAAAATCACTGAAGCGTGGATTCAAGTAGTGGTATATAGCAAGTACATAATTATTAAATCTAAACTATATATTCCTCTCATTTTATAGCCTTAATAGTTAAAACCTTCCTTCTCATAGACCCCTTACTCCCACTTAAACATTTTTTTACTTTGAAATCTAGACAGAATTCCATGGTTAGGTAAGTTCTTACTTACTAGGTCAGTGGTCAGCAAACCATGGCTCGAGAGCACATGCGGTTCTTCGGTCCCTTGAGTGTGGACCACAAAATACCATGACCTGGATGAGTCTATTTTGAAGAAGTGGCATTAGAAGAAGTTAAAAAATTTGGCTCTCAAAAGAAATTTCAATCGTTGTACTGTTGATATTTGGCTCTGTTGATTAATGAATTTAACGACCACTGTGGTGTATCAGTTAATAATGAGAATTTTTTCCAATAGATGGAGTTACACTTACGTTGATATATATGCGATTTTATATGTATGCTATTTTATTGTATTGACAGAAAGCTTCAAAACTTCATATATCAAATTTGCTGAAGGTGTTAACATCATAGATATTTTATACTTAAAAATGTCAAATTTTGTGCCAAAAAAAAGAGCATTTGCAAGAAGTTTTAATTCATTATTTTGAAGAAAAGTGCTGATGAAAGTTATCCTATACTTCGGGAAGCTTGTGAACATGCTCCATCTCAAGATACTTGTGAACACTGCTTTTAAACAGCTTTAAAAGTGGTTTCGATGTGAAAGACAAAGAACATTCAGGTCAACAGAAAAAGTTTGAAGAACAACAATTACAAGCATTATTGGATGAAGATGCGTGTCAAACTCAAAAACAACTTGCACAAAGATTAAACATTGCTCAGCAAACAATTTCTGGTCACTTATAAGCAATGGGAAAGATTTTAAAGGAAGAAAAATGGGTGCCATATCAACTGCACGAAAGACAAATGGAAAACCAAAAAGTCATCAGTAAAATGTTGCTTCAATAGCACGAAAGAGTCTTTTTTGCATCGGATTGTGACTGGCAATGAAAAGTGGACTTATTATTCTAAGAATCCCAAATGCACAAAATCATGGGTTGATGCAGGTCAACCATCAACATCAACTGCAAGGCCAAATTACTTCAGAAAGAAGACAATGCTCTGCATTTGGTGGGATCAGAAAGGTGTGGTATATTATGAGCTTCTAAAACCAGGTGAAACTGTTAATACTGATCACTACCAACAACAAATAATCAATTTGAACCATGCTTTGATCATGAAACGACCAGAATATGCCAGAAGATATGGCAAAGTAGTTTTGCTTCATGATAATGCACCATCATACACTTCAAAACCAGTTAAAAACACATTAAAAGATCTTGCCTGGGAAGTATTAGTCCACCCACAACATTCACCAGACCTTGCTCCTTCAGGTTACCACTTGTTCTGATTGATGGCACATGTACTTTCTGAACAGCACTTCAAAATGTATGAAGAAGTGGAAAATTGGGTCTCTGAATGGTTTGCCTCAAATTAAGAAAAGTTCTATGGGAATGGTATCCACCAATTACCTGAAAAATGGAGGAAATGTGTAGCTAGTGATGGACATTACTTTGAATAAAGCCCTTTTAATGTTTCTCTTGAAATTATCGTGTTTTCTTTGATTACAAAATCCATATTATGAACCAGTACACCCAGTACATGCATTTCTTCAAAGGCCCTCAAGAGTATCCTCTGTCCACTTATATTGCTCAATTCCACAGCTACAGCACAGAGTGAAATTCCATGAAAGCAGATTAACTTGGTTCTATATCTCCTTAGCCTAGAATGCTATGAATCACAACTGTCCAATAAAACTTTCTGTAATGATACCCAATATAGAAGCCACTAACAACAGTGTGGTTTTTAAGTGCTTAAAATGTGGCTACTGTAACTAAGGAACTGAACTTTAAATTTTATTTAACTTAAATAGCCACATGTAGCTAGTAGTTACCATATTGGACTATGAAGCTGTAAGTAAAAAAAATTCTTTTATTAATTTTTTACTCAAGACAATTGTTATGTACAAAAGTTTCTTTAAAATAATTCTCTCTCGCCCAGCAGGTGTTTGAGCATCAATTTATAAACCAGGAGGTTCCATTCCGGTCAGGGCACAAGCCTGGGTTGAGGCTCAGTCCCCAGTGGGGGGCATGCAAGAGGCAGCTGATCAATGGTTCTCTCTCATCACTGATGTTTCTATCTCTCTCCCCCTCTCCCTTTCTCTCTCAAATCAATAAAAATATATTATAAAAAATACACACACACACACACACACACACCAATCAAATCTTAATAGTGCTTAACTGAGTAATTAGGTTATGAAATCAGACATTCAAATATATTTTGAATAAATATATGGGTTTATATTTAAATTTTTTACAATAAACAGTTAACACAATCAGAAAAAGCTATAAACTAATACTTTAATCATTAAAACTCTACACATGAAGATATATACACAGAAGCAAAATATAAAATATGATCTATTTTTGGTCACAAATATTTAAAAATTGAATAGGCACATGTATAAAGATTGAAAGGGACCAATGAAAATAATCAGGTAAAGAAGGGGTTATAAGTAGAATTCATTCATGTTGAGTTGTATTAATGTTTATATATAAGTAAAGCTTTAGAAAAATGAGGTTGAAGAACAGCAAGATCTAAATGATTGAACACAGAAATAATCTCATAAAACCTGAATGTTGACAGATGACTATCCTATATCAGCACCAACCTAGAGGGCTAAGGATAAGTAAACTAAAACGAACTCAAATTGTATGCTGTAGGAGGAATATGTAACTAGTATTGAGTAATCCATGAATGAGAGAAAGGGAGGAAATAAAGAACTTATGAGAATGGGTATCAATGTTAATATTCATCCAGTTAGACTTCATATTGTTTCAAGGCTGCTCCTTGAGAGGCTAAAAAAGCTCAACATTTGCTTTTTATGTGCAATGCATTCCTGAGATTAGCATCAATTCACTTAATTCACCTGGACAGCTTCAGTGACTAAAACAGTGGTTCTCAAACTTCAAAATGAGATTCCTAAAACCCAACTTTACAGACTGAGAAATACTGATTTTTCAAAATAACATGCTTTAAATATCTGAGATAGAAAAAAGAATAAACACCCCCCTGATATTCTTTACAAATAAAATCTGTCTTCTATTTAATAAAATAATTAAACAAGTTTTTGATAACTTGAGAAACCCTAGAACCTCTGACCATAGTCCCTTATCTTTTCATAAATTTTAGGAAAGAAAGAAGAAAAGAAAAGTTGTTTTAAACATGTGAAGAGCTGTCAAGTAATAAAGGATGCAGACATGTTTTGTGGGACATTAAGGATAAGCCAGAGGGGGGATGGTTTCAGTTTAAAACAATAATGTTTTAAAAGAAATGGAATATTTTAGAAGATGGTAAGCTTCCTATCTTTTGAAGATATCTAAGCTGATGTTAAATGATCATTTGCTCCATAATTTGTATGAATAATTTAACCAGCAATGACAAGAGTAGCTGACCAGTGACCTTCCTATCTTGATACATCCTACCTAACACCTACTAGAATATACTATTACAAAAGAATTCAAAGATCATATGAAAGCATTTTATTTTATATATAAGTACTTCAGTTCTTCATGATAGATAAGTAGCTCATATTAAAAAATAGGATTTTTAAGAAACTTTTACACTGCAAATATTCTACTCTCTCACTTTTCTGGTACCTAAAATCAAAGTCAATGTTGTACTGTCTCCTCATTATAATGAGGAGAAATATTTATTCAACAAATATTTTTGCCATCTAATAAATGTCAGATACATGCATCCAGGCTAGGAAATAGCTAAACTAATCCTTAATACACACAAGATAATAGTCAAAAGTTTTGGATCTGATTCTCTCCAAACTCGAGTTTCATGGTCTCAACCTATTCCTACCTTCCAGGTCATACCTCTTCCAACCCTCCCTTCCAATTACCTGAGGGATGCAAGGGCAACTTGTCCAGCTGTTGCTTCTCCCCAGCCCTGACCCCAACTCCAAGTGTTCCTGAGGCAGCAGAAATTTAGGGCCAGGAGGATGAGGATTGCCTGCCTAGTAGACACAATAAAATTATCAAAGGGAAGGACTCTGGAACTTCAAAGCAGAGGAGTAAAGATAGGGAAGAAAAAGAGGTGAGGTTGCAATGGGGAGAGAGGACTACTTTAAAGCCAGGAGGCAAATAAAGGCCAAAGTAACTCTATAACCCAGGGTTTTGTCTCACAGAAGCTAATAATACAGAAGGTGCCTCTGTGTACTCAGAAGCATTTAGGCAATTAATCTCCAAGGGAAAATGTAAAATCTTGGTTATTCTTTTAAAAAAAAAGTTGATGTTTTAAGATGAACACTGAAGAAATGAAAAAATTACAATTGGTACTTTGTTATTGTGAAATATGTTCAACAAACAAAAGAAAATATATATCATTTGAAAAAAATAAAAAGCACCTGATTCCCACCTACCAAATTAATATTTTTCTTTACTCCTCTTTCTCCAACTCTTACAGCATACTAAACCACTGATGTATATTTATTTGGAAGGCCAGTATCAAGTATAATTTCCTTAAACTTCAGATTGCCCCTTAGAAAAAACTCTATCTCCAACATCATTATTATTTGCCTCCTAATGCTTAAGTTTTTTAAAACAGATTAAGATACAATATTTCTATACTAAAATTTAAGAATCTTAAAAAGATGAGTTAGTATATTGCTTTAATTCTGTTCAGTCAAACCGTAAATGATACCAGTTAATTTCCTATTTTGATTGGGTAAAAGGATTTGAAAGAGAAAGTCTTGACTCTAAAAATGTCAGGGTAGGGAAGAAAGCTGAAAACTTCACATACTTCAACAGTTTCCCCTGGGCTTGAACTATTTGCCTTCATCCATACATAAAAAAGAGGTTATGAGTAGAGATTCTTACTGGTCTGTGTACATGAGTTCACCTGAACACATACAAGACTGCCTGTTCTCTTCATTCTCTCATGTAGTCATAAACACCTGGCATTGCCTTGGCAACTGAATAAATTTGCTAATACTGCCCACACTAGTTTTCCAGTTATCTTGCTAACTCTATACCAATGGTCGGCAAACGAGGCTTGCGAGCCGCAGTTTGCCGCTCTGTTGACTAATGAGTTTGCTAACCACTGACCTAGACTCTCAATTCCAATAATTACAGGCTGTTGTTGTTCCTTGTAATTAAGCCCTTATCCCAGTGGTCGGCAAACTCAGTCAACAGAGGGGCAAACCGTGACTCATAAGCCGCATGTGGCTCACGAGCTGCAGTTCGCTGACCACTGGTGTAGGTTATCTCTGATTTCTCCTTTCCAGTCAAATCCATGGGATAACCATACTTTATCGGATGATAGATAAACTTCATTTCACTAAAGGTTTAAGGAGTGGGATAAGAATTCCTTTACACGGAGAATCCAAGATGGCGGCATAGGTAAACACCTACACTGCTGCCTCGCACAACAATTTCAAAACTACAACTAAAAGACAGAACGGACATCATCCAGAACCACAGGAAAGCTGGCTGAGTGGAAGTTCTACAGCTAGAAGGAAGGAGAGGGGCTCACAGAGACCCAGAGGAGCTGCAAAAAGCTGAGGTACGGAGATGCGCACACAGAGAGAGCGGGTGCCCGAGTACCTGGCTGGCTTTCTCTGGCGGGAGGGAAACGGAGACTCCCAACGGCATTGAACCCCTTCTCTTACGACACTAAACCCCAGATCCAGCCGAAACTCATACAGGGGGAGTTTGGACTGTGAAAAGGGAGAAGTGCCGGAAATTTAGGGGAGTCGCAAAAGATCAGAGGGCTGGTGGCGGCGCGCACGGCACTGCAGGCAGTGCCGTTGGCTTTTGCAAGTGGGCGGGAGACAGACCCTCCCAACTGTGCCACTTGAGTCCACTGGGGCCCTGTTTCGGGTGAAACCCTGGGGACCTAGACTCCTGTGGTCCTGGCGCACAGGGGAGCTGGAAAGGCAGCGGTTAGAGGCACTGTGGGGCTCGCACACAAGGACCGCTCCAGCCATTACCCAGTCACGTGAGACTCAGGGGCCGTGGAGGGCGGGGCCGACTGGAAGGCAAGGCGGTCCCTTAAGCCCTGAGACTCCACCCCTCCCAAGCTCAACAGAGCCTTCTGCAGCTTTGCGTTTGGCATTATAAGGCTGAATTCAACACAGAAGTTTCCCCGGCATAGTGAAAATGCCAAGACAAGGGAAGGGATCACAAACAAAAGAAATGGAGGAAAAAAAACGACTGGATATAGAGTTCAAAACCACGCTTATAAGGTTTTTCAAGAATATGCTAGAAAAGATGGATAAATTTATCAAGTCCCAAGAGGAGATGAAAAAGGACCAACTAGAAATTAAACATTCACTGACTGAAATAAAAAATATTATATAGAGTCCTAACAGCAGACTAGAGAAAGGCAAGAATCAAGTCAAAAATTTGAAATATAAAGAAGCAGAACACACTCAACTGGAAAAGCAAGAAGAGAAAAGAATCCAAAAATGTGAAGATAATGTAAGGAGACTCTGGGACAGCTTCAAACGTACCAACATCAGAATTGTGGGAGTGCCAGAAGAGAGAGAGCAAGATACTGAAAACCTATTTAAAGAAATAATGACTGAAAACTTCCCACATCTGGTGAAAGAAATAGACTTACATGTCCAGGAAGCACACAGAACCCCATATAAAAGGAATCCAAAGAGGACCACACCAAGACACATCATAATTAAAATACCAAGAGCAAAAGACAAAGAGAGAATATTAAAAGCAGCAAGAGAAAAACAGTTCATTACCTACAAGGGAGCACCCATACGACTGTCAGCTGATTTCTCAACAGAAACGATGCAGGCCAGATGGGAGTGGCAAGAAATATTCAACGTGATGAATAGCAAGAACCTACAACCAAGAATAATTTATCCAGCAAAGCTATCATTCAGAATTGAAGGGCAGATAAAGAGCTTCACAGATAAGAAAAAGCTAAAGGAGTTCATCAACTCCAAACTAGTATTATATGAAATGCTGAAAGGTACTCTTTAAGAAGAGGAAGAAGAAAAAGATTAAAGTCAAAAAATTATGAACAACAAATACGTATCTATCAACAAGTGAATCTAAAAATTAAGTGAATTAAAAATTTGATCAACAGAATAAACTGGTGAATATACTAGAATCAGGAGCATTGAAAGGGAGTGGATTGATAATTCTCAGGGGGAAAGGGGTGAGGGGTATACAGGGAGAGACTGGACAAAAATCATACACCTATGGATGAGGTCAACAGGAGGGAGGGAAGGGTGGGAGCTGGGTGGAGGGGTGCTATGGAGGGGAAAAAAAAGAAAAACAAATGTAATAATCTGAGTAATAAAGATTTAATTAAAATTTAAAAAAAAAGAATTCCTTTACACAACCATTTTTGTCAACGGAAAGTTAAATTATTGCATTTTCCAATATTTCTTTCCTATTCTGGAAAATAAATCCAAAAATCCAAATACAGCCCCAAATCTTTCCCTGTGTCCTGTTACAGGGAAGTAATGGTTGTTGTCAGTGGCAGCAACTCTTGAGTAGAGCACTGTTGTTTTGTGCTTACCTCTTGAGGACCTTAATACAATGCTGGCTTGACTCAAAATCAGATCCCCTTCTCCCAGATAAAAGAACAATATCTTTAAAAGAAACAGATTAGACAAAGACCAGCTCACGCATCTGATAAACAGGAATTTTTAAATTGACTTGTCCCATGCTAGTCAGCCATATAAAATTGTAACATTATCTGAAACTAAAGACCTGGTGCATGAAATTCATGCAAGGGAAGGGAAGTGTCCCTCAGCCCAGCCTGCACCCTCTCAAATCTGGGACCCCACAATCCAGGACTGCTGGCTCCCAATCTCTCCCAACCTCTCGAGATTCATGAATGGGAAGGGGGATGTCCCTCACCCTAGCCTGCACCCTCTTCAATCTGGGACCTCACAATCAAGGACTGTTGGCTCCCAACTGCCTGCCTGCCTGCCTGATTGCCCCTAATCACTTTTGTCTGTCAGCCTGATCACCCCCTAACCACTCCCCTGGGAGCCCAATCGACGCCTAACTGCTCCCCTGCAGACCCAAATGCCCCTAACTGCCACCCCCTGCTGGCCTGGTCATCCCTAACTGCCTTCCCCTACCAGCCTGGTTGCCCCTAACTATTATATCCTGCAGGCCTGGTTGCCCCTAACTGCCCTCCCCTGCTGGCCCAGTCACCCCTAACTGCCCTCCCCTGCAGGCCTGGTAGCCCCCAACTGCCCTCCTCTGCAGGCCTGGTCGTTCCCAACTGCCCTCCCCTGCAGGCCTGGTCGTTCCCAACTGCCCTCCCCTGCAGGCCTGGTTGCCCCTAACTGCCCTCCTCTGCTGGCCCGGTCATCTACAACTGCCCTCCCCTGATGGTCTGATCAACCACAACTTCCCTTCCCTGCCAGCCATCTTGTGGTGGCCATCTTGTGTCCCCATGGGGGTGGCCATCTTTATTATATAGGATTGTTAGCACTGGGGAAAAAACTTTAACTATTATATGAGGAAATAGAAGCTCACAGCTGCTAAATAACTGGATCAAGATAATGCAGTCAGATGATGATTGACCAAGGGTTATTATTATGTTTTCCAAACTATGCTGCATCTCTTCATGGTCCCCAGCTATAGTAGAATAGGGACAAGGCAAGGACTGTTCTTCTATAACAAAAAGAAAAAATACCTATCTCCCTGAAAAGCAGCAATCTCCTAATTTATGCCCAAGGCCACCCTAACCAGAACCTTAAGGTCCTGCTTTGAAGCTCTGCCTAAGGAGAAAATTATCATCATAACTCTTCAAATCTTAAATGCCTCATGACATACAACCATTTCTCAGAGAAGCCACTAGGTTTAAATGAAAATGAAGCTCTTATGCCTACCAATAGGGAAATCTAAGATGGCTGGTTTTCTGGCAATCATGTGTTCCTCCCTCTATTGTGGGAAACAATTCAGTCACTGGAGTTTCTAAGAGTGGCATATTAACTTTCCCAAGATACAAGGGCATAATTTACTAAATTACCTCTTTGAAGACACTACATGGTACCCCAGTTCTTTGGGAAAGGTAATTAACCTCCCATGGGTGACTAGTTTACTCCCCAAGTGAGCACTGTGCTTACCATAGGATGAGGATGGTCTCTTTTTATGAGAATAAAAATACTAGTTTGCTTGTTGTCAGGTGTGATTTGTGTATTTTTCGCCTTATTCATGTAAGCCCTGTATTTTAAAATTGATAACTACTCCCCACATGATAACAGACAAGTAGCAAATACAATAAGCTAGGAGCTTTAACACCCACACATCTGACCTAAATTCAACTTAATAAACATCTATTGAGCACCTACTACAAGACAGAATCCATGCTAGATGTTGGGGAATTATGTTGCTACAATTTATCCATTTGGGGAATATCCATGATCCTATCCACCCAGATTGTGAATGACTATTAATGTATGGCAGATGGTCCAGAATAAAAAACATGGTAAATAAGGGAATAGTATTATTGAAGAGCTAATAAAATTGTGGCAAAGATATTTTTTACTGACTGAAAATCCATGTACTCCCCTAGATTTGCTAGCCCTCTTGCAATTGGGGAAAGCCTATTTTTTGCTTATTAGACTATAGAAATTTCTGGATCAAAGCATTAGAGCCAATTCATAACCATCCAGCTCTTTCTTTTCCTTCTTCAAAGACAATGAAACCCCTATATTGAGGTGGTCGAGCCACAAAACTAAAACAGTTTATATCACTAAGTCACTGCATGAAGGGAAGCTGTCCTGGAGAATCACTTCACTCACAATGCAATTTCTATGAGCAAGAAACAAACCTTGAGCCCTGGCTGTTTGGCTCAGTGGATAGAGTGTTGGCCTGGAGACTGAAGATTCCCGTGTTCGATTCTGGTCAAGGGCACATGCCCAGGTTGTGGGCTCGGTCCCCAGGGGGAGGCATGCAGGAGGCAGCCAAATGGTAATCTCTCTCATCATTGATGTTTCTATTTCTCCCTTCCTCTCTTAAATCAATGAAAAATATAAAAAGAGATAAGTAAACCTTGATTATGTTACTAGTAAGCCAGAGATATGAGGTTTATCAGATATCATAGTATAGGCTAGTATTATAATAACTGATATAAACATGAATAAAGACAAAAAAGAAAAATTATTTCAGTACTAAGAGATGTGATGAAAACTCCCTAATGATGCAAGACTACAGAAGGGAGAGCAGGCAGCAGAGTAGGCTCAATAAAAGAAAGGACTGCTGGTAGTTTGGCCAATAATACTGGAAATTGGTCTTATGCTCAATCAGAATCTTCAAGTCCACTTAGTAAGAAAAAAGGGACAACTGTGGCCAGGGAATTTGAACTAGGTTATTTCGAAGATAGTTTCAAATGCTAAGATTTTATGATTCTATGATTGGCAGTAGGTTTCTAACATGTGGGGGATATAAAAATGAGAAATAGCTTATCCTGAGTTGTGACTATTTAATATTATACAGAAGCAATATTAAGAGATGACCCTATAAATTCTTCCAAAGACAGATGAGAAACATATCTGAAATACCAAGAAATTCAAGGATCCTCTCCCTGTGGATAGTCAAACCATCCCTTTTCCATATACAATGCCACTCCCCTCAAAATACTCTCAGGGCTAGCTTCCAAGTTTCTTGCCACCTCAACTGGGAGTTTCTGTCACAAGAATACAACTGCATTGATAAAGATTCTGCACACAATAAAGAGCCTCCTCGGTGACAAAGTAGAACTATCTTGAATTAACCTCTAGAGCAGTGGTTCTCAACCTTTCTAATCCCGCAACCCTTTAATACGGTTCCTCATGTTGTGGTGGCCCCCAACCATACTTCATAAC
Source organism: Lasiurus cinereus (assembly GCA_011751065.1). NCBI lineage: Eukaryota > Metazoa > Chordata > Mammalia > Chiroptera > Vespertilionidae > Lasiurus > Lasiurus cinereus. Next base: position 40,239,960 of record JAAGEH010002531.1, on the reverse strand, counting down.
TGTAATTTTGCTATTGTTATGAATTATAATGTAAATACCTGTGTTTTCCGATGGTCTTAGGCGACCCCTGTGAAAGTGTCATTCGACCCCCAAATGGGTCGCGACCCACAGGTTGAGAACCACTGCTCTAGAGACTAAAGTTCAGGAGGTGAGGAATGTTTCTAGAATTGAAACTATATTTAATTTTATCAAGTTCCATAAAAAAGAATCTGTCTTATTTATATTACAAGGGTGGACAGTTAAACTTCTAATTAAGGGAAATATTTTTGTTTTTATCCCTGAAAATATTTTAAGACTAAGAGCAATGTCTACATGTCACATACAAAATGGTATGCTGAAAGATCTGAAGATTTTTAAAATTATCTTAAAAAATAATCTCTGCCACTTACTAGGTATGTGACCCTGGACAAATTACTTAGCCTCTATGAGTCTCAATTTTTTCATCTGTAATATAGGGAAAATAATATCTACTTCATAAAAGTGCTATCATTTAAATGAGATAATGTACTCTATAAAGTGAAAAATGGAGTTCAAATGTAAGCTACTGGAGGAAAAGTAATACCCTCTGAAAATGTTATTTCTGAAATCAGTGTTGGAATACCTAATAGACTAAGCATGTGATAATTAATAAAAGAGACCATTTCAGCTTCACTGAACTCATTCAGAATTTTGCAATTAGAAAATCTAGAGAGAATTTATTTTAATTTCAATATACTTATATTTTGTATTTAGTGCTTTAGTATTTTTAATTTCCTAGAAATCGCATATATTTTCAGTATTAAGAGCTTCTAGAGTTCTTAATCTGACCTGGTTTGTATTTATATTAAATATATTCAATAAGGACTGTGAGCAAAAGCATATAAAATGCTGTAACATTTCAACAAATGATATAAAAAATATATGCCACATATGTCATGTGAGTTAATTATATATTTCCTGGCATCTGTGAATTATTTTAACTCAGAACTAAGAGGGAATGTGGCAGCCTGAGCAACTGCAACAAGTTTATCTCAAATCCAGTGTGGTTTTTATCTTGGATATATGGGATATTTGATCATGTGGATGGGAGATGCAGTTTAACTCCACAAGTAAATTATGCCTGCTTACATTTTTATGACATTGTCAAAATCAAAAGAAGGCCCTCTCTTGTGCAGCTCATGCCTGAAATTCCTTAAAAGCATTTTCTAGTAAGTGTGATAAAATCCATGCCGGATTTTGGTAGAGCATGCATGAGGAAAAGCAAAAGGCATTGTCCTGTTTCTCTCTGTAATGACCACATACAAAACAGGCCAAGGCTCTTGTACCAAAAGCTTTGCACTGATAAGAGTTAGCAGAGAGCCAAGCAGGGGGTGATCCGCCCCCCTTTGTTGCGGCTTTCATTTTTTAAATGAATCATAATTTCTGCATTAGATATGAAGATGGGTTTATAGCTATTAGCCATCATATTAATAATTTAGAAAATACATGCCCAATCACTTGTGTTCTTTCAATTCCCTATGAACACAGCTGCAACCCACATTAGAAGCGAGGGTGAATGGATATTTTTCTGATGAGATATTTGGGCTGAATTATTAGGATAGCCTGTACAACAAAATTACTAATAAACATTGCTTCTGGCTCAATTTAGCCTGAACTCAGTGAACCTATCCAATGGTGACAAATCAAAAACTCTGAAATGCCTGATGAATGAATCTAACTAATCAAGGAACCCTGTAGGAAGTAGATGCCAGGATTAATGAGCCAGTCGTTTCACCATGCCATGCTGTTATTTCTTCACATAAATGCCCTCAGATGAGATTACCTTTATGTCATGAAAAGGAGAAAAGGAAGGTTACATTCTTTCAACTGACAGGTTAACTACTGCCATTACTAGAAGACATCTTTGTGGGCTAGGTTTTTTCTTCATTCTAAAAATTAAAATGTAAACTCACAACACAAATTAAAGACATTTTCATTTTCAGGGGAAGCAGTCATTGAGGGATTTTAAACATCAATTGCCCCAAAGTTAGAATTTCTTCTATGTTCTCCATTCACTCTACCTTGATTTACTGAAATTGCTGTGTTCCATTTTGTATTCAATACCTAACATCATCTTTAGCAGGTTGAATTCCTATATCCTATTTCTTCTACCATCAACAAAAGGTAAACTAAGTGAAACATTATTAAATGTCATCACTTAATGCCATGTATGATATTTACTACCAATATTAAGGAGAACATAAAGATACAAGGATGAATATATATATTCAAATAAATCAATCATACAGCTATATCATAATAGACTTTGACTTCTTCTAGTTAGCACTGGTGACAGTTTTCAATGCCAAACAGGCTACTTAGCAAAAAGTACAATTCATTAGAGGCAGGACACTTACCATGTTGACTTATCTACCTTGGGTTCTGATACTATTCATCATTACTGTCTTTATTCCCTTATTGAATGTAACTGCTTCTTATTATAACTTTAACACTTTTGGATCAGAATTGCTGCTGACAAGGAGTAAAAAATAATATGAAGTATTACTGTGTTGTTGGGTTTTTGTTTTTGTTCTTCCTCAAACTGCTGAAATTGTTCAGGCTTGTGAATGACATAATATTCTCTCTTTTTTACCATTGCTATCTGTCAACTTGAACAATTTAGGCCAGGTTGCCTTCCCTTATGCTAACAGTATATATGACATTAAAATGTTCAACATTCTTAATACAAAAATCTATTGCCATAGAAACAAATATTATTCCAGTCAGGTCAAGTGAAAAACTCTGTACTTTTTCATTCTAATACTGATAACTAACCACTATATTATGAAATATAAGTATCTTTGAAAGCATCTATCACTTCAGTTGATTTGTAACTTCTCATCAATATTCTAAGTTGGCTCATTTTTTTTTTCAAATGAAAGATCCCATTTCCCTTGCGTTTGAGAAATACAATTTTTAAAGATTCCATTGAGCAACTTTTATTGCATTCCTACATCATAAAGTTATGCTTTATAGCAGCATTAAAAAAAGCTGTAAAATTCTGCATCCTTGTAAACAAACTTCCATGTTCCCTGGTGAAGCAATCTGTGATTTGTACTGACCTCTTAAATGTGACTTGAGATTTACAGGATGTGTGATTTCAAATTTTTAATAAAAAAAAAATAGCACTAGCCTAAGAAAAGAGAGAATAGGATAAAATGTGTAAAATAAGGGAAAAGTATGTTTCTTTTACCTACGGATGTTTTAGAAACGTGGTGATCATGCTCCTAAATCCTAGGCTGAGTTCTACAATGTAGAAATGTTCCCCTTTTTACATAAAATTCCAGATGAACATCCTTTAGTGTGTTAACGTGTCCAAAATACCCGTTAGAAAGTGTAGAGGTGAAATATCCTGTGAACCCACTACCCAAATGTTACCTACAATTAAAGATCCTAAGGTAGCATGTGTGTGTGTGTATATATATATATATATATATATATATATGTTTATTTATTTATTTATTTATTTTTTAATCACAGAAAAGCAAGTCTTTTGTCCTTCCCTTCGGGAAGATTCCACGGGGTTATCGTGGTGGAGTAACCATTACCACGGTTCCTAACATGCACATGGAGCCCAGTGGCACAAAACGGTGTTGTGGGACAAGGGCTTCTTGAGGGTTTACATGTGGCAGCAACCGAATCAGGGGTCTTCCCGCGGCCCAGGTGACCCTGCCCTTCCAACCACCCGCCGCCCTGGGTTCGCCTCCCCCCAGGCAGCCGTGATGGCGACTGGCCTCCGAGTTCAAATCACACGCGCGCACCAGGCTGATGGGCGGTCGCGGCGCAGGACGTGCAAGTGCCCCACCGCCGGGCGGTGCCCCGGAAACGAATGGGACAGTGCCGTCCACACCACGTGCCTGAGCCCCAGGTCAGCTGGAACCGAGCTCGGACCCGAGAAAACCAGGCCTCCCGCCCGCGGAGGGAGGGAAGCGCAGAGGCGTGGGCCGGCCCCCGGACCAGGAGGGCACGGGGCCCCGAGTGCGGGGGGGAAGCCCCGGGTTCGGCCCCGATAGCGGCGCCTCCATCTGCTGGGCGTCTCCTCCCGCCGCCCCGAGGCCTAGGCCTTGGGGAGGAGAGAGCCGGCCTGCCGGCCCCCCCGCCTACCTGGGGCCACTCGCAGGGCTGGGCGACGCCCCCGGCACAGCTCGAGGTCCCCGGCTTCCCTGGCGGCGGGCCCGGCTGCGGCCCACGGCCCGCCCGTCGCACGCGCGCCGCGGGGCAGCGGTCTCCCTCCTCTACTTTGTAGGAGGGGACGCGCCCTTCCCGTGAGAAGCTCATCAACTCCCGGCCCGTGCGACGAGCGCCTGCAGCGGCGCCCCGGGGCCCGCGGGGCTTGGAAGGCGCGGGCCGCCCGAAGCCTCGCGAGGCCTCGAGCTCGCCCCTGGCAGCGCCGCCTCTCACTTCCGGCCGCGGGCCGCGCTGCGCCCCTCGCCGGGCGGAGCGGAGCGCGGCCCCCGCGACGTCAAGCCCACTGCGGGGTGGCCGCGACGCGAACGCGCGGGCCCTGCGCAGAACGCGAATGGAGAGACTCTCCGGGACGAGTTCTCTTCCCGTGGCCCGTTCCGAGTCACACCAGAACCCGCCAGGCTCCGTGTCACGTACCGAAAGTGATTTTTATTGTGTCCATTTTACATTTAACGTGATATAAACTCGTCCGGAAAAGTCCATATGCTTTATATTAGCTCAAACATTTATTAAGAAAACCAAATTCCATAAAGAAGCACAGACAATAAGTTAAAACAGATCACACGTTAAACCAGTATGTAACAAGAATGCTTCATCTACACAAAACATCCTATTTCACATGTTTGTTCATTCTTCGAGAGCGCGCGTGTTCTCCGGGTTTGGATTCGACCAGCACATGCAGAAGAAAGAGCGGATTGTGTTTCTCTGTACAAAGTTGCAGGGCTGCGAGGCGTCCGCGCGCCCCCCCGTCGGCGGCCGCAGGGGCCAGGGCGGCGAGCGGCCGTGGGGCGGGGGGGGGGGGCGCGAGGGGCGACAGGACGACCACAAAACCTTACCGAGGGCACAGAGCAGCGAGGAGGAGGCGTGGAAAAGCAAACGAACCCCTGGCCCAAGGGTCCGGGGGAGAGATGCGGCTTCTGCTTTTACAAAAGGACATGGTTCTTACACGTTGTTGATTACTTCTTCTGGACTTTTATCGACACGGAGAAGACCCCCTCTGCTTGACGTGGCTGCTTTCGCCTGCTCCAGCCACCCACCCCAC
>JAAGEH010002531.1:40161317-40234315 GCA_011751065.1 Lasiurus cinereus | reverse complement strand
GAGCGGGCCTCGGGGCAGCCCTGGGGCGGAGCGGGCCGGGCGCGGCGGCGGCGGCGGCGGCGGCATTAAGTGAAGCTCATGGAGACTGTGTGCTCTAACGCCTTGCGGCGGAGGGAGGCGATGCTCGTGCCCCGCCACACGTCGCTGCTGTCCGGGGAGCTGCAGAGCTGCGGGGAGCCGGAGACGTTGCTGGGGCCGGGGAGGGAGGCGGGCACCATGCCGGGGAAGGCGGGCTGGTAGAGGTGCGACTGCAGCCCCGCGCCGTTGGAGCCCGCCAGGCTGTTGGACAGGCCCATGGAGTTGGGCGGCGGCCCGGCCGCCAGGCTGCACTGGGACAGCGACTGCGCCATGGCTTGCTGCCGGCCCAGCGCCGGCGGCAGCGGCAGCTGCGACACCCCGGGCATGGCGGCCGCCGCCCAGCGCGTGTCGTTGGCGTGGAAAGAGCACAGGCTGTCGCCCATGGCGGCGGCGGCGGCGGCGGCGGCGGAGGGAAACTGAGGCAGGCCTGGCGTGGGCAGCAGCGTGCCGGGCGCGCGGAACACATTGGTGGTCTTCTTGCGCTTCTTCCACTTGGCGCGCCGGTTCTGGAACCAGACCTGGAGCGGGCCGGGAGGGAGACAGACAGACAGGGCACTGTTAGGGAGCCGGCGCGGCTTGAGTCCGAGAAACACGGTGGTCAGATCACCCCCACTCAACTCAGGCCGAACAAGTGCCAGAGGTCCGACCCGCCCCCCACATGCAGCCGGAGACCCTGGTTCTCCAACAGCGCGAGTCCTCTGGCGCCCCTTGCCCCCGCCAAGCGCCCACTCCCTTCCTCAGTGACCGTGCCCCGAGGCGCTTACACGCAGTGTGCACATACCCCCACGTTCAGTGCTCACCACGCCCCTGCATGCTGGCGCCTTCGGTGCACGGCTTAGATGCACCGGTCTGCAGGCAGGCAGGCATGTGTCAAGGCTGGATCCACAGGTGTACAAATGAAGATAAACATGTGTACCCATGTGGCTTAATAGCGTGCCTTATACCACTGATTGGGGTATAGAATTTTCAGAAACGCTGGAAATTTGGAAATTGATGAAGGGCCGTGCATGACATAACTAGTTTCAAAATCGAAAGACAAAGGAAAACTCCTAACGCCACGGATGACAGAGCAGTGATTCTGTGGGGAAAGCAAGCGCTACTGAGCTACAGCGTTGTTTGGTTCGCCACCATGACTTTCTGATTCATAGCAAAAGGCACGACTGACACAAGTCTCTGCCTCATTCACACAGCCCTCAAAGGCACCTTTATCTGGACTGTGCGGGTGGGTGGGCAGCAACCTGCTGCCAGAGCCCCAGCCCCAGGGCCTTCCAGTCTGTTCTTTCCGGGAACTTACGGAGGATCCCAAATAACAAGGCTTCCAATTCCCTCAACCCCCTACCCCTTTCACCTTTAAACCAAAAGAAATCTTCTGACTACTAGAAATTAAAGGTCAGTTTAAAGCTCACTCTAGTTACGAGTCAAGTTTAATTTTGCTAGACAAACCCACGTATTTTTTAATGAGACGTGTTTGATAAAAAAAATAACCTGCAAATGAAAATAAGCTTCTTGTGCGTTCTTTCTTAACAACGACCCTGGAATTTCAGACCTTGCCAAGCAAATCAACCTATGGAAGTCATACTCACTACCAAGGGAAAAGAAATGTTCTTCCTGAAAGTAAACTGCCTTATCAAGATAAACTCCCGTCTTCCATATTTTAATGTGATCTTTTCTAAAAATTAGCCAGCATGTTTACTTGGCAGGCTTTCAGTTTAATATATAGTCAGTTGAATGAAGGTTTACTGTGCATACATGTAAATGGTAGAGGACATAGCTCAAATACTGATTGAGTTTTGTCCTAGAATTTGGCCAATGCAATTTGACCACCCTATTTGTGGCCAAAAGGTTATTCTTCCGTTAATCCAAGCTCTTTAGTGTTTATTCTGAAAGCTATAGTATCAAGCGTCTGGACGAACCTGATCCCCTTCTTGGTAAGCCAGCCATGCACTCTCTGCTTACCAGCGTGAACCGCACTTTGCAATCTAGAATTCTGCCCGCCTTTGGCCTGGCCATGGCCTGTTCTACCATATCGGGCCATCGTCCACAATTTTATATTTCTCTGCTTTCTCCCCCATTTTCCCTGTTTCTGTTTACACCAGTGTCCGGATGGGGTAAAGACCTCCATCCCTTCCCTGCTAAAGCCCCTTGAGCTGGTGGCGCAGCGGGTTAATGAGGCAGCAGGGCCTGGGAGGTGGCTGGGATCAATGCAGCCGGTGGTGGATTGAGCTGTTAGAGGCCCTCTGTGGAGGTAACCCGAAGGAGCCAAGGATAGCTCTGCAAGGAGACCTGCCATCACGGATCGCTTTGTATTAACCAGCCAAGGTGGGATTGGGGGAAGACAAACCGATGGAGCCCTAGACAGAGACCCGGTCTGTGTCAAAAGGGTTCCACATCTCACCTGGATATATTTTGAAAGATATCTACTAATTAATCGCCTGTTTCTAACACGTTGCGAGTTTCAGCAAACCCGGAAATGCTTGAATGTTTGGGATGGACTGCAGAGGAGGGAGATGGTGGACTTGGGAGGGGGAGTGGGGAGAAGAAGCAGAAGAAAGAATGGGGAGAGGTTGCCCGGTGGAATTTCAGTAGAAAATACACCCACCAGCAAGGTTTCTGAATCTCAGGCACGGGAGGGAAAGAACAGCTATAAAAATAAAAATAAAAAACACTAAATATTGCAGGAATATTTGAAAAATAGTGCTCAATTATGTTTGAGGGTTAGTAGTCAAATGATGGCCACAAAATTTTTTATGTTCCATGGCTTACTGGGGTTAGGGAAAAAAAGGCTTCATGGGGTCTGAGCACCTCCGTTCCAAGCTATGATGCATATGTTTTTAAAATGTGAATGTTTCCACTTGAAAACTAGAGCATGACGGATTAAAATGCAGGGAAAACCTAAGGGAGATTTTGAGAACGTGCAGATGACAACTCCAGGAAATATATTAACCGCAGCCACGGCCAACTTTGTACTCAGTTTGAAATGCAGCTCTTCTCAGAAAATGCTTAATACAACAGTGAGAATCTAATGGAGGTTGGAATTTAAAAACCCACTTTTGTGATATCTGCTGTTACAGTAATATAGACATACTGTAAATGTATTTTAAAATATATAGTCCATTTAATTTCCCACTTATAAATGGCTCAGAAATAGAGAAAGAGAGGGAGAAGGAGAGAATATTACTTTTCCCCCCTTCCAAGCAAACGCTTTATGAAGATCTCATTGGAATCCAGCAAATGATTAATGTGAAGATTTGGGAGGAAATCTGGGGAGCTGTATTAAAGCCTAGATCTCAGGTTCATTTCGATCAGCCAGCCGTGAACTCTGGGCCGAATTCATTACACTTTAATAGTGCTGGGAGAGGAAGAAAATGCAATTTCTCATTCCATTAGAAAACTAGAAAATACCCTTAGCTTGTCCCCCTATTAAGATGTGGCAGGTGACAGGGCCATTCTGGGAGACACGGTCAATGGAATTACAGCACATTATTTTTGTTCCCATAAAATATTGAAAGGCAAGCCTGACTGTGCAGAAGTTATTTCACTGATTTGGTTTTTATGTAAATAAAATATTGAAAGTTAATTAATCCGTGCTAGAGACTAATGATTATGCTTATTATATTGCATTTGATCGCGTAATTTGCATGATTCTCGCATTGCTGCTTAATAAGCCATTCCAGGTTATAAATAATTCTGAAATTGGTTTCTAATAATGGCATGCTATAAAAGGAATGGTTTTATTATACTAGCCAGAAAAGGGGAGCAATATTAGACATGGAATTGGCCTCCATGTGAGTAGAGGTGCTTTAATACTTAAAAGTATGATATATACCAGATAGAGATTAAAAAAATAAGTATGTTGGAACATTTAGTCTACAACCAGAAAGCATTCTTAAAAACATACAATTGCAATAAATGAAATGTTTCCATCACTTTTAATCAGTGCAGTGGCCCACGTACTGAAAAGAATGTGTGGCAATCGGTTAACTATAAAGAAAACTATGAAGTACTCATCATATAAGAACATAAACCAATTACTATTTAATTTAAATTTGGTCAAGGAGCAATGGTAGAGTGAATTGTGAAGTAAATACATTTTCCATAAATTATTTTTGCATTACATTACATAATGTTAATCATTTTGAAATGTTAATTAAAAAGGTTATGTTGATCTGATTACTTTTTAAACTATGGAACATTATTTTTAAAAATATTGAAATTGCCATTCTATTAAATTGTTCCTATCAGCAGCCTCAAGCCATTATCTTTGCTGAACATTATGCCAGAACAATTAAAGTACTTTGTCTCTTTCTTCTTGATTATTCTTTTGTGTACTTTTTGAAAATAACTGTTCCTATTATATATTTTGTATTTTATTTCATTTATAACTCTTTCTATTAAAAGATTCACTGCCATTAACCTTTGGAAGATCTAATAAAGTTTAATAGGCCTCGTTTTTTTTTTCATAAAGCCAGTTGTCCAATTATATTTTATTTGTGATTCTAAGTTCTATTTTAATTTAAACTAATTATCAGTATGTCTAGATTAAGCAATAGCATTTTACTCTTTAAAATAAAAATTGTTAGGTAGTTTTTCTTTTGAGAGACAAAAATAAGTTTATGAATTTTGAATCTACAAGATTTTAACAAGCTGGTGTTATTAATAGTAATAGGAGTGTCTAACTGGTATGTAATTTTTAAAGTTTGGTCTCAAGTTCAGATTTAAATAGAAGTGCAAGGGAAAAAATTAAGAGCATTAGTAATATTTATCTGCACAATACAATTAACATTCTTTTGGTGCTTAATATCAAAGGCCCGTGTTTTTGGGCTTCCAGCATTCACTAAGGAAACCAACCAATCTTATATTGAGTAAAAATATGAATCTATGTTATCCCTGAATATTACTTTGTTAATTTGACCATGTGAAGTACCCAAATGATATTCATTTGCTGACTATTTAGAACAGAAGCATACACTATTTTTCTAGGTTAGACTATCTTTAAAGTGCCCAATGGAGAAAGAAATATTCATCACTGTAATTATGGACACTCTTGTCTCTTCTTAGATCCAATATAAAGTAACTGAGATATTTAAACTTAATTTGTAAAAGAATCTAGAGCTGAGGTTGACGCCCAGGATTAGCAGACCGAAACTACCAAATCCAACACCGGAAGGGAAGATTTTCAGCACCCTGGATAGCTCATGATTATACTAGTATAGCCTGTCTTGAAATTTCGCCTCCAGCACTTGTCCATAAAATATTTGTTACATTGTTTTTCATTCTTTTAAAGAGCGGGGGGAATTAGGTTCATTAGACTTATGCTTTTATTTGCCAGTTTACGGAAAAGTTGAAGGTATGGTTTTTCTGTTATATATCATTTACAAACTTGGAGGAGAGTTGGACAAGAACCAGGGGTCCGTCATGATTTTATCTACTCTCTGTTCAATATTTCCCGCCCTCAACACACTGTCTTCCGCTCGGATATCCAAAACAGAAAGCCTTCGCTTTTCTCCCTTTCCTAAGAGGAAGCCAGGCACCGGCGGCTGTGGGGGATCGCTGCGGCCGCCCTTAGCGCAGGGGTTGCACCACTGAAGTTCACACCCTTTGAAAACATCAAAGCTGGGGGATCTTTTGGCCGGGGGTGTCAGAGCGCGGGAAGGTGATATTCACAGCAGACTACAACACCCTGAAACGCAGGTGTGGATCCTTTTTAAAAGCTACCGCCACACCTTACTTCTTCCCCTTTTCATGTTTCTGTATAATTGTGGCGTCCCCCCATTTATCTAGACGCTTCCTGCAAACTCACTGGAGGGCAATGAAACGCTTGTCACTATCGCCAGCTGGAGTGCAAGTGCGCGCTCGGCTTAGGCGCCCGGAGACGCGGAGGGTGGGAGGGTCGGAGGCTCCCTCACGGGGAGGAAGAACAATGCCGGCTTCGCTGTCGAGGAGTCTCTGCGGGGAGGCGGCTCCCTGGGTGGGAGGGCGAGGCCCTGCCCGCCTCGCGGAAGACGGCGGGCCGGGCCGGGTTCGGGTTCGCGGCCCAGGAGCTACCTTGGCCCGGGAGCGCGTCGGTGTCGGGATCGCGGCGGGAAAGGGAAGACCCCGGTCCGCTGCCCAGCCCCCCGCCCGCTCCTGGCCTCGCGTCCCCGTGCCCACGCCCGCCCGGAGTACCTGCACGCGGGACTCGGTCAGCCCGATACGCAGCGCCAGCTCCTCGCGCATGAAGATGTCGGGGTAGTGAGTCTTAGCGAAGCTTCGCTCCAGCTCGTTGAGCTGCGCCGGGGTGAAGCGCGTCCGGTGGCGCTTCTGCTTCTGCTGGCCCTGCTGCTGGCCGGCTTGGCTGGGGTTCGGGCCGCCCTGAGGCCCCGGCTGCTTGTCCGGGTCCTTGGCGCTCACCGCCAGCGAGGCCGGCGTGGAGCCCACGGTGGTGATGTCCTCCCCAGGCAGCAGCGTGGCTCCCTCGACTGGGTCGGCGTTGGGCGCTAAGTCCCCCGGATGGCCCCCGGGGTCGGAGCCCCCCACGCCCAGCCTACACTTCACCGCCTCCCGGTGGCCCAGCAGCTCGGCGGCATCTTTCATACCTGGGGAGGCAAGGAGATCGCGGTCACTACCTCCCTAGCGGAGCCGGGAAGCACTCGCCTCCTCCCCGCGGGGTCCTCCGGCAGCCCCATCCTCGCTCCCCTCCGCTCCCACGTTGGTCCTGCGAAGGAAGAAACTCCTAGGACGCCCGGCCGGGCTCCCCCGGGTGTGGGCTGCCAGCGGCGGCCCCCTCTCCCGGCCCTGTCCCCTCGTTCCGCGTCCGCTCCCGGAGGCAGCACGTGCTCCGCTCTCTCCCGCCTCCAAACACTCGCAGTCCCGGCCCTGAAACGCGCCTCGGCGGCGGCGTCCCTTTCAGCAGCCCTACCCCTGGCGCCAGGAGCCCGAGCGCATATCCGTGAGGGGCAAAGGAAGGAAAAGGAAACGGAGCCCTTCCCAGGTTGCTGCCCCACCTGCCTGTGCTTAGGCAGCTGGGCGAACTCTACCGCCGGCCCCCAGGCGATGCCCTCTCACTTGCGGAAGATGAATAAGTCTCAACGCCTTCCACCCCCTGAAATCAACCCAAATCAGCTCCGCCTCCCCCTCAAATCAGAGAAAGTGTTTGGAAAATGGAGTCACATCCATCACCAAAGATTCCCAAACCGGAAACCCGGGCAGTAGTATGAAAGAAACTCAAGTACATCCAGGAGACCTAGCAGTGAATCAAACTTTAGGGAATTCACTTCTCTTTCCGGAGAAAGACCAGGCGCCGTCCCTCTCAGCCACTGGCAACGCCCGCGTCTTCTGCAGGCAACGGTGCCTGGGAGGATGAATTTGGCTTTTCTCTTTTCTCAATGAACACACTTAGCAATTCCGCTTCCATTGCAGCGGCTTCCCCTTCATCCCAAATTTTTACAAATTCAATCACACTGAGACGAGGAGGAGAGAAAATGGTAGTGGGAGGGAGAGAAAAGGAGAGAAAAAGAAGAGAAGAAAGATATACCAAATCAAAGCAGACAGGACGGGGGTGGGAAAAAGAGAAAGAAAAACACCTCCAAAGAAATGACGCTGGGGTGGACTGCCTTCCCAAAAATAATAATAGTGATAAGGGAGAGAGGGGAGGAGAAAAAAAATAACAAAAACAAAAAGTAACATTGCCCAACTACTTTTCCCGGATCTACATCTTACATAGATTTTTTTTTAAAAAAAAGACGATGTTAAATCAAATTAAACTTTAATGCAGCACAATTACTTTTAAAGAAATTAGTCCATTTAGGGCGCATTAAGGTAAAATAAGGAACAAATTGACAATTTCCTGCCCCGTCTTCTCCTGGCTGCCCCGGCGAGAGGCGCGCACTCACCTAGTCTGGCGTCCAGGAGGTCGGCGTGAGACAGCATCGCGCACCGCTCCAGGGCGAAGGCTGTTCCCCCCAAAATTTTAGCGGCTTTAAGTTATTTAAAATAGATATAAGCTATAAGCTATACTATATAGATATATATAGATCACCTAAATGAAAGAAAATTCGGTTTGTGGTTAAAAAGGGGGCTTCTTGCATTATAATGTCCTTTAGAGAGACGGGGAGGTGCTTAACAGTTGAATGAACCCGTGAGCAGCTCGGCGAGGGGACCAATCAGGAGGGCAGCCTGCAAATGTCAGCGCCCGGAGAATCCCCCACTCCGCCCGCCCGCCTGCGCCCGCCCGGAGGAGGCGGCGGCGGCGGCGGCAGCGGCGGCGGCGGCGGCGGCGGCGGCAGCCCCGGAGGCTCCGGGCCCGAGCAGCCGCTCAAGCAGGTGCGGCCGTCTCGGCCTCGCCCCGGGCCTCCGGGCCCAACCTCCGTTAGTGTTTCCCAGCGATCCTCTGCAGGCCCTCCCTTCCTTCTCCCCGTTCCGCCCTGCTCTCTCCAAAGGCGCAGCGCTGTCTCCTAGAGCTAGAATCTTCCTGGGGCTGAGCAGGGCTCTGGACAGCTCAGGGCATGACCCACGCGTGACCCGAGAGTTTCCTCCGCCGGCGTGCTCCCACCGACACCTCCGAGCCTGAGGCCACGCGAGCCTGCCAATCCCGAGCACAGGAGCACGCCGCGGCCTCCGGACCGCGGGTACACTGCGCTGCCGCCCAGCAGACTGGGCCTAGGGTCCACAGGGCCCGACTGGGACCCGAGCCTCCCGGCTCCCCGGCCCCCCGCAGGCTCTGGGCGCAAAAAATTGAGTCAACTTCCCCGAAGCTTCCTGCGTCCGAAGGCCGCGTTATTCCTCCCCGCGTCCTCTCCTCCGCCTGGCGCACGCTCGCATCCTTCCCCACAACCCTCTCTTTTTGGTCAAAGTTTCTAAGTTCTGCTCCGCTCTCAACTCCACTTAAGACCGTAAATAAAGTTAAATGCTCTTTATTTTCCTCTTGAATATGTTAAACTACTTGAACAATTTAAAGTGCCTTGCACAAGTGAAGCGAACCATTTCTAATGTTCTGATTTTTCAGAGCCAGCCAACAACAAAGTTTAGATTAGTAATATATTTCTAACCAGAGTAATTTTCAAGATCATTAGGCATTTATGTAATTAGTGCCAAATCTATAAGCTTTTATTACGATTATTAGAGTAAAATCAGTATAAATTTGTACTAATTTACTACTGTTTAGACTTGGCTGTCAAGCCAAGAGGCTCTTATTGTAAATGATAACTGAGGAAATTAAGTGCAAAATTCTGTACCATTTCTGATCTGCGCCTAAACAATCCGTTTCAATTGTATTTGTAGCAGAACATAATGCCCTTTTAAAGTTATTTGACTTGTATTTTTATTTGCAACACAAGAAAAATGCCCTCTACCCAGGCACAATGAAAACTGATATTTACTACTCTCAACTTGATTAACATTGATTTTTAATTCGAGAGTGATGCAATTAAGATTATTCATTTAGTGCAAATAAAGCTTCCACAAAAGGGTGGCCCTATGAAGTCTGCTTTAAATAATGCCGAGCAAATGGCTTTTTTTGTTCACTGTCCAATTGACTTACACAAAACATTGGAAATACTGCCTGAGAGCAGATGCGAGACGAAGTGTGTGTGTGTGTGTGTGTGTGTGTGTGTGTGTGTCATAGCGCGCGCGAGAGCACACGTTTCCCCCTCAGCGCCCCCCCACCCCCTCTTTAGCTGTGTGTGTGACAGGGACCGAGCAAGGAGACAAAGGAGGCGGCAGTGCGAACTCTGGGGCGGCAATGAACTCCTTCTCTCCTGAAGCCCGTTCCCTTCCTCTCGCGCACAGCACACGTGGGCGCGCGCGCGCACACACACACACATACATACACACACGCACGCACGCACACGTGTGAGTGCCGGGCATCAGTCACACACCGGTTCCTTCTGAGCTGGGAAGACCATTTCTCCCGAAGCTCCGGGCCTGGCCAAGCTTCAGCAGCCGCTGCAGCTGCTGCCAACGCGGCCTCTGTGGGACGGGAGCCCTGGAACTGCGGGGAGTGCTTGCTTGAGAGTGTTTGGGAGCCGCGAGGGTGTTCTTGCTTGAAAGGAAAACATCTAGACCCAAAGCAAATAAGAGTCCTGCAATGAAATCTTCCCCTTCCCCCCAACAAAACCCCAAACCTAGATGCTACAGTGCTGGGCACGCGCCGCGGCAGGAGGCAGGATAGAGGTCCCAGGCAGGGCTGTGTGAGCCCTGGACTTGGCTTTGGAGTGCGCACCTGGCTGCCTGTTCCCGAGGACTCTCGGGGGTTGGTGCGCGAGGGGTGGGAAGGGGGGGCGGGTACCTGAGACCGGAACGCCGGGGTGGGGGGGGCGGAGGTGCAGAGACCTGTCAGAGGAAGAGACAGGAGCCCTGAGAGAGGCACGGGGCTTGGCTTCTCCAAACAAGCACGTCCGAGCAGGCCCGCACTGCGGAGGCTCCGAACCCTGCCTGGAGGGCGGAGGAGAGGCCAAGGCCGGGGGAGAGAAGGAAAGGGGCCCCCACTGGTCCACACCCGTGTGCAACAAGCGCTCGTGTCCTCATTCCGCAGCCGCCCCCAGAACCACCCTTGGCAGCCACAGCTCGTATCTTGTTTGGTTGCATTTTTCAGGTCGATAAATAAATGTGTAATAGTTAATGTGAAGACACATCAGAGTAATAACAATGGGACGAAATCAGAGGATTATCCATCTCTGTTAGTAACCGCTGAATAACAATGTTGCGGCGTGATTGATAGCCCGCTTCATTTTATGACTTTTCTATTGGTCTTGATTTTTATAGCAGTATAAACAAACTAAATCATTTCTTCCAAGACTTCAGAACAGAAGCATGGGTGAGGGAGGGGGAGAGGTAAAGGAAAAGGGGGGGAGAGGAAGAGAGGAAATCTGGGGGTGGGCGGGGGTACGGAAGGCCGGGTGGGGCCAAGGAGGTGGGGAGCATGAAAGCTGGAGCTGGAGCCAGAGCCCGGGATTCGGGAGCCTGCTGCCAGCAGGAGTGGCAAGGAAAACGACAACAGTCTGGATATGAAATGCTCGCCCCGTGCCCGGTTCCCTCTCTGCAGCTCGTGTTGGCCAATGTCTGAATCCACCTGGGCAGGGCCTGAGCTGTATTTACCAGAGTTTTATTCCCTGTCATCTTCCCACGTTCCTAGGGCAGCCGGGAAAGTGCCGGTCAGGCCCATTGCTATTGATAATTTAAGGCATTTCCCACATGATCATGGGAACTGAAGTCCCTAACAAGGCGAGGTTTTAGCGCAATGACCCCCAAATCTTCGGAATGACAATAATGTCTTCAGAAATCACTTCAAAGCAAAGTAAAAGGATTTTCTATGACGGATCCAGTGATTTTTCCTCAATAAATAGGTTTTAGATTGTTACACACACGTAGAAGTGGAACAAAGGGAACTACCAGAAAATATATTGGTTGCCCCTAATAAAATTTATTTAGACAGTTTATTCTCATAAAAAATAGAGATTGAATTTTGTACAAGAGCCTGCCAAGGGGCGATGCACAGGGAAATCATTTTTTTTCTTTCTTCTTTCTCCCCTTCTCCTTTTGAACGAAGCACAAAGGCCAAGGAAGCAGACTGAGCCAGAGAACTTTGTAGTGTTTTGAGAAGTCGGCTTTCTGAGAGGTATAGATTTAAATATATAAACCCTTGATGGCTAATTATGTAAACTACAAAATCGGTGTGTGTTTTTTTTTTCTCCTGCTTTGCCATCCTAGTACAGAGCAAGATTTAGACTGGATGGGCAGCAAGTGTTTCAACGATGGATATATGCCGATGTAGATTTGTACTTCTTGATTCCCACCCCACCCCCCTCTCACTGGTATATCTGCATTTATTGTGAGTCCGTTGTAGACTCAGAGAGACATTCAGAATAAAAATGTATACCAGGTGCTCTTTGAAGAACCGGGTGTTTTGTGCCCAGCACCCTAATTGCTTTTTCCACTTATGGAAACCTTGCGTGTTTATTAAATGCAACTTGGGGCTGCTTGGCTTGTTTGTAAACTGCTCTCTTTTCTTTGCAGACAGTGGGCTGAAATATGGCGTGTAGTTATTCACATTCCTGCTATTAAATGCTGAATTGTAACATTGTTCCCTTTAATGAGCAGCGCCTCCCTCAATAATTAACGATCTCACATTTTCCTATTTTCTTGCCTGATGAAAAGAATCAATTTTAATTCGTGGTAAATTACCGCCATGCTTTTGGGTATTATTTGCTTACAGAAAACAAATCAAGTGACTTGAACACTCCTGTTTACTTTTCCAGATATGCAATAACCCAGACGCCATGGCAAATCAGATCTTGTTTCTCAGGCCTCACTTAGAGCCTCAAAAAGAATAAAGGCTGAGGACAGACCTCGAGGGAAAAACAGGGAGCCCTCAAGTTCACTTCGCTGGAAACAATGGTGACCACTTTTGCCCTTCTCTGGCTCCAGCTGCCAGAACCGATGCTCGCCCCTATCCCTACCCCGACCCCTTCCCGGTCCCAGACGAGAGTCAGTGGTCTACACTAGAGTTTGGGACTGCTTAATGTTTGGCTCATTTGGGGGAGTCGTATAGAGGGTGGGGTGGGTGAAGGAAGAAATCTGGGAGGGCAGCCAAGTCTCTGGGAAGGGGTGACAGGCGCTTCCACACTTCCCTGCATAAAAGAACTCTCCGGAGGCTCCCACTAAAAGAGACCACGGCCAACCACGCGGTGGGTGAGTGCTCCTGCCGCCGAGAGAGCCCCCGCCCGCCCGCTTCCTGGCGGCGGTCGGCTCTCCCGGGCTGAGGGAGCGCTGGTCACCTCTAGCCACACAGGCCTGCCCCGGGCCCCCGCCAGCATTGTGCCCAGGCTCGCCAGGCCCGGGGCACACTCTCCAGGCTGCTCTAAGCTAGAGCTGTCCCCTGGTTGTTGTCGCCGCGGGAGCCCGTGGCCTCAAAATCTCGGTGCCCGAAGGACCCGGGCTCCCCAGCCTGGGAGTTAAAAGCCAGGGGTTCACACTCCCCGCATTTTTTTTTTTAAGCGCAGGGAGCCGGGGCTGCGGGTGCCCGAGGCGAGGACTGGGGCGCCGAGTGTGCGCATCCAGGCCAGCTCACCCGCACCGCGGGAGGTGCTGCGGGCCGCGGCGGAATAAAAAACGAAATCACCCCCAAACGGTCTGATTTTCTCTCCTTCCCGGATGTCTGTGGCGATACCCGAGCTCCATATATTTTTCTTTTCCACAATAAAGTGTCCCGTCTATTCGAGTTTGCAAACGACAACCACGTCGTCTTCGAGGGCTGGGCGTGCGGGCTTTTAAACCGCTGCCCGCGGACAGCCAGCACCCGCGGCCTCAACGCGAGCCAGCCAGGGACGGATCCGTCCCCACCTCCCTGACTGCGTGTCTACCTTTTTTTTTTTTTTTAGCCTCTAGCCCTGTAATTTTAATGGCTCCAATTAGCCACACGGAACATAATAAGTGACATGGAGATTTTGTTTGTATGTGTTAAGTTCGCTGCTTTTCTGATTTCTATTTACTCAGGATAAATAATCATATATCAGTTATTCAGTTAGGTGACAGGGCTAGTAATTGGAATAAAAAGAAAAAACATCTCATCCTTATCTCTTTCTATAACTAGATATAGCGCTAATAAGACTGCATCAATCTTATCTAGCAAATAAATAAAATAGACAAACAAACAAATTCGTCTCCAACAAGTTAATGCGGTGTATCTGAGTGGAAAGTAGATATTTTCACGCAATCTGGAGATGAGGAGTGACTTTTAATAAAATCACGAGAAAAACAAATGTAATTCTGTAAGCCATTTCTTGGAGCTGCTGGGGCCCGCCTCCTCCCCCTAGCTCCACCGCCCCCACCTTCCTCCTTTCAGGCCCAGTTCTGGACTGGCCGGGCTGGGCTGGTCCCGCCACTGGACCTGGGGCGGGGGTGAGGGTGGGGGATGGTATCATTGTGTGGGTGGTGCGCCTCTCTCTCTCACAGAAGTTCCTCTTTCCCTGTCTCTTCCACCTTTCTTTACCGTCTGGCCCTGGCTCTTCCTTTTCCCTCCTTCCTCTCTTTTTCTCTTCCCCCTCTCTCTCCCTCTTCCCTCTTTCTCCTTCTCCTCCTCCCTCTGTTCGGCCTCGTCCTCTTCCCACTCCCTCCGCTCCTTCTCTTTCCCTTCTTCCCCTCTCGGCCTCTGTCCTTTGTCTCTTCTTTGGCCTTTTCTTCTCCTTTCCCGTTCTCTCTCCCCTCACCTCTGTTTCCCTTCCTCTCTTCTTCCTCCTCCCTCCCCCACCGTCCCTCTCCGCACCCCTTCCCTCGGCCCTCCCCGCAGCCCGGGTGCGGCTAATTCCGGGCGTCTATATTCACTCAATTAGAGAAATCTACAGAGAAGATCGATCTTCCATCTGCAGACATGCCAGCTTAACAAATTAGATTCTTGTTTCGTGCAGGTGATTTGGTGACAGTTGGGGAATTAGAAGTAATAAGTTGTTGTGTTTGAGCCTGGGCCCCCACCGCACGCTCGCGCCCCTCCCGGCCCGCATAGACCCCCGCACCCCGCACCACCCCCGGCCGCGCCCGCGGCCCCGGCCCCCCTCCCCGGCGCCCCCCTCCCGGCCGGCCCGCGCCCGCCGCCGCCGCCGCCGCATCCCCCGCCGTAATTAGTGCTGCTGCCCTCCATGTGGGCTCGATTAAACCGTGATTTAGCCGAAAGAAATATAATTATGGCTGCAAATAAAATAATCAGCATTGAAGAGCGATTTCCTTAATGAGATGGAGCGGTTGCACGTCACGGAGTAAAGGGGTCTCATTAAGAGGTGGTAATGAGGCTTGGGTGGATGGTGCGCCACCGAGTAGCCCCACTCGGCGGCGGGCCGGCCCGCCCTTCCCCGCCCCGGCGCGGCGGTCCCGCGGTCCCGGAGGGTCCTCTCCCCCCCCCCACGCCCGCCCTACCCCCAGGGGGCGCCGCGCCAGCTGCCTGCCTCGCCCCTGCAGCGGGCGGGCCGTCGGGCGGGGCTGGGCGGACGGACGGACGGACGGACGGGCGGAAGGGGAGCGGGCGGCGGGCTGCGCTGCGGCCGGTCAGCCGCTGCAGGGCCCGCTCGGCGCCGGGAGCCGGGCTCGCGCCGACAGGGGGAGGGCGTCGTCCGCTGGAGGAGCGGGTCCGAGGCTGGAGCTCCGCCCGGCGGGCCTGATCCCCGGCACCGGCACCGGCACCGGAGGAAGCCCGTGGGCCGGACCGGGAGGGAATGTTACACCAGCGGGTGGGGGTGCGAGCGGCCGGGGCTCCGCCGCGGAGGCGGCGTCCGCGCGTGGACAGCGCTGGTCTCCACCCGGGCTCCGAGCCCTGGAGGGGGGCGTGAGGGTTCTCATCCTCCTCCGGCACTGCCCAAACTTTATTGAAGTCCCAGGGAGGCAAAAACTCCGTGTGACCACCCCCTACACAGAGTCTGGAATCAATAAATACTCCGAAGATGTCCAGTTACTGGGTCCAGGACAACCTATGAGTCCCTTCTTGACACCAAGGTGTGTACACTGCCTGTTCCTCATGTCCAGGTGTGGCGACAACTCACAGTTTATTTCTAATTAGATGGTTAACCTGCTCCTTGAATCAGTTCTATCCACATGAGGTGACTAAATAGGCTGACACACTTTCCCCTTTTCAATCAGTATATGTGGAGCACCTACTATGTGCTAGGCACTGGGCTGGGCACCGAGGAGGGAGAGGTTCACAGCGGGACAAGATCCTGGGCCTAGCGTGGGACTTAAGAGTCCACCATGTCCGGTATTGGGTTTTCTACCAGGCTGGACCTTGGCCACCAGCCATTTTGCAGCCCGTGGGAGGCAGGGAGAAATCTGAGAAGTGGCTCGGTTTGTTTTAGTGTGATCCGACCCTCCCATCTTCTAAATCTTTGCCCACCCAACAACAAGGGATCCTGAGGAAGAGAGTAATTTGATAAATTAACTTTCGTAAGTGTTGGGAGTTAATGCCCTTCATAGGATGTACCTATTTAAATGAGGACAGCAAGGAGAAGCACCTTGCCTAGATAAATGATTTTTCCATAGCCTTCTGGTAGTGGGAGGCTTGAGAGAAGAGGATTTGAGGTTAAATAACTACTACCCACACTTACTGCTTCCCTAATCAGCCCCACGAGCTCAGATGGAAACTCCTACATTCAAAAGAAAACTTTATCTTGGGGAGTCATAGATGCTATTGAGAACCTGGTGAAGGCTCTGGACCTCCTCCCATTAACATGGATTTATTTGCAAATAACTTCAGGGTGCTCAGGCCCCCTACAAGCCCCAGTTTATGAAAGAGTGGTATCTAGGTGAAACGTTAATATTTGTGATCAAGAGTTTCAGAGAAGAAATAATGCAAATCTCCAGAGGAGTTCTACCAGTAAATTTGAATCTAGGGTCAAGAATAAAAAAATAAACTATTAAACCATTAAATACCAAGAAAACAACTGACTAAAAGATGCATGCAGTCTAACAAATTTATAACAAATTAATATACTTCATCTGACCCAATATATAGGTTGATATTAATCTAAATCTATATAAAAAATTTCCATGTTGCAGAGAGTTGTCAAGAAACTTACTTTGGCCCTAGCCCAGTAGGCAAACTCATTAGTCAACAGAGCCAAATATCAACAGTACAACGATTGAAATTTGTTTTGAGAGCCAAATTTTTTAAGCTTAAACTTCTTCTGATGCCACTTCTTCAAAATAGACTAGCCCAGACCGAGGTATTTTGTGAAAGAGCCACATTCAAGGGGCCAAAGAGCCCCATGTGGCTCACGAGCCATGGTTTGCCAACCACGGCCCTAGCTGTTTTGCTCAGTGGATAGAGCGTCAGCATGGGGACCAACAGGTCCCATGTTCAGTACCCAGTTAAGGGCATATACCTCGGTTGCAGACTTTTCCCCGGCCCAGGCCCTGGGCAGGGCATGTGCAGGAGTCAACCTATCAAGGAGTTTCTCTCACATCAATGTTTCTTTCTGTCTTTTCCTCTCTCTTCCACTCTCTCAAAATCAATGGAAAAGTATTCTGGGTGAGGATTAAAAAAAAAAAAAAAGCAAGCAAGAAAAAAGAAAAGAAACGAAACCTACTCTGTTGCTGGGCAGCTCTTGCCCCATCCACAAGACCTGAGCAGGGTGGCACTTTAGCTACTGTGGTGGGGTAGGGTGCGGAGCAACTTTACACAAAGCTGTGTCATAAATATGACAGACATTGCCCTGGATGGAGGAGCAAATGAATGTGATTAAAATTCACAACTGGGACCACAGGGAGTGAAGAGTGATTAAAAGTCTGCCTTAAGCTCTCTAAAGCTCCCAAATCCAGAGCTTAAACTAATTCTCTATTCACTCCCCAAAGGCATTTTACACATTAGAGCCTGAAACCAAGCAACAGACCTACCTTCTTCACCCTCTGACACTTTCTCAAGAGGCTAACATAAGGAACCAGAGAGTTTTTTCCTGGGCAGAAGATAGTTCTTTACTGGCTGCTTTAGAACAAAATTTATTCTACCCATCTTTCTTCATTTTCTAGAGTCCCCCAACTCACCCATTAGGAGGGATATTTATTTTTTCCATATATATTTTTTCCTGGCATAATTTTTTTCACTCCCATGAAGCCACTA
Organism: Lasiurus cinereus; assembly: GCA_011751065.1. Taxonomy (NCBI): domain Eukaryota; kingdom Metazoa; phylum Chordata; class Mammalia; order Chiroptera; family Vespertilionidae; genus Lasiurus; species Lasiurus cinereus. Next base: position 40,216,665 of record JAAGEH010002531.1, on the reverse strand, counting down.
CATTTGGGAGGAGAGTATTAGATAGAAAACATACAGGTGAGGCAAAAATAGGTTTACACTTGTGAGTACATGAAACACAATTTATTCTTATACTAGAGGCCCGGTGCATGAAATTCGTGCACTGGGGAGGAGGAGTGTCCCTCAGCCCAGCCTGCATCATCTTCAATCTGGGACCCCTCAGAGAATGTCCGACTTCCGGTTGGGATCAGGCCTAAACTGGCAGTCAGACATCCCTCTCAAAATCCAGGACTGCTGGTTCCCAACCTCTTGCCTGCCTGCCAACCTGATCACCTCCTAATCAGTCCCCTGCTAGCCTGATTGACACCTAACTGCTCCCCTGCTGGCTGGGTAACCCTCAACTGCCTTCCCCTGTAGGCCTAGTTGCCTCTAACTACCTTTTCCTGCAGGCCCAGTCGCCCCAACTGCCTCCCCCTCCCCCCTGCAGGCCTGGTCACCCTTCCCCTGCTGGTCTGGTCATCCCCAACTACCCTCCCCTGCAGGTCTGGAGGAGTAAATAGGTCTGCAAAGATTTGGGGCACCCACCCGGCACAGTGGGGAACTTCTGCTGCTTAGGCACTTACAGATCTACAGGAGCTGCTTTAGGGGCTACCTGCATCAGGCCTGGTTAAAACTTTACCCCTGCATGGACACCCCAAACTTCTGTTATAGATTAGAACCAAGCCCCAGGGGCCAATCCTGTTGTTTGCAGAATCACTGTGATCCGTAATATAACTTCTCAGCAAGAACATGGGATGGAAATTAAAAGTGCAAATTGCAAATATCTCCATAGTTCTCATTGAAATAGCACTTCCTATATTCCAGCTCTGTATGAAGCTCAGTAAGTCTCACCTCAACCTCATGAGGGGGCTACTCTGATTACCTCCATTTTACAGATCATAGTGGGGAATCTCTGCAAGTAGTGTGTCTTTTAGTAAGAGTTAACAACAACTTAATGCTTGATGGGACTTTCATCACAATCCTGGAGATTTCTATTAAACTAGGCATGTTTATTTACAAAGTGGAAACAGACAAGGGTCCAAGGCAGAGGGCACTTGCTTGCCCAAATATAAAGCAGGGGACGGGTACTGTAGGTAGTTCCTGAAAAATGAATATTAAAACAAGCTTTCCTTCATGTAGAGACAAGCTGGGAATCAGGGAATGAGGGCTGTGTTCAAAGTGCCAGAGAAATTTTGGCTAAACCATTGAGACAAGAGCAAGAAAGTTAGTAGGTATCTCGGACTTTGTAACCTAAGAAGTTTATACATTTCTCATATATATTTCTTCTCTTGACATCTGTAGTAAACTCTTTAAAAGCTCTTTTATTAATTTTAGAGAGAAACATCAATGTGAGAGAGAAGCATTAATCAGTTGCACCTGAACCAGGAATCGAACACACGACTCCAGTACGTGCCATTAGCTCTTAACTAAGGGGAACCCTGGTCAAGATTTTGATCTTTGCTTGATCCAGAATAATTAAGAGGGTAGCAGCAACTCAAGTGAAAGGACGAAGAAGATGAGACTTGTGATTACTCCTCAAGGGACAGGGCTGTGCCATGAAAGCACCCCTTTGAGATTCTCAAGGTCTGTTTTCAATTCGGGCTCTGTGGCTAAAAAGGTAAATGGAGAATACTGAATCAGCCCATCAGTCTACCAGTAAGTTGTTCTTTTTCTCCTTCTGAAATTTGGTGTAGGGCTTGTGATAGATTGAGAATTGTCTGCCCCACATAGGAACTGCACATGGGTACTCAAGCCACTTGCAGATTACCATATGGTCAGCTTGAGATGGGGAACTCTTGATTTTTATATTTTGTTAACATTGTTCTTTATCATCACTAGATGATCTGGGCTGTCAAAGAACTGCAAGTTTTCTATCTCCCTGGAGAGCCAAAGGATCTGGAAGAAGGGAAATTTATTAATCTCAAGAAAAGACTGGAGACCCAATTTTAGAAGAGAAAGGAGGATGGTGGTGGAATAATGGAGTAACCAGCACCAAGCCTGCTAGGCCATGCCTTGGCAGAGTACCATGTCTGCCGTTGTTTCCATAATTCTCACCACACACACACACACACACACACACACACACACACAAACACATACCCCTTCTCCTCACCCTACCTATATGATCCATTGTTTATCTCCCTAACCCCCTTTGGTGTACTACACACCAGCCACCTATGCATCATGAAAATTCATAAAAGAAATACCCATCCTAATTCAAGGCTTTACACATGCTGTTTTCTTTCCCCTAAATGCTCTTCATTCTTCACATGGCTTCTTCTCAGTTTTCCAGATCTCAGTTTAAAGCTCCTCCTGTCCCCCTACCTCCAAAAGGTTGTCTTTACTCCCTCTAAATAGACCCAGTGATTACCTTCCAACCCAGCACCTTGTTACTGCCCCACAGTGTTAATAACTGAGTTAATTAAGCAAGTGCTTGTTTGTTGTTTGACTCTCCCATTATAAGGTAAGCTACCTAAGGGCAGGGAAACATCTGTTTTGTGCGCAGAATACAATAAGTGCTTAATATGTATTGACTAGTTGCTCAAGTCAAATCATCTTTTTATATTAACCCCACATCCAATGCAGTAGGCCTTCTTGGCTCTAATTTCAAATGTATCCCCAAATCTGCCCCCATTTCTTGCCACAGTCACTGCCACAGACCCAACTACCACTGGCTGGCACCTTGAATAACATCCTCCTCCTCCTTTACCTCTGCCCTGGCTGCCTTCAAGCTACTCTCCCCATAGCAGGCTGGTTATGTCACACTTTTGCCGTAAACTTCTTATCACACATAATCAACTCTAAAGCCCTTGTCATAACTTAGAAGGCCCATGTGACAGGCATCTGTTCCCTTTTGGATCACATCTCCAAACACTCTCCCCTCTCCCACTTTTTTCCAGACACACTGGCCTCTTTCCTACTGCTCCAAATCCCAGGCACCCCCAGGGGCTTCCTATTGGCTTTTCTTTCTGTCTGAAAGGCTCTCTTGCTACCCCTGTGAAAGCCCTTCCCTAAAAAGTCTATTACATACGGATTCCCGCCTGCTCTGCCACAGACTATTCCATACAAACTATCTTTTTAATTTTAAATTTGTTCAATTATAAACACATTTCATACTGTATTTTTTAAAAAATATATTATTTTGTGAATAAATAGTGATGTGGTTCAAAATTCTAAAATTAGACAGAAAGGGAGAAAAGTCTCTTACTCCTGTCCCAAAGCTACCCAGCTCCTCTCCACACAGGTGACAAAAATTGCTATCTTTTGTGTATGCTCCCTGATAAAGTGTAAGCATGCAAACAAAAATTTACATGTATGTGTATCTATAGGTTTATCCTTTTTAAACCTTTTTATATGCCTATACTATGTATGTATGTGTCACCTATCTGTCTTTTTATATGCTTTTTTTATCAAATGGTAGCATACTTGAAAATGGACACAAAACTTGAGCCAAATTAAGCAGAGACAAGGTTGAATCATATATAATGTCAGCAGTATGGAGAGAGCAGCAGGTCATCCTGTAAATTCTGCTCTAACCTCCCCTATTATCTGGCTAATTATCTATATATATAAAAGGCTAATATGCAAAGTGTCCCCTGGGGAGTTCGACCTACTAGGTGTTCAATTGATCACTATGACATGTGCTGACCACCAGGGGGCAACACAGAATGAAGGAAGGCCCCAGCTGGTGGCTGGAAGACCTTGATCAGCCCTGATTGCTGGCCAGGCCTAGGGACCCTACTCGTGCACGAATATCCTCTAGTATATGGATAAGGGAGATATGCAAGGGAGAGTGGGGCAGGATAAGGGCTGCAGGGTTCATGGTCTGTGTGTCTCCTTCCAGGAACTTGAAGACTGATAACAAGGTAGTTAATTTTCTTTTTAAAATATTTTTTTCATTGATTTCAGAGAGTAAAGGAGAGTGAGAGTGAGATAGAAACATCAATGAGAAGAGAGAATCATCATTCAGCTGCCTCCTGTATGCCCCCAACTGGGGCATACAGCCACAACCTGGTCATGTGCCCTGACCAGGAATTGAACCATGACCTCCTGGTTCACAGGTCGATGCTCAAACACTGAGTCACATTGGCCATTTTCTATGATGTTAAAAACAGTTCTGCCATTTCTGTGACCAGAGAATGATCAACATTCCTGAGGCAAATTCCTAGAGGGGGACAGGGTTCAGGTATAGCAGCCAAATCAAAGCATCTCCTGTCCTTTGTTCTCAAAAAGTATTTTCTTTTCTGAGTAATGTACCCATCTGGGCTCTGAGGCATCTTTTATCTTTTTATAGCCTTGTTTTTCTCCTTGCAACACATCCTCCAGTTTCCCAGGCCTGTAAGAAAACCTCTTATCTATAACTAGTATGGTGAATAATCATTAAATAATCATAGTCCTATTCTTGTTGTACGCTCTTCTCTCTATCATATATACTATCTCATACTTTGTTTTTTCTTTTCTTCTTTTGAACTTAACAGCTTAATTTATATAGCTTTTTATATTCTATTTTTTAAATTTTAATAAGTCTTTATTGTTCAGATTATTCCAATTGTTCCTCTTTTCCCCCCCATTACTCTCCTCCGCTTGGTTCCCACCCCTCCCTCTGTCCTTACCTCCCCCACATTGTCCTCATCCATAGGTGTACGATTTTTGTCCAGTCTTTCCCTGCACCCCCCACTCTTCTTTCCCCCTGAGAATTATCAGCCCACTCCCTTTCTATGCCCCTAATTCTATTATATTCACCAGTTTATTCTGTTCATCAGATTTTCAATTCATTTGATTTTTAGATTCATTTTTTGATAGATATGTATTTGTTGTTCATAATTTTTACCTTTGCCATTTTCTTCTTCCTCTTCTTAAAGAATACCTTTCAGCATTTCATATAATACTGGTTTGGTGATGATGAACTCCTTGAGTTCTTATCTGTGAAGCTCTTTATCTGCCCATCAATTTTGAATGATAGCTTTGCTGGGTAGAGTAATCTTGGTTGTAGGTTCTTGCTATTCATCACATTGAATATTTCTTGCCACTCAGTCTGGCTTGCATAGTTTCTGTTGAGAAATCAGCTGACAGTTGAACGAGTGCTCCCCTGTAGGTAATTAACTGTTTTTCTCTTGCTGCTTTTAATATTCTCTCTTTGTCTTTTTCTCTTGGTATTTTAATTATGATGTGTCTTGGTGTGGTCCTCTTTGGATTCCTTTTGTTTGGGGTTCTGTGAGCTTCCTGGACTTATAAGTCTATTTCTTTTACCAGGTTGGAGAAGTTTTTAGTTATTATTTCTTCAAGTAGGTTTTCAGTATCTTGCTCTCTCTCTTCTTCTGGCACCTCCATAATTCTGATGTTGGTATGCTTGAAGTTGTCCCAGAGGTTCCTTACACTATCTTCACATTTTTAAATTCTTTTTTCTTTTTTCTTTTCCAGTGGAGTGTTTTTTGCTTCTTTGTATTTCAAATCTTTTTTTAAAAATATATTTTATTGATTTTTTTACAGAGAAGAAGGGAGAGAGATAGAAAGTCAGAAACATCAATGAGAGAGAGACATTGATCAGCCGCCTCCTGCACGCCCCACACTGGAGATGTGCCAGCAAGCAAGGTACATGCCCCCAACCGGAATCGAACTTGGGACCTTTCAGTCCACAAGCTGACACTCTATCCACTGAGCCAAACCTGTCTCGGCTGTATTTCAAATCTTTAACGTGATTCTTGGAGTCCTCTAGTCTGCTGTTAGGTTTCTGTATAATATTTTTTATTTTAGTCAGTGTATGTTTAATTTCAAGTTGGTTCTTTTTCATCTCCTCTTGGCTCTCGCTAAATTTATCCATTTTTTCTAGGAAATTCTTAAAAAACCTTGAACTCTATATCCAGTCATTTGTTTACCTCCATTTTTTTCATTTGTGATCTGTTTTTTAGTCTCTGCATATTCACTGCTTCCCTGAGTTGGTAGAGTAGCTTTGTGTGCTAGCTGTCCTATGTGGTCCAGTAAGCTCTGCCTCCCCAGTTACCTGAGGTGGACACTCTTGGTGCACCCCTTTGTGAACTGTGTGGACAGTCTTGTAGTTAAGTCTTGGTTGTTTGGTAGCACTGCAGCGGATTGACCTCCCAGCCAATTGGTTGTGAGGATCAGTTGTGTCTGTGCATGTGGGCTTGCCTCCAGACCTCTGCCTTTCGCACGCGAGTGGGAGCTTCCGGAACTCTGCCTTTTGGTTCCCCGGAGTTTCTGTGTACCCTAGGGACCTGTATGAATCTGGGTCCCCAGGGTCTCACCCAAAACTGGGGTTCAGTGCAGTTGGACATGGATTTCAGTGCTGCTGTGAGGTTCTGTTTTCCTCCCGCTAGAAGAAGCCAGGCATAATCAGCAGTCAGCGCTCTGTGTGTGCACTTTCGCAAGCTCCCAGACTTCTGTCTTTCACAGCTCCCCTAAGTTTCCGTGCACTCCTTCCTTTTCACAACAGTCCAGATTCCCCCTGTGAGTCTCACCTGGAGCTGGGGTTTAGTGCAGTTGGGATTTTCCTTCTCTCTCCCTAGAGGAAGCTAGCCATACCCTCCTCTGCTCGTCATCTCCACGAATGTGTCTCCATACCTTACCTTTTTACAGCTCCTCTGAATCTTTGTAGCACCTCTCTTTACTTCTAGTTGTAGAATTTTCACTTAGCCAGCTTTCCTGTGGTTCTGGATGATGTCTGTTCTGTCTTTTAGCTGTAGTTTTGAAATTGTTGTGCGAGGCAGCAGCTTAGGTGTTCACCTATGCCACCGTCTTGGTTTCTCCCCCATATTCTATCTAATAAAAGAGAAACATGCAAATTGACTATACCTATGCAAAGCCCACTAGCCACACCCACCGGCCAATCAGGAGTGAGTATGCAAATTAACCCAACCAAGATGGCAGTTGATTTGCATATCCAGCACAGAGCGAAGACTGAAGGCAGTTTAGAAGGAAGCCACACACTGAAGAAAGGAGCAAAACTGCAGAGAAGCAAGCAAGGAGAGCGGGGGAGATGGGAGGGAAGCAGACAGGGTGGCTGAGAAGGGAAGGAAGCAGGTGGGGTGATGGAGACCGCCGCAGCAGGAAGCCCTATTCTTGTAGGAATCTTCCTGCAACAGGCCTCTAGTCAGTATATAAAGAGTTTTATTATTCTTTTCTGCAGCTGCATATTATTCCTTAGCATGGATGTCTCATAATTTACTTAACTCATCCCCTATTGATGAACATTTAGGTTATTTCCAGTCTTTTGCCATTAGAAATGATATTGCATCATTTTTCACACATGCAAATATATTCATAAACCAAATTCCTAGAGTGAGAGGCAGCACTGGGACAAAGTGTTTGTGGCAAATTGTTATCCACAGAATTTGTGCCAATTTACATTATTGTATAAGAATAGCTGGCCTGGCTGGATGGCTCAGTTGGTTGGAGCATCAGCCCATACAGCAAAAAGTTGCAGGTTCAATTTCCTGTCAGGACACATGCCCAGGTTGTGGGCTAAATCCCCAGTAGGGGATTTGCAGGAGGCAGCTGATTAATGATTCTCTCTCATCATGTTTCTATCTCTCTCCCTCTCCCTTACTCTCTGAAATCAATAAAAAGATATTTTAAAAAAATAAATGAAAAGAGCATGATGACTATCTATTGTTCTTTAGCGTGGTGTTGCCAAGATCCCTGGACTTCCCTCTCAAAGATAGGCTATATTAACAAATTCCTTGCTGCAAGCTTCTCTGTTTAGAAGCTCAACTTGATTGATCTTCTGACATATTGTCTCTATAGATAAATTGGGGAGAAACTTCTCTCTTTGTAATTCATCTAAAGGGAAAGAAATTTATGAATGGATATCACCATAGGGCCACAATAACAGGGAAATTAAGAAATCAGAATTCTCTTCCCTTAGCAGTGGAAACAGACCTTTGGTTGTCATGCAGGGGCTTGACCAATCTCTGGAGTCCAATACTGTTTATGTTGAAGAGTAGGTAATATAGACTACTACTTAATATTGTGAATTATAAATAAAGGGAGAGAAACCCTGAGGTTACTATCTTTCTTTTGGGTCCAAGGTCCATCTCATTGTGATCAAAAGAATAAAAGTGCTGTCTAGCTAGAGGAGTCATTGCTAATCATGGCAAGTTCTAAAATAACTGTGTGTTTTGAGTGGCATCTAGCACTCAACAGGCACTTAATAAATATTCACTAATAACATTAGGCCACTCAGCACCAAGCAAGAAGAGAAGGCTACTTTTTGTTGTTGTTTTATACTTGGGTAATTGATAAAAAATAATTGCAAAGCTTTAAATGTTTGGTAGTGATTAGCTAAAACCATCACCTCTAAGCCCTTCCCACTTTGATAAACTCATTCCCATGAAAATACTCAGAACCTGAGGAACAGCAGGGAAAGAAGCCAATAAAAGCAGCTCAAAGAGTTTTACATTATCTCCATAAGCTATCTAATCTAGCCATTTTGAATGATCTATGTAAATTAATTACACTTTTTAATTAGGTGGTCTTTTAGCTTGCATATTGAAGTTTACCACTAATTACTGCGAGGCAGGAGGTCACTTGATTGGTATGGGAAACAAGAGGCCTTTATTTCATTGAACTGAAACACAGAACAGTTAATGCTTAGGGTGGAAAACTGTAAAATTTATGCCAGTTCTTAAAATTCACACTGTGCAGCTCTTGTTCATTTTTCCCCCCCTGATTCAAATCCCCTTCTATGGCTCACTGGGGGTTTTTCTTTATAAATATCAGAATGATTTCTAAATACCCATTGACTCAAAACTATTATAATACAGCAGCCCAGAAGCCTAAATTTTGCATCCCGAATACTAGGGGGAGAAAAACCCACCCTTTTGATATTAGTCACATTAAATGCCGTTTAATTGCCAGTGCAGCTGTTTCCAGATGTGACTTTATTTTTTTTCTGCCAGCCAGTCTGTGATTTTCATAATTCATCGTCTTAAAAAACACAGTAATAACAATAATAAATCCCACAAAAGCTAAAGCTATACTTTATGCCAAGCAGAACAAAGTAATCTTTAATAAAAATATGTAAGTCATTGTAATGAACAGACTACATTTAATATCCTTAAAATATTTCTAAATGACATTTTATGGCTCTTTCCCTCATCTAATCTTGTGCCATGCACCAGGATCCCAAATCTCCATTCTTTTTCCACATTTTAGTGACCCATGCTGCTCAACAGTGGATCAGTGGGTGGGGAGCTATGCAAGAAGCATTTGCTGATTTAATGCAATGCTTAGAAAAATCAGGATTGCTAATTAAAAGCCACAGAGTGAATAAAAGTCTTGACCCAGAGGAATTCTCCTATCTGCCACTCAGAAGGGCCCTCATTTTCATGCTGGTACACACACATCATCACAGTCCTGGGAGATCAGTTAATCTACTGCTGGTGGCGTTTCCTCCTGGGCCAACGGCTATGCTTCTGTGAGATGACCTGCCCCACCTCCCCAAAAGACATGGGCTTATTATTCTGGTCTCTCCATCCAGCTTTGCATTTTCAAATCACTTCAGACAGGGCAGTGTAATCAGAAGGTCACCAGCTTGAACATCAGGAGGCTTGTGCTGCACCTGGTTCTCTGCACAGAGAACGGGATGACTATGGTCAGCCCCTTCACTTCCCTGGTGGCTCCCACTTCCCTTATCTGTGAAATAAGAAACCATTTGTATCCATGCTCTCAAGTTCCTTCCACTTCCAATAGCTTCCAAGACTGCCACTGCTGAAGCTTTCATCACATTTAATGCACTGTGTATTTATCTACACAGATATAGAAAGCTCTTAACAGTCAGGAATCAGATTTTACTCCCTTTCTTGATCCCCAGCACCTATAGACTGAACATTGTAAAAGTGTAACAAATATTTATTGAACTAATGGGACTGTAAAAATCAAGACTGTGAAGTACTACATTTCATTAACAATAATAGTAGTAGCTGCAGCAAACTTTTTCTTCTGAGCACATACTATATGCTGGGCATTGTGCTAAATACTTCATATGGTTTGTCTCATTTCATTGAAGGAGATGAGCTCCTATTTCCTTTTCCTCCCTGTGGCAGCCATTGCTAAACATAATCCATTCACATATGGTTTTGTCTCTACCAGTAGAACCTAAATTTTGCGTGGGGCAGCAACGTAAATGTTAGAAACAATGACCTCCCATAGATACCCTTGCTTTTGGGGGTAAGCCATATGGCCCAGTTTTGGCCAATGAGATGTAAGTAGAAATCTATTGGGTAGAATTTCCAGGAAAGCTTTTATCTCCCAGATAAAAAGTGGAAATGTCTGTTAAAATTTGTTGTCATTTCACCTTCTGTTGTTTCCTGCTTGGCACTTGGACTCAATGGGTGCAGGCAGGTGTATCAATTGTCTTGTTAACCTGTGGACAAAGCCACAGGTAACGTCTGGAAGAACAGAAAGTGATATGGAGCCTGGACCTTTGGTGGCTTTCTTCAGTGACTATTATCAGCCCTATGTCGTGCCTCCCGACTTCTGGTTATATGAAAAAGCTAAATATCCTAATATATACCTTGCCTACATTCTATCCTTAACAACACTATAATGGGTGTTTTCCCCACATGGAGTACTCCTGACGTTTGTTTTTATAAGTTCTGGCCTACTCACCCTCCTCCCATTAAGAGCCATGTCACTCCTGCCTCATCACATGCTTCTTTATGAGTCTCTACACCTCAACTTTTGTTTGACCACTTCTTTATTAACTATATTTCTCATTTTCTGTACTTTTGATGCTTTGGCATATGGGGTCTAGCTGACTAGGGAAAAACTTCCCCAATTCTTAGAAACAGCAAACAACTCACCAAGAGATGTGACTTTCAAATGCAAACTAACCAATCCAGAGCCCTTACTCTGAACCACCTCCTTTATGTAGCTTTTACACCATAGGAAGCAACATTCCTTTACTTTAGTCACCCCAGGCCCAGACTGGACAACTATGGATCACCCCTACAGCCCAGAACCTCCAGAAATTATTTATGTTAGTTAATCCTACTCAGCTGCTTACCCCACCTCACCCTTTCCTTCCCACAAAACAACAACAACAACAACAACAACAACAAAAACAACAATAAAGTTTGATGCCCATGCTTTCTCCTCATTCCTTTTGCCCTGGGTTTTCCCTATGTTGCCCTACAAGGTGTGACATGTCCTTTCTTGGGAACTGTAAGCAACACACTATCTTATCAATGGCAATTGCCTTTTGATCTGTTGGCCTCACCATACCCAAATAAAACGAAAATCCCAGGTACATTTTAAACAATTTCTAGGAACATTACCCTACATTCTTTGTTCATCTTCTCATGCCCCATAGGCCAAGATATATGCAGCTAAAATAGGAAGAAGGTACTGTTTTGTGTTTTTTTTTAATATATTTTATTGATTTTTTTACGGAGAGGAAGAGAGAGGGATAGAGAGCCAGAAACATCGATGAGAGAGAAAGATCGACCAGCTGCCTCCTGCACACCCCCAACTGGGAATGTGCCTGTAACCAGAGTACATGCCCTTGACTGGAATCGAACCTGGTACCCTTCAGTCTGTAGGCTGGCAATCTTTCCATTGAGCCAAACTGATTAGGGCAAGAAGGTACTGTTTTTACTGCACTTACTATTCTTATTCTATCTTTAATATTGTATTTGGTTACCATTGCCAACCATCTACAGTAATCTACACTAATAAAAGAGAAACATGCAAATTAACCATTACTCTGCTATACCACCAAGCCACTCCCACCAGCCAATCAGGAGTGAGTATGCAAATTAACCCAACCAAGATGGCTACAGCCACAGAGCAAGCAGGAGGTTTAGGTTTCCTTGGCAATGGAAGAAGTCAAGCTTTCTGCCTGCCCAGGCCTGCCCTGGCCTCTGCTCAAGGCTACAAAGTTTCAATTATAGAAGATAAATAAATCCCAGATACCAGGGCCTCCACTTGGGTCGCCAGGGGGTGTAGTCAGCCTGCAAACCACCATAGGTCCCTCGCCCAGGCCACCCCATGCCCCAAGGGAACCCTCACCCTGATCCTGGACACCCTTCAGGGCAAACCAACCAGCCCCCACCCATGCACCAGGCCTCTATCTATCTAATAAAAGAGTAATATGCAAATTGACTGTTACTCCACACACAAGACAGCTGTCCCTATATGGTCAAAGAACCTGCCCCCATGTGGACACGATGGACACCACAAGATGGCCAGCAGAGGAGGGCAGTTGGGAGAGACCAGGCCTGCAAGGGAGGGAAGTTGCGGGCAACTGGGCCTGCAGGGAAAAGAAGTTGGGTGGACCAGACCAGCAGGAGAGGGCAATTAGAGGTGACCAGGTCTGCAGGGTAGGGCAGTTGGGGGTGACCAGGCCTGTAGGGAAGGGAAGTTAGGATTGACCAGGCTGGCAAGGGAGGGCAATTAGGAGTGACTGGGCCAATAGCAGAGGGAAGTTATGGGTACCAGGTCTGCAGGGGAAAGCAGTTAGAGGTGACCAGACCAGCAGGGGAGGGCATTTGGGGGTGACTAGGCCTGCAGGGGAGGGAAGTTAGGGTTGACGAGGCTGGCAGGGAGGGCAGTTAGCGGCAATCAGGCCAACAGGGGAGCAGTTAGGCATCGATCAGGCTGGCAGGGTGTGGTTAGGGAGTGATCAGACTGGCAGGCAGAAGTGGTTAGAGGCAATCAGGAAGGCAGGCAGGTGAGCGGTTGGGAGCCAGCAGTCCTGGATTGTGAGAGGAATGTCTGACTGCTCGTTGGACATCCCTCAAGGGGTCCCAGATTGGAGAGGGTGCAGGCTAGTCTGAGGAACACCCTCCCTATGCACGAATTTCATGTACCAGGCTTCTAGTGGATTATAAAACCCTTTAATTAGGAGTAATTATGGCCTCTTTTGACAGACTTATTGCAAAAGTCTACAATGTTAGATGTGTGGTTGAGGAGACAGGAAAAGCTAGGTAGACAGGGATGGGAACCACAGGAGGAGGTTGGGGAGGGGAAGAGGAATTAACCTGGGAACCCAATTAGGTAGAGTTACTAAAATGCTCCAAATGGGCAGGGAAGAAAGGGCATATGTGGGAGACATGAACTTTTAAATGTATGGATATTGCTAAGACAGACAGCATACAGATAACTAATCAGAAGGCAGTGAGGCCAGCATATATACAAAAATGTTTAGCCTTTCTCCCCTTCTTCCTCTTGGTGCAGGGCACAATGGCTACCTGACGCTCCTGTTGCAGGGGAACACATCCCCTGTGCCCATGTGGTTTATTGGCCATGTGGGGCTCTACATACGGACTAACGGACTTTTTTCTTTTTCTTTTTTTGACTAATAAACTTTAATTCACATAGATGTTTTCAATAAACTTTGCTTCCACTGTTTTTGTTCATGACTTCATTCTTTGTTTTCTCGAGACAAGAACTTGAACTCAACTTCCTACATTTTTAGTTTCACAGTGATGATATAATATACACTGGAAAATTAATAAATTGGGCACATGGATTCTTAGGCTGTTTAAGCTGAAAGGGGGCTTTAGGAACCATCTAGAGATCAGACTCTATTCTAGTCTCAGATCTCCTGTGGTCTAGAGAGATTAAGTGCCTTTTCCCTAGGCATCCAGGGAGCCAATAAGATTCAAAAACATAGATAATTTAAATGAGTGACTTTCTTTTTTGTTGAGTACTTAGTACAAAGTCACAAAGCTGACCTTGGTCCTGCTCTCTCTAGGAGGAGAAAATAAAAAACAGTAAATGACTAGAGCTCAGGTACAAATAGGGCTCTAGGTAGAGATGCAGAAATTGACTACATGTGTTAATCTTCTCTTTTTACTAAAATCCCACTAAGAAAATGCTACATAATAAAAAAGGACTCAGCCCACAAGAACAACAAGAACAGGATAAGAAATAACAGTAGATGAAAGATGTAAAAACAATTTCTAAAAATGAAAAGTAGAAAGAACAGTAGTAACTGAGTTAGTAGAACAGAGGATATTATAATCTAAGTATTTATAGAGGCATCTAAGAGGAGAAGTGAGGCCCTTTGCCCTACAGCATGTTGTAGGATCTAAGGGTTGGATGAATCACATCCTCATTCCTATCCCAACCATCAGTGGGTTCACTACCTCTACTTTGCTAAGAGGTTTATGCTCTAGAGCAGTGGTTGGCAAACTGTGGCTCAAGAGCCACATATGGTTCACGAGCCGTGGTTTGCCGCTCTGTTGACTAAGGAATTTGCTGAACACTGGGATAGGGGCTTAATCACAAGGAACAACAACAGCCTGTAATTATTGGAATAGAGGGTCTAGGTCAGTGTTGGCAAACTCATTAGTCAACAGAGCGGCAATCCTCGGCTCGTGAGTCGCATGTAGCTCGCGAGCCGCAGTTTGCCTACCATTGCTCTAGAGAAACTGAACTGTATTTTACTTTTTCTCAATAGGTATCTGACTTTCCTAATTCCATTTACTTCTTATTTATTCTTTACCACTAACTTCTAACCTCTATCAGATACTTAATTGATAAATACTTGGGGAGCTGGTTTGGGTTTTCTATTATACTGACTGATACTGATGCTTACTTATGCTGGTTTAAATTCAATAGTTTTAAGTTTCAATATCCAACATTCTTACCGCTCACATTTATCCCCTGTTCCTTATTACTTCTCCATTTTCAAGATTTTCTTGGATGGTCTCATCATTTATTTTTCTCTATGTCTATAATTTTGATAATTTTGGCATCACATTGACATTAATTTGTGGAGAATTCCTAGCTTTAAAATGTTCTCACCAACAGTGTCTTAGATTTCCTGTTGGCTTATACTCTCACTTCATAATATCAATTTAAAATTCTTTGTTAATTAGTTTCATCAATTTTTTTCTTCTAGCTTTTTCTTTTTATATAGAATTTTTTTTTTCCAGCTGAAATTTATTTTGGTGTGAGAGGTGAAAGAGATCCAGCTTTATATCCCCTCCCCCATCCCCAAATGGCTAGCCAGTTATCCCAAAATGATTTATTAATCTACAGAGGTCTGAAATAATCTTATCATATACTAAATTTCCAGATACATATTTGTGTTTGCTTTTGGACTCCTATTCTTTTACCATAGTCTAATTATTGCAACTTGACAGTTTAAGTGAGCAAACCTAGTTACCCCTCATCACTATAGTTTTTCATATGTCCTTTCCAGCCATTCTTACCTGTTGAAAAACATTTTTCTAATTAGATTTGAGAATAGTTTTCTAAAATTCCCCCTCCTCTCTCCAAACCTTGATTTCTATTTTATCGAATTTATAGATTGACATAGGGAGAAACCACATTTGGATAATATTAACTTTTCATAAATAGGACAAGTCATTTTTAAAAAAAGTCTTCTATGACTCACAGTAGCAGTTTATTTTCCCATTATATTTGGTTATTGCTGGCATTTAGACAAAGCTTTTGGATTCTATGTATTTCTCTGACTTCAACTCAAACTAAGTGGCTTAAAAAAATCCAGACATTTATTGTCTCACAGTCCTGGAAGTTGAAAGTCCAAAATTTTGGCAGCCATACTCTTGTTCTCAAGAGATCTAAGAATCTGTTCCATGGCTTTCTCCTACCACATAGTGTCACCTTGGTGTCCCTTGGCTTGCAGCTATCTAATACCAATCTTGCCTGTTGTCACATGGCCTTCTCCCTGTCATCATACTGTTTTATTAGGATGTCAGACATATCAGATTAGGGGCCTACCTTTCTCTAGCAGGACCTCATCTTAACCAATATCTGCAAGGTACTTATCAATTAAGTACCTATTTCCAAATAAGGCCATAATCTGAGGTAGAGGGGGTGGGGATTTCAACATATCTTTTGGGGGAACATAACTCAACCCATAACAATTCTATATATTCATTTTGCAAGTACTCACTTTAATTTCTTCATTGCTTCTAATTATTGTAAGGATGACTGACTCATGTTTTCCTGATATATATCTTATCAACTGCATATGAAAATAATACCTTTTCTAATATTTTCATTTTTATCCTTTAATTTCATTGACTAGTACCTTATCACATAGTCAATAGATACTCATCTTTAAAAATTTTACCGAGACCAGTTTGGCTCAGTGGATAGAGCGTCGGCCTGTGGACTGGGGGGTCCCGGGTTCGATTCCGGTCAGGGGCATGTGCGGGCGCGTCCCCAGTGGGATGTGTGCAGGAGGCAGCTGATGGATGTTTCTGACTCTCTATCCCTCTCCCTTCCTCTCTGTAAAAAATCAATAAAATGTGTTTAAAAAAAAATTTTTTTTTTCATGCCCTGGCCAGATAGTTCAGTTGCTTGGAGCATCATCCTGATATGCCAAGATTGTGGGTATAATCCCCATTAAAGGCACATACAAGATCAACCAATGAATGCATAAGTGGGTAGAACAAATCGATGTTTTGTTCTCTCAAATCAATACATTAAAAAAATTTGCGTTTTTGAAATTTGAATTTGATTAGTTTTTTATTTAAAAAACTACCTATTTGCATTTCTTCATTTATGAACTGTATATTTCTATGCTTTGTCTACATTTTTATATAGTGGGGACTTTTTCTGATTAATTTGAAAGGGCTCTTTGTGCATTAAAAATATTAACTTCTTGTGATATGATAGTACCTTGTCAACTATCCAGCAGTCAACAGAAAACACAAAACAAAGATGCAGATCTATTGTAACACAAATTAATTTTACCTTTCTGTACAACAGTCCAATACATGAACAAATATCTCTCATACTATAAGAGCATTAAGACTAACAGTGGAGTGCAATGTAGAATTATATAAAGCACTCTTGAAAATTTCAAGTACACTAATACTTTTAACTTATTTCATAATGCACCATTTCTAAAGCATTCAATTTCTTTCCAACTAAAGCACTCAAAAGATTATCAAGGACGAAATGATCTGGTTAACCCTTTCATGCTAAATGCTTAACAGCTCTTGCTCACATGCATGTCAAGTTTACACTGACATTTAAAGCCTTGACTTGCCATCAAAGGATTAATCTGTCCTTGGTTTATCTAAATGACCAAATAATAAGATTTAAGATAACCAGCTGTAGAATATGTCCTTATTAAATTTGATTGAATTTTTAAAAAGCCAAGTAATATAATGAAGTTTGCAAAGTAATTTAGATTAACCAGGTTTGACTGCTCAATTTGGAAGTGATTCAATACACAGGTATCAGCATAGAGACAGTTTTAAAATATTAGGCTTTGAATGTTCCTGACCAGAAAGTCGAGAAATGTTAAATGAACAACCTATATAAGGGTAATATGCAAATTGATCAAACGGTGGAACAACTGGTCACTATGAGGTGCACTGACCAACAGAGAGCAAACGCTCAATGCAGAAGCTGCCCCTAATGGTCAGTGTGCTACCACAAGGGGAGCACCACTCAGCTAGAAACTGGGCTGACAGTTGGTGAGCTCAGCAGCAGTGGTGGGAGCATCTCCTGCCTCCATAGCAGTGCTAAGGATGTCTGACTGACGGCTTAGAGGAGCGGGCCTAAGTCATCAGTCAGACATCCCCCGAGGGCTCCTGGACTGCAAGAGGGTACAGGCTGGGCTAAGGGACCCCCATGAAAATGCATGAAAATTCTATCCTATACAATAAAGAGATAATATCAAATTGACAGTCATGCCCTCACAAAGACGGCTGCCTAAGACCAGGCCTTCAGGGAATTAGTGAGGGACAACCAAATGACTGAACAAGCAGGCTGCGTGGAGTCACCAGGTTGGCAGGGGGGTTAGGGATGACCAAACGATTGAACAAGCAGGCTGTGTGGAGCAACCAGGCCAGCAGGGGTGGGAATGAGGAGCAACCAGGCTGGCAGGGGAGGGGGGAGGCAGTTGAAGGTGACCAGACCGGTGGGAGGGTGGGGGGTGTGTGTAAAAAAGAGGCAACCAGGCTGGCGGCAGGGGAGTTTGGGGGGAGAAGAGTTAGGGATGACCAGGCTGGCGGGGGGATGCAGTTGGGGGAGCCCAGGCCAGCAGAGGGGGCAGTTGGAGGCAACCAGGCTGGTGTGTGTGTGAGGGGACCATGAGAAGCAACTAGGCTGCTGGGGAGAGGGGGGCAGCAATTGAGGGCCACCAGGCAGGCAGGCAGGTGAGCGATTAGGAACCAGCGAACATCCCCTGAGGGTCCCAGATTGGAGGGTACAGGCTGGGCTGAGGGGACCCCACCCTCCATGCACAAATTTCATGTACTTAGTAGCATCTAGTATATATATGACTCTTTGTGTGTGTATGCCTAATATGCAGTGTCCCCTCAGGAGTTTGACCGACTGGGAGTTCAAGCGCTTTCTATAATGTATGCTGACCACCAGGGGGTGGCATGGAATGAAGGAAGGCCTAGGCTGTTAGCTGGCAGTTGGGGGAGGCCCCGGCCAACAGTTGCAAGGAACCTTACTCATGCACGAATTTCAGGCACTGGGCCTCTAGTTATGATATGTTTTATCCATCTTTCATTACGCATCCCATTCCTTCCCAAGGAACTTTTCATACTTATTACCTGGAACAAAATAGGAATAAGGATGGATAACCTAACATCCTAATTCTTAGGATAATACCTCTCCAGAATGCAAATGTCCTAAAAGCCTGGCTGGAAAGTTGCTGTCCAGGCCTTTGGGGAAGTACTTTGATTTACTAGAACTGAATCTCCTTTTGCCAAGAATGTCCAAGTGAAATTCTAGAACTTAATAACACTAAAACTAGTCTAGATTTGGCGACTTTACACATTCCACACGTTATGTTTCTACTTATCTATAAACTTTTTTAGAAATAGTGTTCTTTGCTGTACAGAAAACTACAGAAAAAACTTGGGCTTACTACTTGGCTCTATCACTTGTATATCTTTGTTTTGCCTATCTGTTCTACAGAAGCCACTATATTATCTGTGCAAGGACAAGGACACCTAACAAATGTTAAGTGATTATACTTTACCATGGTACTTTATACCAACAATGTGCATAACTTTGTGCACATTCACTTATACAACTGCTCTGACACCTTAGAAGTTTTATAGATGGAGAGAATTTTTATAAAAATAATCTTTTTATATTATTGGATCAAGGTAGTGTTTTTCACAACCCAACAGCAGGTGGTCATGATCACTATTTTAAAAAAGGACAAGATAAAAAAAAATCTAAGAAATTGTACATATTAAGATACTCTTTGTTTTATGTACATATAGACCCCATATATATATACAGTGGTACCTCGAGATACGAGTTTAATTCGTTCCGTAACCTTGAGGCGTGGGAAACTATGAGACGCTCAAGTCACGGTAAACTGGTGGGTCATGTGCAGCCGGCCGATCCGCGCGATTACTCCTATCTCAAATGTTGCTCGTATTTCAAAGCAAAAATCGCTTGCTCAACGGCTTGTATCTCAAAAATCTCGTATGTTAAGGCACTCGTATCTTGAGGTACCACTGTACTGGGTCACAATGGAAAATGTTTCTTAGTGAGGTTTGTGATCTAAACAGTGTTAAAAGCTCTGTATAATGTTTGGGATGTGATGAAATCCCTAATAGCATTCTTTCTCTAACTCCCGAAGTTAGAGATATTCTTGCTTTTCACTTATTCTACAAATATTTATTTAGTAACTGCTGTATGTTGGTTGGGGGTCAGGTGCTGGCAGCAGGGAGAAAAGGCAACATTACTTTTGGAAATTTCTACCTATTGTTACTTAGGTGTAGGGTTTTAATAAAAGCTTAAAAACAAGTTAATGCTGAATTACTTATAATTGTTCTTTTTTTAAAAATATATTTTATTGATTTTTTACAGAGAGGAAGGGAGAGAGATAGAAACTCAGAAACATCGATGAGAGAGAGACATCGATCAGCTGCCTCTTGCACGCCCCACAGTGGAGATGTGCCGGAATCGAACCCGGGACCTTTCAGTCTGCAAGCCGACGCTCTATCCACTGAGCCAAACCGGTTTCGACACAACTGTTCTTAATTTAATGTGCCTTTTGGCCATAAAAATGTAAGCAGAATATGTAAGAAATTCCCAGGAATAATCCTTCACAGAATGGTAAGCTTTTTGCTACTTTTCATCAGTACCTGAAGAGAGATCTAGTATAAAATCTATAGTTGAGATAGGAATTGCCTGAAGATACACACACACACACATCTTTTTTTTAAATCTACCTTTCTTTTTGGCAAGAAAATAATTTTCCCCACTAAACAGGATTCAGGTCTTGGCTATAAAACTTCTTTCAATATTATTTTTCTCTTACTTTTAGGGATATCTATATATCTATATCTAATGATATGTTCCCCCTTTTTAAAAACATATTTTTTTTGTTGACTTTTTGCAGAGAGGAAGGGAGAAGGATAGAGAGTTAGAAACATTGAAGAGAGACATCGATCAGCTGCCTCCTGCACACCCCCCACCAGGGATGTGCCCACAACCAAGGTACATGCCCTTGACCAGAATCGAACCTGGGACCTTTCAGGCTGAAGGCCGCCGCTCTATCCACTGAGCCAAACTGGTGTCGGTGGTATGTTCTCTTAAAGCTTTAATTGGTAGATCAGGAAACCATTTGCTATGAATATGTACAATCTCTCTATATAAAAGCCTAAGTGACCAGAACACCAGAACGACCAGTCACTATGATGCACACTGACCACCAGGGGCCTCAATGCAGGAGCTCCCACAGCCAACCTCCCTTGGTCCATCTCCATGGCCAACCAAACTCCCGTTGTCCCTCCCCGCATCTGGCAGGCCCCAGCCAGCAGCTGGCAGCTAGCAGGAAGGCCCAGACTGGCAGCCAGAAGGTCCCGATTGGCCCTGATCACCAGCTAGGCCTAAGGACCCCAACTGTACATGAATTTCATGCACGAGGCTTCTAGTATTTACATATTTAGCAAAAGATTGAAATGAAATGTCTTACATTTTATTAAAGAACACCTCAAATGCTTTCTTTAAATGGTATCATATTTGGAGAAATAAGTATACAAATATAAAAAGCCAACCTGTTCTGGTGATTAATAATTCCATTTACAAAATATCTTCAATTCTCCTGGTACTAAAATCTCTAATATTGAACCTCAGTATAAAATTTTATATTGTTATTATAATTCTTTTTTCCTCACTCTTATCCCCTACTCAAGTACTTTTAAAATAGCTTATAATATGTTTTAAGGCAATGACATCATTTAGAAATGCTTCTCATGTATGTTACTCTCTGATGAATTTTCTGCACATATAAAGATTTTAAAAATGTTACATTCTGTGTTTTAAGAGTAGCCTTTATAAATAGCACAGCATTATTTTCTCCTTCTCTAATCTTTTTGACATATCCAGTACATGTTTTGATTTCTAGTGATCATTTGCAACTTCCAAAATCAGACCACCATACTCTAATTATGTATTTTATAGTTGCAAAAATTCAAGTTTGTTATTTTTTCAATTATTAAAGTTTAAATGCTATTATTATTATTTTGGTTCATGAGATAGCTGCTCATGTTAGATTTGTGATATAAGCTCATACACATTTTCTAAAAATAAAACTAAATGAGTTGTCATATAGTTTTAGAAAACAAATTCTAATGGTTAGGTAATGGGCTTATAATTGTACTGAAAAAAGCAAAACAAAACAAAAACAAAAACCACACACACACACACACACACACACACACACACACACACACAAAACCCTTGTGATAAAGCAACGCCCTTTTCCAATTAATCAAAAATAATCCAGGCTTAGCTATAGCCAGTTATTTTGGAGCTCACTCCTATCTTCCCAACTCTGTGTTCAGTGATGTCATGTTAGTAGCTTAAAATCATTCACACGGTGGAATTTATACTACAAAAATCAGCAAAGGTTACAACTGAGAGGTTTCTCTCCCACCTTGAAGAGCCATTAAACATTTCCCAGAAAACCAATGGGCAATAATTTTAATTCCTTTAAAATACAATTCAATTCTTTATTGTTCACAGGAATCTTATTTGAATGGTTGGTGTCGTCTGTGTAAATTCGTCTTTCTGGGAAAAATTTAAATGTTTCCCGTTAGTTTATAATAATGAAACTGTTAGGTTTTGAAGGCATAATTATGTGAGGCCTCATCCATAGAGAGGTTCTTCTTTTCTTATTAGGGAGATATACCTATTCAGAATAAACTGTTAAAATTTAGATTTTTATGTGGAAGAAAATCAGGACTCAATACTGATGTTAGTTCATGCATTTATTCACCAAATATGTATTATTTATTTTTTAAATATGTATTATTTTGACTTCTTTTCCCTATGCCAGGCATTGTTATAGTTACAACAGTGAATAAAAATAATAAAATTAAAAAAAAAATTTTTTTGGATTTTTGTCTAAAAAAATAAAATGGTACCAATACCTGTTTTTAACTCAAGCCACACTTATGAAGCAACCGAACAGATTTTGTGTCAAAAAAGTCTGTGATTTAATAATGAAAGGTTAATTAAAATATTTTATAAAAAAGTATAAAATAAATAGTTTTATTAGACAAATTCATTTATTTGATACATTAAATTAGGCAAAGACAAATATATGCAACTGCATAAAAAGAATCACATTCTCATTCTACCTGACCACACAGCAGTGGTCAAAACTAATAAATTGTGGAATGAATCCCAGGATTAATTGCAAAAAAGCACCCTGTACAAAAAAGCTTCAGGCCTCTAACTTCACTGAATCCAGTACTAAACGTGCTTCTTTATATTCCTCAGCTTCTTCCAATTCTTTTTCATTCTCCTGAAATGAAATATAATGAAAGGAAGTTTATCTTTTTAAAACGTTAGTACTTTATTTTTACTCAAATATTACAAACCAACAATGTAAACAGCTCGAAAATTAAAAGAAAAAGGATCCCAAGATTTTCTTCCAGGTAACAATGGAAATAGGTTTAGTTTGGTCTCACTGTGTATTCTCATATCATAAGTGAAAAATATGTAAAACTATTGACATTAAATGAATAAAAATTTAGGAAAATTAAAAAAAATTTATTCTTACTTTGTCAACACATCACAATACAAAAGGGATTATTATTAGTCATGGATTAAAAGTTAAAAATGATGATTTATTAACATGTTACATATACAATAAAATTTAAAACAAAATGACCTTTCAACTAACTACTCACAGTGACAAAGAAGACTACTGGTGTCACACCAGAGTTAAGTAGAATCTTTGAATTAGAAAACTGAAATGCCTGCTTATTAATGAGCATTATATACTCTACTACAAGGAAACAAAATACTAACATCTTTCCTTTTCTGATATATAAAGACTAAAATTTTCCTTGGTACTTTATACAGAAAATCTTTACTGGTAAAAAATAAATGAAATAATATTATGTAAGTTATTAAGCTTAGGAAATTTTGCTTGGTTTTTAAAATAAGTAAAGCTATTGTCAGTAATTCATATCAGGACAATAAAAGATGGAGCTATACAAGTTACAGAGCAGAGGGAGTAATGTGTGTGTTTATTTAATATAAAACAAAGCAAAAGGAGTAAAATTTCTTAATTCAGATTACTCGTATAGCATAGAATTCCTTAAACCTCTATATTATATCTAAATATATCTTTATTCTCTCTCAGTAAATATAAGCTCTTTGAGGATAGAGATATTGTTGAATACATCCACAAATAAATCATCCAAAGACAAAACTATTTTTTTTCAAGCACTTTCTATTACTTTCTCAGCTACTAGATTCATGAGAGAAAAAAGTCATTTAAATTTTTAGGAAATACAGATGGTGCTTCTGTCTCTGGGTGTATTTTAAAAAGAGTAATTATTACCTGCTTTCATCTACTTTTATTTCAAAATCTTAGCTTCATTTTTGGCTGCTAAGGAAAGTTATCCTGCCTTTAAAAGGTTCCTACAGGTAAATATGGAACTCTATGTCAAAATTAAAGTAAAATGTGAACATTTCTCTTTCTCTCTTTCTACAGATTTAGTCCTAATACTATTTGGTAGGAAAACAAAGAATACATATGATGATCCTGAAAAAGCCTCACATAATTTTTGTTATACAGAAAACAACTATGAATCAAGAGACAGCTGTGTAGCTAGTAATTACTATTAGCTCAAGAAATATAAATATAAAATGAGATTAGTAAATGTAGAATTCATCAAATTATCATCAAACAATAGTAACAACTGGCTTGTATGTAGTATTATACTTTAATCTCTCTGTTAGGAAGGAAATAAGATGACTTAATTATTCTTAGAAAAATACCTGTTTTTAACTCAAGCCACACTTATGAAGCAACCAAACAGATTTTGTGTCAAAAAAGTCTGATTTAATAATGAAATGACTGCCACTGAATCACAGGACATTTATAAAGCAAGTTTAATAGTTTTATCCACCTCCAAGTTAGTATGAGAGGACTGCCTATATTATAGGGTTTTCGTTCCAATTAAATTAATTAAGGTTTCAATCTGAAAAAATTCCCGATCCTTTTTATTATGGTCCAAATTCATTTGAAACATTTGGATCTTCTAAAATTTCAAATAATGTGTAAAAAAAGATATTCGTGTATCAAAACCAAATAATTCATGATGCTGGGGTATATTATTAGTACCATGAATACCTAACATGTTAAGTCAAATATATTTATTTAAGTTTAAATAAGCAGAATAAACATACTATACATAGTAGTTTTACTGGAGGCATAACTTAAAACACAATTTACACTCCATTAATTATTTTAAAATATAATAGTACACAGGGTAAGTGAACAAAATATGTTACCAGCTAGTTTTCAGCATAAAAATATTTAACATTTTGACCTTTTATATATTAGATTGAAAAAAATTTTAAACAAAAGACAGAAGTCTTTACTTACTAATATCTGCAGCAGATCAGTATATGCAGCTTCCAACCTACGCTGGCAATCTGGGATCATCATCCGGGATTCTTGCAGGATCTCTGCCTATAATAAGAATATCTGTGAGACATGCAGAAATAATAGAACGTATGTGTTTAGCTAACACCTCTGTAAATATCTAAAGTGATTTAGAGGAATCAGGAAAAAATTATGTATATGTAAAACAGTTCAATATTTTAATTTAAACTGTGTTTATTAGAAGTTAGAATGACTATCATACTGTAAAATACATAAAATACAAGTATAGATCTAAATCTTTTTGGTAATCACCTTTTTGTGCTAAGTGAAAATTAACTAGAAAAGCTTTCCATAGAACATTTATTTTAAAAGGCTATTTAAAATAAACTATTTCTCCTGCTGTCATGAAGCACCTTTATCCAAAATGGGATCAGCTGGTTATATAAATATCTCCTGCATCTTTTGAGTAATAAAGAAAAACAGTGTTCAGATAATATCACATGGAGATAATTACTGCATGAAAAAAGTTATTGAGTTATTGATCACATTGTGTGCACACTGCAGGAGGTTCTCACTGAAAGACAGAGGTAAAGAAAAATGAAAAGCAAAGACCAGCAGGTTCATATTTTTGATGCTTATCATGCATAAAAAGTTATTACTTATCCTTGTGCTTCATTTTAGGAAACAGATTATTCTCCCCATGTAGTTTGAGCCAAATTACCAACCTGGCACCCCTCTGAATCTGAACTTCTGCCTATTCCTCCTGAAGACAGACACTACAGAATTATACACAAGAATATTTATCCCAGCAGATATTTCTGGACTTCAAATCATTCAAATCTGTACGGTAACATATAAAATCATAAAAAAAATCAAATCAATGACTGGAAAACCCAATCAATAAGAGGGTAAATAAGTTAGTTTCAGATGTTGGATCTCAAGTAAGTCTTTTACTTAAGGTGGGAAAAAAACTACATTTCCTTAAACTATTCTCAGAAAGAGACACAGATCTTTCCAAATATTCATGTTTGGCCCTGGATGGTGTTTCTCAATGGTTAGAGCATTGGCTGGTACATCAAAGGGTCATGGGATCTATTTTGGTCAAGCTGATGTACCTAGGTTACAGGTTTGATCCCCAACCCCAGTCGGAGCATGAGAGAGGCAACCAATCGATGTCTTTCTTTCTCCACCTCTCTCCCTCTTCTTTTCTCTAAAAATTAATGGAAAAATATCTGTGGGTAAGAATTAATAACAAAAAACAAAAAAGGACAAAAACTCATGTTTGATCAAATAACTTTGGTTAAATGGGTACAAAACCTGAACTTTTACTAATAAGCTATATTATCTAGCTCATACAAAATAAAAAAGACAAGGGGGGGGCAATGGGGAGATATGTATACATGTAACACAATAAAAAACAAATAAAAAAAATAAAAAAGACAATTTAATGGTAATCATACTATATTTTACAGAAACTTTAAGAAGTCCCAAAGGCTTCCTTCCTTTCCCCAACCAACAGTTTTGTCATAGCTCACACTGTAAAAAAATTCAGAATTATAATATACACAGATGCTCTGTCCACATTTTCTCAGGTGAAAATTTATTGCTGAACTTGTAATTCTTTTACTAATAAGGCACAGATTAAAAATTTCAAATGTAGAATCATTTCTTTACTTCACAGCTAAGCACAATATGCTTAGATATTTAATTGCTGTCACTAAATTATTTTTATCTGGTTAATTTGAATCCATGTGAAAAAAATCAGTGGCCAGCACTTTTCATTAGGTAAGCCATTCATATGTCCTTCCCTATGGACTTCCCTTGAGAATAGTTTATAGAAATTAAACAAGATGACACAAATAGAATTAGGTTAAACGCATGATAAGCCAAAATGTATACTTGTAAACTTTTTAAAAGCTTTAGTGAGTTGTCACTGAAATAAACTTTAATTAATGCTATCCAAAATAACTTCTACTCATTATTTTACCCATTCAATAGAGCAAGAATCATTGAACAGTTTATGAAAATGGGAGTCTGACCTATGTGAGGACAAAGTTCAGTCTTTTCTTGTACACCAGCTCCAATTCATTCATTAAGCAGCCTATATAGCTGTAGAACACTAGGTACAGTGGATACAAGGATGAAAAAGAGGTCTCCATCTTCCAATCCAGGATAGGAGCATAAACATGAAAACAAACATTTAACACTGCTTCTGAAAGAACAAGCCACAGGGAGCCAAAGTCTTCCAGTAAAGTGATGACAATGATTTGGAGTCCATAAACCACATTTCTAGCAAGGCCATAAATCATATACTTTACCTTATAACAATGAATTATAACTCAGAAATAACCTTAAAAGACAGTATATAAGGTGTGATTATATAGTAAAGACACCCGGAAAATACCTTCACTAAGCTAAATGAGTGTTACCTTTCAAAGTGTTCCCTTTGGGAGGGAGTCACTCAAATGAATGGTGCCTCTGTTGAAAATATCTGAATAAACTGTCAGTTTATTCTAATGCTAACTTTGACAAGACTGGAGTTAAGTCACAGATTGGGAGGTAAAAGGAACCCTCAGGGAACACAACAGGATGCAGTCCTACTAATGTCTTGTTTTTAAAACAAATTACAATTTTTTTGCGGAAGTTATTTAGATAAAATGAAAGTTATGGAAAGCTTAGCAAGGCTCAGATTATAACAATGAATAAATACTGAAATAGAATCTGTTCAATTTTTTAAAAAATCAAACATATATAAATTGGAAAAAGAAAGCCCTAATCAGCCAAAACCAGTTTGGCTGAGTGGATAGAGCTTTGGCCTACGGATTCAAAGGTCCCAGGTTCGATTCCGGTCAAGGGCATGTATCTTGGTTGTGGGCACATCCCCAGTAGGGGGCGTGCAGGAGGCAGCTGATTGATATCTCTCTCTCATCAATGTTTGTAACTCTCTATCCCTCTCCCTTCCTCTCTGTAGAAAATCAATAAAATATATTAAAAAAAGAAACCCCTAATCAGCAGAAAGAAGTGTTCTATGAAACAATCTGGCTAAGGTTAAGTTATTTTGCTATTACTTGATTATTGAGATAAAGTTTCTAGCTTCTTTAATGATCCAGATCACTCACCCAGAGTTGGCTATACCTATGATAATCTATAGACACTTTAATATTGCATACTGACTTCTTCGGGTACCAAAGATAATTGCACTAAGTTTGCCAAACTGAACTGTAAATAAGTGAAGAGATTACTGAACATTGGTTAAGTCTTTCCTTTTATATGGTGGTAAAATGGTTTATCTATCTATCTACTTACCTACTTACCTACCTACCTACCTATAAAACCCTAATATGCAAATAGACCAAACAGCAGAACAACCAAACAACTGGTAGCTATGATATGCACTGACCACTGTGGGGGTTGAGGGGAGCCCACATGCAGAACATGGTGGGCGCTGGCCATGGTGGGATGGTGGAGCAGGTAAGCAGGGGTGCCAGACCAAAGTGGAACTCCGGTCGCTGTCATCAGGGTGAGCCTCTGGTGTTTACTGAAAATTCTTTGCTCCCATGCCCCAGTCCTGCCTGGTGCTCACATTTGCTGCTGGTGCTGGCCCCGCTCATACCCCCTGTGGGTGCTGGTGCTGGTGCTGCTGCCAGAGCCGGGGCTCACACCCACTACCGGTGCCCAGTGCTGGCCCCGATCGCTGGGCACCATTAGCAGGTGTGAGCGGCAGCTGAGGGGCAATCAGGGCCAACAACCACTGCTCACACACACACACTAACGGTGACGAAGTTAATTCGTGCACCCACTGCTAGCACCAGCCCCGCTTGCACCTACAGCCGGTGCTGGAGCTGCCGCTCACACCCGTTGCTGGTGTCCGGCATCGGTCCCTATTGCTTGGCTCTGTCAGTGGGTGTGAGTGGTGGTTGCTGGCCCGACTGCCCCTGAGAGCTTTGCCACGTCCCCGTGCTCCTGAGGGGTAATTAGGGCAGCAGCCACTGTTTGCACCCGCTGACAGTGCCAGCCCTGCTTGCACCTACTGCTCACGCTGGACCCAATTGTTCTGCATCATCAAGGGGTGCGAGTGGGGCCAGTGATGGGAGTGGGGCTGCTGGCAGACAGGGGATCGGGGGCTGGGGTGGGAGAGGTAGGAGGATGGGCAGAGACCCGCCCCTGAGCCCACCACTGCCTCAAAGCCCACAGTTCCTTTCAAGGTGCATGAATTCGTGCACTGGGTCCCTAGTGTACAATAAACATGTCAAGAAATCCACCTGACAACAAAAGAAAGAAAATGGCAACTATGTGAAATGATGTATTTGTTAAGTAGTTTGATGTGGTGAATATTTCACAATGTATATGTCTGTTAAATAATCAGACTCCACACTTTAAATATATACAATTTTAATCAGTTAACTATCCTATCTAATAAAAGAATACTATGCAAATTGACTGTCACTCTAACACACAAGATGGCTGCCCCATATGGACACAGATGGCCGCCACAAGATGGCCAGCAGGGGAAGGCAATTGTGGGCGATCAGGCCTACAGAGGAAGGCAGTTAGGGGTGACCAGGCCAGCAGGGGAGCAGTTAGGCATCAATCAGGCTGGCAGGGGAGTAGTTAGAGGGTGATCAGGCTGGCAGGCAGAAGTGGTTAGGGGCAATCAAGAAGGCAGGCCGGTGAGCAGTTGGGAAACAGCAGTTCTGGATTGTGAGGGGGATGTCCGACTGCCCTCGAGAGGTCTGAGATTGGAAAAGGTGCAGGCTGGGCTGAGGAACACATACCCCTGTGCATGAATTTCATGCACTGGGCCTCTAGTACTTCTATAAAGTTGATGGGAAATGATATAAAGATACTCTAACTGGAAAAAGAAATCAGAGACATTTAAAAGTGAGAGATTTTATACAAGGGAGGTTCTCTGTTGCTGAGATGGAGTGGTCATGTGGCCAAGATCCAAGAGTCAAATCTAGAAACTGAGAGCAGTCCCTGACTGACAGTTAATTAGACAACGAGGATCACAGTTCTACAATCACAAGGAATTGAATTCTACCAATAACCACAGAGCTCTGAGACCCAGACCACTATGGCACCTCTGACTGACATCTTGATTTTGCCCAATAAGACCCTGAACAGAAAATACAATTATGCTGTGTCCAGACCTTTAACTATATAGTGTGCAAAAATAAATTTGTGATGTTTTATGGGGAAAAAACACACAAAGATACCCTTGACTGAAAAACAGATGGAGAGAGAACCAAGATGGCAGCACAAGTAAATACCTGTACTTGCTGCCTCTCACAATCACATCAAAATTACAACTAAAAGACAAAACATCCAGAACCGCAGGAAAGCTGGCTGAGTGGAAGTTCTACAACTAGAGGTAAAGAAGAAAGCGCATCGAGACCGGTAGGAGGTGTGGAGGCACAGTACGACGGGCTGGCACTTGGGTGTGCTGCTTTCTTAATAGGGAGGGAGATACAAGCTCCCACTTGCTCTTAACTCCAGTTCCGGGTGAGACTCTGGGGGACCTAGGTACATACAGGGAGAAATTAGACTGTTTGGCATCAGGACAGGAACAGGAGGGCAGCTTTCTTTTAGACGGAGGTGTCCCAGCGGTCATTTTTCCAGTGCTGGGACAGTTCTGGTGCAGGGCTGACTGCCAGCTATTGCTGTTTGCTCTGCCCAGGAGATTACCTGAGACCCCGCCCCACTCAATTTACAACACCACCCCAGCTGTGTGCAGTGGTTTTTGCACATGAATAGCCTGTCCTTTCTTAGCCTAAAACAGGCAGCAGCAGCGGCAGCCTGCCTTGTTACACAGCTGGACCTTGTCTGGGCACTTCTAAACCCAATATAAAGAGGAAGAATCTGAAGATCTCTCTGTAGCTCCTGCTGGGCTTCCCCAGGCAATGGTTGACTTTGCACCTCCTTGGAGATTCAAGAGCCAGTGGTCAATGTGAGACCATACCAAATTACAGCTCTTCATATCCATAAGAGACACACTCAAGGGGCAGACTCCATGAGCATCAAAGCCCCACTGAAGCAAGTCCTGTCCCATAAGGATGTCTCCTGCACAGCAGCTCTTCCATTGTAGATGCAGGTGGCCTTCACAGCCAATTGGCCTGGAGATCAATTCCTCCCAGTGATACCAACTGCAATTAAGGCTTAACTGCAACAGGACTGTGCAAACAGTCCACAAAGAGGTGCATCAAGAGTGTCTACTTCAGGTGTTTGGGGAGGCTGAGCCACTGGGCCCTATAGCACACCTACCACACAAGGCCACTCTATCAACTCAAGGAGATTTAAGAGCTACCCAATATATAGAAACAAACACAGGGAAACATAAAATATGGAGATAAAGAAAGATGTCACAAATGAAAGAAATGGATGAAAGCAAAACACTGGAAATAGAGTTCAAAACCACAGTTATAAGGTTACTCAAGTATCTTCAAGGAACTTAGTGAGAATTCCAAAAAAATGGAAAAGGACCAGTCAGAAATTAAGCATACACTGACTGAAATAATGAATAATACACAGAGATTCAACAGTAGACTAGAAGATCCCAAGAATCAAGTCAAAGATTTGAAGTAAGAGGAAGCAAAAAACACCCAACCAGAAGAGCAAAAAGAAAAAAGAATCCAAATATATGAAGATAGTGTAAGGAACCTCTGGGACAACTTCAGGTGTACCAAATCCGAATTATGAGGGTGCCAGCAGAAGAGAGAGAACGAAATATTAAAAACCTATATGAAGAAAAAATGACAGAAGACTTCCACTATCTGTTGAAAGAAATAGACTTACAAGTCCAGGAAGCGCAGAGAACCCCAGATAAAAGGAATCCAAAGAGGACCATACCAAGACACATCATAAATAAAAGGCCAAGGACAAAAGACAGAATCTTAAAAACAGCAAAAAAACCCAAACAAAACAAAAAAAACAATTACCTACAAGGCAGTGCCCATACAACTGTCAGCTAATTTCTCAACAGAAACTATGCAGGCCAGACAGGAGTGAAAAGAAATATTCAAAGTAATGAATAGCAAGAACCTACAACCAGATTACTCTAACCAGCAAAGCTATCATTTAGAATTGAAGGGCAGATAAAGAGCTTCACAGATAAGAAAAAACTGAAGGAGTTCATCAACACCAAATCAGTATTATATGAAATGCTGAAGGGTATTCTTTAAGAAGAGGAAGAAGAAGAAAAAGGTAAAGATAAAAAATTATGAACAACAAAGTGACAACAATTACATATCTATCAACAAGTGAATCTAAAAATCAAATGAATAAAAAAAATCTGATGAACAGAACAAACTGGTGAATGTAATAGAATCAGGGGCATAGAAAGGGAGCAGACTAACTATTCTTGGGGAAGTAGGAGGTGTGGGGAGTGCAGGAAGAGATTAGACGAAAAGCTTACACCTATGGACAAGGACAGTGAGGGGGGGCGGAGGGCCTGGGGTTGGGGCGAACCAGGTGGAGGTGAGAAAAAAGAGGAACATCTGTAATAATCTGACAATAAAGATTAAAAAACAAACAGACAGATGGAGAATCAGAGTCAGAAGGGACATAAGTGGTCATATAGTTCAATCTCAATGTACATATTAGAAAGTCAAGTCCCAGAGTGATTAGCTAGTTGATAGAGTCTGTGTTATAGTCCATAATTCTGATTTCAACTCTATCATGTGAATTAGTGGTCATGATAGCCAGTCCCCATTATAGCCCCCAATGATATTTACTTCCTGGAATTCCTGCCTTATGCAGTTACCTGACACACTGAATATGGGTTAGCCCTATGTGACCAATGGAATGTAGTGGAGGTTGGATTCTGGGGCTGAAGATCAGAGATCTTAAGAAGCCTCACAGCTTCTACATGGGTTTCTTGGAATGGTTGGTCACTTTTAGAAAATCCTTCCTCAAACAAGAAGAAATTCATTTGACTTACATTTGTGATTATTGCTGAATGGTTACAGATGTAAGAAGAATCCTATGAGTCAAAAATAGTCTAGTCCCTTAAATCCTGACAAGAATTCTAATTACTTTTAATCATCTAAATTCACCAGCTAAAAGACAGACATTCACAGACTGGACCCAACATTTTGCTGTCTATAAGAAACTCACTTCAAACACAACAAAACAGAGATTGAAAAGAAAAGGAAGAAAAAGAGAGATATCATGCAAACATTTAAAAAAAAAAAAGAGTGGCTCTATTAATATTGGATAAATGGATAGACTTCAGAGTAAAAAACTTAGGGACAAAGAGGAATATGACATAATGATAAAATGATCAATCCACCAAGAAAACATAGTGATCCTAAATATGTATGCATTAAACGAGACATTTTCAAATACACAAAACAAAACCTGACTAAGATAAAAGAAGAGAAAAATCCACAAATATATTTGGGGGTTTCATTATCTCCTTCTTAGCAACTGATAGAAGTACTAGACAGAAACAAAAAATCCGCAAAGCTATAAAATGACTGAACAATACCATCGATCAATAAGATTAATTAATATTTATAGAACATTCTATCTAAAAGAAAAAAACAAATACTTTTCAAGCATCCATGTAATATTCATAACAAATAGCATATTGCATACTGGGCCAAAAAAGCAACAACAATAGCCAAAACCGGTTTGGCTCAGTGGAGAGAGCGTCGGCCTGCGGACTGAAAGGTCCCAGGTTCGATTCTGGTCAAGGGCATGTATCCTGGTTGTGGGCACATCCCCTCTAGGGGGTGTGCAGGAGGTGGCTGATCGATGTCTCTCTCTCATCGATGTTTCTAACTATCTATCGCTCTCCCTTCCTCTCTGTAAAAAATCAATAAAAAAAAAGCAACAACAATAAAAAGAAAATAATCAAAACAAAAACAGGCCCTCAGTGGTTAGAGCATCAGCTCACAGACTGAAGGGTTTCAGGTCCAATTCTGGTCAAGGGTATGTACCTCAGATGCAGGTTCCATCCCCAGTCCTGGTCCAGCCCTAGCCCTGATTGGGATGTGTGTTTCTCTCACATTGATGTATGTATCTCTCCTCTTCCTCTCCCTCTCCCTCTCCCTAGCCCTCTCTTCCTCTCCCTCCCCCCCCTCTCTCTCCTTCCCTTCCACACTCTCTCTAAAAATCAGTGGGAAAAAATATCTTCAAGTGAGAACAAAAAGAGGACAACTGGAATATTGTTAAACTTTTAGAAATCAAACAACGTATTTCTAAATAATCCATGTGTCAAACATGGAAGTCTCAAAGGAAACATAAATAAATATACAGATAAATAAAATTGAAAATATGTCAAATTCTATGTAATTCAGCTAAAACAATGTTTATAGAGAAATTTATAATACTGCAGGAAGAACTCAAATTAAAAATCTATGTTTTTAGTTCAGGAACTTAGAAAAGGAAGAACAAAATAAACCGAAAGCAAGCAGAAGGAAACTAAAAATAAGATAAAAATGCAATGAAACAAAAAACAGGAAAACAACAAAGAAAAATCAATGAAACAAAGAGCTGGTGTTTTGAAAAAAAAATTGATACATTTTTGTAAGACAGACAATGACAAAGTGAGAAGACACAAACCACCAATATCAATAATAAAATAGAGGATACTACTACAGATCTTGCAACCATTAAAAGGAAAAAAAAATACTATGAACAGTATTATAAAATTGTTCATAATGCTCATGAATTTAACTTTCTTCTAAGTTGTTAAATTCATGAGCATTATGAACAATTTTATTATATTGTTCATTGAAAATACAAATCACTAAAACTTAACTGATAACCTGAATGGTTCTATAATTATTAAATAATTTAAGTTTGTAATTAAAATGTCCCTAAAAAAGCAAATCACTAAAACTCAACTGATAACCTGAACAGTCACATAGATAATCATGTCATTTTGCATATTAGGACAGTTTTATGCCTTTTCAATTGTATGACTACCCCTCCCCCTCTTCCCCACCTTGCCTGATTGTTCTGGCAAGTTCTTACAGTACTATCTATACATTATACATATATAAAAGCCAAGCAACTGGAACAACTGAATGACTAGAATAACCAGTTGCTATGATGCGTACTTCGGCAGCCAACTGGCCCAATTGGGGTCCAATTGATGTCCTTCAACCTCCCATAGCCCTTCCTCCGGCTGGCCCCACCCCCGTGCATGAATTCATGCCCAGGTGGGCCTCTAGTGTTGAATAAGAGTGGTGAGTGAGAGATGACATCCTTACTTTGTTCTAATATCAGGTAGATGCACTTAAATCTTTTACAATTAAGTATAATATTAGCTGCAGGTGTTTTTTTTTTGTCAATGGTCTTTTTTAAGTTGAGAAAGTTCACCTCTATTCCTAATTCCTGAGTGTTTTGGTCATGAATGGGTGTTGAATTTTGTTAAATGCTTTTTCTCTGTCATTTGATAAAATCCATATGAGTTTTCTTCTTTAGCCTTTGATATTGTGGATAACATGGGGTGATTTTCAAATACTGAATAAGGCTTGCATATCTTCTTGATTACTTGACCATAATGTTTAATTCTTTTTGTATGTTTCTAGACTCAATTTGCTAATATTTTGCTGAGGATTTCTGCATCTTAAGTTCATGGGAGATAATAATCTATAATTTCTTTCTTTTTTTATACTGTCTTTGTCTAGTTTGGGTATCAGGTTAATACTAGTCTGATAAAATGAGTTGGGAAATGTTCTCTCCTTTTTTCTTGAGGGATCTATGTAAAATTGGTATTAATTTTTTTTTTAACTATTTGATAAAATTGTTCAGTAGAACCATCTGGGCTTGCAGAATTAGCCTTGTGAGAGAGCCTTGGTCAATTTCCTCTTTACATTATGGCTTGTTAAATTCATGAGCATTATAAACAATTTTATTATATTGTTCATTGAAAATACAAATCACTAAAACGTAACTGATAACCTGAACAGTTCTATAATTATTAAATAAGTTAAATTTGTAATTAAAACGTCCCTAAAAAAGTAAATCACTAAAACACAACTGAAGCCTCCAGTTATTTTCAATATACTTAATGAAAAAGTTTCCCTTTCATTTTTAGGGGAAAAAAAATGAAACTGTGAATGAAAACTCATATTTCAAGTAAGTCACTAAAAACATGAACTCATCTTTCTCAAAAAGACAAAATTTCACAATACTTCAATTATCTATATATATAAAAAGCCAGTGACCAGAAAGCCATAATGACCATAACAAACCAGTTGCTTTGATGCCCACTGCAGCCAGTGAACCAGCCCAATTAGGGGGTGGGGCTATGGCCAAACTCCCAGGGCTCCTCCCCCAGCCTGCCCCGCCCCTGATTGGCCTCTCCGACTCCAACTGAGGGCGGGGCAGCCTACTAATGCCCCCTGCAGCCCTTCCCCCAATAGGCTCCCTCCACCTCAATTGGCCCACCCCTCATCGCTCCCCTCCTATCCTAATAGGGCGTGGGCCAACCAGCCAACCTCCTGCCATCTCCTTCCTCCTGACAGGCCCAGCCCCAATTCACTCCAACTGGGGCTGAGCCAGCCAGACCCCACCCATGCACAAATTCGTGCATTAGGCCTCTAGATGTAATAATTGCAAAGTTTTGGGGGAAATCTTGGTTGAAATATTGTACCAGTTTATCTTTTTACTATTACTTCTGGAAAATAAATGAGTAGTTTCAGGTGAAATAAAAAATATGTCATTATTAGCCAATCATTTCTGATCTAGGAGAGGTTAAAAAAAAAAAAAAGAAGAAGAGAATACCTTCCTTGATTGAAGGCAAATCATCTGTACTTATCCCTAATTGACGGCTGAGTAGGAGACTGAAGAAAAAGTATATGAAAACTGAAGAGCTAAAATCAATTAGGGCAATATTTGAATGTTACGTAATATTGTTTAGCCAGAAAAGAAAAGGGTAGTTGAATAACACTGACTGATATTTTGGCTTCTTGAGCCTGAAACTTCTACCTAGTTACTTATTTTAAAAGAACCAAAATTAGGCCTAGTCCAGGAAAAAACAATTTTGGCAAACAATTTCAGGTAAGAAGTTTGACTGACAACATCATACATGTATGTTATAACACAGGGCCAGTTCAGAAGACTCAGGGAAACCAGAGCAAAATGGATCCAAGAAAGAGAAGAGTCAATGTAGTGAGAAGTGGCTGAGGACAGCATTTAACTCATAAGAGAAGGAAACACAGGGAGAAGACTACAGAATCCACAAAATGTAGCACTTGGCTTCCTTGATATTTTCTAGGAGGAGCATAACAAATGACAAGAGGCCACTACTGACCTTAAAGTCATAGGCAATCAAGAATAAAACAAGGTTTCTGGCAATGCAACTCTGGCTACAATATAATACAAAATATGACTGGCTGGCCACATTACAGCTAAAGCTAGCAAAAGGAAATTGAGAAAGCATGTGGGTTGGGCCAAAGACAGGTTTCATGAGACCCTGAAACAAAACTGCAAATGACACTGTATACATTGCAGGTTGACAATATTAAACAGAAAAATTTATTGTTCTGTAAAGAGATATGGGATGGTATTTCTGAGTAGTAGGTTGACTAGGAATCCAAGAAATCATGCTATAAACCATGAGCATTGTGACAGAAGAAGTTTAACATGACTGAGTATAAAAACAACTTCTGAACAAAAAATTTTCCCTTATATATCTGAATATGTAATCAATGATAGAACCAATAAGTGGCTGACATTTTTAAGTAACTATTAGAATCAGGATTCAATAGAGTTAATCCTTACCTATATCAAGCAATGATTTATTTAAAAGATGATCAACATATAAATTCAAATGAAATAAAACAGATGGCACACTATTTGAAGAATTTAATTTAGAAAAAGAACTCATTTATTCCCCACTTCATGTAACTTACAACTCCTAACTATAGAGCTATTTTTAAAAAATATATTTATTTTTATTAATTTCAGAGAGGAAAAAAGAGGGATAGATAGAAACATCAATGATGAGAATCACTGATTGGCTTCATCCTGCATGCCTCCTATTGGGGATTGAGCCTGCAACCCAGGCATGTGTCCTTGACCAGAATTGAACCCTGGACCCTTGAGTCCATAGGCTGACACTCTATCCACTGAGCCAAACCAGGGATATCCTGAAATAGATTAATGGTGATAAAAAGAACAGAGCTAAGAAAAATTAAATGAGGCCACTAGCTACACGCCTGGAAAAATCAGTCCAATTTATTTAATCCAAGAAGAATCTAGATGAAAAGAGTTTTATATACTATTGTTATTTTTCATTAAATGTGAGAAAACATGAGGCATTAAAATGAGAGAGGTACAAAAATGATATGAATATATATTTAAAAAGCATTTAACCATCATTATTTTAAGAATCAAAAAGTTACAATCCATATGTAAATCTTTTGAAGATTTGTAGGATTTGAAGAGCTGATAGTTCAACAAAGTCAACATATTTGGGGACTTACTATATTTACACATTTTCAAATCCTCTCCAATTTATGAATAACTGACATACAAATGTCCTTTGCTATATACACACACAGAGGAAGGAAGGCTCTCGTAGAAGCTAAAGAAAATAAAAAGGTTCTCTTCCTGGATAGCTTGGGAAGAAGATGTTTCAGGTGCCACTGTATTCCTTTTGCACCACAAAAAGCAACTACCTATAGAAAAATCCACTTTAAGTGATGATGTTTGCAAAATTAAGTCTGGATTAAGAGTGTACTATTACTATTTGTAACGTAATTTATAGGGTGAAAACCACTGAGAGTTCATAAAGCTGACTTAAAATATAAATCTTGAGATTAATCTATATAAATTTGTTCATACTTTCCTTTTTTCTAGTGTCATCTGAATTTTATTCTCAATGCACTGGACTTTGGACTTTAAAGAAGAAGTGAATTTGAAGAGATCAATCTGGGTGTTTTGGTAGAGAAAGAAGAGGGTATCAAGAGACATACAGGTATGCCAACTAGGAGGCTTTTGCAATAGTATAAGCAAGAGATGATAGTGAACTGGACTAGGAGAGTGGCAGTAGAAAGAAATAGAGGAAATAAGAAACAGGATTTGATGTTATTAGATGTAGTTATTAGAAAGAAAGAGACGTATCAAGAAGGGACCCACTAAATTCTTGATTTGGGAATCTGGATGGGTGGAAGTAAGCATTTCCAAGAGAGGAGGAAAATAAGAGAGGAGATATAGCATATGCATGCATATATATATATATGCATGCATATATATATATATCTGGAGTGATCAGGCCCAGGGATATAAATGTAGGAGATAATGGCACTAAGGATTTGGGGGATTTTATTTGTTGTATTATTGTTTTTAACTTCATGATTAAAAGAGTACCTGGAACTGTATAAATCAATAAATATCTGTTGAATGAATAAATAAATGGGCATAAAAATGGCACTTAAAGTTACAGGAGAGTAGGAGATTACATAGAGAAGGATTTTAGAAATCTTACAAAGTTTTAATAAAATGTGTGTGTGTGTGTGTGTGTGTGTGTGTGTGTGTGTGTGTAGAGGTGGGGTAGAAAATAAGTGGATGAGGAGGGAGAGAGGAAAAAGTTTCAGTAAAGGAAACTGACGAATACTGGCAGTGTAATAGAAAGAAAATCAGGAGACTATTCTATTAAAGATGCCAATATAAAAGTGTGTGTCAAGGAGAGAGTGGTTACTGT
Source organism: Lasiurus cinereus (assembly GCA_011751065.1). Lineage (NCBI taxonomy): Eukaryota > Metazoa > Chordata > Mammalia > Chiroptera > Vespertilionidae > Lasiurus > Lasiurus cinereus. The sequence goes on along the minus strand of JAAGEH010002531.1, from coordinate 40,177,177 downwards.
GTCAAATGCTGGTGAGGTTACATGAGGGAAAGAAATGATAACAATGTCACTAATGACTGTAACCAGGTCTAGGGCATGCATTTCACTCTAATATGAAAGAAGGTGGTATGGGTACAGATGTGGGTAGGTTGATAGATTTTGTGGTGGGAATATGAGGAAGTTCTCCTGATAGCCTCTATTTTTGTTAGCCTAGAATGAATATTCAATAAATGCTATCATGGGAATAAATAAGGTATTATGGGAGCACAGAGGATGTGGCAGGACTTACCTGCTTTTTAAGGGCATAATTTTCACTATCTTCAGCTTTCATTTTTTCAATCTTTTCTTCTTGTTGTTTTGCTTCTTTTTCATACATCATTTTTTCTTTGGCCAATCTAAAAATAACCCAAAAACTTTTCAGAGAATTAACTCTATCAAACAAACCACAAAAAACAAAGAAACTATATAAATATAAAACACTTAAAATATCAAAGTGTATGTACTAGATGGGGAGAAGGAAGAAGAAAAGCATTTTATCCATTTATGTTTGCTCTCCATGCCTGTTAAGTCCTACCTACACCTGCCTAAAGCAAATGCAATCCGTCAAAACATGCAATTCTTAAATTTTTAAATATATATTTTTATTGATTTCAGAGAGGAAAAGAGAGATAGAAACTTCAATGAAGAGAGAGACTATTGATTGGCCTATTGGAGTTTAAGCCCACAACCTGGGCATGCGCCCTGACCAGGAATCAAACTGGGACTTCCTGGTTTATAGGTGGAGGCTCAATCAACCAAGCCACATTAGCAGGGCCAATTCTTAAAGTTTTAATTAAAAAACATATCCCATTTAACTATTGTATTTACAGTGTAAAAACAACACTCAAAATCATTATGTACTAACATTTCTGTCTTGCTTTTAAATGTTTTGCAAACTTTTATATATGTACTTGAAAAAACATCATGTAAAAGCTCAGCTTACAAGAAAAAAAAAAAGCAGTATAGTGCATGCCAAATCCAAAACAAAGAAAGATTAGATTATTTTCAACAACTGAACTGTTTGACAAGAATTCACTGTACACATAATTTGATGCCTGACCTTCCTTGTATGAGAAACTGGGATAAATAGTTTAGACATGGTTCTTTCACGGACAAGTAATAGAAACAAACATTTATTTACTAAAGCAAGAAAAGGTATTGATATAGATCAGGGAGATTTTAAACAAAAAAGAAAAGAGCAATACAAAGTTCTACTGATTATTTCTTTAGATAACCAAAATTAGATTAACCATAACTGCTCAACCTCCCCTAATTCTGGTTACATAAACTTTAATATAAAAGTATAGCACTGACCAGTGTGGCTCAGTTGGTTGGATATCATCCCATGCAATGCAAGGTCTCTGGTTTGATTCCATTAGGGCACATGCCTAAGTTTGGGCTCAATCCCTGGTTGGAGGTGTGCAAGAAGCAGCCAATTAATGTTTCTCTCTCACACTGACATTTCACTTTCTCTCCCCCTCTTCCTTCTTCTCTCTCTAAAAATCAATAAAAAAAGTCTTTAAAAAAATTGCTTTCCAAAAGGCTGGTATCAATTAATATGAACCTGCGATGTATAAACTTTCCTATTTCTTCCTTTCATCTTGATGAACAACTGTAATTGTAAAAATTATTAAATTTCTTATCAAGTATATATTATACTAAAGTCTGCTATAGTCACAGTCTATGTCTATTTGGCTATGTGTTCACTAAAAATAAAGTTTTCTGGTCATTTAAAAATTATTACATTCCTGACAATAAGAAGAGTGTGAAATGGTATTAAATTATGGTTTGAAATATTAATTTATTAGAACAATAACAGCACCAGAATGTTACCAGTGATTGGACCTTGGTTCAACAACCATGGTACTGTACTTGAGTTTTGGCTAAAAAAGAATTCAGAGCCAAGACTCAAATACAAGCAAAAGTTTATTTAGAAAGTCACAGAGGTAGAAGTGAGCTATGGGATAAATTGAGCCAGCTCAGGAAAAAAAGTTAGAGGCAAAAGACCCTTGGAGCTTAGGAGAAAGAAAGCAAACACACACCTGAAGGAAGAGACATGAGTTCTAGAGCTAGTGAACTAGAGAGCACTTGCACTGGGGTCCTCAGTCCTGAGGGTTTTTATCCTCTCCTTAAAGGTAAGGGATCTTAGGGGAGGTCTCAGAAGAAGATCTCAAATAGAATATTCATCAGCTTTTCCCGGTGTGTCCTTTCACAGTCTCTACTGATAAGTCGGTACCAGGGCAGAGAGTCATTAATCATCACAGCCGGTCATTTCAGCTGGCCTTTGCTGCTTTTCTGGGACATGAGCTAAAACACAACTAAGGCTTAGATGTTATCTCTAATTTGACCACAACTCTGTCTCTGACCCAAGGCTTTGTTCCTAAGATTATTTGATGTGGGTCAGACTCTCATTGTCTTGAGGGCTTAATGCTTAAAAGGGTAGTGGTGCAAGGGCTTGTATGGTAGTCATATGAGGCTATTCTCGAAGGCCCTTGTTCCTCCTCTAAGGGGGTCTGTCACATGACTAGCGACATGTCAGAGGAGGAAACGTCAGGGGAGGGCCTGAACACATGATTAGTGATATGAAACATCAGGGAGTCTAAACTGCATCACCAGTGATATGCAAAGGTAGGAAAAGTCAACCTAGGGGGTGAGATCTGTATTTCCCAGTTTAGCTGGTTGCTAGGTACTGGAGTCTTTTCAACCTGGTGATGTTTTATACCTGGCCATCTTCCTAGCAATCTGCTCATGTCTGTCTGTCTAATATAATTACTGAATAAGTATTTTCTTTATAATGAATATCTTCTGGTGAATTTGGCCCTTATTCCTTACTCTAGGGAAGGGTAAGATTTAATAAGAAAATTTAATTCAATTAAATATATACAGTCACAATTTAAAAACCTGTTACTAAAATATTGTTTCCTTTAACATACATACATGTTCCTCTAAATACAGAACTACAGAAAATTATAATGAACAAAATCTTAAAATTCATTCAAAATCTCCTCGCTCAAATTAAGTACTACCGATAAAAAATGCACATAATTCTGAAATAAAACAGTTTAAAAAAAACACAGAAAAAGTCTAAATTAAGTTTGTCACAAACTCATTTAGCGGCAAAATGTGTCCTCAAATGACATGAAACTACAGACTTTATGTATCCTACTAAATAAATGTGAATAGTACATGTCTCACTACAGAAATATTAATGTCTGATTAGAGTTCTTCTCTAAATGTCATTATGTAAATACAAATATTACTATTTCAAAACCTGAAAAAATCTGAAATTCAGAAATACACATGGGCTCAAGGGTTTCATAGAGGCGATTATAAACCTGTATTAGCATTATTTTTCACTTGTCTTTCTCTTTAAAAATGTATGTGTAAAAATTTATATTAATACATAAGTACAAATATACATATAATTTATAAATAAGATAATGTATAATTTCCAATGTCATTAAACATTCTTTAGAAAATATAGCTTTTAGTGGCTACAAAGCATTTTTATAATATTAATGCAACAACTTATTAAACTGTCCTATCAGACATTTAGGCAACCCCCATATTATAAACTAGAGGCCCGGTACACGATACAAAATTCATGCACGGGGCGGGGGTGGGGGAGAGTACCCTTAGCCCAGCCTGTACCTTCTCCAATCTGGGACCCCTCAAGGAATGTCCGACTACCCATTTAGGCTCAATTGGGATTAGGCCTAAATGGGCAGTCAGACATCCCTCTCAGAATCCAGGACTGCTGGCTCCCAACTGCTTGCCTGCCTGCCTTCCTGATTGCCCCTAACTGCTTCTGCCTGTCAGCCTGATCACCCCCTAACCACTCCCCTGCCAGCCTGTTTGCCCCTAACTGCCCTACCCTGCAGGCCTGATTACCCCCAACTCCCCTCTCTACTGGGCTGGTCACCCCTAATTGTCCTCCCCTGCAGGCTTGATCACCTCCAATTGTCCTCCCTTGCAGGCTTGGTCCCTCCCAACTGCCCTTATCTGCTGGCCATCTTGTGTCATCATGGGGGCAGGATCTTTGACCACATGGGAGAAGCCATCTTGTGTGTTGGAGTGATGATCAATCTGCATATTACTCTTTTATTAGATAGAATAGAGGACTAGTGCATGGATGGGGCCAGCTGGTTTGTCCTGAAGTGTGTCCCAGATCAGGGCGGAGGTTCTCTTAGGGCATAGGGTGGCCTCGGCGAGGAGCCTGTAGTGGTTTGGGCTGGCCACGCCCCCTGGAGACCCAAGTGGAGGCCCTGATATCTAGGATTTATTTATCTTCTATAATTGAAACTGTAGCTGGAACGAAGCGAAGCCTCCTGCTCGCTCCATGGTGGCATCCATTTCTGTTAGGATTTATTTATCTTCTATAATTGAAACATTGTAGCCTTAAGCAAAGGCCTAGGCTGGCCAGAGTGTGCAAAAGCTTGGGTTCTTCCATCGCCGGGGGCAACCTTAGCCTCCTGCTCTCTCCAGCTCTGTGGCTGCCACCATTTTTGTTGGGATTTATTTATCTTCTATAATTGAAACTTTGTAGCTTTGAGTGGAGGCCAGGGCCCGCCAGGGTATGTGGAAAGCTTGGCTTCCTCCATTGCCGGGAAAACCCAAGCCTCTCTTCTGCTCCTCCATGGCCACAGCCATCTTGGTCAGGATTATTTTGCATACTTGCTCCTGATGGGCTAGTGGGTGTGGCTTGTGGGTGTAGTGGAGTGATGGTTGATTTGCATATTCGTATTTTATTAGATAGGATACTGTGATGAACATCCCTATCCATCAATTTTGTGAGTGTGTAATATTTTCTTACTATAAAATATTTAAGATCTATCATGCCTGATGAGAAATAAGACTAAGTCCTTTCCTAGTAAACCAGTGATCATTTACTGATGAATACTTCCTTTTCCTGCTGTGATAAGCCACCTTTGTCATCCATTATTATTGGTAAAACACAAATATTAAATCAATCTATCCTATTTTCCCTGCTACTTGGTATTTCATTTTAGTCAAAGAAAACAGTAAGCCAGATTTCACGATTTAAATAGTAATAAGAATATAAAAATTTACATTAAACAGATGTCAAACTAAAAGGAGAAAAATAAGGAAAATGAAACATCAAGGGAAAAGAATATAGTAAATCTGATATCCAATAAGAATTACAGATAATACAGAAAAAAAGCAAAGGAAGATTTTTTAAAATATAAAATTTCCTGCCCGTGGCCAGTGTGGCTCAGTTGATTGGAGTATTGTCCCATACACCAAAACGTGATGGGCTCAATTCCTAGTCAGGGCATATACCCAGATTGAGGCAACCAACCAATGTTTTTCTCTCACCTGGATGTTTCTCTCCCAAAAATCAATAATAAATAAAATAAAATTTCCCTGAGCTGGAAAAAGAACAACAACCTTAATTGAAAGGACTTCCTAATAGAATCAGTGAAAAAAAACACTCATCTTTGTACATTACTGGGAATTTCCAGAGATCCAAGAATATAAAAGTTTTTAAAAAGAGGTCACTTATAAAAGGAAAACAAGTCAGACTGACATTAAATATATTTTATTGATTTTTTACTGAGAGGAAGGGAGAGGGATAAGAGCCAGAAACATCGATGAGAGAGAGAGACATCAATCAGCTGCCTCCTGCACACCCCCCCCCCCACTACTGGGGATGTGCCCACAACCAAGGTACATGCCCTTGACTGGAATTGAACCTGGGATCTTTCAGTCCACAGGCCAACACTCCATCCACTGAGCCAAACCAGTTTCGGCCAGATTGAGCGATAGCAACATTTCATGTTACTATCACTAGATACAGGAGATGATAGAGCAATCCCGTGAAGCTTCAGACAGAAAATTATTTATAACCTAGATTTATAACTAAATAGTGAGGGAAAATTTCACTATCTCACTCAGTACTTATTTACTAAATGGCCACTAAGTCCCAGGCATGATTTTATGTACCAAGGATATAGAGTGAACAAAACTGCATGTCTATTTCATGACACTTTTTAGTGGGGAAATAAGGACAATACATAAGTAAAATATATAGCATGTGAGATTGTAACAAAGTACCACAAAAATAAAATACAGTGAAGAAAGACTGGTAAAACGAAATTTTAAATTTAAAATAAGTCAGGGAAGGCCACTTTGAAGAGAGGTTATGTGAGTTCAGATCTGAAAAAGAAAATTAGTCATGTAAATAACTGATGAAAGAAATCATAGTCCAGGAGAGGTTTATTTAAAATTCAAGCTTATTTACTACTATATGCCCCCTTTCTGACAAATTTATTTAAGAATGAACTCCCATAAATTGAAGGTGAAAATCAAGAAAATAAACCATGATCAACATAATGTAACTGTCTAATGAAAGTAAAAAAAGACATCCCAAGATTAAAACTGTGCTGTAGGCCTGGAAAACAATCAGTCTAAATAAGAATCTTAGTGAGGAGACTTATAGGAACATCTCTAAAGAAGAATAGAATAGATTCAAAAGAACAGATACAATGAGTAAGAAGGTCAAAGAAAAGTCATTCATGTGTTTGTTTGTTTTTCTCTCAATAAAAAAATGAGAGACAATTAGAAACTTCAAGAAAAGCACAGCTCACCCACAGAGTTATGGTTATAATATGAAGCAATTAAAAAGAAAATTCATTTATTTGTAAGAATAATCTCCTTTGGGAAGCATAGAATCACTGAGAAAAAAATGTAAACCTGTACTACATACCATACTTAAAATGATATATAATTTATTTATTTTCAACTTTTAGAATAGACCTATGAGCAAAATACATTTTCCCCTATTTGTTTTTAAAGTTTTTTAAAGCTAAGAAATGTCTACCAAATTTTTTTTCATAAAAATTTGAGATGACTCTAGCCAGCCAATGAAACCTCAGCTATTTCATAAAAATTATACCACCACTAGAATTCCTAGGTTTGAAATCCCTAATATGATTTTCTTTTTACTGACTGATACAGTTCTCTTCTACTGACATAACTGATAACAAACTCTCTTGTCTCTGAAGAAACAAGCAATATTTTTGAGCTTTTTTTATTGTATGAGAGATGAAGGAAGAAACTTTTTTTTAAGACCTACTATGAACAGATTTTTGTATACTTTATTGCATTTCATACTTACTTATTATTTAACACCTATTTAAGTATTATTCCAATTTTACAGTGCCTCCCCACAATGTTTTTAAGAGTCATTAGATGCAAATAGAACTGAACCAGGATTTATCAATATTTCAAAGTGAATAAAATATGAGCTACCATATTTCATGAACTTTGGCCAAAATGATAATACTAATGAAAATTAAGCTGAAGACAGATAGCAACACTGATGAAAGAAGTCAGATTGGATGAACGGTTTTTGATATTTTAGCCTTTCCAATGGCCATCATAGAATCTACTCTCCATACACTAGCCTTGTGGTGAACTTCAACAAACACAATTCAAGAAGAGATAGTTACAATATTGGCATCTCATTATTAAGGAAAAAGCTTGAATAATTCAAGATAAGCTAAAATTAAAATATGATCATCAAAGCAGTTAACATATACTGATCATTTATTATGAGCCAAATACTATATCAAAGCATGCTACATGCACTGTCATTTAATCCTCAAAAAAAAACCCTATAAAATAGGTACCACTGTGAGTCCCATTTTAGTTATAACTAAATGGAAATTCATGGAGCTTATCCAAATTCTCACAGCTGTTAGGTGCTAAAGAACTGTTTTATTCCAAAGTTTATACTCTTAGCCACTATCATCAGCTTTTTTTAAGTAAATCTCAGAGATTAGAACACACAAAAAAGTTAAAATGCATTCAAATGTAATGGGCATTGTTGTTTGCCTAACCAGTAGCACTTCTTACTTGCCAACACAATATAATTTTGATTATGATCATCCAACAAGCCATGTCCTTCAAGGGAAGAGGCCAATCATAATAGTCTTAGTCTCTTTGACAAGTGATAGTTTAGGCATGATTTAAGTGACCTAATTCTGGCCAAAATTACAAAAGAGCCATCTGCTGGGGCTTCTGAGAAAGTTGTCATTTTTGCTAAATGCAATATAAGCAGATATAATTTTCTTTTCTCCCCTGAATATTATCACCTGTGTATGACGTTTGCTACTTGTGGCAGGTTCCTTGGGATCATGAAGAGATCCAGCCTAAAAGGACAGGACACTTGAATCTTTGATAATGGCATTAAATTATTAAATTATTAAATTAAGCACCTCTGAAAGCAGCCTATCTCCAGACTTCTTACTGTATGAGAGGATAAACATCCTTATAGCTTAAGCTACGTATATTCCATTACTTTGAAGCTAGAAGCATCTGAAATGACAATCATTAACAGCACAATATTTCCCTGCAGTTACAGAAATGCTTTCTTACTCTGGGCTAATTCATTCTAAATTAATCTCTTAGAAGCTGAGAAACTTTATTTTTCTTCCCAAAGACAAGCATGAAAAAACTAAAGAGAAAATTTCCTATACAATATCCAATTTTATGTTTCTGTCGTATTAAGAAATATTCCCTATATATTTTGTGCAACAGTTATTTCACACTTAAAACTAAATTAGTGTGAAATTTAAAAAATTTGTTTTTAATAATCATGGTATTTACTAGAAGGCTAAGAATATCCATAATAAATAATACAACCTTCTATCTATATCATATTTTCAATTTATAAAGTACATCTACAAGACAGGATATTGGATATTAAATATTAAAATAGAAAAATATCAGTGCCTTTAAACAATCACTTACAGGAAAGTGAGTATAAGTAAATATTAATGTCTATAAACTAGTCTGGGGGTAAGATGTTTAATATGTTACAAAGTAAACACAGGGAAAGTGTATTCATTTACAACGTGGAACTCAGTAACTTTTTGTCAAATGAATTTAAAATTCATCTTTCTCAGTGAAGAGGAACAAAGCATTCAAGATTAGGAAGAAAAGCTAATTGTCTTTTATTTATTTATTTTTCATTTAATAAAACTTTATTGTTCAGATTATTACAATTGTTCTTCTTTTCCCCTGCCCCCATAGCTTCCCTCCACCTGGTTCCCACCCCAACTTCTGCCCTTACCTCCCCCACACTGTCCTCATTCATAGGTGTATGATTTTTGTCCAGTTTCTTCCCACACCCCCATACCCTTTTCTGCCGAGAATTTTCAGTTACCCCTTTTATGCCCCTGATTCTATTACATTCACCAGTTTATTCTGTTCATAAGATTTTTTTTCACATGATTTTTAGATTCACTTGTTGATAGATATGTATTTATTGTTCATAATTTTTATCTTTACCTTTTTCTTCTTCTTCCTCTTCTTAAAGAATACCTTTCAGCATTTCATATAACACTGGTTTGGTGTTGATGTACTCTTTAGCTTTTTCTTATCTGTGAAGCTCTTTGTCTGACCTTTAATTCTGAATGACAGCTTTGCTGGGTAGGATAATCTTGGTTGTAGATTCTTGCTATTCATCACTTAGAGTATTTCTTGCCACTCTCGTCTGGCCTGCATAGTTTCTGTTGAGAAATCAGCTGACAATTGCATGGGTGCTCCCCCTTTATAGGTAATGAACTGTTTTTCTCTTGCTGCTTTTAATATTCTCTCTTTGTCTTTTGCTCTTGGTATTTTAATTATGATGTGTCTTGATGTGGTCCTCTTTGGCTTCCTTTTGTTTGTGGTTCTCTACACTTCCTGGACTTGCAAGTCTATTTCTTTCACCAGGTGGGGGAAGTTTTCAGTCATTATTTCTTCAAATAGGTTTTCAGTATCTTGCTCTCTTTCTTCTTCTGGCACCCCCATAATTCTGATGTTGATATGCTTGAAGTTGTCCCAGAGGCTCCTTTATATTTTTGGATTCTTTTTTCTTTTTTCTTTTAGAGTTGAGTGTTTTCTGCTTCTTTGTATTTCAAATCTTTGACTTGATTCTTGGAGTCCTCTAGTCTGCTGTTAGGTCTCTGTATAATATTTTTTATTTCAGTCAGTGTATGTTTAATTTCTAGTTGGTCCTTTTTCATCTCCTCTTGGATCTCACTAAATTTATCCATCGTTTCCAGGAAATTCTTGAAAAACGTTATAACCATGGTTTTGAACTCTATATCCAGTCGTTTGTTTTCTTCCATTTTTTTTGTTTGTGATCTGTTCCTTTGTCTCCACATTTTTGCTGCTTCCGAGTTGGTAGAGTAGCTTTGTGTGCTAGGTGTCCTATATGGCCCAGTAGCTCTGCCTCCCCAGTTACCTGAGGTGGACTCTCTTGGTGCACCCTTTTGTGAACTGTGTGTACAGCCTTGTTGTAGTTAAGTCTTGATTGTTGTTGGTATCACTGAGGGGAATTGACCTCCAAGCCAATTGGTTGTGAGGATCAGCTGTGTCTACACTGCTGGGAGAACTTCTGTGCTGGAGTCAGCCTTATGAGACAAGACTTGCAAAATTGCAAAAGCTTCTCTGTTCAGCTTGGATGGGGTGGAATCTCAGGGTTGAGCAGAGACAGCCTTGGTTTCCTGTCAGCCCTGGCCTACGCAGCCCCTGGATCTCAGTGTCCCTTGGTAATCACTGCAGCCCTCTCTGTGTGTACGTGCACGCGCCTCCATACGCGCCTCCAAACTTCTGCCTTTCCAGCTCCCCCGAGTTTCTGCGTGCTCTGGGGCCCTGTATGAGTCTGGGTCCCCAGTGTCTCACCCGAAACTGGGGTTCAGTGCATTCAAAAGTGGATTTCAGAGCAGTTGGGAGGTTCTGTCTCCCTCCCACTAGAAAAAACCAGCAGCATAATCAGCAGTCAGTTCTCTGTGTGCGCGCCTCCAGACCTCTGTCGTTTCGCAGCTCCCCTAAGTTTCCATGCATTCCTCCCTTTAAACGACAGTCAAGACTCCCTCCATATGAGTCTCACCCGAAATTGAGGTTCAGTGCAGTTGGAAGTTTCCGTCTCCCTCCCTCTGGAGGAAACCAGCCAGGCACTCCGCTGCCCGTCCTCTCTATGCACATGTCTCCATACCACAGCTTTTTGTAGCTCTTCTAAGTCTTCATGAGCCCCTCTCTTCCCTTCTAATTGTAGAATTTCCACTCAGCCAGCTTTCCTGTGGTTCTGGATGATGTCCGTTCTGTCTTTTAGTTGTAGTTTTGAAATTGTTGTGTGAGGTAGCAGTTTAGTTATTCACCTATGCCGCCATCTTGGTTTCTCTCGAGAAGGTATTTGTCTTAATAAGTAAATTAGGCAAAAAGTTTTTCTGCTAAACATATCATTAGAAAGTATTCTATAGAAATCAGAGTAAAATACTATATTTGAATGCATTTTAGACTTTTGAAGAATAAGAATTTTAGTAATGTGACCCCAGAAATAGAAGAACTAACGTTTTTACAAAAGAATGTTAGAACAAAAATATCAAGAAAGATGCAAGGGAAAAAATCTGATTCAATAGGAAAATACAAGAGGACTGCAAATTAGAAGCTAATTGCTCAGTCACCACAATAAAAACTTCTCACTAGTGCCTTAGTGAGGAAGAACTGAAGACTGACACAGGAATCTGATGATTTAGTGCTTATTATGGTCTATATAGTAAAATGTATGTGGTTAAAATTCAGGAGGTTTTAGTCATTCTGTATTAATTCTTTAGTGGTCACTATAAAGTCAAATGAGATTTCTCACTATTCCTGTATTTCAATAATTATAGTCAAGATGTTGGAAATCAGCAAACTAAGGAAGAATCTGCTACAATATTCTGTCTTAACAAAACACATAAAAATGTGCTACTCACAAACACACATAAAATGAGAAGAGGCTGGAGATGCTGTCTGAGTGGGATACCTTCTCTCCCTCTTCATTCTCTTTTCACACCCCATTCATTCTTCAAAACTTAAATGTCCTTGGATTCCAGAAGGACCACTCAAACCCTCTTTTTTATCACTTTCTAAGATGCCACTGTGGATCCTTTCTATGGAACTTGATAATATATTTATCTGCCTCACAGAATTGATCACAATAGGTTAAAATTTTGCCTACTTCCACTCTTGAAACTGAATGGTCTGACTGGAAATGTGTCTTCTTATCAGCATCTGTCAGAGCGTATGCCTCTCAGATATGTTTACTAAAAGAACTCACAATTACCTTCAGAGATAAGCAGGACAACTATTATCATCCCCATTTTCAAATAGGAAGCTGCAAGTCGAATAGGTAATGACTCACCTAAAGCTCCTGGCCAAGAAATGGTGACATCAGGATTTGAAATCATGACTTCTAACTTCAAGTATCAGTACTTTTTAAAAACATTACACTATCTCATGTTTAAAATAAATAAAGCAATTTTCAAATTTTAAATTTCTTCCACCTGTTCCAAAAGTAAAATAATCCCACAGTTTAATATTTGAATAGTATAAAATAATACAAAGTGAAAAAGCAACCAATTACTCACACACCCTTCTTCTAGCTACTCAGTTCCCACTACTGGAAGCAACATGTTATCAATTTCTTGTCTATCCTGAATGAAAGAAATTAAATGCTTAACTGATGATATTTGTTACCTTACCACCCACTAACCATTAATTAACCCATTAAGCTGGAAATGGTTCAAGTTATATTCACTGCTTATGTAAAATATATGCTTTAATTGTAATAAGACAAATATGTTTTGTAAATAGCTACAATGATGCATGCCAAACACAAAATCAATACCACTATGTTATTTTGTAATATTGTGAACTTTAGAGGTTAACAAACTGATTAATCTTAGGAATTCTTAATTCACAAAACACAAATGTAAAACTAAGTATTTTACTAATCCTCTAAACTGTCCCTTAAAAGTTCTGAGATGTTGGTGAAATTGAAAAGTGTTTACTAATGAAAGAGCTAAGAACCCTTCTGTGAACAGTTTCTGCTTGAGTTTGTATGAGAAAGCAATAGTACCTCCCACAACTACTTCATCTTCATACAGAACACCCTGACAGTTTATTTACTACTTAAAGTCACAAATTTCTCTGTACATTTGACTTTCTATCCACTGTTCAAATTTGTATCCCTGTCTTAATAACATCTCTATTTAAACATACCACCAGCAATTAACTGAAACAGGTTGGAAAGTGAGTTCACCATTTTCCTATTCTAAAACAAAACCTCTTTTCCCAACTTGAAATGTCAACATAAGAATCACAGAAGTACTGGATAAAAGTAAGCATTGCTAGTAAGAAGTTCAGGGAAAAAGAATTAAGTTGTCTGCAAGTTCAATATGCGACAAGAGTGTGATGTAGTCGCTAAAAAAGAAAAGCAAAAAAAAATTAAAAAATAAATAAAACAAAAACAGCCAAGAAGCAAAAAACAAAACTAAAACATGGTAGATAAATGGGACTGCATTGGATGAAATGCATCTGTGTTACTATATTTCATAATTTTACATGGCATATAAAGCATTTTTTTAAAAAAACTTAAGCCAAATTACCTAAGTTTTTAACTGCTACTTTTAAATAACATTTGGTAATGGTACTTCAGAGTTGTATTTGATACAATTTTAATAGCTAGCAAATCTGGTTTGAAAATTCAATATAGTAAAATTTTCTTAAGTCTAAGCTTAGATTAGTGATTCCCAATGACTATGAAGCCCCCCAAATCTTTTTCTATGTCACATTAATTATAGTGTGTGGTTTTTAAAAAGTTTGCATTATATCTAACATTCCCTCCTTCAATTCTGTAATTGTTTATTTAGAGTAAAATAGTAATTTTATAGCTTGACTTCCTCAATTTAATACTGTTGAAAAATATTGCATTTTCACAACTGGAGGCATACCACCTTTAGCTCTCCTCCCATGAACAATATGTGTTAGCATGTAAAAACATGAAAGGTCTCTAACTGTATTTCACAAAAATAGAAGAATATATCATGTATTTTATTGCATTTTAAGAGGATCACAACTTTTTGCGAGTTGTTCTAAATATTCCTTCTAGACTATTTTAGATGAGTTATTTTAAAGAATCTTAGGATCCTGATACTGAGAATAGATTACTATGAAGCATTGGAGTTAAAGAAAGACACAGGAGCTACTTCAAACTTAACTATATGTAGAGAAGAAATTTTATTCTTTTATCGACTATAAATATAACCAAACCGCCATTTTTCAAATGTGGTAAACAATTGTTTTCTTTCATAGAAAAAAAAAGGAATGCTCTTGCGATGAAAAGAAAAAGGTTTCTATAAATAAAGCATGGGAAATATTGCATAACTGTATTCCCCTCTTAAAGATTTCCATACTGAGCCCAAACTGGTTTGGCTCAGTGGATAGAGTGTGTTGCCTGTGGATTCAAGGTCCCAGGTTCAATTCTGGTCAAGGGCATGTACCTTGGTTGCGGGCACATATTCAGTAGGGAGTGTGCAGGAAGCAGCTGATCGATGTTTCTAACTCTCTATCCCTCTCCTTTTCTCCCTGTAAAAATTTATAATATATATTAAAAAAGAAGATTTCCATAATGGGAACTCGTGAGCAATCTTATAATAGAGAAACATGTTACATTTTGTTTAATTCAGCCCTTCTCAAATTAATTTGAAAAGAGAACACTTTTTCAACATACCTAAAAGATCTAGTTAACCATATTCTATAGAACACCAAAACTTGGGATCCAAACTGAGAGGCAGATAATATTCAAAATTCTGAATATGGTATTAGGTATGTTTCTATTTCTAAAGTATATGTTTACCCTGTATTAATACAAAAATATTCTATTAAAAATTTCCAATACTTACAAGTTAATAAAATGTCATTATTATCAACTTAATGAAATTAATTTTTAAAATAAATCTTAATTGGGCAACAATAGTTTAATACTAGTATATATCTCTGTATATTAGTGTAATTAATATTAAATGAGCACAAACTTTATAACTGTCCTATCACTTTTAAAATTAACTTGCTTATAAATGAATTTACATTTTAGCAGAAAGTCATACCATCTTGTGATATTATCAAAAAATATTTAGTTTGAGAAATTATATAGTAACTTCATTATAGCTCACAAAGTTTTTGTAACAGAATCCAATTTTTCCTAATACACGTTTATTTTTCTACCTGAGGTATGGTATCTGAATGGCAATAAATAGTTAGTGGTCCTTAAGCCAAATTCTACAAAGAAGCACAATTTTTAAAATAACATTTTTAAAGAAGATACTTCAATATAAAATATTATCTGCATAAACACTTTAAGATTATTGCCTTAACTTTGAATTTATGAACAAATTAATATATAAAACATCATTTACAGATTCAAACAACCATTAACAAATATCCACTAATTTAAATTTCCAAAATAGCACATATCAGGCAAGGGATGAAATCATGTTTTTATTATGGGAAAGTGGCTAAATATGCAGCCTCAACACTATGAGAAATGGAGCTTTTATCTTCTTAACCATGTCAATTAACTTAGTAGACTACTTTTTCTTCTTAACTACAATTCTTGTAAAAGGAACACTGAGAATGGCATTAAAAACAAAAACAAAAAACAAAAAACTTGGTAGTCTAGTTTATATGAAATTTTATTCTCCAGGCACTGCAAGGTCCGTTAGCTACTTAAATCACTGCACAATTTAAATCACTCATTTATTTTATATGCTTATAAGGAATTACTCTAAAGACAATGAAGTAATAGATACTGCATATCTTAAAAATCTGAAGACAAAATTCAAAACTAGGTAATACTAATTATGATTATAAAAAATAACTTATGATGTATGGGAGAATATAATTGTTCATGTTATTCTAAGAGTTCATAAATATTTTGAAACCATTCTGAAGTTTCCAAACGTTTAAGCAGCAGTACAAATTTTCCATTGTTAAAATAGTTGCATGTA
>JAAGEH010002531.1:40033817-40156317 GCA_011751065.1 Lasiurus cinereus | reverse complement strand
AATGGCCAAGACCTGCTCCTTTGCCCACCGCAGTCTCAAGGTCCATAGTTCCTTTCAAAGTGCATGAATCCGTGTACTGGGCCCTTAATGTAGAATATAAAGACTTCAACAACGTGATAATTCCTATGGGATTATTTTACTTATAATAAAGGACAGTCATAAATCTGAGTATTTAAAAAGTTAAATGATACTGATAAGCTCTGTTTAAAAACAAAGGATATTTTGATAGATATTGAAACGAGAAAAAAATAAATACTCATGGAACTGATAAATGGTTTGTGTTCCAATGGATGGATCAGGAGGTAGTTCAGTCTACTGAAGGGTCTCACTAAAAAGCCCTCCCTTTCAATTAATCACAGCCAAGGTTTTGGTTCTCAAGCTCAAAATTTATTTGGTAAGCTGACCACCAATGCAATCATGTCAGAGAAGGATAATTTAATGAGGCAGAAGCATAATGCTAGAATGCCAATTTATTAACATACAATGATGAGGAAAATTGTTACCTGAACTAGTAAAGTCTTTTTCCAAAAGGCAAGCCTATTATCTTATGATAGCTGGACTTCTGTGAAAAACCAGTCTTACCAGAAATTTCATTGGTGAGTATGGAAAAAGAAAAGGGAAAATTATATAAACAGGTTATTTTATAACTTTATATATTTTCAGCCTTTCCAGCATTAACATTCTAAGTTGTTACCTCTGAAGCTCTGTTTTTTTGTTGTTTTACTATCCTTGGAATCTATGTAAGATTCTTTTGGAGGAAAAAGGTTCCTTAGCTAAAAAGCAAAGTTCAGAAACTGTTTTTACTTTAAGGAGATAGACAGGGTAGTCTTACAAATAATAAAAATATACTCAGAAGGCCCCACTCTCCTGGACAGCACTTAAATGGACAAAACCAACATTTTCTTTATTCTGTGCTTATGTTATCACAGTTAACACATTCTCTTTGTGGAAAAGATAATAGTCAATCAATTAACAATCTAGTCATTCTAGAACTCATTCTCTTTCAGACATCTTTGTATCTTTATTATGATTTATTAAAAGTTGACTATTTTATTCTCTGAATTAAATCTTATTTCCAGTTTTGTGGATAATATTTTAATATAGTAATAATTTAAGTATTGATAGCAGTACTATATAAAATGTTTCAAAAATGTTTCCAGTCAGAATGCTTAAATTAAAATAATTTTGGGGCCCAGTTGGTGTGGCTCAGTGATTGAGCATCAACCCATGAACGAAGAAGTCATGGTTAGATTCCTGGTCAGGGCACATGCCTGGGTTTCAGGTTCGATTCCCAGTAGGAAGCATGCAGGAGGCAGCTGATAGATGTTTTCTCTCATCACTGATGTTTCTATCTCTTTTCCATTCCTTCCTTTCTCTGAAATCAAAACATAAAAAAAATAATTTTTGATAAAGTAAAACTCAAAAGCTTATTCAGAAAGACTACATCCTTTAGCTAAGTTATTGTACCTAGTTGAATAGTGTTGCCCAAAATTCATGTCACCCACAATCTCAGAATGTGATATTCTCTAGAAACAGTCTTTGTAGATATAATTCATTAAAATGAGGCAATACTAGATTGGGATGGGCCCTAAATCCAATGACTGGGGTCCTTAAAAGAGAAGACACATGAGGAAGAAGGCCTCGTGATGACAGAGGCAGACAGAAGTTATATGCCAAAAGCTAAGGAATACCAAGGATTGTTGGCAACCATCAGAAGCTAGAGGAGGAAAGAAAGGATTCTTCCCTAGGGCCTTCAGAAGGAGTATCATGGCCTTGTGGACAACTTGATTTCAGACACCTAGCCTCCAGAAATGTGAGATAATAAATTTTTGTTGTTTTAAGCCACCCAATTTGTGGTAATTTTGTTATGGCAGCCCTAGGAACTTATACAAAAGCTGAATTGCTGCTTTCTGTATCTGTGGAATAGCAATGTATTAAAGGACTTGAATTCAAGTGATGTTACTACCAGGAGAGCACAAAAACAGAAACCTTCCAGTTTCAAGACTTAGAATTTTTCCACTACACCATATTATCCTCCCTCCCTCCTTTCTTCCATCCAGTATTTACACTATGCTTACAATGTGCCAAACAATGATCAAGGTAAGTACTCTTCCTTTGCTCATGGTGATCTTGTTCTAGTCTCTCTCAATAGGTTGTGAATGTCCTTCCATGCCAATGCATACAGCCCTATATCAGGTCTTTTTTTTAAAACAATTATATAGTGTGTAATTGATTAGTACTATATTAAACAAAATCCTATCGATGAAATATTTTTTACCAATTGACATTCCCACCAAGAGTGAGAAGAAAGCCAATTTCTCTCACCAACACTGGCATTGGTATTTTTATCTATGCCAATATTATAGGTGACCAATAATATCATTGCTGTGCTTATTTGCATTTTTGTGATTACTGAGATACAGTAATTAAGGGTAGAGTTTGACGCCAGACTGACTGAATCTGAATGCTAGTTCCACTGGTTCAAAGTTACTTAAATTCTTGGTGCTTCAGTTCCTTCAACTGTAAAGAAAACAGTGTTTGACAATCATATTATCTGGGATAATTAAATAAGTTAGTATCTCTAAAGTACTTACAACCATATGTAGTACATAGTGCTATTATTAATACTTTATATGTTATCCAAATCTACTTATTTTTTTGTGTATAAATTTCCTATCTGTATTCTTATCTACTTTTATGCTGGAGTATTCATCTCCTTTTTATTAATTTATTCTTTATCTCTCATGCAGTTAGTAAATACTTTTCCCAATAGGTCATTTGCCTTTCTACTTTTTTTATTACTCTTTTTACCTCCTTTCTTGCTTTTTTTCCTAAAGAAATTTTATTTTATAATGTTTATATAGTCAAGTCTATCAATCTTACCTTTATGGCTTCTAGGTCATAAGTGGATAAGAGAGCATTTCCCACAAATAAAATATTTTAATTTAATGTTCAAGTGAAAGACAGTTAACACGTTTACTTTTTTAGTAAGAGAAACTTCCATAAAACTTGAGAAGTAATTTCTAAGTAGAGTCTCATTAACTTAATATTCAGGGTGACTATAACTGATAGTTGAAGAAACTTATAATAATCTTTTCTCCTTAAAGTACTTTTAAAGAAAAATGAAAATATCTTGCCAGTTAGTGATTTGGGATACTACTAAAATCATTTTCTACTAAAAAGTAAACATACTAAGAACATTCAAGTTTACTTAGCTTAATTTGTATCCATTTGCTTATTAGTTCACTCTTCTATTATTTTTTACATATTTTGTAGCTTCTCCACAGAGTGATGATGATAAGTTGCCTGTTTCAGAATTTCTCTCAATCTTAAAAATGTTTCTCTATAAACAAATAGGTATCTTATGTCCTATGAAATAATTTACCTATGTTTTGCATATTATTGAGAGATTTGGGTTTATTGACACCTTTAATAAAGAATCACTACATGAAAGACAGGCTCTTAACTAGGGTATACAACTTTTACTGAGACTGGCAAATGCCAAATTACAAACAAAACATTTTAATATACTTAATCTGATCTATTTTCCCCTCAAAGGAAATTTCACTGTGCTTATCTACCCAGGCATGTCTCACCACTCTAGCTCTCTTCAGTTCTAATTACAATTCAAATTTTGAATCCTTTGCATTCTTTCTTGCACTTTTTCTTCCAGGTAACTAATAAAATTTAAATAAGACTATTTAACACAACACCATGGCATTATGCAGAACACTACCCCCAATTCAATATGATGCCATCAGTTGTGGAGTAAGTTAAGAAACTATACTGACATGCTCCCAGAACCAAACTGGAATTACAACTAAAATACAGAAAAACTATCCTGAATAAACAATATAATGCCATTCTTACGTTGGTATGATTAAACTGCTCATCTTTATTCCATATTTACAATTAACTTGAATTTATTTTAATTTTCATAAAAGTATTTAATCATTTTGGTGGAAACAAGGTTTTAGCTTTGCCCCTATTGAGTATAATTTTATAATTCTATTAAAAAGTAAACATACTAAGAACATTCAAGTTTACTTAGCTTAATTTGTACCCATCTGCTTATTAGTTCACTCTTCTATTATTTTTTACGTATTTTGTATTTATTCTGAATGATGTCATTAACTTTTGGCAAACATGAGAAGGCCAGTTTTATATGCCTGCATTATAAACAAAACAAAACAGGATTATCTCCACTTAAAAAGCAATCTCCTAAGCAGAAATGCATTCATTTAAAATAAATATTGACTGTGCAACCGTATAGCATTTAACTAAAAAGACTACATCAGAAATCACGTTGGTTCTAAGTTAAAAATCTAGCTGGAAAAAAAATTATGGAACACTCAGAAACAACTTTCTCTTTACCTCCACAATTCAGCCTTGAAATGTCACTACAATTCCTACTCTTATTAAAATAATAAAATAAATAATGCTTACAGAATTCCAAATTTCTCTAAAAGACAGCAAAGACCCTCGGAGTCTATTTCTCTTAATAAACTCAATGTTTCCTTCACTCATAGCATAACATTCATGCTATGGCTGAAATATGTTCTTTTCATTTCTGAAATAAGCTCTGGAGATTTTATTTTATTTCTTTTGCTAAGAGGAAATGACTCCTCTTCCCTGTCCCCACCACCTCATCTCCACTAACTTAAATGTCATCTCTTCCAGGAAGCCTTCCTCAACATATCCAGCAGTAGAATTTTAATTTTCTTAAAATACTTCTTCTCCAAATAACTGTGACTTAAATTGTTCTACTATCTTGATAACACCTATATAATGCTTTATAATTGATTATATTTCACTACAATGTGGTAGTGAATATAAAATAAGTATAGTTCCTGGTCCAAAGTAAATAGAGGCCCACCAGCACAGTCCCTTTACATTAATAGTATTTCAATTAATAACTATCCTAAGTTATCATATCCCTCATTGGCCCCTTGAGTGTGGCTCTTCCACAAAATACCACAGCCTGGGCAAGTCTATTTTGAAAAAGTGGCATTAGAAGAAGTTTAAGTTTAAAAAATTTGGCTCTCAAAAGAAATTTCAATCGTTGTACTATTGATATTTGGCTCTGTTGACTAATGAGTTTGCCGACCACTGGCTTAAACCAACAGATACAGCCACTTTTGAAGTTTTTGACGTAAATATGAAAAAGCTCATGTTGCTACAGAGTCTACCTGAAGTCTGTCTTCATTTGCAGATCTGATTATTACACTGAAAAATATAACTCAAAGCTTTTGTTAAAAATGAAACAGCAGAGTCAATTCCTTATAGAATCATGAAAGGCTAGCTTATCTCCACTGACTGTCTTCCAGCTATATTTGGCAAATAGTGCATTATGTGTTAGCAGTGGGATTGGAATTTTAAACAAAGTCCAGTATTCCATAAATCAGCTTATACAAGTATTCAGTAATGCTCCTACTCAAGTCAAATAAAAGTTAAGCCAATGGAATGTCATGTGACCTGGGTTCTAGTCCAATTCTTGACTACTTTGAAAAGTGATCTTGGGTAAGCAAGCGGCTTAAATTCTATAGATCTCAGGTTCAACATCTATAAAATATCTAGAGTATGTTGCAGCACAACATGTGAAAAGGAAGAAATACATCTTAAATTTATTTTATTAACGAAAGAAGTTGAGCTATCAGCATAGACTGATAATTTTTTCTATTTATTTACAAAGCTGATAAGTATATTCTAAACTTCCCTAAAATGCTTAATTGGGATTTCCAGGTCAATAAATCTAGAACTTTATCAATTTCCTTTCAGTTTACTAATATGTCTTTCATCTTTAGGTCTCAAAAGTTGCTATAAAATTTCTTTTTTTGCAATCATGATATAATTCATCCCAGTCTGGTGTTTCATCAATTTAACAGTTCTAATTGCCTTATTATCTGCTCTAGTGCAGTAGTAAAGCTTCTGAATATTTCATTTACTTACCAATAAGAAAACCCCCTATATCTCAGCCTTAAGAATATTACTTCTACCCCTTGGCTGAGCAGAGGCATGAAGAACTTAAGCTTTCTGGAAAGCCAATATAATCTATCACTATTTAACTGTTTGTCAATGTTTATGCCTGTCTCAACTCACATTTAATGGGGCTTTTTATTGTTATTTTCCACTATAAAATTTTGAAGACAAGTAAATGTCACTAATTCCCTTCTAAGTTTCCCATATATACTGCAATGTTACCTGGGAGACACAACGACATGGTGCAAATGCCTTTATATGACCTTAAATGAGTTACTTGCCTGTCTGTGCCTGTTTCCCCATGTAAAATAAGAAGGCTGACTACAACGTGGTAGTGAATATAAAATAAGTATAGTTCCTGGTCCAAAACTACATATATAAGAGGTATTTAGTAACTTTCCCATACTAAGGGTTCTCAGTTGTGATTCTGCTTGTTGAACTGACCAATCTGTAAAAGGATTCTAGGCACCAGATACTTCTATAATATTTTCAAAAGGTTATCTGTAGTCCACTAATCAGCATTGTTTTTATAGGGTAGAACTGAAAACACAAAGAGTGCATCACAATAATAAAAATATGAATATTTCATTGAACTTTATTTCAGATTTATATATGTATAAACATACTGTGTCATGTTGTAAAATAAAATATATTACTCTGGGTTGGATCAAAAAAGTTTGAAATAAGCTGCTCTATGGTATAGAGAAGTAGTCATCTTTGGTTGGAGGACTTCTCTCTGCCCATCTCCCAAGGGAAATGTGCTATTGAGACCAGTATTTCAAAGTCAAAAGAGGCCCACCAGCACTGTCCCTTTACAGAAATAGTTATATCCTATCTAATAAAGAGGGAATATGCTAATTGACCATCACTCCATCACAAAAGATGGCTGCACCCACCGCTGAGGCCAAGTTCCCATAAGGAGCCTTAACAAGCACTCAGCAGGGACCTGAGGCTATGCCCACCCCTACCCTGTGAAGCTTGACAGGGGACCTCAGGCTGCAACCCCCACCCAGCAGGGCTTGACAGGGGACCTGGTGTCAGGCTGGGGGACCTCAGGCCACGCCCCCCACCCAGCACCAAGCCAGGGGACTTGAGGCCACGCCCCCTGCCAGGCGGGGCTTGACAGGAGACCTCAAAGTGTGCTTCCCATCCTAGGGGACCTCAGGCTGCTCCCCCTGCTCCAGTGTCAGGCTGGAGGACCTCAGGCCATGCCCCCAACCAAGTGGGGCTTGAGAGAGGACTTCAGGCCATGCCCTCCCTCCCCAGCACCAGGCCAGGGAACCTCAGACTCATCCCCCACCCGGCAGGGCTTGATGGGGGACCTGAGGCCGTACCCCCAGCCCAAGCACCAGGCCAGGGGACCTGAGGCTGTGCTCCCCTGCCTGACTGGGCTTGATAGGGGAACCTCAAGATGCATCCCCCGTGCTGGATTGGGGGAACTCAGGCCACGTCCCCCATAGGTGGGGCTTGACAGAGGACTTCAGGCTGCACCCCCCATTTCAGCACCAGGCAGGGAACCTCAGACCATACCCCCATGCCTGGTGGGACTTGATGGAGGACCTGAGGCTGTGCCTCCTTCCCAGTGCTGGGCCGAGGGGCCTGAGACTGCACGCTCCCCGCCCGGCCTGGCAGCGCTTGATGGAGAACCTCAGATCATGCTTCCCACCCAGCAGGGCTTGACGGGGGACCTCAAGCCATGCCCCCCACCCTGGTATGTGCTGGGGGACGTCAGGCCATGCCACCCTTCCTGGCACTGGGCCAGGGGACCTGAGGCTATGCCCCCTGCCGAGTGGGGCTTGACAAGGGTGGGACTGGCTGGGTCTGGATCTAGCCCAATGGGGGGGGGGGACCAGCTGGGTCTGGGTCTCACACAATTTTGAGGCACATGTAGTTGGGCGAGGACTTGACTCTGGGTCCCGTGGTGCACCCCAGACTCTGACAGGAGGAAGGTTTTCATATATATTTTACTAATTTTCTTTCATCTCTGATACTTCTATTATAGAGAAAGGACAAATAGCAATATTAAATTATTTCCTCTAATTAATCCCCTTTTAATGTGCATGAATTTTGTGCACTGGGCCACTAGTGTGTGTGTGTGTGTGTGTGTGTGTGTGTGTGTGTGTGTGTATCTGAGGTTTCCTGCATTGTTAATAAGACCAAGGAGCAAGGAGCAGAAATTTAATTCTTTCCTTAGAAATACATTTCTGAACTATTCATCAAGTCCTCATCCCATAATTTTCTTCTTTGAAATATAGTAGAAAGTAAAAGGCTCCTTGGAGGCATTTAAAAAAATATACTAAAAAAATTTACAATCAGAAACCCAGTTATCCAAATAAGAATATGACATAAAAATCTAAAACCTAACCACAACTCTGTCAGTAAAGTACAGTAATCTTTTGGGAAGAATATTTATTTTGTCTTATAGCAGAGCCAAATTAAATGGGAGGAGGGAAAAGACGGTTAAGAAAGGCTTTTCCAACAAAGTGGTATCAAAGTTAGGATTTGATGGATGAGTAAGAATTAACAGAGCAAAGAGAGAAAGGGTATGTGGCAGGAGGAGCAAGCAGGAAAGAAGTATTCTAGGTACTAAAAAAGAACAATGAAAGATTCTAAAGCAAGAGAGTATGAAAAGTTGGTTTGAGAATTAAGTAAAGAGGGCTCTTGAATGTGGAGGATAATAGCAAGAGATAAAGCTACACAAGAGAGCAGGGGCCCAGAATGTAATCTTATAAGGCCATACTAAAGAATTTAGAATTTTCCTTAATGTAATTGACAGTCATATTAGGTGAGAAGCATAATCGTATTTGCCTTTTTCAAATATCACTATAACTACACTATGGAGAATGCAACAGAGAGGGGCCATAGTAGACAAGAGAGGTCAAGCATGATGAAGTCACTAATTTCTAGGTCTCTTCTTAATCATTACTTCTTGCCTGAAGTCTTCCCTGGCTAATGGCAGAATCAATGCTTTTCGTATGTGTCCCATGTACCATCAAACCTACAGACTTGGGGTAAGGTAGTAATCCAGGAGAAAGAAAGCGGTGGCTAGTCCAGGGGGTTGCTGTGGGAAATAAGAGATGTTGATAAAGTTGAAAATTATTTTAATAATGGTGAATGATGGATATGGGAGAAGCTAAAAATAGTGCCACTGAGAGAAGCCCAAGAAGAAATATATAAGAAGATGCACAGCAAAGGGAAAACATACAACTAGTACTTTATAGATGGTGGTATGTTTGAGGTACCCATGTGACATTAAAATGAAAATGTCCATAGTTAATCTGTCCGGATCCATATTAGTATACTAGAGGCCTGATGCACAAAATTCATACACTTGTGGCAGGGGAGGTCCCCCAGCCTGGCCTGTGACTTCTCAGCGTGGGAGCCCTGCGATCAATCACCCAAAGAGGTAGGCTCTGCCCACCCATCCGGGACTCCTTGATTGCCCCAAAGAGGTAGGCCAGAAACAGGAGTCCTGCCTCTGCGCTGCACTGCGCCATTGGACCCCGGGCCTTGCTGCACGGAGCCACAGGACCCCCAGCCAAGCTGCGCAGAGCCATGGGACCTGCACAGTGTCAAGCTCCTGCCCACCTGTGCACACCCACTGTGCACACAGCCTCCTGGTGATCACTTGTTACAGCATTAGGGTGTCACAGCGTGAGGGTGTCATAATCACAGAGGCTTTTATCATATAAAATGGCTGACCTTTATTTCACCACTTTTGGTAAGAAAAGAACCAGACTACAGTGTGTTAAGAAGTGACTGAGAGGCTGGTGTGTGGAGCCTGTGAAAAGACAACTCTTTTGACAAGTATGACTCCTAGGGAGGAAAATGAGATAGATAAAGGTTGGTATTGATTCTTTAAGATATTAGTGACTTCATCATGCTTGAATACTTGCTAAGAAACTGATAAAGGGATTAAAGACACAGGAAAAAAGACAAACACAAAGGGCTAGAGGATGACATTTAGAGTACAGGTAGAATGTTAGCTTTCAATAAAATGTTCAGATCTTTGATTCTAAGAGGAAGTAATGAGGAAAGTAAGGGTGCATATGCAGATAAGTCTGTAGGTTTGATGGTGCATGGGACACATACAAAGACCATTGATTCTGCTATTAGCCAGGGAAGACTTCAGGCAAGAAGAAATGATTAAGAAGAGACCTAAAAATTAAGAACTAATAAATTTTAATCTGATCTGCAGGTTGGGGAATGTGCTAGTCAGAAGAAACTGCATGGTTAAAAAAGGCCTGCAAGGAGTTTTGATATTCAAAAGTTGATATATCTACAAGCCCAAAAACAGAGTAGGAAAATTGGCTTGAGTCTGGAATTGGCCCTTGGCTAAATTTCATCTACCTCTCAGGTTGCTATTGATACAGTTCAGGGAATACTTTCTATACTCTAGTTAGCCTAATCAGAGTACTCTCTCTAACAATTAAGGATTGAAGAACTGTGAGCACTGATTTATCAGCCATTTAGCTTTAAATCAAACACTTCTTTCCCCCCACCCCCGTCCCCGTATAAAACTTCACTTAAGGATAAGTTTTTATTGATATAGTAGAGGCCTGGTGCATGAAATTTGTGCATGGGGGGGTGGGGAGGTGTCCCTCAGCCCAGCCTGCACCCTCTCCAATATGGGACCCCTCGAGGGATGTCCAACTGCCCGTTTAGGCCCAATCCCAGTGGGACATCAGTCGGACATCTTTCTCACAATCCAGGACTGCTGCCTTCCAACTGCTCGCCTGCCTGCCTTCCTGATTGCCCCTAATGACTTCTGCCTGCCAGCCTGATCACCCCCTAACCACTGCCAGCCTGATTGATGCCTAACTGCTCCCCTGCCAGTCTGTTTGTCCCTAACTGCCTTCCCCTGCAGACCTGGGTTCCCCCCAACTGCCCTTCCCTGCAGGTCCGGTCACCCCCAACTTCCCTCCTCTGCCAGACAGGTTACCCCTAACTGCCCTCCCTTGCAGGCCTGGTCCCTCCCAACTGCTCTCCCCTGCTGGCCATCTTGTGGTGGCCATCTTGTGTCCACATGGGGGCAGGATCTTTGACCACATGGGGGCAGTCATCTTGTGTGTAGGAGTAATGGTCAACCTGCATATTATTCTTTTATTATATAGGATAGAGGCCTGGTGCACAGGTGGGGGCCAGCTGGTTTGCCTTGAAGGGTGTCCCAGATCAGGGCGGGGGTTCCCATGGGTTGTGGGGTGGCCTGAGCGAGGGGCCTGTGGTGGTTTGCAGGCTGACCAAGCGTCCTGGTGACCCAAGCAGAGGCCTTGGTATCTAGGATTTATTTATCTTCTATAATTGAAACTTTGTAGACTTGAGTGGAGCCAAGCCTCCTGCTCGCTCTGTGGTGGCAGTCATTTCTGTTGAGTGCAGGCCTGGGCCAGCCAGGGTGTGTGGAAAGCTTGGCTTCCTCCATCGCTGGGGAAACCCAAGCCTCCCTCCTGCTCTCTCCGTGGCTGCAGCCATCTTGGTTGGGTTAATTTGCATACTTGCTCTTGATTGGCTGGTGGGAGTGGTTTGTGGGTGTAACAGAGCGATGGTTACTTTGCATATTACTCTTATTAGATAGGGTGTGTGTATGTGTGTGTGTACTTTAGAGAGAGAGAGTGGAAGGGCAAGAGAGAAACATCAATTGGTTGCCTCCTATACACGCCCTCATTGGGAGTTGAACCCACAACCTAGGTATGTGCCCTGACTGGGAATGGACCTACAATCTTTTGATGTACAGGATGATGCTCCAACCAACTGAGCCACCCCAGCCAGGGCTCTCAAACACTTCTTGAATAACTACAGTGGTACCTCGAGATACGAGTGCCCTAACATACAAGATTTTTGAGATACAAGCCGTCGAGCGAGCGATTCTTGCTTTGAAATACGAGCAGCATTTGAGATAGGAGTAATTGCGCAGATCAGCCGGCTGCACACGACCCACCAGTTTACCGTGACTCTAGCGTCTCATAGTTTCCCACGCCTCAAAGTTACGGAACGAATTAAACTCGTATCTCGAGGTACCACTGTACTATGTTTAAGGCACTACCCTGGATTCTGAAGACTGCAAAGAGAATAAAGCATGTTTTGCCACTCTCGAGGAGCTTCATCCTTTAATGAACAAAATAAGTGTAATGTTACTTAAGGCCAGTAAAGTAGAGAATAGAAAGGGAGAGATGAGTGATAGACACAGGGAGAAGGAGATAGAAACATCAATGATGAGAGAGAATCATTGATCGTCTGCATCCTGCACACCACCTGCAGGAGACTGAGCTCACAAATTGGGCATGTGCTCTGACCTGAAATTGAACCATGACCTGTTTCATGAGGCCCATAGCCCAAGTAAAATTCATTTTTTTCTTCCATCCTTCTTTCTCCTTTCTATTACCTTATGCCCTGTTCCTCTATGTGTCTCTCACTCATCTCCCCCTTCTGCTCCATACTTTTCTAACCATAAAACTAGATGAAAATAGGGTTCTACAGAAAGTACCCTCAAAGGATGATCTGATCATAAATTCCTCACTGAGCAGGTCATGATAGATAGTCACACCACAGGCATATAACTTTAGTAAAAGATTTATCTTTGCCTCATGCAAGCCCTGTCCATTACTTCTGTGCATCTTAGATGAACACACCTTAGAAGTAAACACCCTTAAGAGAACACATAATTTTAACTATCCTATAATCCAAATCCTATTTTGTTTTCTCCCACCTTCATGTAATCTTTCTTAAATTCTCTTCTTAATTTCAGATGCAAGAAAGAAGCTGCAAAGTGTCATTCTTCAGAAGCATTTGAAATCTTGCTTTCTGGTATGTTATCAGTTTGGCACAAATAAACTCTTATAAAAATTCGTTACAGGTTTGCACATTTCTTGTATTGCCAATGTCAATGGTCTCCAAGAGAATACAAAGGACATTTGAGGAATATAACATTTGAAGACCTAATTTTCAATAAATACTCAAAAATCTATATATAAAAGGCTAATATGCAAAGTGTCCCCTTGGGAGATCCATCACTTGCTATGATGTGTACTGACCACCCAGGGTCAGTGCAGAATAAAGGCAGGCCCTGTCCAGCAGCCAGAAGGCCTTGATCGGCCCTGATCACCAGTCAGGCCTAGGGACCCTACCCATGCACGAATTTCATGCACTGGGCCTCCATTTCATATAATATAGTTTTAATTTTGCTAAAATACAATTCTAAAGACTATGAACTTAGAAAGCAGCATTCAGAAATCACTAATATTGTGAATGAGTCTTGTCAACTGTCTAGCATCAAATTTCAATGCAGTTCTTCTGTTCTTTATTTTATCTTTGTGTGATCTAACTTTAGTAAATGAATTAAAATATAAACACATTTTGTTTCTTGCAGGAAAAAGACCCAGAAAAGAAAGTAAACTGCTAGTGACAGTGATAAAAGTAAGTAAAGGAATCGAAGGAAATTATTGTTTGCAAATTTGGGAATTTGAAAAAAATCTCAGGACACATCATTTAACAAAACGTAAATTGTATGTTGTATTTTCTTCTACTTCATTGTCTATAACATGAAAACAATAGCCAGAAAATTCTTAATTGGGCTGAAATCTGGAATAACTATCTGAGATTCTTTAAAAAAATGTTTTTAGTGATTTTAGAGAGAGGGAAGGGTGGAGAGAGAGAAACATCAATGATGAGAGAGAATCATTGGTTGTCTGCTTCCTGCATGGCCCCTACTGGATATTGAGCCTGCATCCTGGGCATTTGCCCTGACTGGGAATCAAATCATGACCTCCAGGTTCATGGGTCGACACTCAATTACTGAGCCACACTGGCCGAGATAGTCTTAAAGACTTGTAATCAACTACAGAATTAAGGCACTTTATCAGACCATTAGACTCAAAAGATTAGCTAAGAGAAATAAATGCCAGCCAAAAGTTATTGCCTTACTAAAAAATAGCATATAAC
Source organism: Lasiurus cinereus (assembly GCA_011751065.1). Taxonomy (NCBI): domain Eukaryota; kingdom Metazoa; phylum Chordata; class Mammalia; order Chiroptera; family Vespertilionidae; genus Lasiurus; species Lasiurus cinereus. The sequence goes on along the minus strand of JAAGEH010002531.1, from coordinate 40,142,403 downwards.
GAATGGTTAAAGGCATGGACTAACAGACCCAAGACGTAGATTGTCGCATCTATTTTGCCACTTAGTAACTGTGCTCCTTTGAAAGTCACTTAATTTCTGTGTTCTGGACCTTTGAAAAGCAAACATTCAGAAGGGATTAAACCTGTAAGAATTTTATCAGTGCAAATACTCCTTGGCAGAAAGTATTTTTCTTCTCTGGGTCTTTTTTCAGCGACGAGAAAATGGTAAGGTGGCTGGCAAAGGCTAGGAGAGTCATTGGATAATGATGCAAGTTTAATTAGGAATGAAGAGTGAGGAAAGGTTAGGAAGAAGCATCCTAGACTGCAATGCAATTTTAGAAGTTTTGGCAAGGCTATTCATGTCTCTCAGGAAAAGGCAAGTCTGCCACTTGCTGTCAAGCAGCTCATGAAAAGTGAGGCCTTGAGAAAAAATGTTGTAATAGTTTTTCACAGTCCAGTAGCTGGGGCCCTTGGTTATTAAACTCCGTGAATATGAAGGTCTTCAAGTTCCATTCTCATTGCCACCAAAACCTCTTCTAAGAGTTTTCATATCTATAAATTCCCTATTAGTATCCTTCCTATTTTACAAGGTTGTGCCAAGTATCATCGTAGGCACTAGGGATATAATGGTGAACAAGAATGACATGGTCTCTGCCCTCAAAGAACTTACTTGATGATACAAAGAAATAGAGGCAAGTAAATTCTGTGTGCATCATTCACATTGTCACTCACCTATGAACCTATGATGGCTCTCTACCACCTATAGAAAAAAACCTATACTTCTAAGCATGACATAAAACTGGGTCCTAATTTATCAATCTTATCTCTTTCTAATTCCTCAGTTCCCACACACCCTAATTACTCCAACCATCACAAACATTGTTTCCCAAATGAAATATACTGAGTCACATCTCCATGCTTTTATACATATAGTGCTATCTAGAATATGACCTATAATCAACCTTAAGAGCCCGCTCAAATGTCACTGATGATAAGCCTCTTTAACCCTGGAGTAGTGGCTCTCAGCAGAGGCAATTTTATTCCCTAGCCTGCCCCCAACCCTGGGAGCTATGTGACAATTTAGGTTGTCACAAGCGTGTGTGTGGGGGGACAGGTGCTACTAGCATCTAGTGGACAAAGGACATGGATGCTGTTAAAAAAAACCTACAATGTAAAGAACAGCCTTCCTGGCCCCCAACAAATAAGTATCCAACCTAAAATGTCAAAGTGCCAAGGTTGAAAAATTATGCCTTAAAGGCACTTTTGCCATAACCTAATCTGGGTTCATGTAGCATTCTGTCCTTAAATCTGTGACTTTTATCTTTCTTTGATATCAGGAGCTTCTTGAAAACAAAATGTGCTATTCATTTTCCTATATCCAATAATTTCACAGAGTCAGTCTCATCTCCTTTATAAATTTGTTAAAGTTAAAAAGGATATATTCAAGTGTACTGGTGTCACTCAACAAGTGCTCTCTCATTCTGTTCTACCACTTGCTGACTGTTTACCTTTGGGGAAATTATTTAAACTCAATTTCTTCATCTATTAAATGGGGTTCACTATATCTGCTTCACATAAGAATTGTAATGGTTAAAAGACACACACATGAAGTGCTTAGCTAATGTATGGCACATAGTGAAAGCTCAAAAAATATTAACTAACATGGCTGTTTCCATGCCCTGTTATGTTGCCAAATTACGTAAAAGGACTCTAAACGCCAAAATTTTAGAAGCAGAGAACATTAGTATTCGGCAATTCTATTATAAAAGTGATATAAAAATTCCATTCCCTTTTCAGATTTTTCTCATCACTCATTGGTTTCAAAGCAGTACTTTGAATCATATTTATTTGTAACTCAGAACAATTCTGTAATATTTATTTTTAATTCAAAAAGCTTTACTAAAATGAATTTATTTTAAGACAAAAACCTAGTTTACTTAATTTTAGTAGTAACATTGTATTTAAGAGAAATGTTACCAATTTCAAGGAAGATACTAGTCTTAATTTTCACAAACTGAAAAACTGTTATTAAGGAATATTAAGCTAAGATATATCACATGTTATATGTTATAAAGCACTTATGAAAGCTCTGTTTCAACTAAGAATTGACCCCCACTGGTGTGCCATTTTGGGGCAAAAACTGAGTAACAAAGTTCTGGTGAAGAGTGGTCAATATTTAACATAGTGCTTTACGCACAGCAAATGTTCACTAAATAGCTGTTGAAATAAATTCAATGAAGAAATCCTCAGGCCTGGGAAATTTTACCATAGTCCAGGTTGACAGTGTATTAGTAGCCAATTAACATCTCACATTTTCTCTGAACTCTGGCTTGTTAGAAAATATTTTTCCTATGGGAAGAAAGACAGGGATATTCAAGGTTTATAGTGACCACTTAAAAACTGCAAGAAAGATGAGCTTCTGTGTGCTTGCTGCTGGGAAAGAACTAGTTGTTGATGTCTTCAAATTTATTAGTCACCAGTTTCAATGGTAGTAAAACATTCACGTGAAGACTGAACAATTATGTCCATTTGGTTCTCAACAGGGAATGTCAGCTTTCAAAAACATCTCAAACTGCCACTGAAAATTTGTTTCATTGTTTAAATTATTTCTAACTTATGAAAACAAAATTCCAGCCACGTGAACATTAAAGTGAAAAATTTGAAACTAAAATGATATGGGGAAATATTTACCTTATTTTAACTTTCTAACAAGCATCTACTCCAGGTAAGGGAATATCATCCTATCTAATAAAAGAGTAAGATGCAAATTAACCATCACTCTGTTACTCTACCAGCCAACAGGAGTATGCATATTATCCAACAAAGATGGCCAAGCCCATAGCAGCCAGGCAGTGGCACCCAGTAGCTACAAGCCCTGCCATGGCCGCGCTGGGGCTACTGGGGACCAGATGAGGACATAAACATGCAGGGAGTCTGGCACCCTGCCATGGCTGTGCTGGGGCTGTGGGGGTTCTGGATCAGGATATAAACCTGCAGGGAGATCGGCACCCACAGCCCCAAGCCCTGCCATGGCAGCCGGGGGCCAGATTTGGGGCACAAACCTGCAGGGAAGCCGGCCATGTCCTGCCATGGCGGCACTGGGGCTGCGGGGGGTGGGGGAAGCCCAAATTGGGGACAAAAACCCACAGGGAAGCCGGCACCCCACAGCCCCGAGCCCCATCATGGTGGTGCTGGGCTGCAGGGGGTGGGGGAGATAGATTGGGGACACAAACCCTGATGGGGACACAAACCCACAGGGAGGCTGACACCCCACAGCTCCAAGCCGCGTGATGGTGGCTCTGGGGCTGCAGGGGGCTAGATCCAGACACAAACCTGCAGGAAGGCTAGCACCCAGCAGCCGCAAGGCCCACCACTGTGGTGTTGGGGCTGCTGGGGAGGGGAGGAGGGCAGCGGAGACACAAACCCGCAAGAAACCTGTGGAAAGGGAGATAAACTATCATAACTTTATTTCCCTTTCTACAAGATGAGAAAACTACCCCTGGTTTATTTAGTCATGTGGCCTACACCTTTCTACAAGGACAGGGTATGTTATGACCACTCCCAGAAGGTCTGGTCAGAGTACCATCTCCAGGGAATAACGCTCTTTCATCTAAGGGAGGAAAGAAGCTTTTGTTGGGTTTATTCTGAAGGTCAGAGAACATGCCACCCCAACATATACTGTGTTGTTATATTGATGATCTTGAGCTGCAGATGCTTGAAAAACAGCTTTCACTGAAGTCTCCTGATCTCCCTAAAATCAGACCCCCCAAAAGGAACTCAAATGTCATAGGTCCCCTTCATGGGAGAAGTGTCATCAGGCAGAGAAGACTGACTCTTGTCACAGGACAGAAGAGTAGAAGTTGACATCATACCCAAACTTTGTTACAAACTATTTCACCCCCATTTATCTTTCCTAAAAATCATCTACTCTCCTCTTAAGAGGCCTACATCTCCTGTCTCCTTTCCCTAGAAATTTAAATTGCATTATAAGCCACCTTGAGGAGTTACTCATTTTCCCTGGGATCTCCCACATATACATGAGGTACACATGTTAATGAACTTGTTTTTCTCTTGGTGATTTGTCTTTCATCACAAGGGTCTCCACTAAGAACTCAGAAAGGTAGAGGAAAACTATTTTTCCTCCTTCATAATTCTATCTTGGGAAATCAAGGCCCCAGCTGAACTCTGAGGTTGGCTTAAGTACCAAGCAATCCTGGCTGACAGGAGGGAAGCTTCTAGGGAGAAATCAATGATATTGGCATCAAAGTGGAATGGAGGGCACACGCATGGTTGCTGGTGGGAGTTCAAAGTGGTTCAACATTTTTGGAGGATGATTTGGCAAATTCGATAGAAATGTTCAAGGTATATCCAAGAGTCTTCTACTAGGAATCGCATCTGCTGAGATAAAGCACAAGCGCATAAGCCCTGGTCACAATCCAGGATGCTACTGCGGGCTCCCCTTCCACAATAGAAAAACCTGGGAACAACCTGCATTTTTAGGACAAGGAAGCATCTATACTAATAAAAAGGTAATATGCTAATTAGACGGAACATCTTCTGATGACCTTCCAGATATCCTTCCGGATGTCCTTCCCGACAAAGCCATGTTGACAGGGCCAAGGCAGAGGAGGTTAGAGGCAATCAGGCAGGCAGGGCAAACAGACTACCAGGGGAAAGCACTTAGAAGGATCAGGCCAGCAGGGGAAGCAGTTAAAAGGATCAGGCTGGCAGGCAGGTGAGCAGTTAAGAGCCAAAAATCCTGAGGGATCCCAGATGGGAGAGAGTGCAGGGTGAGTTGAGGGGACCCCCTTCCTGTGCACAAATTTCATGCATTGGGCCTCTAGTTTCATATAATAATACAAATTTGATCTTGACCCTGGCCAGGGAGCTCAGTTGGTTAGTTTCACCTCGATATGTCAAGATTGTGGGTTCCATCCAAGTCAGGGTACACACAAGAGGGAACCATTGAATGTGTAAATAAATGGAACAACAAATCAGTGTTTCTCTCTCCCTCTCCCTTCCTCCCTCTCTGTCTCTCTCTCGCTTTCTTCCCTTTCCCCCCTCTCTCTAAAGCAGTGGTTCTCAACCTTCCTAAGGCCGCAACCCTTGCATACAGTTCCTCATGTGGTGGTGACCCCCAACCATGAAATTTTGCTTCTGTTATGTATCGTGATATAAATATCTGCATTTTCTGATGGTCTTAGGCGACCCCTGTGAAAGGGTCATTCGACCCCCAAAGGGGTCGCGACCCACAGATTGAGAACCGCTGCTCTAAAGCCAATTTAAAAAATAAATTTGATCTTAATCAAAAGACTAATCCTAACAATAAAACTATGCCCCAATACTATTATCTTCAGTAATAAATTCAACACCTAGACTTAAACCTGCTCTTCAGATATTAACTTCATTACCACAATAATAAACTCATAAACTGTATAAGGCAATCTATCATAAACATTGTTTCATTTTTCCTTGGTTTTGAATAGGCATGAGGAATAATAGAAATGCTCTTTGGGTATGCATCATTCACTTCTATAGTCAATAAAATTGTAGCATTTGGATCAAAAACTAGGTACTATGCTTTTGTTTTTATATCACAGAACTATCAAAGCCCCCAATTGTTTTTAAAGTCTAATTTATCTAAATTACATACATTAATCCAGTTAATATATTTTTCAACATTTACTTATATCACACAATTAGCTTCTTCAAGATAAATTGTTGTAAAAACCAAGTCAGATATCTACTAGCTTTATATATGCAACTAGAGGACCAGTGCACAAAATTTGTGCATGGGGGGTGGGGGATGTGTACCTCAGCCCAGCCTGCACCCTCTCCAATATGGGACCCCTCAAGGGATGTCTGACTGCCTGTTTAGGCCCAATCCCGGACATCCCTCTCACAATCCAGGTCTGCTGGCTCCCAATTGCTAGACTGTCTGCCTTCCTGACTGCCCTAACCACTTTTGCTTGCCAGCCTGATCACTCCCTAACCACTCACCTGCCAACCTATTTGCCCCTAACTGCCCTCCACTGCAGGCCTAGTCATCGCCAACTGATCTCCCCTGCAGGCCTGGGTCCCTCCCAACTGCCCTTCCCGCAGGCCTGGTCACCCCTAACTGTCCTCCCTTGCAGGCCTGGTCCCTCCCAACTGCCCTGCCCTGCTGGCCTGATCACCCACAACTTCCCTCCCTTGCAGGCCTGATCCTTCCAAACTGCCCTCCCCTGCTGGCTATCTTGTGTCCACATGGGGGCAGCCATCTTGTGTGTTGGAGTGATGGTCAATTTGCATAATTATTCTTATATTAGATAGGATAGAGGCCTGGTGCATGGGTGGGGGCCAGCTGGTTTGCCCTAAAGGGTGTCCCAGATCAGGTTGGGAGTTCCCTTGGGGAGTGGGGCAGCCTAGTTGAAGGGCCTGTGGTGGTTTGCAGGCTGGCCACACGCCCTGGCGACCCAAGCAGAGGCCCTGGGATTAATTTATCTTCTATAATTGAAACTTTGTAGCCTTGAGCGGAGCCAAGCTTCCTGCTTGCTCCGTGTCTGCAGCCATTTTTGTTGGGATTTATTTATCTTTTATAATTGAGACTTTGTAGCCTTGAGGTGAGGCCTAGGCCGGCCAGGATGTATGGAAAGCTTGGCTTCCTCCCTTACCAGGGAAACTCAAGCCTCTTGCTCTCTTCATGGCTGCAGCCATCTTGGTTGGGTTAATTTGCATACTTGCTCCTGATTGGCTGGTGGGCATGGCTTTTGTGTATTGGAGTTGTGGTTAATTTGCATATTACTTTTATTAGATAGGATTATGATGAAACACAAAACATTCAAAACCACTTTCTAATCTGTTCTCCAAAAAAGTGTTATAAAAGCCATGTACCTAAACAAAAATTTAAGTTACTACTCTAACATGTAGGAAGTCATCATTTAAATTTACTTGCAATATTTTAAAGAAAATTATATTCTTAAAATCCTCCCTCTTCATACATATACACTTACAGGCCAAACTTTTTTTTTTTTAATATATTTTATTGATTTTTTACAGAGAGGAAGGGAAAGTCAGAAACGTCGATGAGAGAGAGACATCGATCAGCCGCCTCCTGCACGCCCCACAGTGGAGATGTGCCCACAAGCAAGGTACATGCCCCCAACCGGAATCGAACCTGGGACCTTTTAGTCCACAAGCCAATGCTCTATCCACTGAGCCAAACTCGGCTACAGGCCAAACTTTTAAGAACTAGGCTTATTTGTGGGAAATATCCAATCATTTATAATATTTATAATTTTATAGATATAATACCAGTAGAAATTTTTTGAAAAAACTCTGGGCTTATATTTTCCCCTGCTGGCCTGATCACCCACAACTTCCCTCCCTTGCAGGCCTGATCCTTCCAAACTGCCCTCTCTCTCTCTCTCTATATATATATATATGAAAATCAAACCTAAGAAAAATCATAATCACATTTTTTTATTAATTTTTTATACATATCTTCCCATTGCCCCCCCTCCCTTCCAAGCATACCCCAACCCCCCAGTGTCTATGTTCATTGGTTATGATTATATGCATAGATACAAGTCCTTTGATTGATCTCTTATCTACCTCACCTAACTTTAATCTTCCTGCTGTAATTTCACAGTCTGTTTGAAGCTTTACTGTCTCTGTATCTATCCTTTTGTTCATCAGTTTATAATGTTCTTTATTATCCCCCAATGAGTGTGATCATGTGATGCTTCTCCTTCATTGACTGGCTTATTTCGCTTAGCATAAGGCTCTCCAGTTCCAACCAGGTTGCTGCAAATGGTAAGAATTCCTTCTTTTTAATGGCAGCATAGAATTCCATTGTGTAGATGTACCACAGTTTTCTGATCCACTCATCTGCTGACGGGCACCTAGGCTGTTTCCAAATTGTGGCTATTGTAAATTGTGCTGCTATGAACATAGGGGTGCATAAATCCTTTCATAATCACATTTTTTTGTCAGTGAAAAATACATCAGCATTTATTCTGCCCATATAACTTCTACCAAAAATATTTATAGTAAAAATCTTTATGTAAAATTATTTATTACATTAAGAACTTTTAAAGACTACAAGGAACCTAAACTTTCAGAGCAGTTAACACTTCTCAAAAATATTATAGAAAATGCACTGATCTATAATAATCAAATATAGCAAGTAGTTATAACAGTTCACAAATGTATCAAAAGCTTAGAAAAGGCATATTAAAAGTGTTAGTCTTTCTTTAAAAGGCTAATGTCTATTAACAGCTTAAAACAGGCCACAGTAGGGGGTTAATATGTTGTTGTCTGAATCACTTTTATCAGTTTAAGTACCTATTAGTTCTTATTAGCAAGGTGTTATTGGCCTTTTAAAGTTTTTTCTGTTTCTTCTTAGTCTATTTGCCCAGATAGATTCTTTGGCAATAAAAAATGTTTGAACAGTTTAATTTGTATTTCTTTATATTTTTGAATTTTAGATTTGCACTTAAAAATGTTTTAGCATATCTGCATACCCAATATGTTTTTATCTTATAATTTTCAACAATATGGAAAGCATAAACTTTATAAAATGTCTCCAAAGGGCAGAAATCAAGATGATCTTCTCAAGAACCAAAGCAATTCACATGCTCTCCTAAAATCATTAACGCTGGACTACAAAATAAATGTTCACAAAATCAAGCTGGCCAGTTTATTAAACTTAGTTCTAACACAACCAATGGTTATTCTTTAGGTATCACTTACTATTGTTTAAAACTGAAATTCCAATGATAAAACTGAAAAATAACTTATAGTCAAAGATCACTGGACCTACGTTCATCAACTTGTAGGTGAAAAAGGGGCTCTAATAAATCCAACTGAAACTAACTTCCCAGGATCATCATAAATTCCTAACTGAGCAGGTCATGGTAAGTAGTCAATGTCTCAGGCCTGAAAAAGGTTTATCTTCCCCCTAAGCAAGCCCTGTCCCTTACTTTTCTCCCACCTTCATGTAATCTTTCTTACATTCTCTCCTTAATTCCAAAGTTATAATAGAAACTGCAAAACTGTCATTCTCCAGAACATTTAGATCTTGTTTCCCAGCACATTGTCAGTCTGACTCAAATAAACTCTTATAAAAATTCTCTACAGGTTTGGACATTTCTTATGTCAACAGACCAAACTTTGAATAAAATCTAACTTTAAAAAATTTATATATGGAGTTTCCTCAAAAACTTAAAAATAAGACACCCATTTGACGCAGTGATCCCTCTTCTAGGAATATATCCTAAGAAACCAGAAACACCAATTAGAAAGAATGTATGCATCGTGTGTGTGTGTGTGTGTGTGTGTGTGTGTGTGTGTGTATCAAAGCAATTTACAATGGCTAAAGATTTGGGAACAGCCCAAGTGCCCATCAGCAGATGGGTAAAAAAGCTGTGGTGTATTTACACAATGGAATACTATGCATCTGTAAAAATAAAAGAACTCTTACCATTTGCCACAGCATGGATGGACCTGAAGAATATTATGACATGTGAAATAAGCCAATCAGAGAAAAGTATCACATGATTTCACTCATATGTGGAATCTAATGAACAAAATAAACTGAGGAACAAATAGATCCAGAAACATGTAAGCATAGAACAGAATGACACATTTCAGAGGGAAGGTGGGGTGGGGGAGTGGTTGGAAGTGATTAACTGGGGGACTTTACGCATAGCACAGGCCCGATGCACAAAATTCATGCAAGAGCCTTGGCCCCAGTCCTGCCCACTGCTGCTGGGGGCCTCTTCCACAGCCCCTGCCTGTTGAGGCTTTGTCTAGAAGGAAGGACGTCCAGAAGGATGTCTGATCTAATTAGCATATTATGCTTTTATATATATATATATATATATATATATATATATATATATATATAGACTAGAGGCCCGGTGTATGAAATTCATGCATAGAGGGGTGTGTCCCTCAGCCCAGCCTGCACCCTCTCCAATATGGGACCCCTCAAAGAATGTTCAACTGCCCATTTAGCCCCGATCCTGGATCAGGGCTAAACGAGCAGTAGTCATCCCTCTCACAATCCAGGACTGCTGGCTCCCAAATGCTCGCCTGCCTGCCTTCCTGATTGGCCCTAACCACTTCTGCTTGCCAGTCTGATCACCCCATAACCACTCCCCTGCCAGCCTGATGCCTAACTGCTCCCCTGCTAGCCTGTTCACCCCTAACTACCCTCCCCTGCAGGCCTGGTCCCCTCCAACTGCTCTCCCCTGTAGGCCTGGGTCCCCCCAACTGCCCTTCCCTGCAGGCCCAATTGCCCCTAACTTCCCTCCTCTGCCGGCCTGGTCACTCCTAACTGCCCTCCCCTGTAGGCTTGATCGCCCCCAACTGCCCTCCTTTGCAGGCCTGGTCCCTCCCAACTGCCATCCCCTGCTGGCCATCTTGTGTCTACATGGGGGCAGCCATCTTGTGTGTTGGAGTGATGGTTAACTTGCATATTTCTCTTTTATTGGACAGGACTAGAGACCCAGTGTACAAAAATTCGTGCATGGGGGTTGTGTGTCCCCCCCAAGTGCCCTCCCCTGCAAGCCTGCTCCCCCCAACTGACCTCCCCTGCTGGCCTGGTCCCCCCAAACTATCCTCCCCTGCAGATCTGGGTCCCCCAAAACTGCCCTCCTCTGCTGGCCTGGTCACCCTTAACTGCCCACAACTGCCTTTTCCTGCAGGCCATCTTATGGCGGCCATCTTGTGTCCACATGAGGGCAACCATCTTTGACCACATGGGGGTAGACATCTTGTGTCTTGGAGTGACAGTAAATTTGCATATTACTCTTATTAGATAAGGTAAGCATAGCTCATGGACACAGACAATAGAGTGGTGAAGACCTTGGATGGACAGGTGCAGGGTGGAGGGGTTCAATGGGAAACAAAGGGGACATCTGTAATAATTTCAACAATAAAGATAAATTAAGAAAATAAAAATAAATTCTGAAGAATTCACACCTGTTATATGACATAGTGTAATGTTGTAAATTTAGAAAGTTTCCCAATTCTGGCTGTGCTAGTAACTGGGTAATCCTGAGCAAATTAACTACCTCTCTTGTATGGTTGGGGTAACGGGACATGAAGTAGGGGACCAAGGAAAGAGAGAAGGGCAGGAATCTCTAAGGGGTACTTTGTCAGCTCTACAATTTAGTTTTTCAAAAGGACAAGATTTTCTCCTTTGAGGACTATTTTGAGAAGTGAAATTAATTTCAGTTATTTAGCATACCTAAATGCCTCATCAGTTCTTGTCATTTTCAACAATGTGGAAAGTACTTTCCTACAAAAACTAAACATACTTGGGCTTTTCCACTTACACCGTTTAATTTTTTCTAGACCAAAAGGATGCTAAACTACATTTTAAAATGTTGTGTGGAATTATAGATAAAAGGATAATCTGCCAACATGGTAAACCCTAATTCTGTGGACCTCAATTTAATGGATTTTGGACTTAATGAACAAAATTTCCAGGTCCTATGTCATATGTGAAAATTAACACCCTATTAATTTTAAAATGCTTTTATATATATTTGTTTAAAATTAAACTAGAGGCCCAGTGCATGAAAATTAGTGCAGTGGAGGAGGGGGGTCCCCTCAGCCCAGCCTGCGCCCTCTCACAGTCTGGGAGCCCTCAGGGGATGTCCTACTGACAACAGCTTAGCCTAAGCTGCAGTCTGGCCTCTCTCTGGGAGACGACCAGGTGACCCGATCAGGGGATGGCACCACCCCCATCACCCCGCGGCTGCCAGCCTCCCTCTCCAGGAGGCAACCGGGCAGCTGACCAGGAGACGGCACTGGCTGGCACGGTCCTGACCTCCCATCACGCTACTGCTGGTTGCTGCCACCTGCCCCCCTCATTGTCATTCCCTTCCTCTGCCCGCTGACACGTACCTTGGCTGTCCTGGAACTGCCTGCTCCCCAGCCCGCCCCCTGCTGACTGGTCATTCCACTATTCAGTCAATTTGTATAATGCAGTTTTATTATACAGGATTAACAGTTTTTGTTATTTCTAACAAATTTTAGTGAATAGGCCATGTGTTGGAAAAAAACACTGCAACAAATAAATATTACATATCTACAAGTATAGTCTACATATTCAAAACTAAGAGTCACTGCTCATAAACAATGTTCGATAAATGATTAGCATGTTATCACACCTTATCCCATGTGGTAACTGGTTCTGTTGTCGTGTGGTGACTTTCTGTAGCAGTTTTAATAATCACCAGCTGATGTTCCTACTTGCACAAAACCAAGCCCCAGCCATGTGTATTTGTTTACTCTTGATGACTGGCGAATGCATGCATTTAGTAGATCTATTCAGTATAAATTTAAAATAACTGTAATACACAGACAACTTTTACATACTTAATTTTAATTACACAAATGTGTCTGCATAAGTAAAACCAGGTAAATTAATTTGTCAATTTTTTAACATACGAATTCGTGCACCAGTGGTGGGGGCCCTCAGCCTGGCCTGCTCCCTATCGCAATCCAGGACCCCTCAGAGGATGTCAGACTTCCAGTTTCAGCTCAATCCCTACAGGCCTGGCCGACATCCCCCGAGGGATACAGTAGTGGGGCCACCCAGCCCCACTGTGCCTGCACTGCTGCCACTGGGTAGCATGCTGCCACGGAGGCGGGAGAGGCTTGCACTGCCGCAGCTGTACTTGCCAGTTGTGAGCCTGGCATCTGGTGCCCTTCAGTCAGCTGAGTGGCACTGGCACTATGGGAGCACAATGACCACTAGGGGGGAGCTCCTGCATTGAGTGTCTTCCCCCTGGACCAGTTGACCGATCGTTTGGTCACTTAGGCTTTTATATATATATAGATGGACCTTTGGCTTTAATGGACACTCCCTTGTTGAATTAGTCTGTTATATCAAGGTTTTTCCCTATCTCTCAAATTTTAAAACATGAGCCAATTGAGCCAGTTAAAGGTAGTAGAATGTCACCCCAAAACATGCCACCTTGGCATAAGAATAATTTTGAGCTGAAGACAACTGAGAAAAAGCAGATATAAGTTATCTGCCCTCCCCCTATTTACCTAAAAGCAGATCATATATTGGCAAAAGTGTCCCCCCTCTCCTCTCTACCAGAAGACAGAAGTTAATCACCAAAGACAACTCTAGACGCTTAACCTTGAGATGGCACCAAAGGAATCAATGTGACAAACTTTACCAATTAGCCCTTATCTTCCATTAGTTCTTGTACATATATTTACCTTCTTACAATATGTCAGAAACCCAAAGTCCTTTTCCTCTAGTTTGTCACTTCTGTACAAATTTATTGTTCTTTTGTTAAGATGCTATATAAGGCCAAGTCTCATCATCACTCTTGAGTTACTCACTACTGAGTATTCCCATGTGTTTGCATTTTAATAAACCTCTATTTGTTTTTCTCTTATTAATCTGTCTTTGTCAGTCTAATTTATAGGGCCCCAGCCAGAGTATTTATTTAGTATAGAGTAAGACAAAAGTAGGTTTACAGTTGTGAGTTCATAAATTTATTCCTGAATTATTTATTATTGTATTATTTATTTGTATTACAACTGTGAACCTACCTTTGCCCCACCCTGTAGAAAAAAAAGTTTATCTTCCTCTAAACCAGCAATTTCACTTATAGGAATTTGTCCTACAGTTATACCTTCACATTTGTAAAATTATAGGTATAGAAGAAAATTCATTATTATATAATTTAATTATAAGCAAATATATATGAAAGCATTTTAAAATTAATAGGGTGTTAATTTTCACATATGACATAACTATTTTGCTCTGGCCAGTGTGGCTCAGTTGGTTGGAGCATGACTCAGTTGGTTGGAGTGTTATCCTGTACACCAGAAGGTTGACAGATCAATTCCTGGTCAGGGTGCATAACTAGGTTGTGGGTTTAATTCCTGGTTGGGGCATGGACAGAAGGAAACCAACCAATGTCTCTCTTATATCAGCATTTCTCTCTCTAACTCTCTCCCTTCCTCTCTCTCTCTCTCTCTAAAATCAATAAACATATCCTGGGGTGAGGATTTTTAAAAAAAGAATAACTTATTTTTATGAAACTATTATTTCCCCCAAAAGCATCTGATTCTCATATGCTTCTGCATTTAATTTGTTGCAATATTACATATCACATAGCCTCTGGAAAACTTCACTGTACAGTTATGAGCAAATGAAAGTGAACAAGGCCAATAGTATTACTATGAAACTAACTTTAACCGGGCAGATACCCTGAAAAGATATCAGGGACCCCAAGGGATCTCTAGACCATACTTTTGAAACCAATAGTATAATGGATGGAACAGACAGCTTAAATGTATTTTTAGTACTATCTTAATGAAAACTACAAAGTTCTTTGAGAGCTCAGAGAAGGGAGCACTACCTTTGGAGAGAGCTTAGAAACTTTTACAGGTCTGAGATCTGAGCTCAAGTCCTTACACATTAGAGCCTATAAATCTTTCTCCGACTTTGCAGAGTGGCTCCTACCATTCCTCCTCCTCTCACTTGGTTGCTGCCCCTCAAACTGACCAACCTTGTTCTCTTTTTCAAGCCTTTGTATTTACTGTTTCTTCTGTCAGAAAGGCTCTTCACTCAAGGCTGTTCGGAAAAAATAAAACTAAATGTCATTCAACAATAGAATGAATTGTTTTTTAAACTATATGTTTAAACAATAATAAATCTCAAAAACAATATGCACAAAAATTACAGAAATGTTCCTATATGAGACTATGTAAAATTTTTTAAATTTTAATCTATATTTTGAAAGGTAACACATGATTTAAAGTTCTAGAACTTCCTCCCAACCTTGTCCTCCAGTTAAACAGCTTCTCTCTCAGAAAACACCCAATATGACCAGGTTTCTTTCTCTCTTTCTCTCTCTCTGTATCTATCTTGAAAAAATTTTTTTAATTTACTTTTTATTGATTTTTAGAGAGGGGAGGTTAGAGCGTGGACCATGGTTGAGGGTTCAATCTTCAGTCACAGCATATATAAGAAGCAACCAATGAATGCATACATAAGTGGAACAACAAATGGATGTTTCTCTCCTCCCTTCCCCTCTCTTTAAAATCAACTTTTTAAAAAAAGATATGTGAGAGAGAAACATTGGTTAGCTGCCTCCTGTACATGCCCTGACCAGAGATAGAACCTGCAATCTGGATATGTGCCCTGACCAGAATCAAAACCATGACTCATTGGTATCTGGGATGATGCTCCAACCAACTGAGCCACACTGGCCAGGGCACGCGCACGCACTCTCTCTCTCTCTCTCTCTCTCTCTCTCTCTCTCTCTCTCCCTACCCTCTCTCCCCGAAAGTAAGACAACCTTCGGAAATAAGACCTACTTCCAGTTTTGCCTCTCGCTGTAATATAAGGCATCCCCCTGAAAATAAGACCTCCCGATAATAAGGCGTTCTCCGAACATAAGGCCTCCCCGGAATATAAGGCCCCAGAAGCTACCATAAGGCATCTGATTCCTGATTTAAAGAGACCTGCACTGCCTGAACAGCTCCGGCTGCGCTGCGGCCAATCAGTGAGCTGGTTTGTGATGACAGCTACTACCGTACTGTATACAGGTAATAAATTTCCTTTTTTTGTTGTTTTGTTCAACAATAAATGTGTGCCGTATTCTTCTTCATGGAAAAATAAGACATCCCCTGAAAATAAGACCTAGCACATCTTTGGGAACAAAAATTAATATAAGACATTGTCTTATTTTCAGGGAAACAGGGTATCTACCTACCTACCTAGCTACCTACCTATCTTTATGTAAAGTCATTACATGAGCAGAACAATACTATCATATGGTTTATGTATATTTTCATATAAATTAAAAATTTAAAGACATGGATGGGAATCATAAAAACCAAATTCAAGATAATAATTACAGGCAGAGAGAGAGGGAGGGAGAGAGAAGGAGAGAAAGGGAGAGAGAGGGGGATTGGGGAGAGAGAGAATAGGACTAAGAAAGAAGCCCTTCAAATGTACATAATAAATAAGTGATCTTGGATCAGTCAGATCTATGATGTTATTTAAAAAACAGCTCTACTAGTATTGGGGCACATAAAACAGTTTCACAATACAAATTATGTTCTTCTATAAATGTATTGTTTGAATTACTATTATTAAACAACCTTGATTAATTACAACAGATTTTCAAAATATCCTACCAAATAAAAAATGCAATGAAAATAGAATACATTCACAGACAGAGATACACACAAACGGGTCAAAATATCTTACATCCCCACATTCGACTTGCAGAATAATATAGATTGTTTTGGAAAGACCATGGTCATGAGTGGCCTTAACTTTCTCTCTTCCCAGCTTGAAGAGACATTTGGTTGCCAGCTGTGTACCTTCTAAGAGTCACTGCTTGCCAAGAAGGTGGCAGAAGGTGGTAAAGAGCTGACCATCTATAATCCATTTTGACACTGCCTTTGACTATCACTTTGCAGATCTGGGTACATTACTGAAATTCTAAAAAGAGTTGGCTAAATTTCAAGGTAGGAAGCTGGCCATTTTGGCTTTAACTCAAATCAAATGGTATGATGTAGGAAAAAGAGGAGAAAAAGAAGATAAAAGAGTTACTAAAGTTTACAAGGCTATGTCCTTAACCTCTCCCAGATATTGTCCACCATCCTTCTATCCATTATTATTTTAAATATGATAAGTATAAAAACAGATAAAGCTAAAGTGGAAAAACGGTATCTCTATGTCTATGCAAGTATAGTGTCATTCATATCTTTCACTTTTTATGTCAGTCAGTATAATGTGTATATATACTTAGTATATATATATTTAGTATATATTCAGTAAGATATAAAAATCATATATAATAAAAGGCTAATATGCAAATTGTCTCCTCACCAGACAGTTCGACTGGGAGTTTAATCAGGGGCACAACCAGAGGACGGAGCTCCCCCTGGTTGGCCCCATCCCCAATCTGTCCCCTCCCCACCCCCATTAGGGG
The DNA here is from genome assembly GCA_011751065.1 of Lasiurus cinereus. Taxonomy (NCBI): domain Eukaryota; kingdom Metazoa; phylum Chordata; class Mammalia; order Chiroptera; family Vespertilionidae; genus Lasiurus; species Lasiurus cinereus. Next base: position 40,125,434 of record JAAGEH010002531.1, on the reverse strand, counting down.
TGGGGCTGGGTGGCCAATCACCTGGGGCTGAATCCCACCAGTGCACAAATTTGTGCATTGGGCCTCTAGTATGAACATAAAAATTTAACAAATAACATGGAGATTTTACTTAACTTTTGTGTTGTTTTTATGCCTTCTATATATATTGTGTGTATATAAATATGCATATATATATATATACACACACATATATATATGTATATACATACACACAGCTATATATCAGAGGTACAGGTATAAACAAACTTGGGGAGATGCTATAGTTTGGGAAAGGCACTTTACTTTATTAAAAAAAAAAATCAATATAACTTCCCCACAGATTCATGATGTAAAATTCTATAATCAAGGCTTGTAGATTTGTAATTATGGTATGTCAGCTACATTTAAACAAGAGTGTTAAAAGATTGTTAAAGTTAAACTAACACAATTGCAGTGTGAATTGTCCTAGTCTCATTCTAATCTACTGGTGTCACTTTCATTTAATCAGAGAGAAACTATGGGCCAAAGTCAGTGCTATTTCCAATGCTTTAACATTCTTTGTTCACACTGGGTTTTAAGCCAATACCAATCTAAAATGGTTACAAAAAGATATATTTAAGAAAGTATTTTTAATCAATTCATTCACTCACCAGTGGGCTAGTTTAGCAGGTTTTATTGAAAATAAATTGCCTTTAAAGTTATTAAATATCCCTTTATGTTAAATGGATTTCCTTGCTAAAGAATTTCTTGAATTTATCATAACTGTGTGTTTTTTAAAAAAAAAAACACACAATACAAACAAATTTTATTTGGAAACTTATTGTGGACATATTATTTAGCTGAGAGACCATATATTTTCTGGCATGGATTCATATTTACAGAATGCATTAAAATTTTAGTTTCAGTAAGGTACAACATTAAATTCACAGTTGTATTATCAGCATGTAGTCTCAAATAATACAGAAAACAGTACTATGTTGGCTAGTTACAGAAGAGGAATAAATACTAATCATTCTTGTTTGCCTGGAACTTTCCCAGATTTAGCACTGAAGCTTCCATATCTCAGAAACCCTTCAGTCCCAGGCAAACCAGGGTACTGAAGCCACCTAGACATTAAAAAAAGATGTGGGAGGATCTGAAAGTTCTACACTGGAAAAGAAAATTGGAATAATATTTGGTAACTTCATGCTAGGGCTGCCAGATTAGCTATGATCCAGTCACAGATATTATTACGTCCAGTAATCTTTTGCAACATAGATCCAAATGTTTAAAAAGAGCCTGCCAGGGAGAAACCAAGATGGTGGCATAGTTCGTGAACACCTAAGCTGCTGCCTCACACAATAATTTCAAAACTTCAACTAAAAGACAGAACTGACACCATCCAGAACCACAGGAAAACTGGCTAGGTGAAAATTCAACATCTAGAAGCAAAGAGAGTGACTCACGAAGACCCAGAGGAGCTGTAAAAAGCTGAGGTACGGAGACATGCTCATGGAGAAGATGGGTGAAGGAGGGTCTGGCTGGCTTCCTCTAGCGGAAGGGAGACAGCAAATCCCAACTGCACTGAACCCCAGCTCCAAGCGAGACTCATAGGGGGAGTCTGGACTGTTGTGAAAAGGAAGGAGTGCACGGAAACTTAGGGGAGCCGAGAAAGACAGAAGTCTGGGACTCACAAAAGTGCATGCGAAAGTGCACACACAGAGCGCTGACTGCTGATTGTGCCTGGCTTCCTCTAGCAGGAGGAAAACAGAACCTCACAACAGCACTGAAATCCAGGTCCAACTGCACTGAACCCCAGTTTCGGGCAAGACCCTGGGGACCCAAACTCATACGAGTCCCTAGAGCGCATGGAAACTCAGGGGAACTGAAAGGCAGAGATCCGGAAGCTCTCCTGCGAAAAGCAGAGGTCTGAAGGCAAACACGCATGCTCAGACACAGCCGATCCTCATAACCAATTGGCTTGGAGGCGAATTCCCCTCAGTGATACCAACAAAAATCAAGATCTAACTACAACAAGGCTGTACACACAATTCACAAAGGGGTGTGCCAAGAGTATCCACCTCAGGTAACTGGGGAGGCAGAGCTACTGGGCCACATAGGACAGCTAGCACACAAAGCTAATCTACCAACTGGGAAGCAGCGAAATATGCAGAGACTAAAGAAAAGATCACAAATGAAAGAAATGGAAGAAGACAAACAACTGGATATAGAGTTCCAAACCACGGTTTTCAGGTTTTTTGAGAATTTCCTAGAAAAAATGGATAAATTTAGCGAGACCCAAGAGGAGATGAAAAAGAACCAATTAGAAATTAAACATACACTGACTGAAATAAAAAATATTATACAGAAACCTAACAGCAGAACAGAGGATCGCAAGAATCAAGTCAAAGATTTGAAATACAAAGAAGCAAAAAATATTCAACTGGAAAAGAAAAAAGAGTAAAAAAATGTGAAGATAATGTAAGGAGCCTCTGGGACAGCTTCAAGTGTACCAATATCAGAATTATGGGGGTGCCAGAAGAAGAGAGAGAGCAAGATATTGAAAACCTATTTGAAGAAATAATGACTGAAAATTTCCCCCACCTGGTGAAAGAAATAGACTTACAAGTCCAGGAAGCACACAGAACCCCATATAAAAGGAATCCAAAGAAGACCATTCCAAGACACATCATAATTAAAATACCAAGAGCAAAAGACAAAGAGAGAAAATTAAAAGCAAGAGAAAAAGTTAATACCTACAGGGGAGCACCCATACGACTGTCAGCTGATTTCTCAACAGAAACTATGCAGGCCAGACGGGAGTAGCAAGAAATACTCAAAGTGATGAATAGCAAGAACCTACAACCAAGATTACTCTACCCAGCAAAGCTATCATTCAGAATTGAAGGGCAGATAAAGAGCTTCACAGATAAGAAAAAACTGAAGGAGTTCATCAACACCAAACCAGTATTATATGAAATGCTGAAAGTATTCTTTAAAAAGAGGAAGAAGAAAACAGTAAAGGTAAAAATTATGAACAACAAACACATATCTATCAACAAGTGAATCTAAAAATCAAGTGAATTGAAAATCTGATGAACAGAATAAACTGAAAACAAGAACCTAATGTTGACACTTCATTGATTCTCAAAAGGAAAAGGTGAGAAAATGGGGTCTCTTTGGCCATTGCCTTAAATAGCATTTAGGAAAATCTTCACATATAGGTGAAAGTCTCAAGAGATGCTGAACTTAAGAGATCATTTGTTGGATTTTCTTCAGAAACCAAGATCTAAACAGGTTATAATGCTATCATTTATTGAACGTTTATTGTATACCTGTCATTATCCTAAGCTCTTTATTTGTATTTATTTGATCTTTAAAAGAAAGTTATGAAATAAATACTATCAGTATAAAAAAAAAAAAGGGGGTGGGGGCCTGCCAGACCCAAACTTAGCAACTAATACCCACTTAACAGTAAGTCACATATGAACAAAGGCTGCTGCTTGAAGAAATTTAGTACAATTACCTACCCACACCAAAGTACACACATTTCTCTAGCTTCACAGCCAGAATTAGTCCTGAAAAAAGCAATCCTGTTGCTGGGAAAGGGATATGTAAGGAGTCCTAGGAATCAGAATCAAGTCAGCCTCGTTGCTGTCCAATTCTCATTTTATAAACCGTTCCTAGTAACAGTACTCTTTCTTTGTTCCTAGGACTCTAATCTCGCTTAACATCTATTTTCAAAAATCAGGTATTTTGCCTTTGTTACCATGCAAGGTAACAAAGTTTCTCTAAGATTAGGGTCCCTGAGGCTTCTATTTTCCTAGGGCCTTTAATAATGGCCTTGAAACCTGTTTCTCTTTTCATTTCTAAAATGCCAGCCATCCACTAATTGCCTTCACTACTTTGCCAACTTGCCGAAACACCCACTCATTATTTGGGTTCCCTGATGCCCATCACCATTTATTTTTTGTCTTGTTTCCATATTCCTGTAATATTCCATCTGCCTGCCCAGATTTCTTCCTGAAGCCACCCACTAAACCACACTTTTGGATAACCTGAAGGATTCTAGGGGACTGAATTAAATACTTAAAATTCCAAGAATGCATGCTCCCTGTTATAGCCTAATCAAACTGAACTCTAGGATCAATAAATAGAATATATTTCTAGTGGCTCTCGATTCCTGGAAAGAAAACTGAAGGAATTAAGGGTGTGAATGAGGACTTTAAATCTTTTTTTCCAAATAAAAGTTGTGACTTCTGAAGAAAAACAGGGCTATGGGAAATGAACATCTAACTAGAAAAAAGTTGATGAGAACAGAAATTGGTTTTTAGACGACTACTTTAAAAAACCAGTGTTCACAAAACTAGGAATATGCCTGAGTCATGAAACTAATCAAGAAATCTTTGAAACTAAATTTGGAGGAGAAAAATTCATACCTTTAAAAACCTTCTTATAATGAAAAAATATTTAAACATATAGAGAATATAATGAAGTCCCAGGATCATTCAGCCCAGCAACCATTCAGATGTTACTATTTATCTCCCTCATCTATTTTTTTTTCTTTGCTGAGGTACAATAGAAAATTTTAAAAATAAGATACTAAGTCAGAAGATGGAGTTATACTTAAATTTCAGAAAAAAATATTTACAGAATTAGATGGTTATCAAAGCAAAATATCCTATCTAATAAAAGAGTACTATACAAATTGACCATACCTCCACTACACCCCAAACCACACCCACCAGCCTTATCAGAGTGAGTAGGCAAATTAACCCAACCAAGACAGCTATGGCCACAGAGAAGCAGGAGGGAGGCTTGGGTTGCCCCTGGCGTTGGAGGAAGCCAAGCTTTCCCCACACCTTGGCCTTCCAGGCCTCCACTTAAGGCAACGAAGTTTCAATGGCTGCCAACACAGAGCGAGGCTTGGGTTGCCCTGGCAATGGAGGAAGCCAAGGTTTCCACACACCCTGGCCTGCCAAGGCTTCAGCTTAAGGCAACACAGTTTCAATGGCTGGTGAGCAGAAGGCTTGGCTCCGCTCCAGGCTACAAAGTTTCAATTGTAGAAGATAAATAAATCCCAGATACCAGGGCCTCCGCTTTGGTCCCGGGGTGTGTGGCTGGCCTGTAAACCACCATTGGCCCCTCTCCCAGGCCACACCATGCCCCAAGGGAGCCCCTACTCCGATCCAGGACACCCTTTAGGGCAAACCAGCTGGCCCCCACCCATACACGAGGCCTCTATCCTATCTAATAAAAGAGTAATATGCAGATTGACCATCACTCCAACACACAAGATGACTACCCCCATGTGGTCACAAGATCCTGCCCCCCTCTGGACACAAGATGGCCACAAGATGGCCACCGGAGAGGGCAGTTGGCAAGGACCAGGCCTTCAAGGAAGGGCAGTTGTGGGCAATCAGGCCAGCAGGGGAGTGCAGCTGGGAGGTGATCAAGCCTACAGGGGAGGGCAGTTGGGAGGGAGCAGGCCTGCAAGGGAGGGCAGTTGGGGGTGATCAAGCCTGCAGGGGAGGGCAGTTAGGGGTCACCAGGCCCACAGAGGAGGGCAGTTAAGCATCAATCAGGCTGGCTGGGCAGTGGTTAGGGGGTGATCAGGCTTACAGGGAGAAGCAGTTAGGGGCAATCACGAAGAAAGGCAGCTGAGAAGTCGAAAGCCAGCAGTTCTGGATTGTGAGAGGGATGTCCAACTGCCCGTTTCGGGCCTAACCGGGCAGTCGGACATCCCTCAAGGGGTCCCAGATTGGAGGAGCAGCAGGCTGGGCTGAAGGACACCTCCCACCCCCATGCACAGATTTTGTGCACCAGGCTTCTAGTGTGTAATAAATAGCTAAAATAGAAATTTTAGATTAAAAACACACACACATGTAATTTTAGTACATATGGGGAACTCCACTCTAAAATGTCAATAAAAAAGCCATGAAAAAATATATGTAGACATTTTCATTAATTTATAAGCAATATAATATATAGTAAATTATGCAGGTTTCACAAAAATGACTTATATAATGTGATAAAGTATGAAGAATCAAAATTAAAATTTGATAATGCACTATTATTGAAATAAGATGAAAATAAAACTTTATCTCTAAACAGCTTCCATAAGTACTTGGGAATGTTTGAAAGCCTAAAAACTTAACTTCTTATAGTAATTATCTAAATGAGTTTGCTTTCTCTAGAATATGTACCGTAAGCATATGATACTTGAACTAAGTAATTTCATAAACCTAGTATAGATCATTAGAATGAGAAATGACAAAATCATATAGGTAACTAATGGGAAGCTACCATCAGAAGTCATTTCTTATGATTCTCTATCTAAAGCACTCTCCATTATACCCTGGTGCTTCCACTAGATTTATGAAAATGACATAACCAAAGTAAGTCTAGCAAAAGTGAACAATAGAATACTGGGGTGAGTAATGGTGCAAATTATTTATATTTTTAATTATATATCTCAACTATAATTGAAAAAAATCATTTAAATACACATATATAGATATATATTGAGAGATACATATCTCAATTTACTTCCTATTATCACACATTTAAAAAAAATACTCTACTGAAGTGTTGTACTTAAAGTAGAAAGCTGTGGATCAGAACCTTTGCACTGCCACTAACTGAACTGTGACCTTAGACAAGTTTGGCTTTTCTCTTTTAACTTCATTAAACCTCAGTTCCTCATCTGTAAAACAAGAATACAAACAATATTAACATTTACCAGCCCCTGGCTACTTGTCACAAACTATACTAATAAAAAAAGAGTAATATGCAAATTAATCACACCTCCTCTACATCCATATGCCTCACCCACCAGCCAATCAGAAGCGAGTATGAAAATTAACCTAATCAAGATTGCTGTGGCCATGGAGAGACCAGGAGGCTTGGGTTTCCCCAGCAATGGAGGAAGCCAAGCTTTCCGCCTGCTCTGGCCTACCTTGGCCTCCGCTTAAGGCTACAAAGTTTCAATTATAGAATATAAATAAATTTCAACAAAAATGGCAGCAGCCATGGAACTAGAGAGTGCAGGAGGCTTGAGTTGTCCTCAGCGATGGAGGAAGCCAAGTTTCTGCAGCCCTGGCCTGCCTTGGCCTCCGCTTAAGGCTACAACGTTTCAGTTATAGAAGGTAAATAAATCCCAACAAAAATGGCTGCCGCCACAAAGCGAGCAAGAGGCTTGGCTCTGCTCAAGGCTACAAAGTTTCAATTATAAAAGATAAATAAATTCCAGATAACAGGATCTCCCCTTGGGTACCCAGGGGGGCGTGGCCAGCCTGCAAACCACCACAGGCCCCTCACCCAGGCTGCCTCATGTCCCAAGGGAACCCCCACCCTGCCTGAGACACCCTGCAGGGCAAACCAGCTGGCCCCCACCGTGCACCAGGCCTCTATCCTATCTAGTACAGTGGTACCTTGAGATACGAGTGCCCTAATATACGAGATTTTTGAGATAAGAGCCGTCGAGCGAGGGATTTTTGCTTTGAAATACGAGCAGCATTTGAGATAGGAGTAATCGCGCGGATCGGCCGGCTGCACACGACCCACCAGTTTACCGTGACTCGAGCGTCTCATAGTTTCCCACGCCTCAAGGTTACGAAACGAATTAAACTTGTATCTCGAGGTACCACTGTACTAATGAAAGAGTAATATGCAAACTGACCATCACTCCAACACATAAGATGGCTGCCTCCATGTGGTCAAAGATGACTACCCCCTTGTGGACACAAGATAGTCACCACAAGATGGCCAGCAAGGGAGGGTAGTTGGGAGGGACCAGGTCTATAAGGGAGGGCAGTTGTGGGCAATCAGGCCTGCAGAGGAAGGCAGTTGGGAGGGACCATGCCTGCAAGGGAGGGCAGTTACAGATGACCAGGCCAGCAGAGGAGGAGAGTTGGGGGCAACTGGGCCTGCAGGGAAGGGCAGTTAGGGGTGACCAGGCCTGCAGGGGAGGGCAGTTAGGGACAAACAGGCTGGCAGCAGTTAGGCATCAATCAGGCTGGCAGGGGAGTGGTTAGGGGGTGATCAGGCTGGCAGGCAGAAGCGGTCAGGGGCAATCAGGAAGGCAGGCAGGCGAGCGGCTGGGAGCCAGCAGTCCTGGATTGTGAGAGGAATCCCAGATTGGAGAGGGTGCAGGCTGCTCTGAGGGACACACAACTCAGTGCATGAATGTCGTGCACCGGGCCTCTAGTATTAAAGAGTACGCACAACAGGCACTTCTTGCCACAGCTGCAGGAGGTGGGTACTTTCTCCATTTTACAAATGAAGGCACCAAGGCACCTGAGGCACGGTGCAAAGGATCCGTAGTCAACAGTACAAAATAAGTGGCAGAATTAAGATCTGAACCCACAGAATTACGATCTGAACCCACAGTCTCCCTTCCAAAGAGGCTGTGCCTTGAACTGCTCCTCACAGGGTCGCCTCACGGCCTTCGCCACGGAAGCGTCCAGGAAAGCACAGTGTCCTTCTGTGCTAAGCCTTAGGGCAACAGCAGCTTAGAAGGTGGTGGATTTTTTTTTTTCCTCTCTCTCTGTCCCCCTTTGCCTTGTCTTTTTCCGTTGGAAAACGTTAAAAAAGGGGACAAACGGTGGGCAAAGTGGAAAGAGCCAGCTGCCTGGGATGAGACAATTCCTACTACAGTTACCTGCTTCCCTCCTAAGCCTGTCCACCTGCTCTCCGGGGGGACCTTTGTGGGCCGGAACCACCAAGTCCTAATAAAGCACAGGAGTGTCTCCCGGCTGCCGGGGGTCAGAGCCGCGTGCGGGGCGTGGCGTTAAACAGCGCCCCACAACCTGCGGGGCGGGCTCCGGGACGCCGAGTGGGGGCAGTGAGGCCCCAGAAGCTCAGGTTCCCGCCCCCGTCCCCCCAGACGGCGACCCGCCGCCACCTTCATCTCCGGGCGACACCAAGGCCTCATTTTTACTTTTCTTTTTCTATCAGGGCCGGGCTCTCGGCGGCCCCCGAAACTTCAGAACGCGCTCGCGGGGCCCCGGGGCCCGCCTCCTCGCTGTCGGTGGGCGTGGAGGCGCGGCGCGCGCAGGGGAGGTGCCACCAAAGCCCGGCCCGGCCCCGCCGCCCCGCCGCCCCGCCGCCCGCGGACGGCCCTGGGCCCGCACCGTCCACGGTGGGGAAATCGAGGGCAGAGGCAACGGGAGGGGCGCGCCCCGGGCCGCGGGCTCCCGCACCGGCGCGCCCCGTTCCGGCCCGGCCCGGCCCGGCCCGCCGCCCGCGGAGCAGTGAGGCCTGGACTCCCGCGCCCGCCTGAGGCCTGCGCTCCGCCCGGCCTCCCACGCCGCCCCTACGCGCGGGGGAGGAGGCGCTGGCGGCGGCGCCCTGCGCGGCTCCTTACCGCTTCACCACGCCGGTTTTGATCTTGATTTGTCTCACGCGAGGATCGGCCATGGTCCCTCGAGCGCCGCGGCAAGGAGGGGCAGAGAGTCGGGGTAACCGTGCTGCGAGCGAGCGAGCGCGCGCGGAGGTGGCGGTCGCGTCGGAGGAGTCACCGCGGCCCCGCGCGCATGCGCCAGCTCCGGCTCCGGCCCGCGCCCCGGCCACGCCCTGGCGGGGGGGGAGGGGAGGGCCAGGAGGGCGGAGGGGGATCCCGATCCGAAGGGCCCCTCTCCGCGCCCGCTGTGCCGCCAGGCAGCCACTCCCTTCTCCTCTTGAGGAGCTTCCCCGCTCTCTCCTTACAGCACTCCTTGTAGGGCTTTTCCCTCCTTTTAGTGCGGACACGAGTCACATACACTTTTCCCGGCCGTCACAGCCTGGATGTGCCGGGAAACTTCAGTATCTCCCCTATGGACCCGTTTGGCGGTGACCTTGCTTTGCGAGAGGACCCACTTAATGGACAGACCGATCTACAAGTCGTATTCAAGCTATTTTCGGTGTCGTTACCTGGTATCCAACTGGCCAAAGCGATGTACCCATCAGGCACGCAGTCCAGAAAATGCTTACCCGCCCCCCCAGGCCCCTGCAAAAGGTGCTTGTAGACATGTACCTCATAAAGGAAAAGACCCTGGGACTTAAGTCATCACCACCGAGGGCGTATCTCAAAGACTCAACTTACGAAAAGGTGTGCGGCACCCAAAAGCTTGGGCCCGGTGGTCAAACCAACCGACATTCGGGTTCCACCCTTTAAAAAGCAGGTGGCATGGGGCTCGGGAGCTACTTCACCGCCCTCCCCAGCCTGTTGCCTGGTAGGCGAAGTGGCAATAATGCCCATTTTACAGAGTAGACAGGAAGATTAAAGCTCAATGCTTGACGCACTGTAGATACCCAAAAACTTTCTACCATTGTTTTATTATTTTTTAAAAAATATCTGTTGCATAAAATGAGGTGCCCCTCTGCATCCTCCTCCTAATGTGGTTCCCCCAGGAAAGCAAGGCATCTTTACTCATTCTGGCTCTCAGAGCTATCTCTGGAACACCCTTCTACCATGCCAGTCCAATACCCTTATTTTATTTTTAAAAATCTATTTTTATTAATTTCGAAGAGGAAGGCAGAGAAAGAGAAACACCAATGATAGAATCATGGATCAGCTGCCTCCTCCACGCCCCGTACAGGGGACCAAGCATGAAACCTGGGCATGTGCCCTGACAGGAATCAAACGGTGACCTCCTTGTTCATAGGTCTACGCTCAACCACTGAGCCACATCAGCCAGGCTAATACCTTTATTTTAAATCCAAGATCAAACCCCACCTTCTGGAGAAAATCTACCACGACAGACCCCCCCCCTCCCTGCTTGTGAAGTGCTCCCCCCATATTTTGGAATTACCCAATATTAATTTTCTTTTAAAAACTATTGAGTCCTTCACAAGTGTGTGCTCACTCTCCGAGCTGGATTATAAGCTGATTTAGAGGCAAGAATCTTGTCTTCCATAAATCTCCCTCCTCTAATCTACACCTGTGTTCTGTACATAGCAGGAGCTGAACTCAGTAACTATTTCTGTCCAAGTGACTGGCACACTGAAATGCAATTTCAAGTGAAGCAGCGGAGCTATGAAATACTGGGGATAAGGGGGTGAGTGGAATCAAAACAAAAACAAAAACCCAGCAGACTCACCAAAGTTAAATGCTACAATTAGAAATTCAGTAGCTCATTAATATAAAGTTATTGGGCAGTCCCATAAGGCAAAGAAGCAACAGCAGCCGCCAAACTCACAAACCAAAAGATTGTGCAACTAGGGCTCTTGTTACTGTCAAGGATCTTCTTTCAGTGAGATAACAGAAGCCATATAGCTCTTCATATTTTTATTTTTGCCTTGTTTTCTAGAACTTCAGAGCTCGGTTTTGGGCTTATTTGCAGCAGTTTCCCTCATCCTAGGTTTTCTAATGTAAATACCCCTATCTCCCCCAACCCCAACTCTACTTCTACCTCTTTGTCCTTTTCCTTTTTGTTTTAAGGATTTTGAATCTATGACTTTCCTGTAAACCAGTAATAAATAAATGTAACACACCGCCACTGCTGCTGTATACCCAGGCCCGTGCCCAAGCCCTTGAGGACAGTTGTTTGTCTGTGTCAATGAGTACCATATTGTATGCTTGAGGCCATGCATCTAGATCCTGAAGTTTGGCCACACTTCTAAAGATAGGGGATCAGGTTCCTACTGTCAGTTTACAGTAGTTGTAAAAAGCTTTAACTTTGGGGCCCAACTGCAGTGGTCGGTAAACTCTGGCTCGTGAGCTGTGGTTTGCCACTCTGTTGACTAATGAGTTTGCTGACCACTGTCATATACTACCCTTTACCTCTTTGCACACAATATGTCACAATTGCCTAATCCTCACAGCTTCCAACTACACAGTAACATTTAGTCTAGTCCAGTGGTCGGCAAACTCATTAGTCAATAGAGCGGCAAACTGGCTCACGGTTTGCCAACCACTGGTCTAGGGTCACATCCTAGCTCTGCTTCTTACTTACTGTAAACTTGGACAAGTTACTAATCTCTTTATGTACCAGTTTTTTCACCTATAAGATGTAGGTTATAATAATAATAGTACCTACCTCATAAGGTTCTGATAAAGCTGAAATGAGTTAATAAAGTGTTTAGGATAGTACCGGTACTTATTAAGCTCCATATAAAGTGTTCATTAAATAAATGTCACCTAGGAAGGAGTTCCTGAGTAGGAAACTAAGAACACAGTAGAACATACAGTCAAATGAATACAGAAATACGTATACATGTTAGCCAAAACCAGTTTGGCTCAATGGATAGAGCGTCAGCCTTTGGACTGAAAGGTCCCAGGTTTGATTCCGGTCAAGGGCATGTACCTTGGTTGCGGGCACATCTCCAGTAGGGGACGTGCAAGAGGCAGCTGATCAATGTCTCCATCTCATCGATGTTTCTAACTCTCTAGCCCTCTCTCTTCCTCTCTGTAAAAAATCAATAAAATATATTTTTTAAAAAAAGAAATGTACATGTTATCATTAATGAGATTATACTGAATTCATATTTGACTGTTTACTCCATATATAAAGGACCCATATTAGACTTACTTACCAGTGTATCCCAGCACATAGCAATGCCTGGCACATCATAGGCACTCAGTAAATATTTGTTAAATGAATGAACAGTGCTTTCAAACTATTTTTCCCCATTTAATAATGTCACAGAACTTTCCATTTCAGCAAGTGGACTACTAAAATAATCTGAAACATCCCCTCTCTCTCACACACACTGTCTGTCTCCAGGACTTGATCTTTGGGTCTGGCCTTTGAGGAGGTAGACCTACTGAAGGCCCTTTCTTGTACACTAGAGTACTAACTATGAGAAAGTACTAACCATGGGAGAAATCAGTACTAACCTAGGGCATTTGAAATAGAAACTGTCTACATTGCATTTCTCACTGTTGGGCACCATTTTTATCTGTTAACCATAAACCTTAATTGAGTTCTTTAAAAATTCTTTGCTGGGCCTCTATAGTCGAACTATAAGAGGTAAGTTAATCAACATTTGAAATTGAAGAATGAAGAGATCCAAGGACTGGGGGAATCTGGTAAAACAAGAGGAAAGTCTAGCCATCTCCTCCCTGAATAGCAATTCTTCCATTGCTAATTTTGGATGGTGTGGGCACTGTTTTATTAAAAAATACTGCCCACACCAACCAAAATTATAAATACAGTTGTTTCCCCCTACACTTATAGGGCTATAAACTCAGTTTCATCATTCTTTCATGCCAATCTTCCCCAATTGACTGCAAGCTCCTTAAGATTAGAGACCACATTATGTAAATCTTTGTCTCCCCAGCACCAAGCTTCAGATATGCCTTAGTGCCTAGTAGGTGCACAGTATGTATTTGCTGAGTTGAAGAAAAGTCAAATATGGCACTGAGAGAGATTTTTAATTTTGATGAAAACAAAAGACTGGTCATGCTTTTACCCTCCTGGACGGAACTCTAAAGGTGGCCAGCAAGCTACAAGGCTTAAATAGGGGCCAATGTGCAACTGCTCTGATGTTGTACAGTACTTCTGTTTTCACAAAACTAGATGGCCGATTGGAGGAGACACTTCTAGAGAGATTAATGAAATAAAGAAGTACTATTGATAAGAGTAAATTTTTGTGAAGTATCTCTGCTAATTACTTCTAGGTGCTTGAAAGACTTGCAGTATTTCATTCATAATTACCTCTTCTGAAGAGATTCAGAGGATCCCCTTCCTTTCCTGCCACTTGTACATCTTTTCAAATTCTCTTGGCCTTCCCTCTTACTGGAGCCACTGCAGTGGCATCCAATCAAACTCAGGTTTTGACAAACACTGAATGAACCCTACTTGGGCCATGAGTACTACCTGGCCTATGAGCCTCACTGAGACAGAAGATGAGCATGGGAAACTGCTCAGTCCCCATCTATGCACAACCCAATAGTGCAGGGGGATGGAAGCCTGTGGATCGTTTCACCCTTTCATTCTCCAGGCAGCAGGCAGTTTGAGACACATTTCATAAGGTTCTTCAGATGGTCTCATGGAATCAATCATCTGTAGCAAATGTGAACTCAGTAATCCACGCTTGCATCTGCTTTTCTTCTTTCCCTGTTTCATTTATCCATTTCTCACTTCTGGCCTCCAGAATCACCTTCCAAATAAGTGGGATAGTTCATATATTGCATTGGAGAATACTGAGCTGACTCATTAATCAAGTGATTCAGAAGACTGCTAGCTTTGAGTGTGGGCACAGAGCAAGAATGGGCTCTGTATCAGAACTAGGCGGCAGTGCAAGCTTCTTTGCTATTCAGGCCATCTAACCAAGTAGGTCCAACGATGCTGATATATCTGCTGAATAGGAATGCTGTGTGTGGTCTCTGGTGAATCCTAAGAGGAGAGTATTATGCAGGCATGCCTACTGTGAGGTAGAAGTCAATGTTATTTTTTTTTACCATAATAATTTATCACTGCTTAAAGTCTCCCTCATACTCTATTTATAAACTGTTAGTGACATCTAAGGAAGATACTATTAACTGACTTACCTCACATTAATTCCCCAAATCCTCTTCCATACCTGATTCCATGGCAGGGTTTACTTTCTCAACCTCTCTTGCAGGTAGAAGTGTCCAGGTGCACAATTCTGGGCAAAAAAAAAAATATATATAGGTGGAAATATGTACGTGGTTGCTAAAAGTGCTTTGAATTTCTTGATAAAAAGGACAAACATAGGGAACTGCCCCTTCACCCCTTCTTTCATGAAAGTAGACGGAATAACTGGAGTGAAACATCCATCTTTAAATCGTGAATGAAAGACAAACATTTCAGAGACAGCAGTCCTGACATCATTGAGCTGCTGAACCAAAACCAGCAGCTGTCTATCTCAAGTCTTCCTATCTGAGAAAAACAAATCCTTAGCCATTTAAGCTATTGTTCACGAGATTTCTGTTATTAGCAAAGGCCACTCTCCCAGTATGCTAATTTAAAGTTTCCTTTGTGGCCATGAAAAAGTCTTGTCGCCTTAAACATTTAGAAATGCGCCTGGGATATCTGTGCATGTGTAAAGAGAAAAGCTAGTGTAAGATGGGATGTGCGCATGGTCTGATTTCAGATATTAGATGGGTCTTGAACTGGACTTGACTATAAGGGCTACAGAAATGAAAAACCTAAGACTGTTTTTTTTTCTTGAGAAAAATGGCAGATTTGACCAAAAGGAAAGAACACAGGCTAGTTCCAACAGCAGATTGGCATTTCCATAATAAAGAGTGGTTTTTAAAATGCTAATTAAAAATGTTCAAAAGTTAATTTTAAGGCCTTCAAAAAAAAATCAGTGAATTGTTTTTGTTATAAAAATTGCTAATAAAAATGCTTTACAATAATTAGAACTGGATTAGAATCTCAGAAATTGTTGAAAAATTCCTATCTAATAAAAGAATAATGTCCAAATTGACCGTACCTCTGCTACACCCCAAGCCACGTCCACCAGCCTTATCAGAGTGAGTATGCAAATTAACCCAATCAAGACAGCTATGGCCACAGAGAAGCAGGAGGGAGGCTTGGGTTGCACCCGGCAATGGAGGAAGCCAAGCTTTCCGCACACCTTGGCCAGCCCAGGCCTCCACTTAAGGCAACAAAGTTTCAATGGCTGCCACCAGCCACTGAGCCAGCAGAAGGCTTGGTTCTGATCCAGGCTACAAAGTTTGAATTGTAGAAGATAAATAAATCCCAGATACCAGGGCCTCCATTTGGGTCGCCAGGGGGTGTGGCAGGCCTGCAAACCACCACAGATCCCTCACCCAGGCCACCCCATGCCCCAAAGGAACCCCTACCCTGATCTGGAATACCTTTCAGGGTAAACCAGCTGGCACCCTTCCATGCACCAGGCCTCTATCCTATCTAATAAAAGAGTAATATGCAGATTGACCATCACTCCAGCACACAAGATGACTACCTCCATGTGGTCAAAAATCCTGCCCCATGTGGACACAAGATGGCCACTACAAGATGACCAGCAGGAGAGGGCAGTTGGGAATGACCAGGCCTGCAAGGGAGGGCAGTTGGGGATGATCAAGCCACCAGGAAAGGGCAGTTAGGGGTGACCAGCCAGCAGAGGAGGGAAGTTGGGGGTGATCAGACCTGCAGGGAAGGGCAGCTGGGGGGGACCCAGGCCTGCAGGGGAAGGCAGTTAGGTCTGACCAGGCCTGCAGGCAACAGCAGTTAGAGGTAACCAGGCCTGTGGGGGAGGGCAGTTAGGGGCAAACAGGCTGGCAAGAGTGCAGTTAGGCATCAATCAGGCTGGTAGGGGAGTAGCTAGGGGGTGATCAGGCTGGCAGGCAGAAGTGATTAGGGGCAATCAGGAAGGCAGGCAAGTAAGCAGTTGGAAGCCAGCAGTCCTGGATTGTGAGAGGGATGTCCGACTGCCCATTTAGGCCTGATCCATATAGGAGAGGGAGCAGGCTGGGCTGAAGGACAACTCCTCCCCACCTTCTTGTGCATGAATTTTGTGCACCAGACCACTAGTATATTATAAAAATCTAAATAACCCAGATGAAGACTGGCTACGCCCTCTGTTAATGGAGGAAAGGGTAGATGCCCTTTCCCCAGAAAAACAGGTAATCCAGTTTCCCACCAGCAGCCATCTATAAAGAATGTTACAATTTTTGCATTTGAATACCTGCAAGTTTGCTACTCAGTTTCCCCAGGCAGAGAAAAAACATGGTCAGGTTAAAGTCAATTGATTAAGTCCTTGCAGAACCTATTTTGCCATCCAGAAATGTGGGTTATGGCAGCTTAAAATTTTGGAAGTTTGCTTCCTCATGAGAAAAACCTAGAGGACAGAATTAAAGTTATTGATTGATTATGTCTTGCATTTTTGAAATTTATTCTTAAAAATATAAGTATTATTAATCTAAAGTAATGCTAAATATTTGACTTTCCAGCTCTAAAAGTTTAGATTCAACTTAAATTAGGAGGAATTACATAGTTGTGGTAATTGAATGCCTAAAGTATAAAAATTTATCTTTGGAAAAATGTTCTGTTTTCTCTAATAATTAGGAATTCAAAATATGTTACTTAATGGTATAATTAAATAAAAGGATTAATTCTGTGATCCCAAACAAAATTTTTAATACAAAAACCAGTTTGAAATGTAATTGATATCTTAAGATAATTATAAAAAGTATTATTATCTTTAAATAATATATAGATATTTGTTTGATGTTTTTCCATGTTAAAATTTCAAGGCTTTAACCGAGAGATGATTCTTGGAGAGCTCCAAGGGCCTGGAGTAATTCAAGAAGTTATTCTGTATTCTTAAAGGAATATTTTTGAAATTTAACTGATCTAATATAGTTGAAATTGCATGGAAAGCTTTATCAAATAAAAATTAATAACTATATTTTACGTATAAATGTTATGAAAGTTTTGGCAAAATGTATCTTAAAATCCAACAGCAGAAAATTAAAATGACAAAAAGCCCACAGCCACCTGCATTTTTATTTTATTTTTAATTTTTTATGATTTTATTTTATTCTTTTAATTTAATTAATCTTTTTTGTCCAGATTATTAATTATTCCTCTTTTTTCCCCCACAGCTCCCCTCCACCCAGTTCCCACCCCATCCTCTGCCCTTACCTCCCCCCCAATGTCCTCATCCATACATGTACAATTTTTTTCCAGATTCTTCCTGCACCCTCCCATACCCTTTCCCCATGAGAATTGTCAGTCCACTCCCTTTCCATGCCCCTGATTCTATTATATTCACCAGTTTATTCTGTTCATCAGATTTTTTTTTATTTACTTGATTTTTAGATTCACTTGTTGATAGATATGAATTTGTTGCTCCTAATTTTTATCTTTACCTTTTTCTTCTTCCTCCTCTTCTGAAAGAATATTTTTCAGCATTTCATATAATACTGGTTTGGTGGTGATGAACTCCTTTAGGTTTTTCCTATCTGTGAAGCTCTTTATCTGCCCTTCAATTCTCAATGATAGCTTTGCTGGTAGAGTAATTTTGGTTATACGTTCTTGCTATTCATCACTTAGAATATTTCTTGCCACTCCCATCTGGCCTGCATAGTTTCTGTTGAGAAATCAGCTGACAGTTATATGGGTGCTCCCTTGTAGGTAACTAACTGTTTTTCTCTTGCTGCTCTTAATATTCTCTTTATCTTTTGCTTTTGGCATTTTAATTATGATGTGTCTTGGTGTGGTCCTCTTTGGATTCCTTTTGTTTGAGATTCTGTGCAGTTCCTGGACTTGTAAGTCCATTTCTTTCACCTGGTGGGGGAGGTTTTCAGTCATTATTTCTTCAAATAGGTTTTCAGTATCTTGCTCTCTCTCTTCTTCTGGCATCCCCATAATTCTGATGTTGGTACACTTGAAGTTGTTCCAGAGGCTCCTTACACTATCTTCATATATTTGGATTCTTTTTTCTTTTTTCTTTTTCAGTTGAATGTTTTCTGCTTCTTTGTATTTCAAATTTTTGACTTGATTCTTGTGGTCCTCTAGTCTGCTGTTGGACCTCTGTATAATATTTTTTATTTCATTCAGTGTATGCTTAATTTCCAATTGGTCCTTTTTCAAATCCTTGAGAGTCTCACTAAATTTATCGGCCTTTTTAGAAAAGTCTTGAAAAACCTTATAACTGTGGTTTTGAACTCTATATCCAATCGTTTGTTTTCCTCTATTTCTTTAATTTGTGATCTGCTTCTTTGTATCTGCATTTTTGCTGCTTCCCTGAGTTGATAGAATGGCTTTGTATGGTAGGTGTCCTATAGGGCCCTGTGGCTCACCCTCCCCAGTTACCTGAGGTGGACACTTTTGGTCCACCCCTTTGTGGACTGTGTGCACAGTCTTGTTGTAGTTAAGCCTTGATTGTCATTGGTATTACTGGGAAGAATTCACCTCCAGGCCTATTGGCTATGAGGATCAGCTGTGTGTATGCTGGGAGAACTTCTGTGCTGGAGACAGCCTTATGAGACAAGATTTGCAAAAGCCTCTGTGCTCAGCTTGGATCAGGTGGAGTCTCAGAGCAGAGCAGACAGCATTGGTTTCCCATCAGCACTATTCTAATAGGCCCCTGTGTCTTAATGTCCCTTGGTAATTGCTGCAAGTACCTTTGAGAGAAAGCCGCCCTTGAGTTTCACCCACTGCTAGACAGCCCATTTTTTCCTTGAATGAGCCTGGGTCCCCAGGGTCTCACCCAGAATTGGAGTTTAGTGCAGTTGTCTCCCTCTTGCTTGAGAAAGCCAGCTGCGTACTTGGTTGCCCGCCCTCTTCGTGCACACCTTGGTACCTCTGCCTTCCGCAGTTCCTCTGAGTCTCAGTGTGCTTTTCTCTTTCCTGATAGTCCAGTTTCACCTCATATGAGTCTGGGTCCCCAGTTTCGCCCGGAACTGGAGTTCAGTGCAGTTGGGAGCTTTTGTCTCCCTCCCGCTTGAGAAATCCAGCTGTGCACTCAGTTGCCAGCTCTCTCTGTGCGCACATATCAGTACTTCTGCCTCTTGCTGCTCCTCTGAGTCTCAGTGTGCTTTTCTCTTTCCTTCTAGTTGTAGAATTTCTACTCAGACAGCCTTCCTGTTGTTCCGGATAGTGTCTATTTTGTCTTTTAGTTGTAGTTGTGAAATTGTTGTACAAGGCAGCAGTTTTGGTGTTTACTTATGCTGCCATCTTGCTTTCTCTTCCGCCACCTGCATTTTTAATTAGGCTGAAGGTGAGTTCACTTTTTCACCTTGTGAATCAGACGTAAACATTTACTAAGGAGGAGAATCAAGATGGCAGCATAAGGTATGCACCTAAACGTGCTGTCTCTTGCAACCACACCAAAACTACAACTAAAAGACAAAATGACTATCCCCCAGGACCATGGGAAAGCTGGTGGAGTGGAAGTTCTGCAACTATAAAGAAAGAAAAAATATATTGAGACCTGGTAGGATGTGCAGAGGCTCAAAAGGCATAGGTATAGAGATGTGAGCGCATTGGGCTGGCGTGCACTGTTTGTTTGTTTTTTTATTGGGAGGGGGTTTCAAGTTCCCAACTCTCTGAACTCCAGTTTCTGGCGAGATTCTGGGGACCCAGACTCATACAGGGAAAAACTGGACTGTCTGCCATTGGGTTGGAAAGGGAGGGTGGCTTTCTCGCAGAGTTGTGCACAGGAATCATTGTTTACTGCACTGGGGCACAGGACGCTGGACACAGAACAGAATGGGCAGAGAGGCCCTAGGGATTCCCTGAGACCCCGCCCCTTGCCCCCCACCTCCAATTTACAAAACCACGGAGCTGCAGTGGCTTTTGTATATGAATGTCCTGCCCTCCAGCAGCTTAACCTAACAAATTGTAACTGGGTCAGACAACTCCAAAACTCCCAGCAAAGAGGAGAAATCTGCAGAGCTCCCTATAGCTTCTGCTGGGTGACCTCAGACACTAGCTGACTTGAACCTCCTTGGAAATCCAGGAACCAGTGTACCTAGAAGTCAGTGTGAGACGACACCAGATTTTAACTCTTCACATCCATAAGTGACACACTCAAGAGGCAGACTTGATGAGCACCAAAGCCCCACTGAAACAAATCCTGCCCCACTGGGGTGTCTCCAGCACAGAAGTTTTTCCATTAATAGACACAGCTAATCCTCACAGTCAATTGGCCTGGAAGTCAATTCCTCCTAGTGTACCAATAGCAATCAAGGGTTAACTACAACAAGACTTTGAACCCAGCTCACAAAGGGTGCACCAAGAGTGTCCACCTCAGGTAATTGGGGAGGCTGAGCTTCTGGGCCATAAAGGACAACTAGCACACAAAGCCACTCCATCAACACAGGGAAGCAAACAAAAAACCAAGAAACATGTCACGAATGAAAGAAATGGAGGAAAGCAAACTACTGGACATACAGTTCAAAACCACATTTACAAGGTTACTCAAGAATCTCCCACAAACTGCTGAGAAACTTAGTGAGACCTTTGAGAAACTTAGGATCTTTATGAATGCCAACAAAAAGGAAAAGGACCAGTCAGAAATAAGCATACACTGTCTGAAATAAAGAATAATATACAGAAATCCAACAGCAGACTAGAGGACCCCAAGTATCAAATCAAATATCTGAAATACAGTGGTACCTTGAGATATGAGTTTAATTCATTCCGTAACCTTGAGGCGTGGGAAACTATGAGACGCTCGAGTCACGCTAAACTGGTGGGTCGTGTGCAGCTGGCCGATCCGCGAGATTACTCCTATCTCAAATGTTGCTCGTATTTCAAAGCAAAAATCGCTTGCTCGACAACTCATATCTCAAAAGTCTCGTATGTTAGGACACTTGTATCTTGAGGTACCACTGTATGAGGAAGCAAAAAACACCCAACCAGAAAAAAGAATCCAAAAATGTGAAGATAGTGTAAGGAGCCTTGGGACAACTTCAAGCATACCAACATCAGAATTATGGGGGTGCCAGAAGAAGAGAGAGAGCAATATACTGAAAACCTATTTGAAGAAATAATGACTGGAAACTTCCCCCACCAGGTGAAAGAAATGGACTTATAAGTCCAGGAATTGCACAGAATCTCAAACAAAAGGAATCCAAAGAGGACCACAGCAAGACACATCATAATTAAAATGCCAAGGGCAAAAGACAAAGAGAGAATCTTGAAACCACCAAGAGAAAATATTAGTTACTTACAAGGGAGATTGTCAGCTGATTTCTCAATAGAAACTATCTAGGCCAGAAGAGAGTGGCAGGAAATATTCAAAGTGATGAATGGCAAGAACCTACAATCAAGAGTGCTCTATCTAGCAAAGCTATCATTCAGAATTGAAGGGCAGATAACGAGCTTCACAGATAAGAAAAAGCTAAAGTTTATCACACCAAAACAGGATTATATGAATGCTGAAGGATATTCTTTAAGAGGAAGAAGAAGAAAAAGGTAAAGATAAAAGTTATGAACAACAAAGTGATAACAAATACATACCTATCAATTGAATCTAAAAATCACGTGAATAGAAAAAAAAATCTGATGAACAGAATAAACTGATGAATGTAATAGAATTAGTGGCATAGAAAAGGAATGGACGAACAATTCTTGGGAGAACGGGGATGTGAGGGGTGCGGGAAGAGATTGGACAAAAATCTTACATCTATGGATGAGGACAGTGGCGGGGGTAAGGGCATGGGGTGGGGATGGGGAATCAGGTGGAGGGGAGCTATGGGAGTTGGGGAGAGGAACATCTGTAATAAACTGAACAATAAAGGTTTATTTTAAAAAATTAAGTTTATTTTCTTTGTTTTTATTTAAATTAAAGATACCTACTTTATAAAGTAGCTTTTTAAAATATAATCAAGTCTCATATAAATTAAGTTATATAAAATGTCACCAGAAACAGCTAGTGAGATTTCTGATCGTCTTCAATGTAGTTTTGGCCTAACAGTTTACACAGTCACCATTTTGGGACTGCCTGACTTGTAGCCACCATGTTGGCCTCATGGTTTGCTGCTCTCCTGGGAGCCTTCATTTTATTTTTTTAAAATATATTTTATTGATTTTTTACAGAGAGGAAGGGAGAAGGATGGAGCGTTAGAAACATTGATGAGAGCAAAACATCGACTAGCCGCTTCCTGCACGCACCCTACTGGGGATGTGCCCACAACCAAAGTACATGCTCTTGACTGGAATCAAACCCAGGACTCTTCCTTCTGCAGGCCAATGCTCTATCCACTGAGCCAAAATGGTTTCGGCGGGCTTCCATCTTGAAGCAGCAAAGGCCAATCTCTCTTTTTGAATAAAGTTAATGAGACCTCCCATGACCCCTCTGTATATGCTAATTAGCCAAAGGGGATACTCTTTAAAAATAAAATTCTCACTTAATAAAAAGGAGAAATTTGAAAATTTTGAAATATCTTTCACTGATATTTACAGGGTAAACTAAGATTGTTGTTAGATTATTAAATCTGACAGTAAAATAGTAGTCAAGTTTACTGTAATGATATTTCTTTTGACATGGCTATTTGGATGCATGAGCAAATTTTAAGCAGCAGTCTTGTGGCTTGCTTGGTAAAAAGATAGATAAAGATTCTTTAGTTAAACTCTCTACAGACTCAAAGTTATTTTCAAAGGAAACAGGTTTTCTTCAAACATCTGGAGAACTGCTATTGAAATTCAATAAATTTGGTTTCTTGTACTAAAGGGATTTCTGTTTTTTCCCTCCCTGACAAAGTTTATGTAAAGTTATTTAAAAACTAACTTAGGAAATCTACTGTTATTTATTTTTCATAATCTAGGACAAGTGAAGTTAAATAAGTCTTATTTCAGATTAACTTAAATTGGCTAATTGGAATAAGTGAATATTTAAGAAAACTAAATTTTACTGGACAAAACACCTGTTCCTGAAGTATTAACTAAAATTTTTATTGATAGTTCATCTTACAATAAAATTGCTTAACATGCAATAAATCCAAAGCAGTCATATTTCTGTGCAAAAATTAAAGTTATTAAGACTGCATTATGAAATTTCCAAAAGTCTCCTAATATTTAAATAAAAAAAGAGGGGTAGTGGAAAAATATGGTATGTGGAGAAATATCCTGTAAATAAATTACATCAAGAAATTTTTTACTTTGGAAAATTATTTTTCATTTGTAATGATACCAGCAAGACACCCATGAACACACCTGGTGTCAAAATAAGTCAAAGGAAAATTGTTTGGACAAAAATGAAAAAGGATCCCAAGTCAAATTTATAAAAAGGAATTCTTTGTTAATCTTTGATTGAGCATATGTTTGTATATTTCCAGAAAACAACTCCAAGACCATGTGGATTCCTGCAGCAGCTGATCCCAGAGAGAAACTGACTGGATTGTTCCAGCCATGAAGACAAGAGGAGAAACAGTCCAGAGATGGAAGACACTGAAGACGCCTTGCTAAGCTAGTAGTCGGCAGCTGTGCATTGCTGCAGTTTGCCCAGGACCAAACCAGAGAGGGTCTGACCTGCATTGTCCACCATCCAAAACTAGCATATCATTGCTGACATATACACATAAGGAACTGTTGAACAATGAAATTGGGACTCAAAACTGTTGGACATTGAAGTTGGGACTCACGGAACTGTTGGCCCAGCAAGAAACTTATTGCAGACAATTCATTTGCCTCTCAGCATAACCACTATTGCTTGTCTCATTTTTATTGTCATATGTTTATTTCTAGTCTGCAGATGCAAGATTTTTTTAGAGAAAAAAAAGCACGGGGGAAATGTTGGAAGCTGCCCATTGTCTTCACTAGCAAAGAGGTGTGGACAGGGGGCCTGCCACCCACTGGTTGAGACAATGGTAGCTATTGCAACTTCCACCTTTTAGTTTTATGTAAATCCTTGCTGATAGGCTATTATTGGAATTGCCTGCCTAAAGGCTATGGGTGTATCCCATAGTCTTAATAAAAGGGATAGCAAGGCCAGAGCGGGGTGGAGTTCTTCCCCTTGAGTTGGGCTCCCGCCTGTCCCCACGTATTTCCAAATTAATATTTTCTAGTCTCTTTCATTTGCATGTGGCCTCCTCCAGAGCCCAAACCCTGAACCTGAACCTGAACCCTGAACCATCTGGGATGTGGGGGCGACACTCACAGCAGCCCAAAGGGTTTTCTCGTTAGACTATATTAGGGTTCCATAAGTATGTCTCTTCACTGAAAGGAGGGGAAGATATAGCCATTGGATCTTTGGAAGAAAAATTCCTATGAAAACAAAAATATCTCCAACTGTGGCTTTCATAATGTGCTGTTTTCTCATTGTCTGACTGTATTAAACATACAACTTAAATGGCCACAGGCCACAGAGTAAGGTGTGTTGGACAGCTACATGTTTTAGATACCAGGAGTTCTCTACAGGTAAGGAGAGAATACAATTCTTTTGCCAGTGACTTACAGAGGGCCCTATTTACAGCTGAACAGGTATCTGATAGAACAATTCATTGTTCTGACACATATTGCAATCATCATGTGTGGTTTTTAATGCATCATGTTACATTAGCTCAGCGTATGGTCTAGTACCATATAACATAAATTTTGCCAAAAGGAATGACAGTACATGACACTGACTTTTAAGGGACACACTATTTTTTCAGATCACATACCTTTTATCCATGAGTGCCCAATTCAAAAATCAAATTGGCAGACAAAAGTGGAATGAATGTGTAGCCTCAAAGTAGCATATTTATCTTGAATAGTTTTGCACATTTCTACCTCTAGTCAATGATTCCATTCCATTTTTATGTTGAAATGCATGAGCAACATTAATGGGCCTTTTTTTTTTTTTTTTCACCTGAAGTAAGACTTTTATTCGGGGTCAATCAGGAGAGGCCCGAGAAGTGTTTTGGGATTACAAGCTATGGATAAAATCTTTCCATGTGTTTATCATGAGCCATAGATGACTGTTCTATTTAAAATTCTCAGCAAAATATTTATGATTACTTTTATCTTATCTATGAGTATTCCTTTCAGTAAGGTATCTTTCTTAGGTGTGAAATATTTTTTGTTGTTATTACATAATCTTTTTTGGTATTAATGGGAAACACAACAAAAAAAGATAAGAATTTTTTGACAATAGAGTACAGTTTCTAGATTACTAAAAGAATATTCTAAATTCTGGTTCACAAAGAGCCTTTCATATAGGTTTTAAATTTTTTACTTCCTTTTGAAATTATCTTCCAACAGAGTTTCTTGTCCATTATAGTTAAACTACTTAAGGTCTAGTGAATTCCTCTTGGGTTACAAACCTAAAGTTAAAAAAGAAATTCAGCTATCATCTGTGAAAGCTTCCTAGAATTCTGCAGAATAGTCTGCCAAGGAGAAGGAAGTCTTCATGAAATAGACTTTCCCTAATATTTTAAAGTAATATAAAGATATTACTTCTAAAATGAAGAGAAAAGTTTCATTTCAACTTCAACATTTCAACTTCCACAAGTTCTAATTCAAATATCCCTACTCTAATATTTACTATCTTGTTATTTCATTATTACTACAATTATTTCTCATCCATTATTACCAATATTTTGCATATATATGTGTGAATGTGATTGTCATTTAATCATATTATTGAGATTTTTAAGAATCCTTTTTTAAAATAAGAGTTATATGCCTCCAAATGATTTGAAAACTTTAGAGCTGATAGAATTCAACCAATCCCTGTGGATTTTTAGCCACATAAGAAAACAGAGTAGAGGAATTCAATTCAGACCTTGGTTGAATTCAGTACAACTGGAAGTCTATATGACACCAAATAACCAGTAATTAATGACTAAGTCCACCTTCCCCCCACCACATACACACTTTTTGCTCAAATGTTTTGGCATTCAGTCCTGCAGTGATGCTTCTGAAATGATTAAATGTAGGAATTTGGGCTCAGCTAAGACACATTCTCATTGGATAATTTGAGTAATTTAATTCTCTCTGAGACTTGTTTCCTCAACTGTAAAGTAGAGATAAGATAGCTGCCAACCAGGGTAGTGGTTCTTGTGAAAGTTATATAATGCACATGTATGTAAAGGATTTAGCACAATGCCTGGCATATAATAAGCACTCAATAAATGGAAACCATTATTATTATCTTTATTCATGTGGGCACAGAAGAAAATTTATCCAGAATTGATTCTTTTTAATAAAATTAGCCTGTAAAGCAAGCTTATTTTTTTCAGTGAACTAGCAAAGGATTCCAATAGAATCACTGCTTATCCACATATAAGGTTTATAAGTTCAGATATGAATATTATTATATTGATCTTCTATCACAAAAAAAGAAAGTATCACATATTAAATTTATTATTGGCAATTTGCAACATTAAAGTATCTTTGAATAAGTACATCTAAAATAGTCTATGTAAATTTTGTGTTTATGCCTATCAGATTTAATGCTAGCTATCTTACTTTGGAAGAGGAAAGACTTATGCTATGATAAAAAGCAATAGTATGAATAAAGACACAATTTTTAACATGTATTCAGTGGTTAATAAATAATAATGACTCTTATTTCCAAATAGGTTAGAATCTATTAAGTGAACTTTCATCATCCCAAAGGGCACATCTTACATTAAAAATATTTATGAGCCAAAACCAGGTTGGCTCAGTGGGTAGAGCATTGGCTTGCGGACTGAAGGGTCCCAGGTTCGATTCTGATCAAGGGCATGTACCTTGGTTGCAGGCACATTCCCAGTGGAGGGGCGTGCAAGAGGCGGCTGATCGATGTCTCTCTCTCATCTGTGTTTCTAACTCTCTATCCCTCTCTCTTTCTCTCTGTGAAAATCAATAAAAATATATTTAAAAAATATTTATGATATTATTTAAAATAGTGCCTCTTAATACACCTATATTTTTCTTTTAGTACAGAAAAAAATCAGGTAGGAAAATTCCTAAGAGTTAAAAGAAAACAAAAATGAAAATCAATAAAGAAAAGGGTTTATTAACATGTTCAATTTTTTATTTTAAAATAAGAGTTTGACTTCAACAAATCACTGGAGAACAAACACTTGGAAGGCAAAATTATTTAACTCATGGTACATGAAAATTAGTTCGTACAGGTAAAGACTGATATATCATTTAGGTTATTTGTTCTATTATACTTGGTGGAATTTATACTTTCATTGCTTTATAAAAGTTAATTTCCATAAATAAAGATGGAAAAAAAATGGATGTTTTATGAACATTCCTTTGTAAGTGGTTTCTGAGGTTTGGCTGAATATTACACAAATCAATCTGCTACATTTTAACTATTCTAACAGGAATAGAAGCAGTGGGGAGAGCATTCAAGACACATTGCCTCTCCAGATTAGAATGTATCTAGACTGTATGAATATTCTGTAAAATACTCAAAAAGGAGAAAAGAAAGTGTCAGAGTAGGAAAAAAACAACCTACAGTTTTCAGTGGCTGTTGCAAACTACTTATGATGGATGCTCACTGTACCCTTTAAATTTTTATTATTCCTATTTTTGCTTTTGCAGTCAATTGTTAATGCATATAATGCTGCAAAGACAAAAGAGTAAACAGCAACACAAATGAACTAGTATAAAGCCAGAAGACTGAAAGAGAGTGGAGAGCAAGAGTAAATTGAGAAAAGGAAAGAAATAAGGGTGGGATTAGGCTTGGGGTTACATATGTCAAAAGGGTGTGATCCGTAAGATAATGTCTTGAATTTTTTAAACTTTTCTGCATTTGGAAAGTAAGATGGGGAACACTGGGTCCCTGTTCTTGGTAGGTTATGTTTTCAGTTGTGTAACAGAGATTAAATAATAGTGGCATAAATAAACAGAGAGTAGGTTTGCTCTGCTCCATGAGGTTTTAGAGCTCTAGACACCTTCTGAGTTGTTCCACCATGGTCAGACATGGCTCCCATTCCCCTTATATTCCATGTCCTTTTAAAGGCATGAACTGGAAGATGCTTGAAACACTTCTGCTCACATCCCATTGGCTAGAACTTGGTTATATGATGACACCTCATTACAGACGAGGAGGAAAAATACATTCCCTAGCTGGCCTATTATGTGCTCAGTTAATATCAGAAGAGGGAAGAATACATATTTGGAACAATTAGAAATTTCTGCCACATGCCTGCTTTGAGATTCGAAGTATCATTGATTCAAGTTGCTTCAGTGTGCGCTTGGGAGATGTGTAGAAAAGGGGCAATATGCGTGATGCCTTGAAACCAAAGGCCTTTGACAATTAACACACTGACTTGATTATTGTAGCATTATAGTAAGTCTTGAAATCAAATAGTATGAATCCTTTGTTTTTCTTTTTCAAAATTGTTTTGGTTATTCTAATTTACTGGTGGTTCCATTTACATTTTAGAATCAATGTTATGTACAAAAATTCCTGCTGGGAATTTGGAATTACATAAAATGTATAGATCAATTTTAAGGAGAATTGACAATTTAACGATATTGAGTCTTAACAATATATGGACACATTTTCTATTTCTATTTATTTAGATCCTCCTTGACTTCTTTGATCTTTATTTTATAGTTTTTAGTATACAGATCCTGTATATAACTATTTCCCTAGGAGTCATAATTATTTCCACTTTTGTATGTGTTATCATATTTTACATTTTTAAAAAGTTGAATTAATTGTTCCTTGCCAATGTATAAAAATTAAATTTTTACATTTAGTTCTATATCCTGTGATCTTGCTAAATTACTTATTCATTCTATAAGCTTTTGGAGTGGATTCTTTGAGATTTTCTACAGAGACAATCTTGTCATTTGCAAATAGAGACAGTTTATTTCTTCCTTTCTATATCCTGCCCTTGATTTTTAACTTAGCATGTAGGATTTTGTTTGTTTTTTAAGCCATTTAGATGTAGTTATTTTACAGATGCTCTTTATAAGGCTAAGAAAATACCTTCTTATTTCTAGTTTTCTGAGAGATGATCATATGGGTTTTCTTCTTTAGTCTATTAATATGGTAAATTTCATTGATTGATTTTTAAATTATTGAATCAGCTTTGCATTTCTGGAATGAATATCACTTGTTTATTATGTATTATCCTTTTTAAATATTCCTAGATTTTATATTCTAATATGTTACTGAGAGATGTTGATCTGTAGCTTTCATTTTCTTTTTTATGATTTTATTTTATTTTTTTCTTTATTGATTAAGGTATTACATATGTGTCTTTACCCCTCACCCCCCCCCTTTGCCTTTTTCTGCTTTTGGTAATGGGGAGATTCTGGCCTCATAAAATAGCTTCCCCTCCTCTTCTGTTTTCTGGAAAAAAATTAAGTAGAAATGAAAATTAAGTAGAAATTTTCCTGCTGAAATGTTAGGTAGAATTCATCTGGACCTGGAATTTCTTTTTGTTGTTGGAAAATTTTTAACTTCAATTTGTTTACTAGGTATATAACAATTCAAACTATCTATTTCTTCTTGCATTTTGGTAATTTGTGTCTCGCAAGGAATTTGTCCATTTTATCTAGGTTGTTGAATGATGGACAGAAAGTTCATAGTATTCCCTTATTATTCTTTTAATGACTATAGGGTCTGTGGTGATGTCCATCCTTTTATCCTGATATTGGTCATTTTTTAATAGGTATTTGTAATTTTTATTGATTTTGATGGATATTGCCAAATTGCTCTATTTTATTTTTATTCTTTTTATTTATTTAATAAATCTTTATTGTTCAGATTATTATAATTGTTCCTCTTTTTTCCCCCCATAGTTCCCCTCCATCCGGCTCTCATCCCTCTCTGCCCTTATTTCCCCCCCCCCCCCAACATTATCCTCATCCATAGGTGTATGATTTTTTTCCAGTCTCTCCCTGCACCCCTCTCACCCCTTTCCACCTGAGAATTGTCAGTCTACTCCCTTTCTGTGCCCCTGATTCTATTATATTCACCAGTTTATTCTGTTCATTAGATTTTTTTATTCACTTCATTTTTAGATTTACTTGTTGATAGTTATGTATTTGTTGTTCCTAATTTTTATCTTTACCTTTTTCTTCTTCTTCCTCTTCTTAAAGAATACCTTTCAGCATTTCATATAATACTGATTTAGTGTTGATGAACTCCTTTAGCTTTTTCTTATCTGTGAGCTTTTATCTGACCTTTAATTCTGAATGATAGCTTTGCTAGGTAGAGTAATCTTGTTTGTAAGTTCTTGCTATTCATCACTTTGAATATTTCTTGCCACTCCCATCTGGCCTGCATAGTTTCTGTTGAGAAATCAGCTGACAGTCATATGGGTGCTCCCTTGTAGGTAATTAACTGTTTTTCCCTTGCTGCTTTTAATATTCTCTCTTTATCTTTTGCTCTTGGCATTTTAATTATGATGTGTCTTGGTGTGATCCTCTTTGGATTTTTTTTGTTTGGGGTTCTGTGTGCTTCCTGGACTTGTAAGTCTATTTCTTTCACTAGGTGCAGGGGGTGGGGGTGTGGAGTGGGGGTGGGGTGGGGGAAGTTTTCAGTCATTATTTCTTCAACTAGGTTTTCAGTATCTTGCTCTCTCTTTCTTCTGGCACCCCCATAATTTGGATGTTGGTATGCTTGAGGTTGTCCCAGAGGCTCCTTACACTATCTTCAAATTTTTGGATTCTTTTTTCTTTTTGCTTTTCCAGTTGAGTGTTTTTTGCTTCTTTGTATTTCAAATCTTTGATTTGATTCTTGCAGTCCTCTAGTCTGCTGTTAGGTCTCTGTATAATATTTTTTTTTATTTCAGTCAGTGTATGTTTAATTTCCAATTGATCCTTTTTCATATCCTCAAGGGTCACGTTAGATTTATTGGCCTTTTCTAGGAAATTCTTGAAAAACCTTATAACTGTGCTTTTGAACTCCATATCTAGTCATTTGCTTTCCTCTATTTCTTTCATTTGTGATCTGTTTCTTTGTCTCCACATTTTTGCTGCTTCCCTAAGTTGGTAGAGAAGCTTTGTGTGGTAGGTGTCCTATAGGGCCCAGTGGCTCAGCCTCCCCAGTTACCTGAGGTGGACACTTTTGGTTCATCACTTTGTGCACTATGTGTACAGCCTTGTTGTAGTTAACTTGATTGTTGTTGGTATCACTGGGGGGAATTGCCCTCCAGGCCTATTGGCTGTGAGGATCAGCTATGTCTATGCTGGGAGAACTTCTGTGCTGGAGACACCATTATGAGATAAGACTTGCAAAATTGCAAAAGCCTCTGGTGCTCAATTTGGATGGGGTGGAGTCTCAGAGCAGAGCAGACAGCCTTGGCTATCCATCAGCCCTATGAGGCCCCTGGGTCTCAGTGTCCCTTGGTAATCACTGTAATCACCTCTGAGAGAAAGCTGCCCTCAAGTTTTGCCTGTTACCAGACAGTCCAGTTTCTCCCTGAATGAGTCTAAATTCCCAGAAACTCACCCAGAACTGGAGTTCAGTGCAGTAGGGAGCTTCCATCTCCCTCCTGCTCGAGAAAACCATCCACGCATTCAGCCAACTGTGCACTCAGCAGTCAGTCCTCTCTGCATGCACACACCTCCAGACCTCTGCCTTCCACAGCTCCCTTGAGTCTCAATGTGCTTTCTCTTTTCCTGACAGTCCAGATTCCGCCAAATGGGTCTCAGTTCCCAAAGTCTCACCTGGGACTGGAGTTCATCACAGTAGGGAGTTTCCGCCTCTCTCTCACTTGAGGAAGCCAGCCATGCACTTAGCCACCTGTCCTCTCTGCACACGCGTCTCCATACCTTAGCCTATTGCAGGTCCTCTGAGTCTCAATGTGCTTTTCTCTTTCCTTCTAGTTGTAGAATTTCCACTCAGCCCATTTTCCTGTGGTTCTGGATGGTGTCTGTTTTGTCTTTTAGTTGTAGTTTTGATATTGTTATGCGAGGCAGCAATTTAGGTGTTTACCTATGCTGCTATGTTGGTTTCTCCTATTTCTCTCTTTTTTTATTGAGGTAAAATATGCATAATATAAATTGGGTGATAAATGGTGATGAAAGGAGACTTGATTTGGGGTGGTAAACACACAATACAATATACAGATGATGTATGGTGGAATTGTATATGTGAAATCTATATAATTTTATTAACCAAAGTCACCCCAATAAATTCAATAAAAAATATATGATTGTTACAGAAGACCAGAGAAAAACCAAGCAACATTTAGAGAAAAGGGAGTTATATTTTATTATAATTATGTGCAGACCCTGAGAAAAATGTGTCTTTCAAATTCTGAGCCCTCAACCAGGAGGAAACTTTCCCTATTTATAGTTTTTCTAGTTCTTTGTCTCCCAAATTTGGAATGAGACTTCTGGACCTTCTGAGAAAGGTCTGTGTGCTGGGAAGGGGCCATGAGACCATATGTCAAGGCCTGGCCTGGTGCCACCTCACGGGCATAGTTTATGGCCTCTCTGGAATAGTAGTAGTCTTATTTTCCTATTACTTAGAGCAAGCAAGTGTTTACAGAAGCCAAAATAGCAGGGCTAAAATTTCAAACAGCAATTTTTATATAAGATGGAGATTATTATGCTTTATGATTAACTATTAATTTAAAAATTATTAACCATTAATAATTAAAACTATATACTTCAGTGGCATTTAGTACATTCGTAATGTTTTACAACCATCACTTCTATCTAGTTCTAAGGCTGGTGTCTTGTGAGGTTAAGTTTGAAAAAAGAGTATGAATAAGAAAGCTTTGTGAATGAGGCAAGGTAAAAATTAGAATGGAGGTTTTACTGGTGGTAATATTATAACCGTAGCAAGGGATTAGGAGTTAAATGCTTTGGATATGCAATGTCATTTGATGCAAATAGCATTGGTGTGGAAAGATGAGTGTGTGGATGGTGGAGCAGGTTCCATGTCTTCTAATCATAGCCCCCCAAAAGGATTCAGAATATCTGACTGCTTTTATATAATATTAATATGGAAACACTGCCTCTGAAATAGGTGGTGCTTGGCTTGGCTCAGCTCAGAATTTGAAAGAGACATTTTTCTCGAGGCCTGTGCATAATTATTTCCATAAACTCTGCCTGGAGCTACATCTGAGTAACCTAGACCTGTGATAGAGGGAGGTTCCAGGTTTCAGGGAAAATGAAGGAATGTATGCAATTCCCTAGGACAGTACTGCTTAAGAAGCTTTCCTTTCAAACCGGAAAGTCCTAAAAATATCCAAAGCATGTAAATTTCTTGGCAATGTGAATAATTACTCAAAGCCACAGATTCAAATTGTGTTTAACCATCAGGACTGGCTTATTTCTTTGACATAGGAGCTAAATCATTTCTGCTCTTGGAGACAATTGGCTACAAACTATTCAAAATATGAGTTGTTCTTTTTTTGCCCTTCAGGAGCCCCAAATCCCTCCCAGAAGTAAGCAATTGTTAAGCCGTGCTTCTTCCCCCTAGAATATCCTTTCAAGCCTCTCCTCAAGCCAAAATAATAACCTTTTGAAACCTCAGCTCTAAGAAAGTCATAAAGTAAGCACTCAGTACTATGGAAACAATCGTTTGACATCATTCCAGCAAATCCATCTTTGGGCTATGCAGCTTGTTTTACTGTAATGGTGTTATTTTGGAATTTATTGACTTCCAAAACTAAGAAAAAGACATAGGAGCACCTTGAGCTACTGCTCAGTTATGAAGAATGCAGAAAAAAAATTGAAATCAAATATCTACAAAATGTGCCTCTCTATTGTTCATTTATTTCTTCCAGTTTTCTCCCCATTTTGACAAATTGTTTGATGTGAACTCATCTCGTTTTTGTTTTTGAAAATCACATACAGATTCTTAGACATGAGTAAATATCTTCTTGCCAATTTCAATAATAGCAGAAAAATTGCAACTTATATACATCTGTATCATTCAAAGATACAGCCAAGAGACAGAAACCATACCAGATATTAGAACAAAGAAAATATAATTGTTATCTAGATATAAAGTTGTTAACTAAGTGAATGAAAGGGCAAAAGAGTTGTCACGGAGGTAGCAACTGCAAGTAGCGTTTAACATCCCTAGAACTGGGGAACAAAGGAAATAAACTGGAATTATTACAACCTAGGAACTCAGAAGAGGTTGCTGACCTCTGAAGAGAAAACACTGGCAGCTTATGCAGGATCTCTGAGAGGGCAGGATGAATCTGACCCTGCAATACTGGGAACAACTCCAAACTGAATTAAGCTGCTGCTACAGGAAGGAACTAAAACTGCTGAGATGAAGAAGTAAGGCTAGTGTTATGTTCACAGAAACAGGAAAAATTTAGGAAGCAAAGAAAGGAGCAAGCTCCTTTCCTCCTCCTCTAGCTTTGCAGGCTCCTTGACAAGGCAGAAATGTGGTTTTCAAAATTGTAGACCCAGCATCACAATGCAGAATAAAGAAGGCTGGGTTTGGATGTAAGAGATAAAAACAAACAATAGAGAAAAAAAAATAAAAACAACAATAGAGAGAAGATGTCAACAACTTATTCAAACTGGAAAAGAGAGGGAAAGAAAGATAGAAACATCAATGATGAGAACAAATCATTGATTGGCTGCCTCCTGCATGCCCCCATTGGGGACATAATTAAACAAGATAAATATATCAGAAAAGCTGGTTGGCTGCCAGTGAAGGGCTCCCAGTTGCATTACTGTGGATGAGTCTCCTTGGTTCTCAGCTTTTTAGGTCTGGAAACTCATTTATGTCAGAGCATCAAGAACTGACGGAGTTCAGAGGGATGGGTCACATGATCTCACCTACAAGAGACAGATAAATAAACTCAAAGGCCAAGGCATTAAAATTTGTCTTGAAAAAAAAATTTTAAGTTGATTTTTAGAGAGAGAGGAAGGGAGGGTAGGAGAGGAACATCAATGTTAGAGGGAAACATCAATCCACTGCCTCCTGTAGGTACACCCCTACCCGGGATCAAGTTGCAACCTGGGCAGGTGCCCTGACTGAGAATTGAACTGGCAACCTTTTGGTGCACAGGAGGATACCCAACCAATTGAGCCATACTGTCTAGGGCCCAAGGTATTTATTATTTTATAGTGAGAAATATCACTGCCTAGGTGATGAAGCTGGTACACACATCCTTTCATCTGCAGGAAAATATGATAGTTAGAAGGTAGCTGATGGCATGGAGTAAAAGTAGGAGAGTTAGTGGATGCACTCCATGGTTCTGTAATGATTGTCTGCCATTATTACAGAAATACTGGAATTATTACAACCTTGGAACTGGACCAATTGATTTCACATCAGTCAGTTAGTATCCTCACCACTTGTACAGAGCTAGACCGATCCCCTCAAAAGCTTACTCTTTCATCTTTAATTGGCTCTTGACAGAGTCTAGCCTTCTGTTCATATCTTTTATTGAGATAAATATACATAGTTATAATTTCATTTGTCCTTCAGAGATGGTCTTGGACAAGTTATTAAATGTTTCTAAGTCTTTAGATAAAGATCAATTATCCCTATGTCATAAGGATGTTATATGGATTTAAGACAGTAGTCCATATAAATATTCATAGGACAATGCCTAACATTGAGGAAGCTCCCAAAATATACAAATCCAACCCCCTACCTTTGATTATATTAAGATTTTTGGCTCATCTAACATTTTTCCTTTTAAAAAGATGAGTTACCCTGACTGGCTTGGCTCAATGACTAGAGTGTCGGCCTGTGGACTGAAGGGTCCCTGGTTTGATTCTGTCAAGGGCACATGCATGGATTTTGGGCTCAGTCCCCAGTAGGGGCATGCAGGAAACAATCAATGATTCTTTCTCATCATTCATGTTTCTATCTCTCTTTCCCTCTCCCTATTTGAAATCAATAAAAATATATTTTTTAAAAAAGATGAGTTAAATGGCTGTATAGCATTCCATATCATTTTATTTAACCAATTGCTACTGTTTGGTGGTAAGATTGTTTCTAATTTTTTCTTATAAAATTTGATGTTTTAGTTCTGTTATCCTGCCAGGCCAAGTTCCCAGATAGATAACCTACTGAAAACAAGTTACCATGCTGAGAAAATTTTCAAAAACATCAAAGCGTCTGCAAGGAAATAAAGAATATCCAGGCCAAAGATTATCTGAAAGTAGAACCCAGAAGATCAAATACAAAACTATCTTAAAAGCAGCCAGAGAGCCCTAGCTGGTTTGGCTCAGTAGATAGAGTTTCGACCTGAGGACTAAAGGGTCCCAAGTTCTATTCTGGTCAAGGGCATGTACCTGGGTGGTAGGCTCCTCCCCAGCCTAGGGTCCTGGTTGGGAGGCAAACAATCTACGTGTTTCTCTCACATGGATATTTCTCTCTATCTTTCCCTTTCTCTTCTACTCTGAAAAAAATATTTAATAAAAAGCAGTCAGGGATAAAAATTAGTTTACTTTATTTATTTTTCCCCATTTTAAAAAATTAAGATATTACATGTTACATATCTTCCCATTGCGCCCCTCCCCCCACATTGGTTAAGCATATATGCTGTCACAAGAACAGACATATAGATCAATAGAATAGAATAGAGAATCCAGATATCGACCCATACCACTATGCTCAATTAATATTGATCTCTTATATATCCCACCTCTCCCTAACCTTCCCACTGTAATTTGACAATCTGATGTTTTACTGCCTTTGGATCTATCTTTTGTTCATCAGTTTATAATGTTCTTTATTATCCATAAATGAGTGAGATCATGTGGTATTTTTCTTTCATTGACTGGATTATTTCACTTAGCATAATGCTTTCCAGTTCCATTCAGGTTGCTGCAAATGGTAAGAATTCCATTTTTATGGCAGCATACTATTCCATTGTGTAGATGTACCATAGTTTTCTGATTCAGTCATCAGCACCTAGGCTGTTTACAAATCTTAGCCATTAAAAATTGTGCTGCTGTAAACATAGGGGTGCATATATTTTTTCTGATTGGTGTTTCTAGTTCCTTAGGATATATTCCTAAGTGTGGGATTACTGGGTCAAATGGGAATTCCATTTTTAGTTTCTTGAGGAAACTCCATACTGTTCTCCACAGTGGCTGCACCAGTCTGCATTCCCACCAGCAGTGCACGAGCGTTCCTTTTTCTCCACATACTTGCCAGCATTTCTCATTTGTTGAGTTATTGATGATAGCCATTCTGACAGGTGTGAAATGGTACTGCATTGTCATTTTGATTTGCATCTCTAGGATAATTAGTGACTTTGAGCATGGTTTCATGTGTCTCTTGGTCTTCCTTCTGTCCTCTTTCGAAAAGATTCTATTTAGGTCTGGTGCCCATTTTTTTTTTATTGGATCATTTATTTTCCTTTCTTTAAGGTGCATAAGTTGGCTGTAGATGGTGGAGATTAAACCTTTATCAGTGATAACATTTGCAAATATGTTCTCCCATACAGTGAGCTTCCTTGTTGTTTTGTTGATGGTTTCTTTTGCTGTGCAAAAGCTTTTTATTTTGATGTAGTCCCATTTGTTTATTTTCTCTTTAGCTTCCATTGCTCTAGAAGCAGTATCAATGAAGAAGTGTCTGAGATTTTACTGCTCGTGGATTCCTCTACTATTTTTATGGTTTCCTGTCTTATGTTTAAGTCCTGTATCCATTTGGAGTTTATTTTTGTGTATGGTGTGAGTTGGTGGTCTAGTTTCATTTTTTTGCATGTATCTGTCCAATTTCCCCATTTATGTTGGGAAAATTTATGACTCCATTGTATGTTCATGACTCCTTTGCCAAATATTAATTGAGCATAGTGGTATGGGTCAATATATGGATTCTCTATTCTATTCTATTGATCTATATGTCTGTTCTTGTGCCAGTACCAGGGTGTTTTGAGAACAGTGGCTTTGTAATACAACTTGAAATCTGGTATTGAGATCCCACCTACTTTATTCTTCTTTCCCAGTATTGCTGTGGCTATTCAGGGTCTTTTTTTTGTTCCAGATGAATCTTTGGAGAGCTCTTCCTAGGTCTGTGGAATATGCTGTTGGGATTTTAATAGGTAGTGCATTGAATCTATAGATTGCTTTGGGTAGTATAGACATTTTAATGATGTTGATTCTCCCAGTCCATGTGCATGATATCTCTTCCATCTCTTTATGTCTTCCTCTATCTCTTTATTCAATGTCCTGTAGTTTTCCACGTATAGGCTTTTTACCTCCTTAGTTAAGTTTATTCCTAGGTATCTTAATATTTTGGTGCGATGGTAAATGAGATTGCTTTTTTAGTCTCTCTTTTGGTAAGATTACTATTGGTATATAGAAATACCATAGATTTCTTGGCATTAATATTCTATCCTGCTACACTGCCGAATTCATTTATTAAGTCTATTATTTTTTTTTGATGGAGTCTTTTGGGTTTTTTATGTACAATATCATGGCATCTGCAAATAAGGACAGCTTTACTTCTTCTTTTCTAATATGGATGCCTTTTATTTCTTCTTCTAGTCCAATTGCAGGTGGCTAACACTTCCAGTACTATGTTGAACAGGGGTGGTCAGAGTGGCATCCCTGTCTTGTTCTTATTCTTAGAGGAACTGGTTTTAGTTTTTGCCCATTGAGTATAATGTTAGCTGTGGATTTATCACATATGGCTTTTATTATGTTGAGGAATGAACCTTCTATTCCCACCTTGTTGAGAGTTTTTATCAAGAAGGGGTGTTGTGTCAAAACTGGTTTGGCTCAGTGGATAGAGCGTTGGCCTGTGGACTGAAAGGTCCCAGGTTCAATTCTGGTCAGGGGCATGTATTTTGGTTGCAAGCGCATCCCCAGTGGTGGGCGTGCAGGAGGTGGCTGATCAATGTCTCTCTTTCATTGATGTTTCTAACTCTCTATCCCTCTCCCTTCCTCTCTATAAAAAAAATCAATAAAATATATTTTAAAAAAAGAAGAAGAAGGGGTGTTGGATTTTGTCAAATGCTTTTTCCTCGTCAATTGATATAACTATGTGATTTTTATCTCTCAATTTGTTTATGTGATATATCACGTTTATTGATTTGCAGATATTGTACTATCCTTGTATTCCTGGTATAAGTCCTACTTGGTCATAGTGTATGATCTATCTGATGTACTGCTGGATCCAATTTGCTAGAATATTGTTGAGGATTTTGGCACCTGTTCATGAGAGATATTGGCCTGTAATTCTCTTTCTTTGTGTTGTCTTTATCTGGTTTTAATATTAGGGTGATGCTGGTTTCATACAAGGAGCTTGGGAGTGTTCCTTCTTCTTGAATTTTTTGGAATAGTCCAAGGAGGATAGGTTTTAATTCTTCCTTGAATGTTTGGTAAAACTCCCCAGTGAAGCCATCTGGCCCCAGGCTTTTGTTTGCTGGAAGCTTTTTGATGACTACTTCAATTTTTTCCATAGTTATTGGCCTATTGAGATGTTTAGATTTTTCCTGATAGAGTTTTGGAAGGTTGTATTTTTTTAAGAATATGTCCATTTCCTCCAAGTTCGTTGGAATAGAGTTGTTCATAGTATTTTTTAACAATCTTTTGTATTTTTGTGGGGTCTGTTGTTATTTCATCTCTTTCATTTCTGACTTTGTTTATTTAGATCCTCTCTCTTTGCTTTTCAGTGAGCCTGGCCAGAGGTTCATCAATCTTGTTTATCCTTTCAAAGAACCAGCTCTTGGTTTTGTTTATCTTTTGTATTATTTCTTTGGTCTCTCTGCCATTTATCTCTGCTGTGATCTTTTATTATTTCCTTCTGCTTCCACTGGGTTTTCCTTGTTGCTCTCTTTCTAACTCTTTGAGTTGTAGGGTTAAATAATTTATTATCATTCTTGTTTTGCAGTAGGTTTGTAGAGCTATGACCTTCCTTCTCAAGACTGCTTTTCATGTGTCCCATAGATGTTGGATTGTTGTATTTTCATTGTCATTTATTGCCATGATATTTTTCATTTCTTACTTGATTTCTCTGGTAACCCAGTCATTGTTTAATAGCATGCTGTTTAGTCTCCATGTGTTTGATTTCTTTGAATTGTTTTTATTATACTTGATTTCCAGTTTTATGCCACTGTGATATGATATGGTTTCTATCTTCTTTAAATTTGAAGAGACTTTGTCTATGACCCAACATATGGTCTATCTTTGAAAATGACCCATGTGCACTTGAGAAGAATGTATATTGTGTGGCTTTGGGGTGAAATGTTCTGAAGATGTCAATGAATTCCATCTGGTCTAATGAGTCGTTTTGGATTGATGTTTCTTTGATGCTTTTTTGTTTAGAGGATTTGTCCAATGGTGATAGTGGGGTATTAAAGTCTCCTACTATGGTTGTATTTCTATCACTCTCTCCCTCGATATCCTCCAGGAGATTTTAATGTATTTGGGTGCTCCTGTATTGGGTGTGTATATGTTTAGCAGAGTTATTCCTTCTTCTTGGATTGCTCCCTTTAGTATTAAGAAGTGGCCTTCCTTACCTCTTGTCATGTCCTTCACTTTGAGATCTAGTTAGTCAGATATAAGTATTGCTACCTTACCTTTTTTTTTTTCATTTCCATTTGCCTGAAAAACCTTTCTCCATTCCTCTCTCTTGGTCTGTGTGCATCATTTTTTCTGAGGTGGGTTTCTTTTACACAGTAGATATATGAGTCATATTCTGTTATTCAATCTGTTACCCTATGTCTTTTGATTGGGCATTTAATCCATTTACATTTAAAGTTATTATTGTTGGTACTTATTTATCACTATTTATTCTTTACCTCTGTGTTCCTTCTTTGCTTCCTATTTTGTTTTTTATAGCAGATCCTTTAGCATTTCTTGCATTGCTAGTTCAGTGGTAATAAATTCCCTTAGTCCATTTTTGTCTGTGAATTCTGATTGATAGTCCAATTTTGATTGATAGCCTTGCTGGGTACAGTATTCTTGGATTCTGACCCTTCCTTTGCATGGCTTTGTATATTTCATTCCATTCCCTTCTGGCCTGATGAGTTTCTGTTGAGAAATCAGGCGCTAGTCTGATGGGGGTTCCTTTGTAGGTAACTTTTTATCTCTCTCTGACTCCTTTGAAGATTCTTACTTTGCCGTTGGTATTTGCCAATTTAATTATAATTTGCCTTGGTATCTGTCTTTCAGGGTTCATTTTGCTTGGGAGTCTGTGAGCTTCTTAGATTTGTGTGGGTTTTTTCCTTCTCTATATTAGGAAAGTTTTCTGTCATTATTTCTTTAAACAGGTTTTCTATTCTTTGCTCATTTTCCTCTCCTGGTATCCCAATTATGAGGATGTTGTTTTTTTTGTGTTGTCCCAAAGTTCCCTTAAGTTCACCTCCTGCTTTTTAATTTTTTTTCTAGAAGCTGCTCTACTTGGGTATTTTTTTTTAAATTCCTTATGCCATAGCACTAATAATCTTTTTAAAAAAATATATTTTATTGATTTTTTACAGAGAGGAAGGGAGAGGGATAGCGAGTTAGAAACATCAATGAGAGAGAGACATCTACCAGCTGCCTCCTGCACGTCCCCTACTGGGGATGTGCCTGCAACCAGGATACATGCCCTTGACAGGAATCGAACCTGGGACCTTTTAATCCATAGACCGATGTTCTATCCACTGAGCCAAACCAGTTTCGGCTACTTGGGTATTTTTTCCTACCTTGTCTTCTAACTCACTGATGCAGTCCTGTGCTTCTTCTAGTCTACTCTTGATGTGTTCTATTGAGTTCTTTATAACAGTGATGTCATTTTTTATTTCTTCTTAGTTCTTCTTCATTTCCTCTTGGTTCTTACTCATATTGTCAAATTTGACTTCCATTCTTTTCAGCCATCTTATGACCATTTCTCTGAATTCGTTTTCTGACAGGTTGCTTGCCTTCATTTAATTTACTTCACTTTTTGGTGATGCCTGCTTTTCTTTCATATGCGGGCTATTTCTTTGTCTCCACATGGTCTCTCTTCTCCAGGTGTATGGTTATATAGTTCTCTC
Source organism: Lasiurus cinereus (assembly GCA_011751065.1). Taxonomy (NCBI): domain Eukaryota; kingdom Metazoa; phylum Chordata; class Mammalia; order Chiroptera; family Vespertilionidae; genus Lasiurus; species Lasiurus cinereus. The sequence goes on along the minus strand of JAAGEH010002531.1, from coordinate 40,083,259 downwards.
TCTCCTATGTTGATTTAAAGGCATAAAATATAACACAACCAGATACAATGCACAAGGCGCTGAACAGAAATATATTCACGATATTAATAAACCCAAATAAAAGTGAGCACCAGAGAGAGGCAAGTTAGAAGATAGAAGAGAAAGAAGAAGAGCGAAAAAAAAAGAAAAAAAAAGGAGTGCCAAAATGAAATTTGGAGAAGGAAGAAAGAGAATAAGAAAGAAAAGGGGAACAAACTCCAATAGAATAACCACTAATCCCAACAAATGCCAGCAACAAGTACCTGGAGATTAATACAAACTACAAAGAACAACTAATATCAAGTGAGATGAGGGAAAACAGAAGCAAAAACACAAACAAAAACAAAGCAAAAAAAGAATAAGCAAAACAATCTCACACAAAAAAGCATAAAAATTGATATCAGCAACATTTAAGCAAACAAGAAGAAAAGGACAGAGAGAAAAACAATTTTTTGGATAGTGAAGACAGAGAAGAGAGAGGTGTGTATGGACTTGGAGCAGGGGATTGGAAATTAGATATATAAGTAGGGTGAAATATTAACAGGGGGTAAAAAGAAAGAATAGGGAAAATCTAAAGTAGAAAAAGGGTAAGATAAACAGGACAACAAAAGGGGAAAGTTAGGAAGAGCGTGATGGTATAAAGGTAGAGTTGAGATAGAGTAAAATGATGCTAAAGAAAAATGAAAATAGAATGTAGAACCCTAATCTCAAAGTAAAATAAAGAACAAATAAAATGACACTTTTTTCCTCAAAAAGATAAAATAGTAGTAGTAATAATACTGATTGAAAATAAAAATGTAATAATGAAAAAGGTAAAATCAAGTGAGGAAAAAAGAAAAAATTAGTTTCTTAAGTAAAAGATGAAAAATAAAATAAAATGTCAGTAGTGAAGGTCATTCACTTCCTCTATTGTTCTATTTGGCATGCCTTTTTCCCACTCAGATAGTATTGCAGTTCTCTGAGTTTCATTGCTCCTTAGTGTTGTAAGCCAGTCCTAATTTTTAAGCAGGCAGTATGTCTTAATTTCTCATATTCCTTTATTTGTGATTACACATGAGTCAATTTGTGATTCAGCCCCTGGGTGGCAGTGTTTCTGGATTCACTTCTGAGTCTATAGTTCTTCCCTAGCCTGTGCTTAGATCTTGCTTTCCCTGTGGCACTCAATACCAGTTTGTGGGGGTGGGCTGCCCCAGAGCTGGTTCTCCAACAGTCACTCCCCGCTCTAATCCCCGGGTTCCAGAAAAACAACTTTCCTCAGCAGTCTTCTAGGTTGTCCCCAACTAGGTGATCATATGTATTGGGCTTAGCAATCAGAAGCAAGGATCTGAAGAGAAAAAAGTGCAAGTGCGCGAACTCTGGAGCTGCATGCAAGTCTGTGCTGTCCCTTTCCCCTCCTCATGTCTAAGCAGCCGGCACACTTTTAAAACTTCTAGGCTGTCCTTCTGCATCAGATCAAAATGGGTTGCTCTTTATTTTATTTTATTTATTTTTATTTTAATAAGTATTTATTATTCAGATTATTATAATTGTACCTCTGTCCCCCCTCCCCCCATAGCTCCCCTCCACCTGGCTTCCACCCCACCATTTAACCTTACCTCCCCCGCATTGTCCTCATTCATAGGTGTATGATTTTTATCCAGTCTCTCCCTGCATCCCCCTCACTCCTTTCCCCCTGAGAATTGTCAGTCCACTCCCTTTCTATGCTCTTGATTCTATTATATTCACCAGTTTATTCTGATCATCAGATTTTTAATTCACTTGATTTTTAGATTCACTTGTTGATAGATATGTATTTGTTGTTCATAATTTTTACCTTTACCGTTTTCTTCTTCTTCCTTTTCTTAAAAAATACCTTTCAGCATTTCATATATTACTGGTTTGTGTTGATGAACTCCTTTAGTTTTTTTCTTATTTGTGAAGCTCTTTATCTGCCCTTCAATTCTGAATGATAGCTTTGCTGGGTAGAGTAATCTTGGTTGTAGGTTCTTGCTATTCATCACTTTGAATATTTCTTGCCACTCCCGTCTGGCCTGCATAGTTTCTGTTGAGAAATCAGCTGACAATCATATGGGTGTTCCTTTGTAGGTAATTAACTATTTTTCTCTTGCTGTTTTTAATATTCTCTCTTTGTCTTCTGTTCCTGGTATTTTAATTATGTTGTGTCTTGGTGTAGTCCTCTTTGGATTGCTTTTGTTTGGGTTCTGTGCACCTCCTGGACTCTATTCTTTCACTAGGTGGAGGAAGTTTTCAGTCATTATTTCTTCAAATAGGTTTTCAGTATCTTGCTCTCTCTCTTCTTCTATCACCTCCACAATTCTGATGTTGGTATGCTTGAAGTTACCCCAGAGGCTCCTTACACTATCTTCACATTTTTTAATTCTTTTTTCTTTCTTCTTTTCCAGTGGAGTGCTTTTTGTTTCTTTGTATTTCAAATCTTTGACTTGATTCTTATCTTCCCCTAGTCTGCTATTAGGTTTCTGTATAATATTTTTTATTTCAGTCAGTGTATGTTTAATTTCTAATTCATACTTTTTCATCTCTAGTTGGTTCTTTTTTATCTCCTCTTGGATTTCACTAAATTTATCCATTTTTTGTAGGAAATTCTTAAAAAACCTTATAACTGTGGCTTTGGACTCTATATCCAGTTTTTTATTTGTGATCTGTTCTTTTGTCTCCACATATTTCGCTGCTTCCATGAGTTGGTAGAGTAGCTTTGTTTGCTAGGTGTCCTATGTGGCCCAGTAGCTCTGCCTCCCCAGTTACCTGAGATGGACACTCTTGGTGCACGCCTTTGTGAACTGTGTATACAGTCTTGTTGTAGTTAATTCTTGATTGTTGTTGGTATCACCAGGGGAAATTGACCTCCAAGCCAATTGGTTGTGAGGATCAGCTGTGTCTGCGCATGCACACTTGCCTCCTAACCTCTGCTTTTCTGTTCCCCTGAGTTTCCGTGCACTCTAGGGACCCGTATGAGTCTGGGTCCCCAGGGTATTGCCCGAAACTGGGGTTCAGTGCAGTTGGACCTGGATTTCAGTGCTGTTGGGAGATTCTGTTTTTCTCCCGCTAGAGAAAACCAGCAGTATAATCAGCAGTCAGCGCTTTGTGTGCCCACTTTCACGTGCCCCCAGACCTCTGTATTTTGCGGCTCCCATCAGCTTCCCTGTACTCCTTCCTTTTCACAACAGCCTGGATTCCCCTGTATGAGTCTCTCCTGGAACTGCGTTCAGTGGAGTCAGAAGTGGGGTTCAGTGTAGTTGGGATTTTCCTTCTCTCTCCCACTAGAGGACCAGACCCTCCTCCACCTGTCCTCTCCATGAGCATATCTCTGTACCTCAGCTTTTTACAGCTCCTCTGAGTCTTTGTGAGTCCCTCTCTTTCCTTCTAGTTGTAGAATTTCCACTCAGTCAGATTTTCTTTGGTTCTGGATGGTGTCCATTCTGTCTTTCAGTTGTAATTTTGAAATTGTTGTGCGAGGCAGCAGCTTAGGTGTTCACCTATGCCACCATCTTGGTTTCTCTATGCTTTTTAGAGATCCCCTCTATTAGCAGCTCTGAGGACCTCCTTCCACATTTATGGATCACACGAGCCCTAACAGCCACGGATTTCTGTAGGTGCAGACTTCCCCTGGTCCTCCAGCTCCTGCAATGCACATGTTTCTGTGTTCTACCAGAACTAGAAATCTCACCTTATTCCAGGCAAAATCCAACCTTTCCGTGGTAGAGTGTAGAGCTCTGCTGAATCTTCATGTTTTGCCAATTGGGGACCAATGTTCTGGGGTTTGCAGCTGTTTGGTGGGTGCTATAGTTGTAGATTTTCAGGCTTCCGATAATATCTACTTTCCTCTTCAGGATGGCGTGGTCTCCACATCCGAGCTGGTGGCTCCAGGAGGAAACCCAGCAGCAGTGGGGGCTGCCTGGTCAGCAGTCCCCCACCTTCTCCTGGAGTATAGCTGTCCCTTATCTTGCCAACAAACACTCCCCATGCAAGTTCTTTCTACCTGCTCCAGGACAAGGCTAGGGACACATCTGTCTATTCCACTGCCACTTTTTCCCAAAAGTTAGTTTATTTTAAAAAGAGCAATAGATAGGTTAAGAGCTATGCTCTCTAAGGCAACAGTGGAAGCAGGAAACCAGGGAAATGACATCTTCAATGTGTTGAAGGTATTTCTACCTATATTCACTAGCATTTCCTTTAGTGCTGGTGTGCTGCTGGCAAACTCTGTGTTTTTACCTCAAAATGCTTTTATTTTGCTCTAATTTTTGAAAGATATTTTCACTAGTTATAGAATTATAAATTGATAATATTTTATTTTCTTGGCACATTGATATTTAAACACACACACACAGATACACACACCCTCCTATACACATATATTTATACTGGAAAGAATACAAGTTCAGATAGGAGGTCTGAAATAAAAACAAATAAATAATGAAAAACTGGTTAATTGTGTGGGTAAATAAAAACAAAAATTGACTCTAAAACAGCACATGTACCATTCCTTGTAATTAACATATTTTCTTCCTTACTGAAAAATGTAAAATTATAGAACAATTTAACTCTATCCTCCTTGTAACTTCTATGCATTTGTTTTAAATTGTTTATATTTTTAAACTGAGTACAAAACAATAATTTTAAGATAAAATACAAGACAGCAATTTCCTAAAAGTCATAAGAGCAATAAATGGAATTAAAGTGTTTTACGATTTTGTGTTTTATGGTAAGAAAGTAAACAACCCAAATATTTATCAACTTATTAATAAATAAATATTCACCACAAAATATACATTAATAAAATGTAGTATATCCATAAAATGGAATATTATTCAACAATAAAATAAGTGAAGAATGAAGTACTAATATATGTTATAATATTGATAAACTTTAAAATGATGTGCTAAGTGAAGGGAACTAGTCATAAAAGGTCACATATTCTTTTTTTTTAATATATATTTTTATTAATTTCAGAGTGGAAGGGAGCAGGAGAGAGAGATGGAAACATCAATGATAAGAGAGTATCACTGATCAGCTGCTTCCTGCCCACCCCCTACTGGGGATCAAGTTCACAACCTGGGCATGTGCCCTGACTGGGAATTGAACTGTGTGACCTCTTGGTTCATAAGTTGATGCCCAACCACTGAGCCACGCCAGTCAGGCCAGGCCACATAGTCTATAATTTTATTTGTATAAAATGTCCCGAATAGAAAACCTATCCTATCTAATAAAGAGGGAGTATGCTAATTAATCATCATAACCTCATAAAGATGGTGGCACCCACAGCCACAAGATGGCAGTGCCCAGTCCCCTGAGCCCCCAGGTGGTTCCAGCTGCTCCACATGCCTGCCTCTGGAGTCCCCCTGTCCCCTCAGCCCCCAGCCACCCAGGGCCGCCCGAGGCTCAGGTAACCAGGGCCGGCTAAGGCTTGCACTGCCCGCAATGGCGGCAGCAGAGGTGTAATGGGGGCATCGCCTTCACCCAATTGCCGGTTGCTTCCTGCCTCTGAGGGCTCCTGGACTGTGAGAGGGGTCAGGTTGGGCTGAGGGACACCCCTCCCGTGTATGAATTTTCATGCACCGGGGCCTCTAGTATAGACAAGAAGTAGATTAGTAGTTGTCAGGGGCTAGAGGTAATGGAGAATGATTGCTAATAAATAGAAGGTTACTTTTTAGGGTGATAAACATGTTGAAAAATTATATGGTGGGAATGATTGCACAACTCTGTGAATAGATTAAATGCCATGGAGCTGAACACTTTAAATGAGTGAATTTTATGAAATGTGAATTGCATCTCAATAAAACTAATTAGAAAACCACACAAAAAGATACCCATTAGAAAGGCAGTCACATGTGCATAGCCTTGCAACCCCCACTTGGGTGCAAAAGAATGGTCCTTGGGCCTGGAACACTTCCTTACTAAAAGATGGAGAGCCCACACAGTATGTGCTGGGCTTATCGCCTTGTGTGGGAATATATTTCCCTGTTCCAGGCTGAACATGTGATCCTTTGCTCTGCTTGAATAATGCATCAATGATCTCAGGCCCACTCCTGGCTTTCAGGATTTCAGACTCCACCAGGGAGGGGTCAGTTCCTTTTGTTGGAGCTTGATTCTTATGTTTTCTCTAGCGACTCAAAAAACAAGATGCAGTGTGCAGGCGTTTATTTCTGGTGACAGGAACTGTGACGATCTTTACTATCCTGCATGTAGTTGAAGTCCCACCTCTACAGATTTTAGCAACCAATGCACAGCATTCTGCTGAACTGGATACCACTCTCTACTTTAGATTGGCCAAAGTGAAAATAACTGACAATTTCAAGTGTGGATGATGATGCGGTGAAACTGAAACTCATATACCAAAATGTAAATTAGTAAAACCTCTTTGAAAAACAGTTTAGCATTGTTAGGAAAGTTGAACATACTCACCAAGGTAAAATAAATCAATATATAGCAATAGAAATGAAAGGACAGAATCCATACCCATCACCAATGAAGAGTCTTAAAAAGATAATGGAGAGTAAAGGAAGCAAATTATAGGATATAAATACCATGATTGCATTTTTATTAAATTCAAAAGCAGACCAAACTAAACATTATACTTTATAACATTTATAAGTGGTAAGACTCTATAGGAAAAGCAAAGAAATGATTGTCCAGAGGTCAGGATAGTTGTTACTTAGGTTGGGAAAAAGAGGCATGCAGTTGGGAAAGGGCACATGGGAGCAATGGTTTACTTGTTTTCCAGAATGGTAGCAACATCAGTACTTACTTTATTACAATTCTTTAAAACAAACTCCAATGTTCTGTGCATGCTTTTGTATATAAGGTGTATCTCACCACAAGACAAGTTAAGTGAATTTCCTGGTGTATGTCTGATTATTTCATTAAGCTAATTTCTTAGAAGTTGAATCACTGGGTAAAAGACACTAATACTCAAGTGTTTTATTACTTGCTACCAAATTACCATCCAAAAAGTTGTACCAGTTTCCCTTCCCACAAGTGTGAGTACATCAGAGCCCCGGCTGCATTGCTTGAATAAGTAGTTACTGTTGCCCTGCCCACATCGCCACCTCCTACTCCCTCCTTAGCCCACTGTATTCTAGTTTCCAACCCGAACTCTCTCTTTTAGGCTATTGATATCCTCCTATTTATGAAATTTGATAGCTACTTTTTTTCTTAAATGATTTACTGACTTATTAGCCCTAAAGACTTTTCCAGATGGCTAATATCATCCATCATGTGTAGCTTTTAACTTTTTAAATTCTTAGATCATCATTTAGCTCCCAGTTCTTAGAGAATCTGCCTATGGTTTCCTATGAGCTATCTCATTTCCCAAGAAGAAAAATAGTTTTAAAACAGCAAATAGAATTCTCCTCATTCATCATCATCACCATGAATGATCATCATTATTACTCATTAGTCAGTTTCATGGATGTAAGTAAAGTCCATTGACTGACAATGTTTAAATGCTGTTGTAGCTACTCTATAAAGATGGACCCCAATGCACCAGGCTTCCTGTGTTCGCACCCTTGTACACTCCCTGTCCACATAGAATCTGAGCTGGCTCTAACTTGCTTTAATCAAAAAATGTGGCAGACAAGCTGCTGTGCAGTGCAGTGGTCCAGCAATATACAGTACCTAAAATGCCTGCCCATCAAGAGATTTCTCAGAAGGTGAAGGTAGAAAAGCTTTCCTACCTCTGGGTAAATGTAGCTTGCCTTGCCAGGCCATGAGAGTGCACCTTACAGACCTCCAGTGGAAGTGCGTTAATTGACCAAGATTCCTAAGGCTGTGCTATGAAACCCATCATTACATTTGCATCGAGACCATGCTTCCCAGATTCTCATAGGCTGCTCCCGGCCAATGACTGAGTGGGACAGAGATACCAAGTCAACCTGTTCTAGGAGCCATGGGACTCCTCTGATGGCTAGCTGTGGCTCCCTAACAGCCTTTCCCAAACCAATATACCCCACAGGGGAGTCTAGGATGCTTCCACTCAACTTTCTTTCCCTCTCTCCTTCTCTCAGGGTCAGACATGCATCACAGTCCAATGGTTCTCCCAGACTTCTCCTGCTCCTTCCTATGGTCAATTAACGCACTTTCAATGGAGGTCTGTGAGGTGCACTTTCATATTCTCACAGGCATTTCCTCCAATTTTCCTTGCACATTCAAGTCCACTGTGGTGTCTTCTTCTTGGAGAACTTGAACTAACATACATGCCTTTGCCCAATTCTAACTCAAGATTTTGCTCTCTGCTCCTGTCTGAACTCCCACCTGCAATGTCCTGCCACATCTCTTTCACTTACTCAAGCCCTGCCCATCTTGCAGACCCAGGACCAGTGATGCCTCTCCCATGAAGTTTCCCTGCCTATCAGTGTTTATATGGATTATGGACCTGTTCTCCATCCAGATTCACCTGGTTTTTTTTTTCAGGTCTCGTTTTGTCTCCTGGTTCAAGGATGTTGAGCATACACTTAGCTCATATGAGGGCAAGGCATAGGACTAACACTTCTGTATTAACCTCCAAAGTGCTTTTCAAAGGAACAGGGAACAAAATACAGCATCTCATTAAAATATTGTTGAAATGATTGGTTAGTTTGTAATTTAAAAACTGAAAATTCCAACTAATAAGCCAGCTAAGATTTTAAGGAGCAATGGCAAATGTGAGCCCTTACCAGCCTTTGGTGTGTAAATGACATAAACTGATTGAATCCAATTTGGCAATGTGCAGCAGAAGCCCCCAAATGCACCTATTTTTTAACTCAGCTATTTTATTTTTAAGAATATATTCCAAGGGAACTTTTAAGTTACAAAGATGTCACTATAGCAGGCGTGAAGCTAAAGCAGGAATGAGTGAGCATCCACATAGAGAAAATGGACTCATAGAGCATAGGTCAAACGTAAGTAAGCTTGCCACCCTCCCTCCCCTGCCTTCTCCTCCTCCTTCCTCTCCTCCCCTTCTTGATAACTGGCTTACATTGGGCAATCCTTTAGGCAATCAGACATTACGTGAGAGCTCTAATTTTGGACGTGGTTAAAGTTCTTTACCATCAACAGATAGCTAGTCAATCTGGGGACGTTGCAAGGTTTCTGTCTGAAAGAGGCCTTGACTGCCTGCTCTTAAAACCCCGCAAGTGGACATATATTGAAAACTCCTTGGTCCTATAGTTCAAGCACAGTTAAGAGGAGGTTGTTCCAAGGCTAGCACAGCTAGAATTTCAAGGCCCAGCCCTCGGCCTTGGCGGCATGTATGAATTCACTTTATATGGCACTCTAGGTGTGAGCTGGCACTGGGCTGTTCTAGGCTTTTCTGACCTGGTCATGGCTTGCAAACTCTCACAGTCAGTGGCAGAGCTGTGTCTTCTGACCTGCAACTCAGGTTAGGCAAGGAACCTCATTATCAAGATTGGGCCTTTTGCTTATTTGTTGAAAACAGTTTTCTTAAACCTTTAACTCAGATCAATGCTTGTTTATAGATCTAGTACATTTTTTTTCCCTGAGAGCCTGAAAAACAAGCAGGCCTTGTTATTATATAGGTTTTTTCCACTGTTATAATACTTGATAGAATCATAAAAAACGATGCCTAATATTTTCTAGTGAAATTTCTAGTTTGTCTTATTGTCAAGCTTTCATCTGCTTTATTTTTATTTTATAATTTTAACCCATTTTATATAAAAATGGGTAGTGTTTTTAAGCCTGCCATTTTTTAATTGCTTTAAATTTTTAAGGGAATTTTATATCTGTAATTTTATCTGATTGTCACAACAAACTGAGTTAAAGCAGGTTTCTTTACTCCTGTGTGAAAAGGCAGACACTGAGTCACAGAGAACTTAAGCTGATTTGCTCAAGGTCAAAACAAATTGGTAACAAAGCTACCAATTTGCTTCTGATTCTCCCTTCCAGCTTCTTTCTCCCACTGGACCAAACTAGGTCATAATGTATGGATCTAAGTAAACAAGTTCAGTTCCTGGTCCTGCTCTCATTTCCCACATTGGCTGAGACAGACGGAAGCACAGAGGCTGTGATCATAAGCTTAATGGTGACTGCAGAGCGTTATGTAGAAAAAGGAGCTTCTAGGAGAGAGAGCAAAGAAAACCTAGGTTCTCCCAAGCTGCCAGGAGCACTATCGCTCAAGGGTATTCCACGGGAGTGTATTCATGCAGGGAAAGAATAAAAGGAAGCCCATCTGAACCGCTGCCCACTCTCCTGGCCCTAGGAGTATTCTTATTGCTTCCTCATTCTACAGAGCTCCAGAAGGCTGCAGACCCCATATGCACACAGGCAGAGCAGAAGTTTGATAAGAGAGAGTGGGAGCCCCCCTGTGCCTGAAGTTACTTCTCACTTTCTTCTGGATTTATAATATGTACACCCCATCCAAGTCAATAGCAGCTCTCGGGGTTCTAAATATTGAGTCTAAAAGAAAATTATGCTGAATGAAGAACTAACTTCTAGAATCTGGAGCCACATAAACTGGAACATACTGGGTACACTGATTCTATCAGGAATGATCCTAAACGGCACAATACTTAATTTAAAACAAATTGCATGACATTATCTTTTTTCAAATCAAGAATTGCAACTTTTATTTCAACTCAAATTGTGCTGGAGCCCTCTAATAAGCATTTGATGTTTTGGTTGACTGGCTCACAACCCCAAGTTCTGAAAAATTCAAATGTGACTAGCTTAGAGTAAAATATGCTAAATTCACTTCTAAAGAAATCATTATTTGATGAAATATTCAGTTCTTCATAGATGAAAAGGAAACTCGTAGCCTCTCAGCAGCAGGACATGCAGGCCAAGCTATTTTTCTAGTCCTGCGAGCTTTTTATGCAGGGACCCACACAGAGAATTTCCCTTTGATCAATAGGATGGATCTGTCAGACGTCTGGCTGGGGTTAGGTTGTGGCCGAGGGTCAGAAATTTCCTGTGCAAAACACTTGTGCATGCAGGAGTTGAGTATCTGACTTGGAAATGTAAAATAAGGATAAATGTGTTTCAAGATATAATTTACATTTTATTTATGATTTTTCGCTAATTTTAAAGTAAATTCTTAGTTAGAACTTCCCATCCTCATGCAGCAATATATTCATAACAAACTCCTTCAGTCACCTTTCGCTCATGGAATCCCAGGACAGATGCTTTGTCATTTTTAGTGGGGAGGGAAAGCTATAGAAATGTATACAGCAAAGGCAAATCATGAAAATATGTCTGGATTGTGCCAGGGGGTCTGGTAACATTGTGATTAGATAACACTTTTTGTGCATTTTTCCATAACCACACTCCATGCTGTCTCCTAGAATCACCAGAACACACAGTGGAGGAATTCTTCACTACTGAAGCAATGTCATCTCCATCTTTAGCCATCATTTTATTCAGTCACTCAACAAATTATAAACACAACTGTGGATCAGGCATGGAGCTGGGCAGGTAAGGATAAGAAAAGAGCAAGACAGAGCATAGCCCTCACCTTTATATACCTTTGAGTCAAGCTTTTTTAAAAATATTTTTTTAAGGATTTTGTTTTTCTTTCCTGAATGTGAAAATAATAAATGATCCCTATAGAAAAATTAAAGTAATACTATTATCCAACGTTAATTAAGCACTAAGTGTGCTAAGCACTCTATGCATTACCTTATTTAATCCTAACAATAACCCTATGAAGGATATAATTCTACTAACCCCACTTTAAGATGAAGAAACTGGTTGAGGATCTGTGAGTGTGAAACTCCGGATCTGGAATGTGATCTAACTTCAGAATCCCAGTTTTTAAACATTTAGCTTTATGACAGTTATCTCTAAAATGGGGCATTCTCTCTGGGAACCAATCCACTGGGATACAGAGGGAAATATTTGAAATTCTCTGTAGCTTTATATCTATGTTTAATATATTGATTGACAGTAGTGACAACACTTGGTTCATATTTCAGTTGATAATAGCAAAGAAAGAAAATGTGGGAGAGAGTCCTCAGGAAGAGGGAGTTGGAAGTTGCACAGAGCTGAGGAATCTAGTCAACTTCCTGGTTAGTTGATTTCCCGAGTATTGCGATGTATTGTATTTTGTGTACCAGATAGATTTATTATATTTTTTAATTTTAACTAAATTAAGTGCTCAAAATAGACAAAGAGGTTTTAAAATTTGCAAATAGCCCACCTGGGGTGGCTCAGTAATTGAACATCAACCTATGAACCAGGAGGTCATGGTTTGAGTCCGTGGGTGTGGGCTAGATCCCTAGTGGGAGCTGTGCAGGATGCAGCCAATCAATGATTTTCTCTCATCACTGGTGTTTCTCTCCCTCTCTCCTTCTCCCTTCCTCTCTAAAATCAATAAAAAAATTATATATATACAATTTGCAAATAGACCTCAAATTTAAGGTAACACTTATCACTCAAGCACATATGAATAACCAAAAATGGCAGAAAAAACACTTGTATAACTAAAAAAAAGCTTTTTTGCTTAGAGAAAACACAACAATTACCTTACTGGGTTTTATATTCATTAACATTGTTCTTACTAAAAGATCATTAATAATAATTTAATTGAAAGTAAACGTTTTTGTTATTAATAAATAAAATAAATTTAAGTTTAAAGCATTGTTTACTTCATCTTTCCATATCCTTTCATTGATTACATATGAGCTTTATAATATAATATACTAAATTAGTGCATATAATTTATGAACGAATAAATATACACATTTAAGATTGCATAAACCTTATTACTACTGTTCTCTGTGTGAAACAACTTTCTGGGTAGATTCAGAATAAAAAAGTTTCAGGAGAATCCAAGATGGCGGCATAGGTAAACACCTACACTGCTGCCTCGCACAACAATTTCAAAACTACAACTAAAAGACAGAGCAGACATCATCCAGAACCACAGGAAAGCTGGCTGAGTGGAAATTCTACAACTAGAAGGAAAGAGAGGGGCTCACAGAGACCCTGAGGAGCTGTAAAAAGCTGAGGTACCGAGACGTGCTCATGGAGAGAGCGGGTGACGGCGAACCTGGCTGGCTTTCTCTGGCAGGAGGGAGATGGAGACTCAAAGTCATTGAACTCCTTATCCTACAACACTAAACCCCAGATCCAGCCGAAACTCATATGGGGGGAGTTTGGACTATGAAGGGGGAGAAGTGCATGGAAATTTAGGGGAGTTGCAAAAGATCAGAAGTCTGGTGGCACGCACGGCATTGTGCACAGAGGACCGACTGCTGATTGTGCCATTGGCTTTCGGAAGTGGGTGGGAGACAGACCCTCCCAACTGCGCCACTTCTAACTCCACTAAACCCCAGTTTTGGGCAAAACCCTGGGGACCCAGACTTGTGTGGTCCCGGAGCACAGGGGAGCCAGAGGGGCAGAGGCTAGAGGCACTGAGAGAGGGAGAGAGAAAGAGAGAGAGAGAGAGAGAGAGAAAGAGAGAAAGAGAGAGAGAGAGAGAGCACGCACAGGGACCGCTCCAGCAATTACCCAGTCACATGAGACTCAGGGGCCATGGAAGGCAAGATGGTCCCTTAAGCCCTGAGACTCTACCCATCCCAAACTCAACAGAGAGGCTTTTGCAGTTTTGCAAGTCTGGTATCATAAGGCTGAATCCAACACAGAAGTTCTCCCAGCATAGTGAAAATGTTGAAACAAGGAAAGGGATCACAAACAAAAGAAATGGAGGAAAATAAATGACTGGATATAGAGTTTAAAACCACACTTATAAGATTTTTCAAGAATATCCTAGAAAAGTTGGATAAAGTTAGCGAGACCCAAGAGGAGATGAAAAAGGACCAACTAGAGATGCAAAAGACCCAACTAGAGATGGAAAAGAACCAACTAGAGATGATAAAGGACCAAATAGAAATTAAACATACACTGACTGAAATAAAAAATATTATACAGAGACCTAACAGCAGACTAGCAGAAGGCAAGAATCAAGTCAAAAATTTGAAATATAAAGAAGCAGAAAACACTCAACTGGAAAAGCAAGAAGAGACAAGAATCCAAAAATATGAAGATAATGTAAGGAGCCTCTGGGACAGCCTCAAGTGTACCAACATCAGAAATGTGGGGGTGCCAGAAGAAGAGAGAGAACAAGATACTGAAAACCTATTTAAAGAAATAATGACTGAAAACTTCCCACATCTGGTAAAAGAAATAGACTTACAAGTCCAGGAAGCACACAGAACCCCATATAAAAGGAATCCAAAGAGGACTACACCAAGACACATCATAATTAAAATACCAAGAGCAAAAGACAGAGAGAGAATATTAAAAGCAGTAAGAGAAAATCAGTTCATTACCTACAAGGGAACACCCATACGACTGTCAGCTGATTTCTCAACAGAAACGATGCAGGCCAGACGGGAGTGGCAAAAAATATTCAATGTGATGAATAGCAAGAACCTACAACCAGGAATACTCCATCCAGCAAAGCTATCATTCAGAATTGAAGGGCAGATAAAGAGCTTCACAGATAAGAAAAAGCTAAAGGAGTTCATCAACTCCAAACCAGTATTATATGAAATGCTGAAAGGTACTCTTTTAGAAGAGGAAGAAGAAAAAGGTAAAAGATAAAAAATTATGAACAACAAATATATATCTATCAACAAGTGAATCTAAAAATTAAGTGAATTAAAAATTTGATCAACAGAATAAACTGGTGAATATAATAGAATGAGGAGCACAGAAAGGGAGTGGACTGATAATTATCAGAGGGAAAGGGGGGAGGGGTGTACAGGGAGTGACTGGACAAAAATCATACACCTATGGACTCATCAATGGGGTGGGGAGGTAAGGGTAGAGGGAGGGATGGGAGCTGGGTGGAGGGGAGTTATGGAGGGGAAAAAGAGAGACAAATGTAATAATCTGAATAATAAAGATTTAATTAAAAAGAAAAAAAGTTTCAGAAGCAGGAAAGGAATTCAATTTTTAAAATACTGTGAAAATAACTTTGTACATATATACTTGTGTGAGCAAACTGTTTATTTCTGTAGAATACTACTAAGTAGAGGGATGATTGAATTAAAGGGTATGAACATTTTTTTAGACTTTTGATAAATATAGCCAAATTGTTTTTCAGAAAGCACTGAATTTGTACTCCTAAGAGCAATATAGAATTCCTTTTTTTTTTTTTTACTGTAGCCTTGCTCATTTTAAGTATTATCTGTTTTTATAATCTTTGTTAATTTTACAGGAGAAAAATGATCATTTTCTTTCAAGATTCAATTTTGGGAATAATGTAATGACTCCAAACATTTTGATGACTACTGAATATTCACCTCTCAGCTTTATACAAAGTGTTTTAGTGGTGCATTTGGGCATTGCTGGGAAAGTATTTATTTACTCAAACTGGACATTGAGGGTGATCTAAGTACAAATTATGAGAGGAAAACCCCAAACTATCTTTTTCATTTTTGTAATTAGCAATATGAACACAATAAAAATGAGTAACAGATATAATTTAAAATGTAGTTATAGAATTTACAAATGTAAAAGAGTGAAGTAGTCCCATTCCTTCCCCTATACACAAAAAATAACTCATTTGGATCATAGACCTAAATGTAAGAGCAAAAACTATAAAATTCTTAGAGGAAAACCTAAGAGTAGGTCTTTGTGGCCTTGAGTTAAGCAAAACCTTCTTAAGTAAGACATCAAACTGACAAATGACAACAGAAAAAAATAAATTGGATTTTTATCAAAACTAAAAACTTTTGTACTTCAAGAAACACCATCAAGAAAATAAGAGCCAACCCACAAAAGGGTATTTGCAGATCATATTTCATGCACCAGGCCATAGTAGTCATATAACAGAATATTATTTGACAGTAAAAAGAAATGAAGTACTGATACATGCTATAATATAGATGAAACTTAAATACATTATGCTAAGTGTAAGACGCCAGTCACAAAAGGCCACATATTGTATGATTCCATTTATAGGAAATATCCAGAACAGGCAAATCTACAGAGAAAGAGAATAGATCAGTGGCTGTTTAGGGCTGAGGGAATTGGGAATTGTGCGGGAGGGAATTACTATGGGGATTGACTACTAATGGGTATGAAGTTTCTTTTTGGGGTGATGAAAATGTTTTTAAATAGATTATGGCAATGGTTGCACAATTCCGTGAAGATACTAAGATCCCTTGAAATGTATGCTTTAAATGGGTGAATTGTAGGATATGTGAACTGTGTCAATAAGACTGTTAAAAATATATAGCAGTAATATGTAGAACTGTGTCATAGACATTATCTTTGTATTTCACTATTGCTAATATGTGATTTTTTAATTTGAAAAAAATATTGATATTTTTGGAAGCATCCTTTTTGTATATTATATTCTACCTCTGACAATTATGAAGTGCTTATATTGATAAAAATAATTATGTTATTTACTTTGAGTAGCTGCCATTAGACAGTGCTCAAGATCAGATAAGCCTTATTACTACCATCCTCTGTGTGAAACATAACTTTCTAGGCAGACTCAGCTTTTTCTTACTCAGGAAAGGAAGGCATAGACATATTCAATTTTAGTAAAATAATCTTACCGACTATCTGTGGGGACCTTTTTGATGTGAAATTAAATTGTGGCACAGACAGAGATTTTATTACATTTACATGGACCCATAAAATAACTTTTATGGTTCCCAGTGGTGCAAATCCTCCTTAATTTTGTTAATTATTTCCCCCCAGTTATCCTTAGCCATGTCTGCTAATTCAGTATTGATCTTGATACTAAGATATGTTATGATCTCAGAAATTCACTTGAGTCCCCATTGATGAAAAGAACTAAGAAAGCAGATTTTACCTCGGGTAATGTTTTGGATAGATTCCAATTAACATTATAACTGGGGATGACAATGCCCTTCCCCCCTCAATGTCCTTCCCCATGACCCCTGACTTGCTGCTCAGAGCTGGGCTCATCACCCAGACCAGGGTGTTAGGGTCTGTCCCAGAAAAGTCTGAGGGGGAGATGGCACTCACCTTTGATTTGCCTCCTATATTTGGGTGTGCCTAGTCCTCTCTTGTTACCCACACCCTCCCACCACCATTTCAAGGTCTTCAGGCTGAACCGGGAAAATAATGTTTTTCTGGTTGTTTCTACTCTTTTCTGTATTAATCCGTCCCAGTTAACCTACTCACTGTAATTAGAATTTTCTGAAGAAAATGTCTTAAAATAGCTGTTCTTAAATGCACTATTCAGCAAGTAATTTATTACTATTGATAGCTATATTACTGATGTTTTTAAATGATTTGATTAAAAAAATAAACGAGAATATGTTCAAGGTTACCTTCTCATTCTCACTTGTCTCTGGATTCTGAGTGAGGGAGGGTGCAGTTACCGCTAACACAGTGGGGAGTGGGCATAATTCTCTGTCAGAGGCAGCTACCGCTGATTGCTGATGGACCTTACTAGTTGGTTCACTTTACTGTACAAAGCATTTGTTGAATGCCTACCATGTACAAAGCATTAATCTGAAATTAGCTGCTTGTTTGAACTAAAACTTCAATGTATCTTTAGTTTCTGGGTCATCCAATTCTGTTTTATGATACATAATTATATAATGGAGGCCTCTTGTGAATCTCAATTCTTTCATTAACTTACCTCATTTAACTTATTAGATACCCATTTATAGCTTTGTAAAATGTACTGTACTTAAAAGTAATACCTTCGGTCCTTAAAAATATTTTAGAATTCATTCTTTTCATTAAAATTAAACTAATTTTTCTTTCCTCCTATTATTTTGAAATATGGAGGTTATGCTACTTGGGTTCTTTTGTCTTGTTTCTTTATTGTATTAGCTGTTCCTAAAGGGTATCAGGTGGTGTAACTTGGAACACACGCTTGATTCACAGTTTCAGACTCTGATTGTTGATGGCAGCAATTAACCTGCTTAGTATTCCCTCCCCCTCCCCCAAGTTATAAGAATGAGGTGGTGTGTGTGTGTGTGTGACAGAGAGAGAGAGAGAGAGAGAGAGAGAGAGAGAGAGAGAGAGAGAATGGGGTGTATTGCCCTAACAGAAGCCAAATCCAAGTCCAAGGTGTTCCGTGATGCTGGCAGAATTTGCTCTCACCCCCACTAGCTTTACTCTTTTCCCTCCTGGATAATATCCTCTGGTCTCCCACTTCAGTCACCTGTGGCTCTCTTCCTTACCTTGTCATTAAATTGCTCTCATATACTGCATTTATACAAACTTATATAGAAAAACACTTTTATTGTTTTATGTATTTACTTTTAATAGGCAATTATTCTTATCATTCATGCTTAAAAAACCACTCCAAAAGTGAGTGGTTTAAAACAACAGCAATTTATGATTCTTCACAATTCCACTATGTGGACAGGCTCAGCTGGGTGGTTCTGTGGGGCTAGAATGCCTGAGATGGCTACTTCACTCACCCATGAGGTGCCTTCACAGGGATGGCTGGAACAGCGTGGGGCTGGCTGGGCCTCTCTCTCTCCTGATGGCCTTTCTACACGACTAGCCGAGCTTTCTCACAATTCTTGGAGAAATTCTAATAGGAAGGAAGCAGAAGCTGCTAGTCCTCCTAAAGGCTACGGATGGATCTACCACACAAACACTTTAGCCAAACATTTTGCAAGGCCAGCCCAGATTCAAAAGGTGGGGGGAGAGAGATTGTGGTAAACAGACTCAATTTCTTGATTTGAAGATTGTCTTACATGTATAGGGGGAGAACAGAATTGGGAACAGTAGCTTGCATATGGTATAAAATTAAAATAGTACAACAGTGTACATAGTATAAAGGTGTGTGTGTGTGTGTGTTTTTAAATTGATTTTAGAGAAAGAGGAAGGGAGAGGGAGAGGGAGATAGAAACATCAATGAGAGAGAAACATAAACATCGATTGGCTGCCTTCTGCACACCCTCTGCTGGGGATGGAGCCTGAAACCCAAGCATGTGTCCGGACCTGGAATCAAACCACAATCTCTTGGTACATGGGTTGATGCTCAATCACTGAGTCACACTGGGTATGCTGAAGGTTTTTTTTTTTTAAATATTCCTGCCCATGAGACACCAGGTAAAACCACTGTTATGCTTCTTCAATATCCTTCCAGAAATATTCTGTATGTAGACAAGCAAATGCTTATATATATATATATATATATATCTTACATCAGTGGTATGTGTTATATAGTTTTAACCCAATGTCCAGTCTCCACACTTCATTCTTTTATTTAATTGGTCATCTGGAGGTAGTTCTGCTCTTTGTAGTGGCTACAAATATTTCTTTGATGAATATTTAGCTGTTTCTCAATTCTCATTGGTGACAATATTGTTTCAGTGAATATAACTCCGTGTGTATGTGTTTGTATATGTGTGTGTATTTAAAAAATGTAAATTTGTCAAAAAGAAAAATTCCTATAAGAAGTACTGCTGGGTTACATAATATTTGCATAGACAATGTTATTAGGTCAATAACTGTAAAACTAGTGGGAGGGACCTCTAACTCAATGATTCTTCAGTAGGGAGTATGTGGGTGTGGAAAGCTTTGTCTACCACACCTGACCCTGCTTCACCTTGAGGAGACTCTGGTCCAGCCACCTGTGTTTACAATATTACTTTCCTTGTTGCACACTGAGAACTACTGTTGTAGACCAACTGCCTCTGTTGGCAGATAGGCATCCTGCAGATCTGCGTGACTAACCGGCCTGTGGGTACCCCATCACACTGTGACCAAATTGGTCTTCTCCCAAGTATGCCAGCAAATGATCAGTCACTGCAGGCTCAGGCTTGCTCAAAGGCTGTCCTGTGAATCACTAGACCCCAAAGAGCCACCCCTCTCTGCAACAGAAAAGGACTCTGACTTCAAGCACATCTGGGACCACTGCATCCTACTATCAGTCAGTCATAGGTCCCCCATTCACAGTCCGCAATGGTTAGCAGACTCAGGAATCTGCTCCCAAGAAACCTGTTTGACAGTTTTAAGTGAAAGAATGAATTTAACCACCTGTTTCCTAATCTAATTGGACCACAGCACCCTGTTTTTGTGATACCTATTTCTCTAAGTGTCTCTGGAACTAAGTTTTCTGAGAAACATGCTTTGGGAAATGGTGGTACAGAAAAGAGATTCTTGGACTGGGAAAGGGGCTCTGCACCACCAACTCTATCATCTTGAAGAAGTCAAAAATCACTCTGGGGCCTGGACAGTGGCCTTGTCTGTGTTTTTGTTTTGTTTTATTGTCCTTCCAACACAGATGAGCTCCTCTTTCAGTTTCCCTCATTGGAGACAAGGCAGAATGTGGCTGACAGGGGACAGTTAAGTGTGACCTGTTTTCTTGTTCCTTGGAATTCGCATTACTTGGTTCTTCAGGTTGGTATATAGTGGTGGAAATGGATACAAGGGGTCTAACTGGGCTTTTTGCTCAAGTCTTTTTGTTCCTGCTGTCATCATCCTGACTACCTCTTCCCAATTCATTCCCACTCTCAGTTATGAAAAAAGCTGCAGAGTTGGGCAGGAGCCAGGCTAACCTCAGATGAGTTCATAGCAGGCAATGAATATATCTAACTGTATTTTTGCCACCTCTTTTCTGGATAAGCTATAAACACATTTTGTGCTCAGGGAAAAATGATCTGATATTCCTATATCAAATTCATATAACCTCTACAAATGAAAACAGATCTTCAAACCAGCTGCAGTGTGATTTGTTTTGACTCTTTACTGTCTCCAACTGAGATGCTTTACATATACTAATCTAAAGACAATGAATCGTAAGCTGGTTTCATGAGTGTAAGTTATTCCAGCTCTGAAATGAAGGGGCTGCTATGTGTCAGAACACACAGATGCATAGGCAACCAAGAGCTATCTAGCTAAATATCTTTTTTTATTAATTGGAGCTTCAGAGGCAAAATCTCCTTCTCTGGGACATCAAGGTGATTTGTGACACTCTCTACACACCTTTATATTTGCAAGCCAATGAGTACATCACACCAATCTCTCGTTTTCTCATCAGTGGCAGACATAAAACACAGGTAATCTTCATTTTACTCAGATGTTTCGATTAAATGTGAAAACCCCTTGGCTTATCCTATATAATAAAAGCCTAGAGACCATAACAGCAGAATAACCAGAAGGACTGCTCAACCAGTCACTATGAGGTACACTGACCACTCTTGGTCCTTTTCCCCGGATGGCAGGCTCTGATCGCCAATGGCAAGTGGGGATCAGGGTGGGTGGCGAGGGATGCGGGTGGCACCAAGCCAAGGCCCCCATCTTGCCGGTTGCCCCACACTAAGAGGGTGACCTGCGGCGGGGTGGGGCTGGCGAGTGGGCAGGAACGGCCGACTTCTCGGTCCCTCCCCTGGTTGTCAGGTTCCCATCACTGGATGGTGAACAAGAAACCAGGGTTGGTGGCAGCGGGGGGTGGGGCAGGCTGCTGGCAGCCGGGGAAGAAGGCCTTGATCACAAGCTTGGCCTGGTGACCATACCCGTGCACGATTTTGTGCGCTGGGTCTCTAGTATTATATAATGCATGTAAGTATTTCTTTTTTTTTTTTTTCAGTTTAAGCATCAATTAGAACACACACTTAAAATCTTGTTACACTTCTTTTAGAATTTGATACACTTAAATGGTCTATCTGTCCTAAAGACAAAAGGAATGAACTATAGGAGATTTACCTTTTACCTATTTCTCCAGGTGTTGGACTCTTGATTTAGAAAGGCAGGACCTATTTTTATATTCACCAAGAATACAGGGGCCTGAAATGGGAAATCCAAACACATTGTTTACTAAAATTGTTTTATTTTATTTTTTTAAAAACATACTTTTATTGCCTTCAGAGAGGAAGAGAAAAAGAGCAAGAAACATCAATGATGAGAGAGAACCATTCACTGGCTGCCTTCTACATACCCCACACTGGGGATCAAGCCCACTACTTGGGCATGTGCCCTGACCAGGAATTGAACTGTGACCTCACGATTCCTAGGTTGAAGCTCAACCACTGAGCCACAATGGCTAGGCTTTGCATATGTTTTAAATGCAAGTCCCTTGATTATTTTTTTAAATCCTTAGCACATGCAAGAAAATGCAGCCATTTAGTGAATTTTTCTAAGTTAACCTGCAAGCTATTTACAATCTTTTAAAAATACATTAATTTTTAAATAAAAGATTTTTCAGCATCCCAAACAGTAGGTGGTAAATAGTAGTTACGACTAGATCCAACTCTTATGGCCTTTTTAAAATCAGCTGTGACAGAGCAGTAAGAGGTGCCGCCTCTCCTTGCCATCATTATGAAGATGTAATTCTGTTACAATTATTTAATCCCAATGGCATTATTACACCTGTTCAGCAGTTTTCAACTATTCACTAAAATGATGTACAACTCCACTGTGATAAATCTCAGGGTGATTTTTTAAATTAAAGTTTCTTTAAAAGTATTATGGATGGAGGCTAATGAATTTAAATAAATGTTTGGGGAAACGACATAAATAATCTTATGAATAATGTGTTGTCTTGGAATTTGCTCTTTCACATGTCTGAACTATGCATAGCCTTGAGACATGATTACAGAATTTTGAAAAATCATTTGCCATATAGATCAGATGAAAGGATAATGGATTCATAGAACATCAGCACTAGAAGGGAGCCTAAAGAACATCTACTTCAGTGGCTCTTGAACCTTGGCATGTGTCTGGAGATTCACCTGCAGGGCTTGTTCAAACAGACTTCTGGCCCCCCCCCCCCTGAGAGGTTCTGATTCTCTGGGTATGGGTAGGGTTTGAAATTTTGCATTTCTTTCAAATTCCCAGGTAATGTTAATGCTGCTTGTCCAGGGACCCCACTTTGAGAATTAATCCAATTCACTTTATGAACAAGGAGGCCAAGGCCTGGAACCTGCACACAGACTCATCTACCAATTTGGGGAAACACAGCTAACCATATGGGCAAGGTTGGGGCATAGAGAAGACGGTGCCCCAGAGTCATGGTAACAAATGAAGGTAGGCAGTCTGGCAACAGCAGACACCTCAGAGTGATGAGGGAATGGAGTACCAGATATAATTATAGTGCACAGCAAAGGAACTAGAAATTAGAAGTCAGATACTATTTGAAGTTGCAAGACAATAAGTGATCACCATGGTGCAGTGGGGTGAGGATTAGAAGTAACTCCTAGGAAGTTCAAGAGTATTTCAAATACCATGCTTACTCATTTCAGAAAACCATATCCTATCTACTTAAGAGCTCAAGATCAAGATCTGGAGGTCAACCTGTTTCCTCTTTTCCCTCATCTCCCACATCTAATCTGTCAGCAATCCTGTCACTTCCCTCCAAAATATATCTACATAAGTACTTCTACATTAAACTCCTGTAATGTCCTCTACTCTTGATGCCCTATAATTCATTCCTCATCCTCCTGCAGCCAAAGTCTTCCTTTAAAAACAAATTCAATCATACCACTTCCATGTTAAAACCCTTCATTGATTTTCCATTGCATCTAGAACACTATCCAGATCTGTTATGATGGGGTATAAGGCCCTACCTGATCTGGACTCTGCTTATCTCACTGACTGCAACTCCTATCATTCACTGCCTTAACTTCAGTCCTAGTCTTCATTCTGTTCTGAGAACATACCTGCATGAGGGCCGTTGCCCTAATTATTCCTACTTCCTTGAATGTTCTTTCCTAGATCTTCACCTGGCTGAAAACCCCCACCCCTTTTTAAAAAAAAAATATTTTATTGATTTTTTACAGAGAGGAAGGGAGAGGAATAGAAAGTCAGAAACATCAATGAGAGAGAGACATTGATCAGCCGCCTCCTGTACGCCCCCTACTGGAGATGTGCCCAAAGCAAGTTACATGCCCCTGACCGGAATTGAACCTGGGACCTTACAGTCCGCAAGCTGACGCTCTATCCACTGAGCCAAACCGGTCTCAGCTGGCTGACCCCTTTTTAGCTAGAACTGAGGGAAAGGTTGAGGGGTATAAGGAGAACTTATATTTATGAAATATGAAGTTACCTATACTAATAAAAGTGCAATATGCAAGTTAGACCACACATCTTTCCAGATGTCCTTCTGGATGACTTTCCAGACGAAGCAGGGGCTGTGAAGGAAGCCTGGGTCCCAGGTGCCAGAGGGAACCTGGTGCCAGTAACCAGGGGAAGGAAGGCCTACTCTTGCAGAATTTCGTGCATCAGGCCTCTAGTATTAATATATTATTCGCCCCTTTATTGTTAGTAAGAATGTATATATAGAAAACTTTTTCAAACTCACAGTCTATTCAAGTATATATTTTTCATAAATATATTCATAAGAAAAATAGATCTATAAGAAAAATGTGTTCATTGGCAGTTAGCATCTTGATATTCTTCTTTTCTTGGTCAGTTGTGTTCTGGCTTTGTCAGAGTTGCTTCCTGTTCTCAGTGGGAGCTCTCTGCTCCTGAATTTTCCAAAATTGCTCTAGAATATATTGTTATTGCAGTGGTTTGTTTTACTTTTAATTCTTAAACTGCCTAATTCTCGGAGTCCTTGCAAATAACTGTGCTAGTTTATGCATAGGTCACCCAAGATCCGTAAGTCAGGAACTTGATCAAAACCACTGAGCCAAATACTCTGGCTTAAGATTTGGGTTGGAAGGTGTGAACACAGAACACAGGGTTATTGCTTTACTGCCATTTTCAGGGTGCTGTTGAAAAGACTGCTAGGATAGGAATGCAGTTGGCAGCATCACCCCTCAAATAGTCTAATGAACACTCTGATACCACATTTAGAGCAAACTGCCACTCTCATTGCCACTGCCATGGGAGAAACCAAGTTCCTCCATGGTGCATACCATGGAAAAGGCATTTCAGATGGAGGTGTGAGCAGCGAAAGTCCAAAGAAGTGAGCAGCAAAAATCCAAACTGATCCCATAGAGTACACAGGTGTTCAATTCTAATGACAGTTTATATGCTCTATACAGTGTGGTTATAATAAGATCTTAAGCCATAGTTAATGTCCCATAATTAAAGTCCACTGCTTTCTCTGGCATTTTAAGGAAAAACTACTTAGGGTTTTGCTTAGTTCTCGGCAAAGGAAATAAAACATTTTCCTTTAGAAATCCTGAACATTTGCATGTTCCTCTACTTAGATTTCCATGATTTGCAGTTTCCATCTGAAATAAACAGCTTGACCTGATTGATAAGTTAGTCTAATTTTGTGAAGCTTGCATGTCCTCTTTTTTCATCATTTCAGTATTTTGACCCATTTGCTAGAGATGGGAAAGGAGAAATAAAAGAAAAAGAAAGTGAAACCTAAGATGTTTGTTCTAATGTTTAAAAGGTTGATAAGAGTTTAGTGTGTATTCGTATGAATGTGGTTACATCTGTCTAAAGATGGGCATTCTAAAGCAGCCTGAAGCAGAACAATGTATAAATGTGTGCACTGGTGATTATAAGAGAAAGAGAGAAACTGATTTCACAGACATTATGGCTTTTTATAAGGATTTGAGAAAAAGTCACTTGATCTTCCCTGAGTTACTTTTTTTTTTATGGGGGCAGGGTGAACAACGACTCTGATGGCATGGCTTAGAGCATACAAAGACTAACGAAGCCTACATCTAAGGAAGAGATTTTTAACCTGCGGTTTACAGGTCCCTAGGGATGGTTTTGTAATACTTTCAAATGTGTATGCTAAATTTTCAATGAATTCGAATAAGTGTATTTTTCTGAGGAGCAGATGTAAAACTTTTATCAGATCCTCAAAGGAATCTATGACTCATAAAGTCTAAGCCCCTCCCACGGAACCCAGTTTATGTAACTGGATGACAGGATTGGGGCACCCAGAGTCCAACAAAGTCACTGACAAGGAGCCTGATAGGTTGAATGGATTTATTTGGGTGGACAGACTGATGGCAGTGAATTCCAGCATAACATGAAGATCTGTTCCTGGTTGCACCCCCTCACCATGGCAGAGATTTATAAAGGCAGGGATAAGAGCTGGGCGTCTTCTTATTAAATTGAGGTGGGAAGAAGACTGATACACTGACCAAACACTAGAAATACTAACTGAAGCAAAGCCTCCAGCTGACCTCAGACAACAAAGAGAAGTAGTCAGGGCAACCCAGAAGGTGGTATTTTGAGCATAGGGCTCATTTTGCTCTCAAGATATATAAAAGCAAATAGAAACAAATCTTGCAAAGAAGTGTATCTGCCTCCTACCAGAGATCAGCTGTGGACCCAGCAAAGAAAGAACTGCAGGACCCAGAGCTATCTTCACAGTAACACTATCTTTTCACTTTTAATTTCAGCAAGTACCTATGGAACAGTTATTATTTAAAGGTACTTTTTCACAGCTCTTGTGATAGGAATACGAATAAAGGACATTCATTCTTATTCTTGATTAAGAATAAAAGCAACAGAATTCCAAGAAAAAGACAATACAGGAGACTAGCTTAGAGAATCCAAGATAGCGGCATAGGTAAACACTTACACTGCTGCCTTGCACAACAATTTCAAAACTACAACTAAAAGACAGAACGGACATCATCCAGAACCACAGCAAAGCTGGCTGAGTGGAAATTCTACAACTAGAGGGAAAGAGAGGGGCTCACGGAGACCCAGAGGAGCTGCAAAAAGCTGAGTACGGAGACGCATGCGTGGAGAGAGCGGGTGCCAGAGTACCTGGCTGGCTTTCTCTGGCAGGAGGGAAAAGGAGACTCTTAAAGACATTAAACCCATTATCCTATGACACTAAACCCCAGATCCAGCTGAAACTCATACGGGGGGAGTATGGACTGTGAAAAGGGAGAGGTGCACGGAAATTTAGGGGAGTCGCAAAAGATCAGAGGTCTGGTGGCGCGCACGGCACTGCCTGCAGAGGACAGACTGCTGATTGTGCCTCTGGCTTTCGTGAGTGGGCGAGAGACAGACCCTCCCAACTGTGCCACTTCTGACTCCACTAGGTCCCAGTTTTGGGTGAAACCCTGGGGACCTAGACTCGTGTGGTCCTGGAGTGCAGGGGAGCCAGAAAGGCAGCTGTCTAGAGGTACTGTGAGTGCCACAAGGACTGATCACCCAGTCACGTGAGACTCAGGGGCCATGGAGGGCGGGGCCGACTGGAAGGCAAGGCGGTCCCTTAAGCCCTGAGACTCCACCCATTCTAAGCTCAACAGAGAGGCTTCTGCGGTTTTGCAAGTCTGGTATCATAAGGCTGAATCCAACACAGAAGTTCTCCCGGCATAGTGAAAATGCCAAAACAAGGGAAGGGATCACAAACAAAAGAAATGGAGGAAAACAAATGACTGAATATAGAGTTTAAAACCATGCTCATAAGGTTTTTCAAGAATATCCTAGAAAAGTTGGGTAAAGTTAGTGAGAGCCAAGAGGAGATGAAAAAGAACCAAGTAGAGATGGAAAAGGACCAACTAGAGATGGAAAAGGTCCAACTAGAGATGAAAAAGGACCAACTAGAAATTAAACATGCACTGACTGAAATAAAAAATATTATACAGAGACCTAACAGCAGACTAGCAGAAGGCAAGAATCAAGTCAAAAATTTGAAATATAAAGAAGCAGAAAACACTCAACTGGAAAAACAAGAAGAGAAAAGAATCCAAAAATGTGAAGATAATGTAAGGAGCCTCTGGGACAGCCTCAAGTGTACCAACATCAGAATTGTGGGGGTGCCAGAAGAAGAGAGAGAACAAGATACTGAAAACCTATTTAAAGAAATAATGACTGAAAACTTCCCACATCTGGTAAAAGAAATAGACTTACAAGTCCAGGAAGCACACAGAACCCCATATAAAAGGAATCCAAAGAGGACTACACCAAGACACATCATAATTAAAATACCAAGAGCAAAAGACAGAGAGAAAATATTAAAAGCAGCAAGAGAAAAACAGTTCATTACCTACAAGGGAGCACCCATACGACTGTCAGCTGATTTCTCAACAGAAACGATGCAGGCTAGACGGGAGTGGCAAAAAATATTCAATGTGATGAATAGCAAGAACCTACAACCAAGAATACTCTATCCAGCAAAGCTATCATTCAGAATTGAAGGGCAGATAAAGAGCTTCACAGATAAGAAAAAGCTAAAGGAGTTCATCAACTCCAAACCAGTATTATATGAAATGCTGAAAGGTACTCTTTTAGAAGAGGAAGAAGAAAAAGCTAAAAGATAAAAAATTATGAACAACAAATACATATCTATCAACAAGTGAATCTAAAAATTAAGTGAATTAAAAATTTGATCAACAGAACAAACTGGTGAATATAATAGAATCAGGAGCACAGAAAGGGAGTGGACTGATAATTCTCAAGGGGGAAGGAGTGAGGGGTGTACAGGGAGAGACTGGACAAAAATCATACACCTATGGATGAGGTCAATGGGAGGGAGGTAAGGGCAGAGGGAAGGGTAGGATTGGGTGGAGGGGAGCTATGGAGGGGAAAAAAGAGAAAAAGTGTAATAATCTGAATAATAAAGATTTAATTAAAAAAAAAGACAATACAGGTGCACCTTGCTTTGTGCAACAGATGAGTCCCCAGAAAGCTGTGTTTAAAGAGAATGGTTATAGATCAAAGTTTATGTCCAATACTAAAGGAAGATGAGCATGCTTGAGGCTAATCATCTGGTAAGAAAGAAATTCTGTTTTGTAAAGCTAATAATGGCATACTTCTGTGTATGTTGTAAATATAGACTGCCATAGATGTGATTTTCTTAAATCATGGATACCCATACTCATAATATGTGCATATATATGCAGAGAGATTCATCATGATATCCTTAACATTAATTTTCATGTAATTTAAGGACTTGCACTTTCTACTTTGTGAATCTTTCTGTCCTGTAAAGGAAACGAGTTCACTCAACTACACACTATCAAGCAGACAGGTAATCAATCAGTGATCACACATATCAGTTCCAGCTGAGCTCCCGTCTATTGCTGAGATGGTTACAATAACCTCTAACTGTTCCAAGTAAGTAGAAATGGCCTCTTAGACGTTTATACCAAAGGTTCGGACAAGGAGGCTCAACCCGTCAGTGGCAGTAGCATTAGTTTTTTTTTTTTTTTCCAAATGTGTCGTTGTCAGCAGTATTTTTAAACATGGGCCCTATCCTGTACTATATTTTATTGCTAAAAGCATCTTCATTCTCTAGTTTCAGGGATAAAAGGCAATTTTTTAAATGTCATGACGGAAGGTAATTTTTCAAGATTTTCATGACAGGACATAAAATTAGATTTTAAAATATCCAAAATAAGGCCTTGCTCAAGATTAGGACTTTAATCTGTGTTTTAGGACATTTGGGCAAAACTTTCCCCCTACCAATATTGCTAAGTTGACTGAGGAAATATTTTCAGCTTTTATGGAAAATTTACAAACACATGCATGCATGTCTTTATTTGAAAGCTTTCATTAGCTGGTTTCCCTAGTTTTGCCTTTTGAGCAGTTCTCACATGAAAAGCTTATTATTATTTGGAATGCCCACAGGAGTGGGCAAAAGCAGGTATAGTTGTGAGTATGGGGAACACAGATTTTATTCTTGTATTATTACTTATTAACTAGAGGCCTGGTGCATAAAATTCATGCATGGGTAGGATCCCTAGACTTGGCCGGTGATCAGGGCCAATCGGGGGCCTTCTGGCTGCCAGGCTGGCCCTCCCTTCCCCAGCTGCCAGCTGCTGGCCAGGGCTTTCCTTCGCTCTGCGCTGCCCCCTACTGGCCAGTGCACATCATAGTGAGTGATCAAACTTCTGGTTTCCCAGTTGAACTCCAGCAGGGACACTTTGCATATTAGCCTTTTATATAGATAGATTATTGCATTGTTTATTTGTATTACAACTGTAAACCTACTTTTTCCCTCCCTTGTAGTATTTTTTAAGAGGAAAAGCTTGAGATCACTTAAAAGCATGTAAGAGCAAACGAACATTAGTATCAAAACAGAAATTTTTAAGTGATTCAAAGAAGAAAATGCTGTTTGAGCCATAGTAGGAGACCAAAGTAGTTCCAGGAGATTGCATTGGGAGTTGTTTGGGGGACTTGCTTAGGATTCTTCTTCAGACATTTGGGGGTAAGATGATGACGTCCTAGCTTAGGGTACTGGATGTGAACAGGATTGACAAGAAAGAGCAGAAACATTCTTTAAATCAAAGAAGTTTCTTCCATAATTTGAAATGCAATTAATTGCCAGAAAGAGAAAGAGGCAAATATATAATTTTATAAAGGTTCTTTTTTTCCAGGAGCCCTAAGTATTTTCAATGACAAAACTGCTATGTTTCTCAAAGTAGGTCTGGTGGTATAAAGATAGAGTAGTAAATACTTACAGACACTTGTTTCTATCCCACTTACTTCCAACACAAAGTGGGAGAAATACAGGTTTAAGGAATGAAAGGAAGTAATTCTATCACAAACACGGGTAGGTATCCAGCTAAGCCTGGGCATGGGCTCCGAGCTTCCTGGCAGTCAATGCAAAGGGAAAACAAATCAGCCATGTAGTTTTTCCACCCCTGGGGGAAGGAAGCAAGCACGCCAGCTCTTCAGGAGCAGGAACCCTTTTTCTCTCTTTCAAGTCTGAGAAGATGTCATTAGAACCAGCTTGCTCCAAGCTTCAGGAAAGGGGCACAAGCTTAAACCTCAGACTTTAGTAAGCCATATGAAGCACTCTCTAAAAATCCACTCCTTACCTGACTTCTTAAAGGGTTAATTTTTAGTAAAGCAAATAAACACACATTATTAATTGTGTATAAATCCTCAAAACACATGCCCGTCTAACCCTAGATAGATATGAACAGTCTATTAACTCCTTTTTCCAGCTTTAGTGAGATATGATCCTCATTTTTTAATTTTTTTATTTCTGGAAGTGGGAAACAAGTCCATCAAGTGAAAGAGAACAGCTTAGCAGGGCGGTTGCCCCTGCCGGAGTGGGGGTACAGGGTGGGGGGCAGATGAGGGGCCTGGCGGTTAGTGGCCAGGGCTGAAGAGCCTCTGGCCTCTGAAAGCTCACCAGGCCCTTTCTCTACCTGCTTCCTTCATCCCAGTGGAACCGGCGGGCAAAGCCAAGGCTCCTTAGAGGAGTGGACGTTTCCTCCGGCCTGCAGCCACTCTCCCAGGAAAGAGAGGGGGCGAGAGAGAGGGAGAGATGGGAAGAAGCGGGAGGAGGAGAGGGGGAGAAAGAGGCAGCTTTTGTCTCTACACCTCGGCCCACGTTGGGTGGAGGTGGGGTGTCAGGACTGCGTTTTAGCAGCCCATGTGAGCAGCGCTCTGCCGTGGGATCTGATCTGACAGAATAGGTAAATGAAATCACCTGTCATCAGCTCCCATTTGTTTTAGGGGACGAAGTCAATGGTTTTTTATTTTTTCCTTCTTTTCTTTTCTTTCCTTGTCTTTTCTTCTTTTCTTTCTTTCTTTTTTCTTTTTCTCTTTCTTTCTTCTTTTTTTTTTTAAGCAGCAAATGTAACAGCTAATTGGAAACGGATTTTAGAACGACTCGATAAAGGCAGTTCTCAAGTTAGTTTGGTTTTCAATGCCCAAATCCTATCTATGCATACTCGCAAAAACGCCTCAGTGAAGACGGAGACAATACCCTAGCGAATACATTTGGGCGTCCTCGCTGGTTCTGGGAACCGGGCTCCCGCAGAAGCCGACCGCTCCCGCCCCCTCCCGCCCCCTGGGTGCAGGGCTGGGGTCGCACCTGGGGCCAAAGCAGGGGGGGTGGGGAGGGGAGGGGGCGGGCGGCTGGCCTTCTCCTCCCCCGCGCTGCTTCCCTGCCTTCCTTTTGTTTGGTGGCCTTCTCTTTCCCCTTGGTTGTTGATTATTAGTATTTTCCTAGTTTTCCAAACTAATAAGTGCCACTATCAGGCAGTTGGAAGCTCTCGGAGGCTGCAGGCCTTGCCGCTCGGCCTTAATTGATATTGAACGAGCTGCTGGTAGACGGGAACAGGGCCGCTGCTGGATAATTTGCAGTTTAATCAGCGTTTGTAATGAGAGCGGCTGATTAGGGCTGTTGGAAATAAAAGAGAGTTACAAGGAACGTCTGTCAGAGTCCGGTGATAATTCAGGACTAATTGTGGTGATTAGCGCAAACTGGATGACTTTGGGCTTTGCTAATGCAAAGAGAAACGTGCAGGCTCCAGCCAGGGCCCCTCGGAGCACAGCCCGCGCGGCGCGCAGCTTGGCGGAGCCGTTTTCCCACGGGGCGCCGGCCGCGCGGGGACCGGGGGGAGGGGGGCGGGGGGCGCCCCCCTTTCCTGCAGCCAGGGAGGGGAGGGGGCGGGGCGGGGCGGGGGCCGGCAGGATCGGTGGCCCAGCACTTTCCAGGGCCAGGCACGGCCGCGTGGACGCCTCTGGCTGCCCCCGCCCCGTTCCCTTCATCCCCTTCTTTCCACCTGATGCCTCCCCCTGGCCGGCGGGCTCCCGCTCACAGCCCCCGCGTGGCCCGGGAGGCACCGCCTGCTCTCTCCTTGACCCCCGATTCCCGCCCCACCCACGCGCGCCTCTGGGGGCGGGGGTGGAGGGGAGGGAGCCGGGAGCATCGGAGTGGGCAGCGCCTGCCGGACTGAGAGAAAGAGAGAGAGAGAGAGAAAGAGAGAGAGAGAGAGAGTCTGCCCCTCCCCCCAAAACTGTTGTCCCCCCCTCCGCCCCCCTGTGTGTCCCGCAGCCGGTGCGACCCGAAGCAGCTGAACTTAATACACGCGGGGAGAAGAGATCCGCCGCTTATAAAAGGCAGGACTTCTCATCATTGAGGAGTTTCATAACTCTTTAATTCATTTTTAATGATGGCAATAAACACGGTAGTCATTTTGGAACAATGGCTAAAAATCATAGAGCCATTACTGTCCATTAAAGCAGTGTTTACAGTTCAGTGGAGGTTCCCGTGCCCGGCGTCGTCGTTCATATTATTAGCCAGAGGAGAGATTTATGGTGGGACGGACGGCTCTCTCTTTTTTTATTCTTTAGATAACATAAAGCTTGCTGAGCAAATTGTTTGGATTTTTTTAAAAGTTCACTTGGCTTTTAATTGTGTGAATGGGGATTAAATAAGGAGCTGTTGTCTGGTAACTGGTTTCTATTTGATCAATAAATCATCAAGTGCCTTAAGTGCTTTATTCACTACCAAATTAAATGAAAAAATACTTTAACCCGCGTCTCTGGTGTCAGCAGATTAAGCTAATAATATTTTCCGTTATGTTTCCATTTAGGCATTTAACACAGAAAAATCTACTAGGTCTGGCACTCTGGCTGTCTATTATAGACGCCACATCCATCCCATGGATCTACAGACAGAGGGAATTCTCCCCATAAAGGGAAAGCTTACTTGCTTTCAGGAAGAAAATCTAACCAGGAATCCCAACACTATACACCAGAACATCAGCAACCAGCCACAACTAATGTGCCTGCACTGGGAAGACCAAGGTGGGTCCGAGGACTTCCGGTGGCAGGCCCGGGGGGCTGGCTCACAGGCTGTCTTGCAGGCTAGACATATCCTTTTACCTACGTGTTTGCCCTTTTCTCTTTGATTCCCACTCTTAATTCAACAACAAATCTAAACAATAGGCCCAAAGGGACAAATCTCTAGTATTTTCCAGATTTTTTCAGTTCCAGATTAGATATTATCGAAGATGCAATGTTTTAGACACAGTCCTCCCCTGTCTTTGGGGAAGCTGGCTGGTCAGAAAGACTTCCTCTGCTACCTACCCAGCACCAAACCACAAGCAGTGGACTTCAGAGGCTAACAGAATTAAATATTGTGTTTAGATACCAAACCATGTTATTGCACATGTTTCTCTCTCTCTCACACACACACACCTCCACACCCCCCAAAAAAGCTATTCTCCTTAGTGTATACATTTTGGGAAGAGGTTTGTTTTGTTTTATTATTATTATTTTAATGCTTGGGGTAACCCGACTCTGGTTTGTAAAGAAAGAAAATAATATTTTAATGCAATCGAATGCTATTTGTGAAGTTTAATTGCCAACTTAGCAGCTCGGTCACACCTCCCAACCCATTAAACGATGAAATCTCACCTGGTTAACGAACACAGCACTGTGGCCTCAATGGCGAATGCCTGATTATACAACCAAGCTGCTAATTTACCAAAACCCCCGACCAGGGAGGCCTGCATGGCCACCCCTCACTGTATTCATGCGGCAGCTAAGAGAAGGAACCATATTCCCCGAGCCGCTTTCCAGCTACCGGCAGAATGAGAAATGTAAAATTAGTGGAGGTGTGTGCATGAAGGGAGCCGAGCAATTAGCAAGGCGCGGGCGCCCGCTGGCCCGGAGAGGTTCGGGGAGGGCGAGTGGGGAGACCCAGGCTACGGGGCAAAGGGCTCCCTTCCTCGCAGCCTGCGGTCTGCAGGCCTCAGCAGCGGCGATGTCCACGCCTGTGCAGCAGCCCCCGCCGCCGCCGCGCCCAGCGAAGAACAATGCCGCTTCCTACCAGCTCTTGGCAACGTGCGCACCTTTCCGCGATTAGACACCCGGCAGGGCTCCAGGCTCAGGACGCGCGCCCTGGAGCGCACACACGTTGTCTTTGCGTTCCTCCCCAGTTTGGCTCGACAAAATCATGTTAAACATCCAAACCCTGCAAACGCAACAACCGGTGATGTTGCTACCAACTAGGACATCGATTTTAGAGGGAGGGGCCTGGAGCTTCGAAGACTTCCCGAGTGCCTCTGCCGAGTCCTCCATCTGCGTTCCCTCCTCTCCCCCAGCTCCCCAGCTCCTAGTGCAATGCTGGGCGTGCGACCCGTTTCCCTCCGCCCAGGGTGGGGATGAGCATAAACTGGTATTTACAACGGGAGTGTGCGCATGCACCTCTGCCTGTGAGGGCAGGTGTCTTTTTAGATTCTGTCAGATGCAAGTTGAATTACCTGCATTTGTGCAGGTTCCAAAGCCATTTTGCAGCCAGGCTGTGGCTCTGAGATTGGATGGGGGTGCCAAGGAGAAAGCCCCTCTTCGGGGGCTTCACGGCTATTTTGACTTCCTTTTCCCAGCTCCAGGTGGCAAACCCAGCCTTCCCCCCTCCCACCCTCCCTTAAAACCAACCAAACAGCTCACAAACCCTTATTTATTTGTTTGCCTGTGGTTATTGCCCATGTTATTAATTGCACCCGGGCCTTCCTTGCTCTTTGAGAGAGCAGCGGTATAAATTGGCTCTAATAAATATTAGCCGCTAGATTAGGCGAGGTGAAGCTGGCACCGCGCTCTATTTTCGACCTGTAGCCTCTGCGAAGCCGCCAGTTCTGCGCCAGATTAGCCCCATCCATCCAGTGTCAATGGTTGTCTTGTTGAGAAAATCAGTGAGTAAACAGGGCTGACAGAGAGGGGGCCCAGCTGATTACTCATACAAATAGACTGCAAACTCCTTCAGGAGAAGCTGTTTCCAGAGATGGGTTTCTCGCATTGACAAGGCTGCTTCTCCCAGGATCCTGTGTCCTGCTGTTCCCACTTTGTCCTCCATCAATCACACAATTGTGTCCGGGATGTTTTATAGAGTCACTTAATATCCCTGCCTTCATCTCTATTCACTTAGAGAATCATCTGCCATCAGGGCTAAAGGCTTTCTGCAGGATGGGACTGGCGACACCCGGGCAACAATAGCTCTGGTGGAAGCAGGACCCCGAGCCCTTTCTGATGCTAATAGAAGAGCCCCAGGATGTTCCAGTGCACGGCGGCCGTTATTGAAATCGGCCATTAGCCCTTTGTCCACTGCATTAAATTATCCCCTGGGCTAGTCCATGATAGGGGTGTGGAGGCCACAATAAGTTTCCTTTAAAAATTATTTATTTTCCCCTAAAATGGTCTCTGGACTTGAGAATTTCTTATAATGTAAGTCATGCGTAAATGCCCTCTCTCTCTTCTTTATAAAAAGGGGGAAATATTTTCAGGCTCAAATATATAGAGTGATCTTGGCCTTTATTCACTTTCTCCCATTATTTGCGGTCCTCTGCCCCAGCACGACACCCCCTACCCCAACTCAACTCTCTGCGTTTAGCCCACCTACCCAATCCAGATAGGGAAATATTAAGTGAAATTTAGTTTTAGTCTAAACTCACAGCATCTTCTAAGCAGAAAATTTCTACAAATAAGAGGCCAGCTGGATACAAAATCACATTTTACGGGGGAATTCTAAAGACAGAAGAAAGAATTACAAGGTATCACTCTTTAACTGGCTCATCTACAAATTAGATTGCTACACAATTAATCAGAAAGTTAATTAATGAGCAAGTTACTAATTAGGACATTTAAAACCAGTGTGTTTATAGTGCCTTAGTTAAAAAAATAAAAAAGTCCCTGTAGTTAATTGGCCCACACACTGATCTCATAACTGGTACTGGAGGTTAAAATATCACAGATGTATTATTTATTATGTATAAGTTCTAATTATGTTACCACTGCATTCCATACTCCATAACTGTCAGAATTTTACAGTTAATTGAAAAGGCTGGCATTAGGAAAGTATAATCAGATTAGTATATGAAAACCACTAAGTATATCTGCAGGTTTGAGAGTACTTGCATTTACTTTTTTTTTTTTTTTTACTTAAAGACTTCAGGAAGGGTAGTTACTTACGTTTTCTGACTGGTCACTGGGAGTTCACGCTTACAGATCCTCCTTTTTTATAAACTTTCATAGAATTTAGGGCTCACTTAGGAGAATTAGCTTAGAGCTGAAAATTGAGGGGCAAAATTAGGTTTTAGACTTTAAACTCCTGAAGTTTTACCCTTCACTGAAGTGGAGCAATATGCTCAAAGAGCACACATCTTTTTTTTTTTTTTTAAACCACACATTTAATACTATACAACCTGGGTCACCACTGAGAATTTTGAGAACACTTGCAAAGGACAAATGCCAATAATTTCATTAAAAAACAAGGACATGATCAGGTGACCTGAACATTCCCTCTGTTAGCTGTATTTTCCACCTGGCTAGTCCCTGGGGCATTTACCCTTCTAAAAGGCTAAGGGCCTCTAAACCCTCTTTCCCCATCACAATTCCTGTGGCCAACTGAAATTCAGGCCCTTTGCTTTGCTATGCTTTGGAAGGGAAGGCAAGTTTTAAAGCTGTTCCACTCAAAGCCCTCCGTTTCCACTGTGTCAATCAAAGCCCTAAACCAACCAGGCACCTCTGCTGAGACTACAGGGAGAGTCTGCCCTTGCCCTTGCCCTTGCCCAAGGCTATCCTCCACTCCCCAACAGTGATCTTCTCTGGAGAGTGGACAGGGGTGAGGAGCTTAGTAGAATGGAGAAGAGGGTGGGGGGAAGGGAAGGGGAGAGCTGCCCTAGAAAATATGCTTTTCCCCCCCCAGGCCTTGGGTTTTCCATCTCTCTTTGGAATTGGTACCAGCCAATTAACAAGTTGCAAGGTGTTCTAGGTTCTTCAAAGGGAGAAAGGAGGACTCTGAAGCCAAAGAGGGACTCAGATACAGGCTTTCCAGAGCAAAGTCATGCCCCATAAACAATCAGCGTTGATCTTTAGCCACAGGGGAAGGTGGCAGCATACACACACACACACACACACACAGACTCACACAGACTCAGGTTACCCCAGCGAGGAGAACACACATAGGTAATTTTAATGAAAGAAGTTCCTGTACCACATTATTAGCAATAAATCTACACCATTCTTTGTTGGTTAAAATCATTATGATCATCATCGCTATCATTACTGAACTCATTATTCTTGTGTTACTATCAGAGTAGATTTATGATAATACCCACCATTACGCCTGAGTTAAAGAAGGTGTAAAGGTTTGATTAATAGCTGCTTTCATGTTTTAATACTCGACATTTTCTCACATTTTTTTCTAAATAAGGACCATGATAATTACAGACTGTAATTACTGCTTTTGTTAGGAGTGTTTAATTAGCCACATATGCATCTTTAGGGAAAAAAAAAAAGAAAAAGAAAAAAGAAAGACCGGGTTTGGGAGCAGGGCTCCAAGTCCAGGCTGGACTGAATTTGGTCAGATCACTGCTGGGTGCTTTGACAAACTGAGAGAGAGGTTTGTAGCTCTGCCCCATGCTACCTGCCCTCAGTACTGTTTTGAATCAAACGATGTAAAGTTGGAAATGAAATATTCAGAAAGGTCTATGGCGGGTAGGGGAGGAGGGTTGCATGCAGGTATCTGGAATTTGTTCCTCAAGGGGCAACTCTATTACAATAGTAATGCCTCCAGCTTGCCTGCCCAGCCTCAGGTTATGTGGGGCAGATCTGTGTGCTCCCCGGCATAAGGGCATAAAACTGCCGGAGCCTTGTCTCCTGCCGCCCAGCAGACGCCTGGCCTGTGGCCGGCCCTACATCAGTCATCTCCCGAGCTGAATTAGCCCGGGAGCATCCCCGGCCTCAGGGCTCCCAGACTATCTGTCCCTTAAAGGTTACACGCTGCTGTGCCTCGCTTTGTCTTCCTAGTGCCCTTTCCTGGCAAAAATGGAGACATCACATCCTTGCCCAGCCCCGGCTCAGTATTTATGAAGGTTTTCTGACAAATAGGCAGGCTTGCCACGCATGGGTGACTGCCTTCATTCCGCACTTGGCTTGTTTACATAGGACCAGCACCATTTCCACGGATTAAACAAATCACAGGGAGAGGGAGACATTTATAACCCGCCAACGAGGCCACAAGGCAGTTGGAAAAAAAATGTGCTCCAGTGGGTGTGTGTGCATGCGCGACTGTGCAAAGGGAAAACGAATGCCCTGTCCGCGAGGCTGACCTTCGGGAGAGGGTGGTCCCAGCGACGCGCGTGTTGGTGCCCACACGTGGGGCACGCGCGCAGAGGGGTCGCGTGGATGTGTGTGTCAGCGAAACTTTGGGTTAGGCTGACATGAAATTACCCGGATTTTACCCATCCTGAGGACACACACAAAGGGGCCAGGGGGCACGTGTGTGTGTGTGTGTGAGTGTGTGTGTGTGTGTGTGTGACTGCCCACCTTCGCTGGACCCCCACCAGCAGTTAACCCTTGGCAGGAGGGCGGGAAAGAGGGGGACCCCGAGAGAGAGCTCGCTTCTGATGTGCAGCGGGGTTGGGTTTTACACCCACCCGGGCTGGGCTGGCTCAGGCCTGCGCTGGTGGGGGCGGCCCCGTGCGCGCGCGCGCGTACGCGCGTTTGGACCAGTGTGTCTGCGTGGCCGTGGGTGTGTAAGGGAGAGTGTGTGTCTGTGCGTGGCGTGTGCACGCACGGCGAAGTGTGTATGTGGCGTGTGCGGGGATGCTGTGAGTGTGCATGTGTGCCGTGCGTCCGTCCGTGTGCGGTGTGCCCGTGCATGTGTGTAGGCCCGTGTGCCAGGGCGCGCGCGCCTGTGTTTACACGTCCAGAAATCAGGTCATTTTTAGGACGACCTTCCCTTCACCCGGAAGTATTCGCTGACCCCTGCACCCAGTTAAATAAAAACAAAGCCCAGGGGCCGAGCGGGCCTCCGACGGCTCCGCGCCGGCGAGCTGAGCCCCGGGTGGGAGGCGGCGAGGCCGCGGGCGGCCGGCCCGGCAGGGGCTCGCTCCCGGGCACCCCCGCCTCCCCGCGCCGCCGCACGGGCCCGCGGCTCGCCCGACACCAGGCACCGCCCGGCCGTGGGAGGAGGACCTTCCCCGCAAAATAGCAGTGGTTCCGAGAAAAGGATCACAACAAAATATTGAATAAATTCCCTTTTAATTTATTTGATCATTCCACATTACGGGGCTATGAATTGCTCAAATTTGATAACAAGTACTCAATTCAACTCATTATGTAAGTTAAATTAGACTTCGATAAAATTTCAGTGGCGCGCAGTGGTTCCTCGAATGAAATGTAATTTGTGCAAGAATTTGTTGTATCTGTCACAAATATTTCCAATTAGCGACCGTAATTATTTGATAGTTTCTGCAATTATGGCTTAAACGGGTGAATTTGGGACTGTGGAGGACCCTAATTGGCCTAAATTTGATATTTTGCATATTTGCATAATGAGGAAATTGGTAGAAAATTGTGTTCATTCATTTGTGAAAAATCCTATGAATTTTATGAATTTGAAAGCTCTGTTTGTGCAGACTGTGACTTTGCCTGCTGATCCCTGAGGAGCAGACGCTCAACGCCTGAGTGGGCAGCGCGCCAACTTCGCTGCTCCAGTGGGGAGGGGGGGAGAGGAGGAGGAGGAGGAGGAGGAGGACGCAGGGGTAGGCGCCGCTACCGGTGGGCGGAGGCGCGACCTCAGCGCATGCTCCAATGCGGGCCCAGCAGCCGGTAGAGGCCCCCAACTCGCCCGGGAGATGTGGGGAGGGGTGGGGTGGGGGTCGGTGGGGGAAGTTACGCGGGGTGTTATACCAGCCTGGTTACAAGCAGCTGCTCTGTACTATAACGTGTGGGGGGTGGGGGTGGGGGTGGAGGTGTGTGTGTGTGTGTGTGTGTGTGTGTGTGTGTGTGTGTGTGTTTGCGCGCGCGCGTACTTACTCTCAATGAGAAATGTACTCAATCCACTAGGTGGAAGGGGTAATTGTGGAGGGGTGAGGTCTTGAGATGATGGTAACTGTGCACTTGTTTAAGTTAAATTGCCAAAGCTTCTCCTCTCAGTAAAAATGTTTGATCTATGGCGCTGTCAATTTAAAGTGTTTAAAGAGAAGCAAAAGCATAGATTTTAAGCTGCTTTGCCCAGCACCCATTCATCATGCATCAGGGATTTTAAAGTTTCATGGTTGCTGTGGTTTAACATCTCAACTCTCTGACACAAGAATCTGGATGGAGGAAATAACTCTGCAGTCAGAGGCTTATGACTAAAGGAAAAAGATCATGGCCAAAAAATGCACAAAAATACTCATTTCTGTTAATGCAAAGAGGGTGTTTTCTTTTGAAGGGATAGGCTATGTCAGTGATTATAAGTAGAATTGAAACCTACCTTTAACCAAAAATTACTAAAACAATACCACCATTTTTTTTTTGCAAGAGGGAACTATGAGACACCATTTTAAAAGATAATTAAAACAGAAGCCCATAATACTCCATGTCCTTTGTAATAAGTAATTGTTTTTTCCCAAGTGTTTTGTTGCGAATACCCTGCATTTTAAACCAAAACCTATAAAAAATGTCATCCTTTATATTTCTCAAATGTAACATTTTAGGTACTCCTTTAATTTCTGTAGATCTTGATGCATAAAACCGCCCCAAACAGACTCATAGTGGAGAACATGATATCCAGCTTTGCAGCTAAGTGCTCTGTAAAACTGCTCTACTTGTGAACATTACTTTTGCTGGGAAGGACTTTCTTATCTACATGGAAGTGGGTAATGTGAGTATCTAACAGGCTATAAATGCTTAAGTGCTTTGTTTCACAGTGCATTTTCAGTAAAGGTCAAAATAAATTCATCCTCCTTTAATGCAGTATTTATGTTTGTTCAGGGTTTGGAATAAAATCACCATCAAAAATCCATATTAAAAAAAACCTGAATATGGGAAAAATGGGAGCTGTGTTTTTGTTTTGGTTTTTCATGGATGGAAAACTATCATTTGGGGATGGAAACAAACCAATTAGCTACTTAAAATCTAATTGGGACAATGCAAAAAATACTATTTTACTAATAATTAAAAGGAATTAAATAGGCCATTTTCAATTTTAATTTAAATATTCTGGGAAATAGATGACCTTGGTGTTGAGTGATCAGAAAATAGGGCTAATAATATCCTTGCCCACCTCCCAGGGTTTTAATAAAATATTAACAAGAATATTCCTTATTAAGTCTCCTAAGCTGTA
The DNA here is from genome assembly GCA_011751065.1 of Lasiurus cinereus. Lineage (NCBI taxonomy): Eukaryota > Metazoa > Chordata > Mammalia > Chiroptera > Vespertilionidae > Lasiurus > Lasiurus cinereus. Next base: position 40,041,606 of record JAAGEH010002531.1, on the reverse strand, counting down.
TTATTGTTGATAACATCATCATGTCATAGTATTGCTGTGACATTATTCAGCTAAAATGTAAATAAGAATCTTGAGGACAAGGTTGAAAATTAGCCCAGATCACCATGAGTGGAGTCATTGTCAAATACAATAGATAATGGCTCGTTATCTTCTTTATTTAGCAATGAATTGTGCTAAATTTGGGGATTATAGATATTATTTATTTAACTTGTTCAAGAGGTCATGAAGCACCACTTAGATGCTAAAATTAAAGGCTGCCTGTGGTCATTTGGGTGAATAAGGAACACAAAAAGAATAGCAAATCGAAGATACAGGATCTGCTTCAAGCTTAGATCCAAGATACAGTATTAATATTTGCACTGTTTTGTGAGTTCATTTAAAAAAATTAAAGAAGATTTTGGTGTCAGTATTAAGATATCAATGTTATATTTATGTCTTTTAAAGAATGTGAATATGTATTTATAAGTTGGCTGTGCTTATGAACACAACAGTATCCCCCCTCTAGAAGCTTGTTCAGGATGGTGCGTCTAGAACAGCAGTTGCCAACCAGTGGTCCGGACCACTGGTGGTCTATGAGGTCCGAAAAGTTGGCGACCACTGGTTTAGAATGTTAATTATCTTGTTGTCCACATGACCTAAACCTCTACAGTAAAAATGGTTATGAAAATTGGGATTGAAAAAATAAATGACCATTCAAGTTCCTTCAGGCCAAAACCAATTTTTTTCTATTCCCTTTCCTTCCCCAGCACCCTGTCCAGGAAATACTCCCTGCCATCATTCTGCATAGTTCAGGATCAATTCATAAAGTTTAGGGCTGAAAATATAATTGTTTTCCAAGTACTATATCTGATTAAATCCATAAAGAAGAAGATTCAGTAGTTTAGGAAAAGGCTGCCCTCCTATGTCCAATCCCCCACCCCATGATCAAGTGTAGACCTTAGTTTACTGGAGAAAGTCAAGGTACCAGCAGTTCATAGGCTTGTTCTCAAGCAGAGGAGGAGAAGCGAAAGGGAGCAAAACTACAGCAATCCCACCATGGGAACCTGGCTCGTGGCCCTTACCCTGAGCTTGTTGGGTCAAAACATTCATTTACCAGCTCCCCCTCACAGCTCTCTAATTTTCAGTCAAATGTGTGCTCAGAACAAGTATTCATACTATGAAAACTGCTGAAAATGGTGAAATAAATACTCCTAACCTGGTTTATCCACAGACTGTTTTTTTAGGATTTTGATTTTAATAGATTATTCTTATATTATTTTCTTTCATTGCATCTACTTCTCCCTCTCCTTTCCTATCACCAACCACTCTACCAGGCCATTAGTATTTCTCACTTGAACTATTGCAGTAGCCTCCTAACTGTCCTCTTTGTCTCTAGTTTCTTCCCCAGTCTATAGACACTAACCATTGGAGATCCCCTAAGAACAATAGCTGGGGCCCCACCTGATGGTTGTACAGTAAAGCCCACCAGTCAAAAAGCCCCACCTTCTACCAGCACTTATCATTGGAGTGTTTTCCTTATTTATTTATGTATTTATTTTAGTGCCTCACTTTTAAACTAGACAACCAAAGCCCATTAGACATTTGAGAAAAGCTGCTAATGGAACAAATAGAGCTTGAAACAAACACACTAAGAAGAAAGTCAGAGAGCCCTAGCCGGTTTGGCTCAGTGGTTAGAGTGACAGCCTGTGGACCCAAGTCCCAGGTTCAATTCCAGTCAAGGGCATGAACCTTGGTTGCAGGCTCCTTCCTGGCCTGGGCCCTGGTCAGGGATCATGCAGGAGGCAACCAGTGGATGAGTTTCTCTCACATTGATGTTTCTCTCTGTCTTTCCCTCTTTCTTCCACTCTCCCTAAAATAAAAAATAAAATAAAAATAATTCAATGGAAAAAGATCCTCAGGTGAGGGTTAACAATAACAAAAAGAAGAAACTCAGAGAAAACAGGTCTGAGCATAAGTAACTTAAAACAAAACAAACAAACAAACCACAATTATTAGGAGTTATAAGACAATGCTGAAGCCACAGAACAAGAACAATAGGATATTAAAAAGAGAATGTTCAGAGAATGAGAAAAAATGGTGGGAGCTTCCAAGTTTAAGAGCAGAAGTAAAAGATACAAAAGAAAGGCAGTAGTACAAAGTTGAAGAAATCACCATGAAAATACATAAAAAGAGATGAAGACAAGAAAGAAAAGAAAATCAGAACAATCAGAATTCTAGAAGTAGATAAAAGAGAAAAATGAACGTGATCAAACAAATGATACAAGAAAATTTCCTAGAGTAGAAGGGCATATGTTTTCAGATTGAAACTGGAGAAGCATGAATTTAAAAAGACTTTTCAGCAAGGCATGTCATCAGCTAAAAGAGTGGAAGTAATTGCCTTTGGGGAACAGGATCAAGGACATGAGGCATGGGGCTAGGGACTGCTAGTTGTCATTGTAAGCTTTGTTGTACAATTTGACATTTTATACAGTTACATATACTACATGGATAGAAATAAAATGTAAATTATATCTATAATTAACTATACTACTCAGAAGGAAATAGTCACAACAATGGAAAAGGAAAGCAAATATCAGGACTTGCTTAGAAATATTACCTGGCATATGGAACTATTGGCAGTCTAGATCTCATAAGATTTTTACTCATGTTTTCTCTTAACTCAAATAACTGCAGTTTGGCTTGAATAAGAGTGTGAGGTCTGAGTGCTCACTCACAGAACATGATCAGTTGGTACTAATTTGGATTGTGATACTTAAAATCTGGGCTTGAGTCAGAACTGCCACTGATGACTGGGTGACCTCAGGCATCTCCCTAATCTCTCTGGACCACAGTGTCCTTATATATATAATTGATAGTTGGCCAAGATCAGAAATCACACATTGGCAACTGAGAATCTAAATCTGGTCCACAGATATATTATGGTGTTTTTAAACATTAAAAAAATTGAGATGTATCTGTCTTTTGTTTAAAACTCAGCAAATCCCTGCAACAGTGAACCTGCATTCCTTCCTGGCAACAACTCACTGGGACTGATGGGGCAGGTACTGTCCAGGTACCTCCCTGTTTATCACCTGCTGAGCCCCACTGGGTATTGATTTTGAGAACCCTGGGCTATATATCTACGTAGGCCTCTTCAAAGGCTAACATTTCATTCCTTTATTTGATCATTTGTTCATTTAATGAACTTTCACTGCACACTTTCTATATGCTACTATGTTAGTCACTCAGGACACAAAGATGAATAAGACAGAATACTTGCCCCCAATAAGTTTGTAATATCTGAAGAGTTAAAAATATTTACAACACTGAATATTTGTCAAAAGAGGTTAGTACCATGATCAGTAGGGTCTCAGAGGATGAATCATTTCAAGGGAGAGATACCAAGAAACTTCATAGAAGCTGCTAATATTTGAACTGGTTCTTGGAATCCATCAGGTGGGCAAAGTGGACAGCCTAGGTCTTGCGTATAAACAGAACATGGACTAGCCCATCGTTCCTAGTGGTGAGAAGAAAGCTAGGTATAAAATACCATGTTAATGGTGTGTCAATGCCCTCCAATCAAAGACCACCCGGAACAAATGGGTTTGTTCACATAATGCAATGAGAGAGAACATGCACCATGGTGAACCATGAGGCATCTTAGTAAGGGGTGAGAAAGGACTTGTTAAAGGGTTGGATTTGTGTTCAGTGATTTGGGGGAGGGTTTGAGGAAATGGGGCCTGGCTGGCATTGTATACTCTCAGGAAATGGGATAAACCTTTCGCTGGAAATCTTAATATATCTTATCTAGAAGATGAGAAGAGTGTAGCCAGGCTATCGCTATAATCAGCAGTCACTACTATTAGCCAGATATGGGAATGTTTGGTCATTTTTGTAGTTTGGACAATGTTCTTGTTATTATTTTGGTTCAGACCAGATTATGGGGAGGCTTTGTTTGGTTTAGATCCAGCACAAAGTGGCTTTGTCCGGTGCTGGAACTCTGTGAAATTGTTTACATTCAACAGGAGATTACCAAGGCCTGGCTGTGAGTGCCAGGCCAGCTTCTGACGTCAGAGGCAGCTTTTCTGTTTCTCAGCTTTAGTGTCTCTGAGAGCTTCAGAGGCTGAAAGCCTTCTCTCAATTTCTCTCTGATTCTCTGTTTGAATTCACATTATGTTCAAGCAGACTTATTTGTCCGGTACTGAAGGACTGTGCTTAGCAGCTCTGTGTTGCTCCTCTTCTTGGAAAACATTCCTGGTGAGTTCTGACCCTGTCCTGGATCAGGCCTTCATGACCTGGGATCACGAAGCTAGAACTAATCAGACCTGTTCTGCTCATTTTCATTGATGGAGATAAACAACTCCTTTCTATATAAACATAGAGCCTCCATCTTGTTACTAGCCCACTTAAGAGCATTTTTTTTTATACACAAAAGTTCACATTTAATATCAATTCCATGAATTCAAGGCTCTCAGAGATGTCTATGTTAAGCAGTCTCTGCCCCTTCCCTCCCTTCCTCCTAGAGAGAGCAAGCTCCTAGTCATGACCAGGGTCCTTAGCAGTCCAGCCCCAGCCTACTTCTCCCATCAGTGTCAACTCCCACCAGACGGTACACACCCAGGAACGTCCCCAGCCAGATGCCACAGTACCACTCTTCCTCTGCTTAGTCTGGTTAGAGTTTATTTTCATAGCAGAATTCTTCACATATCCAGCGCTGCATATGTCTTGTTGGGTTTGGATTTTGATGTATCTTGTTTACGGAAGGTATTATGTCATGGCATCCCCAGTGCTTAGCACATAGTACTTGCTCCAAAAATGTATAAAAGGAAGTGTGTGTGTGTGTGTGTGTGTGTGTGTGTGTGTGTGTGTGTGTGTGTGATTGTACTGTGGTAGCCCTCAGCCTAGGTTAAAGTACCTCTGGGTGATGGAAACATCACTCACTCCCAGGGTGGCCTATTTTCACTTTCAACAGTTCCATAAGAAAATTCTTCTTGAATCAATCCCAGATTTGTCTCTCTCCCTAACCTAATTCCCTTCAAGCATTTAAAGTCAGCAGTCATGTCCTTCCAGTCTTCTCTTCCTGAGGAAGACACTAGTGTTTTCCTTATTCTGGTCATTTCTCCAGACACATTCCAGTTTGTCTACATCCTTCTTAAAACATGAGGTCCAGAACTGAGCAGGATTACCCTGGTCTGAGTAGTTCAGGGTAAAGGAGAACCATAGCTTCTTTATTTTAGCCTAAGATCCATTAGATTATTTGGTCCCATTGCCAATAAGTTTACAGTCAATTCAAACCCTTGTGTTGTAGGATTTTAATCTGTTTATAAGTGGTATGGCTAATTCATGCCTCTCTCATCTTAACTTGCACAATTGATTTTTTGGACCCATGGATAGACACTTGCTTTCATCCCAGTTATGTTTCATCTTGTTATATTTAGCCCATTATCTCATTTTTGGCAAGGCTTGTTGTATCCCAGTTCTCATCCTGATTGGCATTATCTGCAAATTTGTTTATCCTGATCTCTCTATCCATCTCTATCATCTTCCAAGTTAATAAAAATGCTAAATAGGACTGGGTTATGATCAGAGACCTGTGGCTAACTAACCCTAACTCCTTTCCCTCCCTCTGTATTTTCTTTCTTTCTCTCTTACACTCTTTCCTATCTGTTTTGTTTCAAAACAGCTTCTCCACAGGGCTTACTAGTGATGCATCCAACTCCCTCCAAGATGACATGCATCCAAATCAGCATCCTTTCAGGATAGTCATTTAACTGGTTATAAGTCCACCTAATGGTCCTGGAATCACAACCATTGTTTTTTCTAGTCCACAGAATACAATAAAAGACAATACTTCCCTAATTCCATTTATTAGGCCTATCACATTTTTGTCCAAAAAAAAAGGTGTTTTGTTTGTTGCAATTTATCCTGGAGGCCTAGAGGAGAGTTTCTTCTAGGATCTTGAAAGCCCAACCCTTCAATGCTCTGTTGTAAATCCTTCTTTGGAACAAACAAGGTCTTTTCTCTTTTGATAACCCTACTGACATTTACATATTTCCTGTCTTGCAAAACATGGAAAGGAAAATATTGGTACCTATTGAATATGTAAACATGGTAGTTCTATAGTGGCATTTTCTTAAAGTTTATGTTTTGTTTTTAAAAAAGAAAGTCTAATTTCAACTGGAGACTCTATAAATTTAAGGCACCTCATGGAGAACACACCAAGAGCAGATTGAAGACACCGACTATAGCTCAGTGAAGATCTCAGGTTCTCTAAAACTGCCTAGAGTTGCTTTGAGGAGTCTCTTCTTCCCTCCATTCTTATCTGCTGTAACTAAGCTCTGAGGTTGTTACTGAGCACCTTGGTGAAATGGATAGTCTAGGACAGGAAGGAGGGCCAAGGCCTGAGGACTGTAACTGATTCTAATCAATGGTCTGACATCAGCCTTTCCATCAGTGGAATATATTTTAGGACATTTAAAATCTGAGCCTGCAGATCCTATTCTAACCAAAGCCTATACTAATGTGTAGAACAAATGATAATAAACTAGCTAAGAGAATTTGATTCTCCTCCCCTGCTCCCCAAAGCCTTCATGGGTTACTGGTCAATAGTATTCTCTATTCCAGAAAAAAATACTCAATAAATATTAACCTTAACAATAGAGGTAAAGACTATGCTGGAACTGAAAAGCCTTGTAGAACTTGGGTTCAGCCAAAAGGCCTGAAGTACTTCTTTCAAAGTCAGTTTCATTAATACTTCCCATAAGAAACCTTTACAGAATTCTCTTCAGGCTGGGTTGGGACCCAGGAGAGCCTGGAAACATCTCTGTCACTGCCTTTATCACAGCATTTTGAAACAACCGCTGTACATATCAGTTTGCCCACACTACACCTTGATTCCTTCAAAGGACAGGAGCTGTCTTATTCATTCTGGTGCCCCTATGCCTAGCACTGTGCCTGACATGGAACAGAGGTTCAGAAAATATTTTCTAAGCTTAATGGAGTAATTTCTCAAGTCTTTTAAGTTCATAATGTCCACTGTACATTTTGTTCAACTTGCCCTCTTTCTTAATTTTAAAGGGCCATAAGAAATTTAATACATTATTTCAGATTCATGAACACTTTGCTCATTATATTAGTCTTGTTAAAGGAGTACATTATTTTTGAAATCTTGTTAGAAGAGAGCTCTTTGTAGCTATAGAAAGTTCCCATAGATTGCTGTAGCTTGAGAGGACAGGGGACACCTCATATCTTCTGCTTTCTTGGAATTCCAGAATGTGAGTGAGGAGCAACAACTTGAGACATCACCTCATCAAACCCACCAGTTTGAGGACAAAAAACTCGAGCTTGGAGAAGTAGAAGGAATTTCCCAAAGACACACAGTGAGTAAGTAGTAGAGGTAGGACTAGAACTTCACTACTAGGAACCTAATGCTCTTCTCGTGACCTTTCCTCATCCTCCCACCCCCATCCCATGAGATCTGCTCCCTGGATTTTTGGCCTCTCCATGTCCTTCAGATAAACCACATTCCCTTGCTTAGGCCAGTGGCTAAGTATCCAGATTTGGAGAGGGGCTGGGGCAGGCTTCCTACTGAAGAGCAGGCCACTCTGGTTATACAAGTGTGTGGAGCCTGGAGGGCAAAGAAGTGAGACTTTTTGCTGACATCAGCTCCTCCTGGCAGCCACTAGTTCACTCCGTGTGGTAATTGTGGCAACCTTGTGAAGGACGGCTTACTGTTATTCCTCCACATATGGTTGAAGAAACAGAGGCTCAGACATGGAAGGTGAGGGCAGTCTTGTTCAAAAGTAGAAAA
>JAAGEH010002531.1:39937428-40028417 GCA_011751065.1 Lasiurus cinereus | reverse complement strand
GACAATTTGCATATTAGCCTTTTATTATATAGGATATACACTGAGTGGCCAGATTATTATGTGTTCAGAGTTCATAATAATCTGGCCACTCAGTGCATATACAAAAGAATTAAAAGCAATCTCCCACAGCAATTAGATAAGAAGAAGAAATAAAAGGCATCCAAATTGGAAAGGAGGAAGTAAAAGTGTCAATATTTGCAGATGACATGATATAGTATATAGAAAACCATAAGGACTCCACCAAAAAACTACTAGAACTAATAAATAAATTTGGTAAAGTAGAAAGATACAAAATTAATATTCAGAAATCAGTGGCATTTTTATACATCAATAATAAATTATCAGAAAGAGAAATTAAGAAAATAATCCCGTTTACTATTGCAAAAACAACAAAAAATAAGATACCTAGGAACAAATTTAACCAAGGAGTTAAAAGATGTGTACTCAGAAAACTACAGGTAACTGAAAAAAGAAATCGAGTAAGATATAAACAAAGAAAAACTATACCATGTTCATGGATTAGAAGAATTAACATCATTAAAATGTCTACACCACCCAAAACAATCTACAGATTCAATGCAATTCCTATTAAAACACCAATTGCATATCTCACAAATCTAGAACAAATATTTCAAAAATTTATATGGAACTATTAAAGATCCTGAATAGCCTCAGGAATCTTGAGAAGAAAAACAAAGTTGGAGGTATCACACTACCAGTTATCAAACTATACTACAAGGTTGTTGTAATCAAAACAGCCTGGTTCTGGCATAATAACAGACAAATAGATCAATGCAACAGACAGAGAATCCAGAAATAAACCATTGCTTTTATGGTCAATTAATATTTGACAAAGGAGGCAAGAGCATACAATGGAGTAAATATAACTTTTTCAATAAATGGTGTTGGGAAATTTGGATAGGTATATGTAAAAAAAAATGAAACTAGACCACCAATTGACACAATACACAAGAATAAACTCAAAATGGATTAAAGACAAATGTAAGTCACAAAACTATAGATATCCTAGAAGAAAATGTAGGCAATAAAATCTCAGACATTTCTCATAGCAATAATTTTTTGATCTATCTTCTTGGGCAAGGGAAACAAAGAAAAATATAAATGAATGGGACTATATCAAACTAAAAGGCTTTTGCACAGCAAAAGAAACCATCAAAAAAAATGAAAAGGCAAATCACTGAATGGGAGAATATATTCACCAATGATACATCTGATAAGAGGTTAATTTCCAAAATATATAAAGAACTTATACTACTTAACACCAAGAAGACAAACAATCCAATTAAAAATTAGGCAAAGGATATGAATAGACACTTTTCCAAAGAGGACATACAGATGGCCAGACATATAAAAAGATGTCCATGTCACTAATCATCAGAGAGATGCAAATTAAAACCACAGTGAGATATCACCTCATGCCTGTCAGAATGGCTATCCTGTATAATAAAAGCCTAATACGCTAAGCTTCTGGTTGTCCGGTCATCCAGTCGTCCATTCAACCAATCAAAGTATAATATGCTAATTATATGCTAAGGCAGCTTAACCACTCGCTATGATGTGCACAGACCATCAGGGGGCCGATGTTCCAACTGGTAGGTTAGCTTGGCATCCTTCCCTGGCCCTGATCATGCACCATCTTGCAATTTGGGACCCCTTGGAGAATGTCAGAGAGCTAGTTTTGGCCTGATCCCACAGGCCAGGCTGAGGGACCCCACTGGTGCATGATTTCCTGCACCAGGCCTCTAGTCATCAATAAATCAACAAACATATGTTGGTAAAGATGTGAAGAAAAGGAAACCCTTATGCACTGTTGGTGGAATGCAGATTGGTGTAGCCACTGTGGAAAGCAGTATGAAGTTTTCTCAAAATATTAAAAAATGGAACTGCCTTCTGACCCAGTAATTCCACTTCCAGAAAAATATCTAAAGAAACCCAAAAAATGCTAATTCAAAAGAATATATACACCCTTATGTTTATTGCAGCATTATGTACAATAGCATGATCTGGAAACAGTCCAAGTGCCCATCAGTAGATGAGTGGATAAAGAAGCTGGGGTACATTTACACAAGGGAATAATACTTGTCTGCAAAAAAGAAGAAAATATTACCTTTTGCTGGAGAGTGTTGTGCTAAGTGAAATAAGCCAGTCGGAGAAAGACTAAATACCATATAATCTCACTTATGCAAATTGTCCCCTAAGCCAGTCAGAGAAAGACCAATACCATATAATCTAATGAACAAAGTAATTTAACAAACAAAAGAGAAACATAGATATGTAGAACTGACTGACAGCTATCAGAGGGGAGGGCGTTTCAGGGCTGGATGAAAAAAGATGAAGGAATTTTTTTTTTTAAAAGCAGCATCTCAAAGAAATATTTGCACACCATGTCCATAGCAGCATTATTCACAATAGTCAAGAGGTAGAACCAACACAGATGTCCAACAGCAGTTAAAAGGATAAACAAAAAGTGGTTTATAAATACAATGAAATATCATTCCACTTAAAAGAAATTCTGACATATGCTATACTTAGATAAACCTTGAGGACATTATACTAAAAGGAAATAAACAGCTACAAAAAGACAAATACTGCATGATTCTACTTACATGAGGTACCTAGAGCAGTAGAAAGAAAAAGCAGAGGGCTGCCAGGAGAAGGAAGAAGGAAGCAATGCAGAGTGGCTGTTTAATGGGTATAGAGTCTGGGTTTTGCACAATAAAAAAGTTGTGGAGATTGATTAAATAACAATCTGAATATATATAACACTACTAAACTGTACACTTAAAAATGGTAAATTTACCACAATTAATAAATAAATGAAAATATGGAATTCCCTTCCTCATTTCTTCTCTCTCTTTCTCCCTCCCTCCTTCACTTCTTCCTTCTGAATTTCTTCAGGATATAAGAGGTCCACTTAACCTGACTCTGCTGACCAGCCTCCATGCCCACACATTTTGGAGCAGAATGCACCAAGAATTTTTGAAGGTGCCTATTGGCTTCACAGGTAGATGACTGCTACCACCAGACCTCTCATGGCTGAGCCAAAATTTTGGACCCCATGCATTCCACAGTATGGCACCATTGCACCATCACAGCCAGAGCCAGATAATTGGCAGTGGCAGAGTTTTCTGCTGGAAGCTACCCATTTCCATCAGTGCAGTGGGCTCGAGCACAAAATGCTGTCTACTACTAGCTCATGGGGTGTGGATATTTAGGGAAACAGCAATCAGAGAAAGGGGGCAACTGAGAGGCGAAGGGCACGTAATATCTGGGAAGAATTACCAGACAGGCTTTACCACCTTTATAAAATATGAACAACTGTATTGATCTGAGAAAAAACCCTCACCCTTTTAGCCTTTTCTAAATTGAGATGATAGCACTCTTATGTATTAAAAGATGTTATCAGTCCCAAAGAGCAAGTGTGGTCTTATACCAACTAATATCTGCTAAAATGTACCTGGCTGCATTGGAAATGTTGCAGCAGATTGGTATAGCCGGGAATAATGAACCGCTGCACCCCATTGAAATGTAATTACACAGCCCTCTTGTTCTTAAACCTATAAGGTGAAAGAAAGATGAATAGTGAAAGTAAAAACCGCTGACCCTTCAAACTTTAATTTACGTTATGCATGCGCTCGCCCTTCTGATAGGTTTTAGAAAGGTCATAATTTAGGGTATTTTGCAGTTGATAAATGATCTGTATGTTTGTGTTCACACGCACCGATTGATTTGTTATAGCCAAAATATTGTTTCTATAACAACCCAAGGGCCCTTAACTAGACAAACGGCAAACTGAATCCAAGGGGAGGCAGTGGGAAATCTGGGCCTGCCTAGGAGGGGCTGGCCTTTGCCCAGGGACTCATGGATGATGGAGTGGAGAGCTTGGGTGAGGATGCAAGGGTGAAATTATGGGAGGAGGAGTTGATGGCCAGAGCAGATGGAGCGGTGGCTTTGGTTCTTGGCAGGCCCATGGTTGTGGTCTCTTCAAACCCGCTCAGCCCAGCATGGGTGGCTTCCACTGAAGCCAAGGCAAGTCTTATTGAGACTTTCAAGTTAAGCTCCCTTTGGTGCAAAGTAAGCCAGCAGGGTTGTTAGGGCAATTTTCCCGCCTTTCCAGCCTTGGAAGAGGCTCCTGTTTCGGAGCCCAGTTGATGCATTATGCATCAGGGCTGCCTGCAACTGACAGCCCCTCAGCCAACGTCGACTTGAAAAGCAATGGTGCTAATCAAAGCCGACACATTTGAATGTCCAGACACACACACAGAGAAATTTACTAATCAAAAAGTGTATTTCCTAGGGCTGTCTCCAGAGAAATCCGCGGGAAGAAATTGGAATAATTTATTAGCTTACAAGTTTTCGTTGACAGTTAGCCCAAAGCTATTTATCTCTGTAATAGAGAACGTCTCCAATGTGGCAAAATTGACCAAATCAAACAGCTTTGATCAGAAAATGAATCTGGCAAGCCTGCCTGTCGGAGGGTCCCAGGAGGAAGGGGGGAAACAAACAAAAAGATTTAACAAGTGGTCAATAGGAGAAAGAGAGCAAGAGAAAGGGATTTGGGAGATGAAAAGAGTGAGGGCGAAGGAGGCAGAAAAAGAATTTTGCTAAGCCACAGCCCCAGCTCTGGAATGAAGTCTTGAAGAAATATATGATGTTTCACATGATAACATTTAACATGGTGCTTGTGTATTATCTGAGCCCTGCAGCCCAAACTGAGATGTGATTTTTATGGTAACAAGATGATGACAAACTGCAGAGGGAAGGGGCTGGCTGCTGCTGGGCAGTGAAGAAATAAGCACAGGAAAACCCAGAGAAATAGCTCTAGGCTCTCTCGCCCCGTGGATCAGTATTAGTCCTTTCAAGAAGGCGAAGGTGATGTGGATTCTACTCAGCCTACCTCAGAGAGTATAAAGTGCTCGCCCATCAAATATCAAGTTGGGTAAAGGACAATGTAACTATGTGTAAGTCCAAGGGGAGCCTGAGGCTCCTCTCCTCCTCCTCACATGGGCAGTGCCAGGGGGGAGATTATTGGGGAGGGAGCCTGCACCATTGCTTTCTACCCTACTCTCTTCTTCCAAAAGGGTTACACACTGCAATCAGGGAGAGCACCAAATACAGCTTTAAGTCCAGTGGTGGTTGGATGGATAAGATACTAGGGGAGAACCTTCAAACCTCATAGAATTTCTTTATATATTAAAGTGGGTCTCTCTACCATATAGGTCAACCAACTACCACCTTTCAATCCCAGGTATCTTCTGCCATGAGCAACACTCCACTGCTAGCACCCAAGTGCATTCATTGGCAAGGTGGTTGCTGCATTCAAATAAAATGATTTGAAGGATGCTCCAGCAGTCAATATATTTGTTCCCAGAATAAAGGCTGAAAACCATCATCAATATCACCACTCACTTTATTCTAGAGAAGAGGTTTGTATAAGTTTTTTGTTATTAAAATGCACTAAAAAATCATGGTGAAGAGTTAGCAAAAGTAGTTGTCAATTAAAAAATGCTAAAATAGAAATTTTAAAATAGGGAGAAACCAAGATGGTGGCATAGGTGAACACCTAAACTGTTACCTCACACAACTATTTTAAAACTACAGATAACAGACAGAATGGACATCATTCAGAACCACAGAAAGGCTGGCTGAGTAGAAATTCTACAACTAGAAGGAAAAAGAGGGGCTCATGGAGAGTCAGAGAAGCTGCAAAAAACTGAGGTACGGAGACGCGCATGTGGAGAGGACTGGCTGGCTTCTCTAGTGCAGTGGTTCTCAACCTGTGGGTCATGACACTTTTGGGGGTCGAACGACTCTTTCACAGGGGTCGCCTAAGACTATTGGAAAACACCTATTTCCCATGGTCTTAGGAACCAACACACGGCTCCTCGGTGTAGCAAAATGTAGCAATGTAGTTTACTGTTGTTATATTAAGACTGTTACCCATGCTATACCACGATTCAAGACAAAATTTCACTTATTTGTAATTAGAAATAAATATTTCACAATATATAATTACATATTGTTTTTGTGATTAATCACTATGCTTTAATTATGTTCAATTTGTAATAATGAAAATACATCTTGCATATCAGATATGTACATTACAGTTCATAACAGTAGCAAAATTACAGTTATGAAGTAGCAACGGAAATAATTTTATGTTGGGGTCACCACCACATGAGGAGCTGTCTTAAAGGGTCGTGGCATTAGGAAGGTTGAGAACCACTGCTTTAGTGGGAGGAAGACGGAAACTCCCAACTGCACTGAACCCCAGTTCTGAATGAGACTCATATGCGGTGTGTGGCGGGGGGGAGTCTGGACTATCATGAAAAGGAAAGAATGCATAGAAACTTAGGGAAGCCGGGAAAGGCAAAGGTCTGGAGGTGCGTGAGCGTGAGAGTGCACACAGAGGGCTGACTGCTGATTGTGCTGCTAGCTTTCTCTAGCGGGAGGAAGACAGAACCTCCTAACTGTGCTGAAATTTAGCCCCGACTGCACTGAACTCCAGTTTTGGGTGAGACCCTGTGGACTCAGACTCATACGGGTCCCTGGAATATACGGAAACTCAGGGGAGCCAGAAAGGCAGAGATCTGGAGGTGCGCAAGCATGAGTGTGTGCAGAGAGGGCTGCAGTGATTACCAAGGGACACTGAGCCCCAGGGGCCACCACATAGGGTAGGGCTGATGGGAAACCAAGACTGTCTGCTCAGCCCTGAGACTCCATCCCATTCAAGCTAAACACAGAGGCTTTTGCAATCTTGCAAGTCTTATATCATAAGGCTGACTCCAGCACAAAAGTAGACATAGCTGATTCTCACAACCAATTGGCTTGGAGGTCAATTCCCCCCAGTGATACCAACAATTAAAACTTAACTACAAAAAAAGGTTGTACACAATTTGCTTGATCAACCAAGTCTAAACAGATCATAAACGAAAGAAATGGAGGGAAACAAACAACTAGATATAGAGTTCAAAACCACGGTTATAAGGTTTTTCAAGAATTTCCTAGAAAAGATGGATAAATTTAGCGAGACCCAAGAGGAGATGAAAAAGGACCAATTAGAAATCGAATATACACCAACTGAAATAAAAATATTATACAGAGACCTAACAGCAGACTAGAGGAACACAAGAATCAAGTCAAAGATTTAAAATACAAAGAAGCAGAAAACACTCAACTGGAAAAGAAAAAAAGAATCCAAAAATATAAAGATAGTGTAAGGAGCCTCTGGGACAACTTCAAACGTACCAACATCAGAATTATGGGGGTGCCAGAAGAAGAGAGAGAGCAAAATACTAAAAACCTATTTGAAGAAATAATGACTGAAAACTTCCCCCACCTGGTTAAAGAAATAGACTTACAAATCCAAGAAGCACACAGAATCCCAAACAAAAGGAATTCAAAGAAGACCACATAATTAAAATGCCAAGACACATCATAATTAAAATGCCAAGAGCAAAAGACAAAGAGAGAATATTAAAAGCAGCAAGAGAAAAACAGTTACCTGCAAGGAAGCACCCGTATGGTTTTCAGCTGATTTCTCAACAGATACTATGCAGGCCAGATGGGAGTGGCAAGAAATATTCAAAGTGATGAATAGCAAGAACCTACAACCAAGATTACTCTACCCAGCAAAACTATCATATTAAGAATTGAAGGTCAGATAAAGAGCTTCACAGATAAGAAAAGCTAAATGAGTTCATCACCACCAAACCAGTATTATATGAAATGCTGAAAGGTACTCTTTAAGAAAAGGAAGAAGAAAAAGGTAAAGATAAAAATTATGAACAGCAAATACATATCTATCAACAAGTGAATCTAAAAATCAAGTGAATTAAAAATTTGATCAACAGAATAAACTGGTGAATATAATAGAATCAGGAGCACAGAAAGGGAGTGGACTGACAATTCTCGGGGGAGGAGGGTGCAGGGAGAGACTGGACAAAAATCATACACCTATGGATGAGGACAATGCGGGGTTAGGGGAGGTAAAGGGAGAGGGAGGGATGGGAGCCGGGTGGAGGGGAGCTATGGAGGGGGGGGGAAGAGGAACAATTGTAATAGTCTGAACAATAAAGATTTATTAAATAAAAATTAAAAAAATTAAAAATGCTAAAATATGGAGAAATGCTTTTATCACAGCACATTCTGGGTTAGAGTTATTGTTGTTTTTAATGTTCAAGACTTATTTTTTCTTTATTTTTATTGTTGACACTATTACACATCTCCATTTCCCCACCTTTTCTCCCTCCACTCAGCCTCTACTCTACCCCCTTCCCTCTGGTATCACCACACTTGTCTGTGTCCTTGGGTCTTTGGCTAATCCCTTCACCTTCTTTCATCCAGTCCTTCCTCACCCCTCTCTCTTCCTCTCTAGAATTGTTTGATGGAGACTTGAGATTGTCAAGTAGACTTGAAAGGGAACAGTAGCTCTGGAGTCTGAGGACCCAATTGGGATACTGTCTGTGACTTCTGTTTCAGGGACACACTTTCCTTCTTTGTAAACCATATGTTTTAGCCTGGATGATTATTTCCTGCATAACAGGGGTTGTTGTGGGAATCAAGAGAAATGATTACTAGAAATAATAAAATGATTCAAGTCCTCACAAATGCTAAGGGTTATCACTACTGTTTTGTGATGAGGGAAGAAGGATGATCAGCAATTTGCTTGATCAACCAAAGTCCAACCTAATTGAGGAAGGCAATAGCAGGAAACTAAGTTGCACACCCTGAGAGTTGGCTTCCCAGCCATGATTCTGGGTGTTTTTCTTAGTAATAAGCATCATGTCTTGTTTTTATCTTTCACCAGAGAATTGAGTTACAACCTCACAAGAAAGGGGTGGCTAAATACTGACTCTTCTAGGATCTGTCTCCTTTAGGCTATGTGCCCTTCCTCAGATATTCAGGGGGAAAGATATAGTTGGCTTTAAATCTTTGCAGGTTCCCAATTCAGGTTAAAGTCCCAGGTCTGATCCATATGTCTGTGTATTCTTAGAGCTATAACCCCTGGCTAATTGAGTGCTAAGGTAGATCAGCAATTTTGCTTGATCAACCAAGTCCTACTTAATCTAGTCAGTAAAAGGACTTTAGTGGACAGTATCTGAAAGTGAAAGCATTTCTAAACCATTCAAACAAAGACAATCAACTTGGTGTTATTGCTACTTTAGAGGGACTCCGGGGAAATAATATTGGGGCCAGTCCTAGGTTTGTTTGTTTGATTCTATGATGACAAATAAGGGAGCTTAGCTTTATTTGACTAAAATTTGCAGTCTGTATTGTGCAGAATAATGGGTTAGCTTGGGTGTTTGAATCAGGTCCTCCTGTGAATGCATCCAAATTGTCTCTTGTTTACAAGAATTACATTTTAATACTCATCCTGATGCTGTGACAACCACATACCAGATTTTCCCAGTTGTGTCTCATAGCAGTTTCCCTTGGAGCTGCTCTCAGCAATCACAACTCTGATCCATGTTTACACTCTGCCTGGCAGCTGGACTAGCATACTGCCGTCTGCTGCATCCACAAGCCCCTTTGCCCTAGTCTCTCAGCAACTCCCATCTTACCTCGTTGAGACCTTTTCAGTGTTGGTGTGTGCTCTTCTTCTGATAACACAGAGCAGTGGGATTCAACTGATATTCAGCTGCAATGCCGAAGTGAGTGCAGTTGGTGCCTGATGTCAAGCAAGGTTTACTTAAGTGTCAAGATCGTCACATACTTTCTGATAAATGGAACCTCCAAATTCAGTGCCATCATTGACATTAGTGTGTAGCTGGAAGTCCCCAGTCCTATAGCCTTCTGCAAAGTTATTTCTTGTCAGCTTTTATTTATGCTGTCAAAGGTCATCTGGCATCCAGCAAGCAAGTCCTCATAACAAAAGACAGTTGAACCATGAATTGCATGTCCAGCAAAATAAAAATCAACACTGCAACCAAGGTTTACACATTCCTTCTTGTAAGAGGACTTTATTTTACCTGTGTTTGGTGAAAAGGTGGTATCAGATGTTAGTTTCAAATTTAGACAAACCTTGTCTTCAATTGCGATTTCTGTTCCCAGAGTGTTAGCAGTGTTCCATTTCTCTGTGAAAGTCAGACCATAAAAACCATTCGTATTTGGCCTCCAAGGCCCCGGTAACTTTACCCGTGTCTGTATTAGATGAGCCAGATGTTGAGAATTTTACGCCACTGCAGGAAATTTTGTTTGCACGTCCAGTTTCACCAACCCAAAATCAAATCCTTTTTGAAAACATCTCTGGCAGCTTTGTCAAGGTCAGCATACGATGGGGGACTACACATTGGCTGCTGTGCATCTCTGGTTGCCATGGCAAGGCCAAGAGAAGAGGTGATCTGTTCTTAAATAGCCATGTGGACTGATGGCAATCCTGCCTGCTGGGTGGGTCACCTCGGTCTATCGGTGGGGGCCAGAAAGGACAGACTGTCTTGTATATGTTGTTCTAGGTGACTTGCCTTCCTTTTCTGCCTAGACTGGTCACACCCTGAGAACCTTGTGCTCCCACTGGCATCTGTCTCAGTGGTAGTTACTCAATGCGTGATTGTCCACTAGATGACTTTCAAATTCTTGGAAATCCACTCAGCTAACTAGGATTCAGTATCACATTTAATAGTTAAGAGAAGCACTTGATTTTCAGAAACTTTGTCATCCACGGTTGACAATTACAACGGGCATAATCATTCATTTTAGGGTGTGGTAGGAAAATAATAACACTACCTAAAATGCTGAGATGATAAGTTATCTTACTGGTGGAGACAACCACCTCCCCTTTTATGTGGCACTCAGTAGTTAAGACTTAACTTGTATAGATTATTTAACATATACAGACTGAGCACCTACTAGGTGGCAGGCACAGACCTACAATTCAGGTTATAATGATGAACAGGAAATAAGAGAGTTAACACATTATTTTTAAGTATAGTAATTTACATATTTTTAAAAAAATACATTTATAATGATTTCAGCGAGGAAGGGAGAGGGAGAAAGATAGAAACATCAAAGAAGAGAATCATTGATTGGCTGCCTCCTCCACAACCCATACTGGGGATCAAATCCTCAACCCTGAGGACTTGTGCCCTGACCAGGAATTAAAGCATGACCTCTTGGTTCCTAGGTTGATTCTCAACCACTGAACCATGCCAGCTGGGATCATTTTTTTCTTTATTTCTATGACACTGCATTCTTCTGGTTTTCTATCCAGTTCCTTCTGGGCCTAGCCCTGGGTCTCTTCTCAGATTTTCTGCACTCTCTCCCCAAATAATCATACCAGCTCACAGCTTTAATATCACCAGTGTGTCTAGATGATCTGGCAGCTCTAAAGAGGCATCTCTCCTAGCTGAAGTCTAAGACTTGCCCAAACTCAGAAAGCTAGTTATCAAGTCTTGTAGATCTCAAAGTCTTGTCAGTCCAGAGATATTTTCAGGATGGCAGCCACTGTCCCAGAACTGAGAAACCTGACTTATCTTTTACCTCTCTTGAGCCACAGAGGATTGCGTGATTTCAATGTGCTATCACAAGACAAGAGTGTTTTCCCTTCCCACCAATCGTTCATATTTCCTGTATAGGCAGTTGGGGGGAGGAGGAGACAGAAGAAAAAAGGCTTGCCCCTGGCATGATTCACTCATTCTCTGAGGCATGAGATTTGATTACCAGTCTTTTGATATGCATGACAGCAAACGTTAATATTTGCCACAGAATTATCTGCCCCCCTTTGAAATTCATCTACAATGTTAGGCTCTCTGACCCCTAGAGGTAGGGAATGCCACAGGCTGACTTCATGCCACTTAATGCTGCTGCCTTCTCTATAGCAACAAAGCCTTCTTGAAATATAAGACATAACACCAAAGAAGTGCCTGATTCCTGGGGTAAATATTACAGTCCATTGAAGCACCAGCTTACTTTATAAAATAACCACTTAGCAATGATCTTAGCCTCCCATCTAAGCCTGCAGTTAGCCTTTGGCATATGAAATGTCTTTTTGTTGTAACTGGCATCCTTGGGTTATTGTTTTTAAAAGGACATTAAAAAAAACAACAACAACAAGAAAAAATAACCACCAAGAATCACTGTTTATTACCTTATACATCTCTCTCAGCTTTTCCCCTACTTACTAGTGGACCAGAAAAAAACATCCAACCTCTTTCAGCCTTTAAGTCCCTTGTCCAAAGGTATGACTGTCTTCTAACTTCTAGGTGGCAGTAAACTTGGAGATAATATCTGAAACTGTTGGCTGGGGGAGGCAAAATCTAAAATGTAAAAAGCAGGAGCTCTCCCCACCCCCCACCTTCTTCATTTCCATCTCTGAAAGTTCAATGGCCCACCTTCATACCACCTCTTCTAATATCCATCATAATCTTAAAATCAATTATTCAACATAATATATTTTAAATTGTTGACAAGGAGCCACTTTTGAAGAGTGTACTCCCTCTGCCCCCACTCCTCCTTTCTCCTCCCAGATGGGCCTGTGCTTGTTGTTAAAGCTACTATCATCCTTGTTCAACTACACCTGGCCTCGCGATTTTGCTCTCTCATAAGCCCATTTCAAAACAGTGTCTCTTTATAACGTAAGCTTTTCTTGTGCTGAAACCTTGCCTTTTATTTGCTCTATACAGCACTTGTCACACTCTATAATAGAAGCTGGACAATGGTGGCATAGACAACATAGCAACTGAATACAGTTATCTACCATGAAACCACTAATGAGTAGTCTGCTTTTTGCAGGCTTCTTACAAACGAAAATAAAAATGAGGATAAAGGGCAAGGCTGGGGAAAAGTTAATAACATCTCACAATGCAAAGACTTAACCTCTGTCTCCATCAACTCATTTTTGAGTTGTATCACCAGCCAGAACCTTCTCTACTCATCTAGGGCCAAGTGTCTTGTCAGAGCTCAGAAAAAAAAAAAGAAAAAGAATATGTTTTTTTTTGTTCCATGCCGAGGTAAAATATAAACTTAGAAGTCACAGTTCATGTTGAAGATTATTATACATTTTGCAAATACTAAAAATTCATTAAAGTTGGTACAGTTATATGAAATCAGAATAGTTATATAAGGGTGTAATGAAAAGAAGCAATTCTGTTGTAACCAATTTTTAAAAATACACAAAGATAATATCTATGGTTTATGCTGTTCCTGATATTTTGATAGTGTTTTTATTTCTTGGCATATTAGGTTAATGTTCAAGGTCCATTCTGTTTTTCACCTTGCAAAAGTAATGTCTAAGTGCCAATATACAGGAAATCAAATATTTTTATTTTAGGCTGCCTTGCTTCCAATGACTAGAATCAACATCTCCAGCCATCCACACATTTCTCAAAGTAAAAAGTAAAAATGGTGTTTATTCTCCTAATATTTGTTGAGGGCTTACTATGCCAGGTATTGTCATAAATGCCTTGATATATTACTTTTATTCTCATTACCATGTGATAGAAATGTTAATACTCCCTACTGGTTAATTGAGGAAACTGAGGCCTGGAAAGGATAAGCAAGTTGTCTGAAGTCATAGAATGAGTTTGTCTCTGGAACCTAGGCTCATCTTGACTAATTTCAACACTGACTCCATCGTGGAGCTGTTGAGGAATAATCTGAGGAATTACTGGTGGCACATGGAGAAAACTGAAACTATGGAATCAATTAAATGACCAAAGAGGTTGCTACTTGAGATTAGTCCTAGGTGAGATTTATAGATGGATTCTCCAACTCTTTTCATCTAATCTTGTCTTATGGTTCTAGTGGGTCCCTCTTCTGGAAACAACATACGTTACCACTTCTCATATATTCCTAATGTGGTTCTTGGGGACCTGACATCGTTTACATGATTTAGCATCTCATCACATGCTTTGACCATAGGAATTTGGGCCAGACATGGGCACCTCTATTATTTTACTTAGCAAATATTTAGATGTTGATGTCAGGAGAGCAAGAGATCAGATGTATTGCTCAGGGGTACTTTGCTGGGATGTGAAGCCCTAGAGTGACAATAATTCAGCCAGGCCTGATTGCAAAGACTAAATTTTTATTCAGTTTCCCAGTACAATTTCATAACACCAATTCAAAAATAAACAACAACACCTTCCCTAAGAAAGTCTATTCATTTCTGACTTAATTCATCAAAATGAACTTATATGCAAACCATCTTGGATTTGTCTATCCATTATTTTGATCAAAAGTTTTATTACCTTTTATTATTTTCTAAGAATATACCTCTTTTTACTGACACTGTCAGGCAAATTTATAGCTTTATGGTGAGCTCGAAACCAAAATTTGTAGAAATGGCTTCTGATAGTTACCAAACCCTATTTAAAATACTTTATAAGGCCTTCTACTACATCCCTTGACTTTCAACAACTAGAGATGCAGGAAATTCTTGGGCAGGCAATGGTTATGTGTTGAGGAACCTGTAACCATACACACCCTATTCATTTATAAATATTGGTTCCTACTGGGTGAAAGATTCAAAGAAAGACAAAAACCTTTTCCCCACCCATAGGCAGCTGGTCCAGTAGATCAGAAAACCAGGTAGGCTTTCTTGACATAACTAGAGAATGATTTCAAACAATCTATATAATTAAGCAATGTATATAATCAAGCAATCTATATAATCATGTTTGGTTCTGACTGTCAGGGAATTCAGCATTATAGGAGTACTTTAATCAAGAGAAGCTGCTTAAAGATAGGAGTAGTAATATGTAATTTAGGACAATTATGTTGAATAAAATATCTGTGTGGTAACAATAAAGCTGCATCATTTTAATTTCCTAAATTTGGAAAGGGTGTCTACAGGGTTAGTGGGTTCTCAGTAAATCAAGTAAGGGCAATGGGAATAATTTGTTGTGTGATTCTAGGCAAGCTCATTACCCCTCCTCCCCCAGGGCCTCAGTTTCCTTGTCTATAAGAAATGGGTTAAATTAGAAAATTCTGTGGGTCTCTGCCGGCTCTGACATCCTAAGGGATGCCTGTGTCTCTATGCTCAAGCAGAAGGACACATCTGTCCAGATTTTGGAAGGATCTACTCAGCAGGACAGGAGATGCCCTGACTATCCTGGGAGGAAGACAAGTGATGAGGACCTTTCCCAGCCAAAGTTCCTGGGGCATTTTCATATGATGCTCAGAGCAACCTTTTCTTACTTTGGTGCATCTTCACTGAGGAGCTTTATTAAACATCAGGACAGATGGCATCTCTCACTAGGAGTCCTAGTAACATCTTTCCTCTCTAACTTCTAAGTTGTTTGATGGAGTTGACTAATTTTCTTTCTAAAGTCATATGCTGTCATTTATCTATGTCCCTAGGATATCTGTTTCTCTTTCATATTTAAATTGAGTTACTCAATCAATTTTACTATCATCTACTCTCCAGTTGATTAAATCCTAAATCTTATCATCAGAGTATTTTTGGGAGATGATATGTTATAAAATTTAAAGTAATTTTTAATCACTATCATAATATGCTCATAATTGCGTTTTCCATAAAGTTTTTAAACTTACAGAATTCTCACTGAAAGCCGAGTTTGAACCCAAGCACTTATCACTGGATTTCCCCCAAAATATAATATGATAGGCTTCTTGCCTTAGTAAGTTATGTTTTGTAGCTACTTTATATGAAGTTAGGAGAAATAATGCTGGTACATTTTGACATCTTCCAGGCATAGTGAAAATAATAACAGAAAAATACAGGATGAGGATGCTCATAATTGCGATACTAATTTGTACTTGATGTATGATATTGAGAAAAACATTTTCTAGAATCAAATCAACTATTAAATTAATGAAATATCAGAGGGCCAATTACAGGTCTCTTTCAGTTCGTTTAGTATATTAAAATCACAACACTTATTTTTAACTAGACACAAAAGTCATAGACTCTGGCCAGGAAACTTCATGCAGCCTAACAGCTTATTTGCTTCTGGAGATGTGAATGTGGTCTCTGGAAAGAGCACGGGAGTATGCTGCGGGGCAGATTAGCCCAAACTAATTTGGCTCATTTGGCTGACTTCAATAAGTCGATCAACAAAATCGCTTACTGTATTTGTAGACCAACTTAGCCAGTCAAAAGGGCTAAAACCGGCACACCAGATGAGGTTTGCAGACAGCGTTCATTTAAAAACCCAGTAGAAGAGAAGCTGTCCGTCATTCCCGTCCCTTCTAACATTAGAGCATGGCCCAGGCTGGAACAAACCTCAGAGTCTGAGCTTCTCATTGAACACGGAAGCCAGTCCTTACTTTCACAGCAGAGGGGAGCTGGAGCACAGCCCCGGTTCACCGGCTCTGGGTACCATCAGGCCTGGGCCTGCCAAAGGCACCTGTTAATTCACAGAAGTGGGTTGCTAAGAGGAGGTCTGAATTATAGCATCTCTGCTCAGTGGATGCTTCCCAAACAGATGCTCTTTTCTGTTGTCCAGTAATCATGCCATATCCATCCTCTGTATTCTTGAACAATCATACCTGTTGACATTTTGCTACCACAAGAAAAGCCCTGAAAGATGAGAGGAAAACCCATTGAATTTATTTGTGCTTTCAGTTATTTCTGGGAGAAAGGTGGTATTGCAGCAATCCATTAAAGCTGTGTATTGTATCAAAGCTAAAAGTCTGTCACATAAAAGCACCACCTGTAGCTCCTCTTTTGAAAGGAAAGTCCTTGGCAAACAATGGCCTGATTGAGCCAGTTTAATCAGGCAGGAGTCAAGATCACTGAGACATAAATTAAGCATTCATCCTTGAGTAGCAGCCAAGCAGCCAAAGCCCCCATAATCCCAATTAATCCCATTTTGTGCTGTTGCCCTTGGGCCAAGGGCAGAGGGGAAGAGAATTTGCACATGTTGGTTCCGCATCAGCTCTTTACCTTTACAGGGGGTGGGTCTGTAATAAAGGAGTGCACCTATGCAAGTTCCTGTTCCCACACTGTGGCAATCAGAGCCCTCCCCCACCGCGCTCCACGTTTTGTCAGCTAGAATTTGTTTCAAGGACACTCTACGCTTTCAGGAGAGTTATATACTTGGGCTCCTCTGAAGACAGACATGACTCTGTTTCATTCTCTTTTGTTTGTACAACTAAATTGACTTACCATCACCTACTCCTGCAGTCACACAGAGTGAGCAAGTGCGCCACAATCCCCTTGGAACTCATTTTTTGCCAATAGATACTCAGTTCTGGAGGAAAAGTTGTCTTGCTTCCCACGGATTGGAAATTTCCCCCCAGAGATCAGCCATTCTGTCCACAAACAGCATCAGCCTAATGGGGTTACTGCTTACTTCTCTCGTTCCTATGGGAAGGAAACTCAGCCTGCTCTCTGCAAGCATGTCCTCACCTTTGCTGCAAATTCACAGTGCTCAGGTCCCTTCTCACTTTAACAGAAGCCCAGATACCAGCTGAGTGGGAAGGGCTCTGTGAAGGAACCTGCTGGCTCACTTCCCCTCTTCTTTGGACTCCCAGATTTCCTTATAGTTAGGGGGAAGTAAGATGACACAGAAGTAGGCTCTCTCCAGTGAACATGAGCACAATTAGTGGGTATTACTTCTTATTTTGGCCCATAAAATTCTCTATATACTCCTCCATGTTCTTTCTCCTTTTCTGACTGAAATGGAAATGTGTATGTGTGTGTGTGTGTGTGTGTGTGTCTGTGTGTGCGCGCACACATAACTACATGGGTTCTTTTCCAACCATATTTTCCCAACCTCACTCACTGTACTATAAGGTGAGCAAGAAATAAACTTCCGTTGTGATGAACAACTACATGTTTGGGTTTATTTGTTTCTACAGCCTTATCTGCCCTAACCATACAGACCTGACCCTCTGCATGGCTCTGGACTGCCAATCTTCTCTGGCCCTGGGTCAAGAAAGAGAGCAAGAGGCCAAGGTGGTGAGGGCTCCTCAGCCCAATCTTAAGCTTTCAACCCTGAGCTTCAGAAACTCCTAGATGGTAATGGGCCTCTATTCCAGTAACTCTGCCCACACCTATCCCTTCCCACAGGTGAGCCCTGAGACTGGGTTCTGAGGATTCTTCTCTATTCAGAAGAATAGGCCTTTTTGGCTTAGCTCAGCTGAGTCATTTGTGACTTGAGCCTGTGAGTCAAGCCCCCTGAAGTGATGGAGAAGTAAGTCCTGACCTTCTGCAGGAAGGGGTTGAAAAGAAATCTGCATACATATCACTTCTGGGAAGAAGGAAAGGCAGGAAAACATTTCTGTGGACCCTTGTTTTAACTGCCACTTGAAGTCCCTGTCACTTGAAGTCCTAGCTTCTTCAAGAGTGACAAGTTTAATTTACAGAATTTCAGTTAATTGTTTAAAAATTATTTTGATAAAAGTAAATAAAGGAATGTTTCCTATTATATTTATCTTTGGAAATGCTAAGCATTATATTGTTTTTAAGAAGAAATAGAAAATAGTACTAGCATTCTCATGACCAATATACTGGTGTCAAGAGATTAGACCTAGGAGATATGAGCATTAAGAATAGGACAAATGAGCCAAAACCGGTTTGGCTCAATGGATGAAGTGTCAGCCTGCGGACTGAAGGGTTCCAGGTTCGATTCCGGTCAGGGGCATGTACCTTGGTTGCAGGCACATCCCCAGTGGGGGGGTGTGCAGGAGGCAGTTGATTGATGTTTCTCTCTCTTCAATAGTTCTGACTCTCTGTCCCTCTCCCTTCCTCCCTGTAAAAAATCAATAAAATATATTTAAAAAAAGAGAATAGGACAAATGGGATATTAAGCACTTTGATCAGTGTTAAGTTTAAAGAAAAACCATCTCTACTTCAAGTAGGTAGGGATGTTTTATGGTTTTTGGTTTTTTTTTATTTTTAGAAAATAATACATACTTTATTTCAAAGAATCAGACATGTTAACAGGTAAGGTAGAGAAGGTATAGCTCATAAAAACCATTATTTAAGAGAAAAAATGTTGTGTTTACTCATACTCATGAATACTCATTTCATGTTTTGCTTAACTCTCCAGGTACTGACAAGAAGTTACAAAGAAGGAGACAGTATACTCCTGCAGATAAGTCAGTTCCCCCTCGATAGGTAACTCAGTTAGAAAACTGAGTTTCTTCTGGTTATCTCTTCCATTGCTTGTGGGAATGTAAGTCTGCCAGTTTCTAAAAAAAATTACACTTATATCATTTATGCCAAATAAATGAAAACTTGTGTCCACATAAAACCTGTACACAATTGTTCATATCAGCTCTATTTGCAATAACCAAAATGTCCTATGATAGATGAATGATTAAACAAACTATGGTACCATGGACTATTTATTATTCAACAACAAAAAGGAACCAACTATTGATATATACAACAACTTGGATGGGTCTCAAAGGCATTATACTGAGTGGAAAAAAATCAATCTCAAAAGGTCACATACCAAATGATTCCATTTACTACTATATAGCATTCTCAAAATGACAAAATTATAGTGATTAAGAACAGACTAGTGATTGCCAGAAATTAGGGATTGCAGCCGAGAGGGAAGTTAGTAGGAAAAAATCAGTTGCTAATTCCTACTCCACATGGTACAAGAAATTTTTTAATTTAAACTTTTAAATATTTCTATCTCTGTGTTTTCATATGCATAAAATCTTTTGAAAAGAAGTAACGAATGCCACTTTCAGAATAAAGGTAATACAAAGCATTATTTTTCCATATGAAAGAGGAAATCAGTTCAACTATTTTAATCAGGGACTTAAATAGTGAGGGCACATCCCAGTGGATATATAAGACAATCTATGGGGGACTGAGAAAGACATATTAGAACATCTATTTCTATTTATTGCATGTCTTGTACATTTAAAATTGCTATTTTGGAGTATCTTGTATACTGCATAGGATGTATTATTTTCATAGAACCAGTATATTATTTATCTTACCTAATAATAGAGAAACATGTAAATTGACCATTACACCCCCCCAGCTATGCCCACAGCCAATCAGAGTGGGTATGCAAATCAACCCAACAAAGAAAGCAGTTAATTTGCATATATATACCTGGGTCCCAGAAACCTCCTCAGCACCCAGGTCACTCCCAGCTAGCCATTGGAAGGGTGAGTGGGGAGGGGCCCTTCCCAAGCCTAAAGCCTGGGGTGGAGGCTGTGGGCTTGGGAAGGAGCCGAGCCTGCGATCAGAGATGTGGGGGGAAGGGGCCAAGCTTTCGATCAGAGGGGCAGGGGGTTCTTTTCTCAAGCCTAAAGCCTGGGGCAGAGGCTTTAGGCTTGGGCAGGGGTCAAGCCTGGGACTGGAGGGAAAGGGGAAAAAAATCAATGGAAACATATCCTCAGGTGAGGATAAGAAGAAAAATAAAAGAGGAAATGTCATATCCTATGAAAGACACATCTTGAAAATGTTTAAAGAAAGTTGTCTTATTTTCATGGTGAAGGGACTGGAGTCCATGTTGATGAAAATACTTTGGTGGCTGCGGTGATGGGGCTGGTCACCTTCTGCAAAGGGATGCCAGACTGCAGCTTAGGTCTGTTCCCAATGGGGAGTGGACCTAAGCCATCAGTAGGACATCCCCTGAGGGCTCCCAGTATGTGAGAGCGGGCAGACTGGGCTGAGGGACCCCTCCACAGTGTACGAATTTCGTGCACTTGGCCCCTGGTACATATATAAGTAAATATGAGTATTTGGGCATGCAAGCTCAAAAAATTTTTCTTGGTAGAAGAGCATGAAAGAATATTCCCTGATAAATATAAGGACAGCCTTGTTTGCTCATTTCCTGTTTCCCCTCAACTATTGGTATCTGTGGCCTAGAGTTCTGCCTTTGGTCTCCTTATCACTCAGCATGTATCTCCTGAGTCAGAAACCAACCCTCATAGTTGTAACTGCTGTCACTATGCTAAAAGGTAAGACTATCTCCAGACTATATCATGCTTCTGAGCAATTTTCATTAAATTGTCCACAGAGCATATTCCATCAGTATGACTTCAATAAGTAA
Source organism: Lasiurus cinereus (assembly GCA_011751065.1). Taxonomy (NCBI): domain Eukaryota; kingdom Metazoa; phylum Chordata; class Mammalia; order Chiroptera; family Vespertilionidae; genus Lasiurus; species Lasiurus cinereus. The sequence continues at coordinate 40,007,466 of JAAGEH010002531.1, read as the reverse complement.
GCACATCATCCCCCCTCAAATTGAGCTCAATATCTTCCAACCCTCCTCATTTTTAACCTTCTCCTTTTATTATATTCCTCATCTCTGTATATAATTCACATGATCAACCTAGCCAGAAATATGGTAGTTATGTGAGATTTTTTTGTTTCTCTTTCTTAATTTTTGGAATTTAATAAATCTTTATTGTTCATATTATTACAACTGTTCCTCTTTTTTTCCTCCCATAGCTCCCCTCTACCCGGTTCCCACCCCTTACCCCCACCACTGTCCTCATCCATAGGTGTACAATTTTTGTCCAGTCTCTTGCCACACCCCCACACTCCTTTCCCCTTGAGAATTGTTAGTCTATTCCCTTTCAATGCCCTTGATTCTATTATATTCACCAGTTTATTCTGTTCATCAGATTTTTTTTATTCACTTGATTTTTAGATTCACTTGTTGATAGATACGTATTTGTTATTTATAATTTTTATCTTTATCTTTTTCTTCTTCCTCTTCTTAAAGAATATTTTTCAGCATTTCATACAATACTGGTTTGGTGGTGATGAACTCCTTTAGCTTTTTCTTATCTATGAAGCTCTTTATCTGACCTTCAATTCTGAATGATAGCTTTGCTGGTAATCTTGGTTGTAGATTCTTGCTATTCATCACTTTGAATATTTCTTGCCTGCATAGTTTCTGTGGAGAAATCAGCTGACAATCGTATGGGTACTTCCTTGTAGGTAACTAAATGTTTTTCTCTTGCTGCTTTTAATATTCTCTCTTTGTCTTTTGCTTTTGGCATTTTAATTATGATGTGTCTTGGTGTGGTCCCCTTTGGATTACTTTTGTTTGGGGTTCTGTGCACTTCTTGGACTTGTAAATCTATTTCTTTCACCAGGTGGGGGAAGTTTTCAGTCATTATTTCTTCAAATAGGTTTTCAGTATCTTGCTCTCTCTCTTCTTCTGGCACACCCATAATTCTGATGTTGGTATGCTTGAAGTTGTCCCAAAGGCTCCTTACACTATTTTCACATTTTTGGATTCTTTTTTCTTTTTGCTTTTCCAGTTGAGTGTTTTCTGTTTTATTCAAATCTGTGACTTGATTCTTGCAATCCTCTAGTCTGCTGTTAGATCTCTGTATATTTTTTATTTCAGTCAGTGTATACTTAATTTCTAGTTGGTCCTTTTTCATATCTTTGAGGGTCTCACTAAATTTATCGGCCTTTTCTAGATAATTCTTGAAAAACCTTATAACCGTGATTTTGAACTCTATATCCAGTCATTTGTTTTCCTCCATTTCTTTTGTTTTTGATCTGTTTCTTTGTCTCTGCATGTTTGCTGCTTCTCTAAGTTGATAGAGTGGCTTTGTGTGCTAGGTGTCCTATAGGGCCCAGTGGCTCAACCTCCCCAGTTACCTGAGGTAGACACTCTTGGTGCACCCGTTTGTGGGCTGTGTGCACAGTCTTGTTGTAGTTAAGCCTTGATTGTTGTTGGTATCACTGGGAGGAATTGACTTCCAGTCCTACTGGCTGTGAAGATCAGCTGTGTCTATGCTGGGAGAAGTTCTGTGCTGAGACACTCTTAGAGACAAGACTTGCAAAAGCCTCTGCACTCAGCTTGGATGGGGTGGAATCTTAGGGCAGAGCAGACAGCATTGGTTTTCCATAAGCCCTGCCCTAATAGGCCCCTGTGTCCCAGTTCCCTGTGATAATCACTGCACACACCTCTGAGAGAAAGCCGCCCCCAAGTTCTGCCCCCTGTCAGACAGAATGAGCCTGGGTCCCCAGAGTCTTGTCCAGAACTTAGGTTCAGTGCAGTCGGGAGCTTTTGTCTCCCTCCCACTTGAGAAAGCCAGCTAGAGGCCCTCTGAGTCTCAGTCTGCTTTTCTCTTTCCTTCTAGTTGTAGAATTCCACTTAGCCAGCCTTCCTGTGGTTTTGGATGATGTCTGTTTGTCTTTTAGTTGTAGTTTTGAAATTGTTGTGTGAGATAGCAGTTTAGGTGTTTACCTATGCCGCCATCTTGGTTTTCTAATTTTTACTGTTTATTATCTCTAAATTCTTCCATGTCTTACGTCTCCACAAATCAGTAAGGATAAATTTCAAAAACATAACATATAAATAAAACAAGTTGCAAAAAGAAGCATTATATAATATGTAACACTTAAATATGTAAAACAATACTGTATGTTGCTATGGATACAGACATGCCTCTAGAAAGTAAAAGTTGTGTTATGGAGATAACAGACTCAACTTAAGGACACCAATTATCTGAAAGGAGGAAAGCAAGCAGAAGAAATTGGAAATAAGGCTACATTTCTTTTTTAAAATGGCAAAATGTTGTTGTGTTAAAGCTGGGTGGTGGTCACCTGGGTGTCAGTTACATGAAGTTTTCTGTATGGTTGAAATACATGATAATTAAAATTATTTCTCTAAAGAAAAATAATACTACTTCCTTTCCTCAACTACCTACTATGTCCAAAGTTTCCTAGTTCAAGTTCCTGGTTTTTCTCCTTAGATTATTTCAACATTCTCATTGATCTCCCAGCCTCCATTTTGGTCTACCTTTCACTCTTCCATTATACATAGACAAAATAAACATTCCAAAATGAAAATTGGGGCATATTATATCTATGTTAATGGCCCATTCATGGGTCTATATTAGTTGGAAAATGCCATAAAGATGCTGAATAACAATCACAAAAAACTCAGGTGTCCACAACAATAAGCATTTATTTGGCCTATGAATACAGAGGTTACCTGGGAGGTGGGGGGGTAGGCTGACCTAGGCTGGGCTTGGCTGGGATGAGTTGACTCTGGTCTATATGGCTGGCCTCTTACTAGCCTGAACTGTCCTTCTCATGTTGATGGCAGAGGGGTAAGCAGGAAAATGAAAACACACAAGACCTAGGCTTGGGGCCGATACACCATCACTTAGATCTCATTGTATTGGTCACAGCCAGTCACCTGGTCAAACCTAAAGTCAAGAAGTACAGAAATATTCTTTACATCTTTAATGATAAGAACTACAAAGTCCATGGCAAAGAGTATGGTTGCAGAGAGGGGTGAAGAATCAGGGCTAATAGTCTAATCTTCTTAAACCCTACATTTAAGGATAAATTTTCTTCTCTCACTGAGGCATGGACAGTAATCCATGAATGTACCCTGAGCCACCTCTCCAGCCTCATTACCTGTTGCTCTACCCTTTGTTTTCCATGCTGAAGCCATTCTGAACTTCCTACACATTCTTGAATATGTCCTGCTATTTCTTCTCTTTTTGCCTTAGCATATGTTACTCTTTCTGTTTTCACCAGATAAATGCCCACTTATTATTCTTCATGGCTTTAGCTCCTACATTCTTGTCCAGTCCCTTCTCAGGAAGACCAATTTTCAGTTCCTACCATTATCTCTGCAAAATTAACCATACCTCCTCTACCTTAATTGTATCTTGAGCATGCAATATGGCTACCCATATTTTTTAGACTATCGTTCAAGGACAGAAATTTGCATCTTTTGTGACTATCACTTTTATTGAGGATCAATAAATGTTTGTTGAATGAATACAATATCTGGATATTGGTTAAACTTTCCTAGTTTCTAGAAACAAAATAAGGTGTCCTCTGACTGCAGGAGATCAAATAGTATAGTTTTCAAGGCCAGTTAAACTCTAGTTGTAAATTAATATATCGATATAATTGATAAATGATACATTTGATAAATGGCAAAACATTTATTTAGCTTAGCATCTGATCATTTTTAAATGAATTGTGCCAGGGGTTTCAATTTTGAATCATGGAGCCACCAATAAGATGCCATGTATTCAGGTGGGGAAGGGGTATGATCCAGCTGACCTTACCCATTATGTTAATGGGCAGTGCAACTTCAGGGTGGAAGAGACCTAAGGTGTATTTGCCTTATGAAAACTGTACATCAGTAGGATGTGTGAAGAAGTCTTTGTCCACTGTGCTATTAGAGTCATCAACCCCTAATTCTTGGAAGAGGCCCTAAAATCAGGTTGTGATTGAGACCTCTACTATCCATTCTTATAGGAGAACAAAGAGAGGGACTGAATCCATGGATGGCCATCTTTGGAGTCCAAATGATCTACTGTGTTGTTATGTTTGAAATCACATATACTTTTCTTGGTCAATACACTCTCACTTTGGAGTAATGAGTACCGACTCCTTTAACAAATCATTGGGTTTTGTGTTCAAGGATAGACCCCCAAACAGAAAAACCTTACTGTTACACCACATGCATTTATAAACAATCAAAAGGCAGAGTCAGGGATAAAAGTGAGTACAGATCATACAGCTACAAACAACGGAATCACTATTATTTGTTTGCTTGTGTCTTCAGGGGGGAGGAATATAAATCAAAGAACAAAAAAACTCAACTCTATACTCAACCAAGATGCATAAACGATACCTCCAAGGCTTACCACATTTAAGAGAGCTAATTACAGCATTAACAATGCTTTACTACTATGGGCAGAGAGGACTAGCTGCTTCATCTGCTGCTTCCATTTCTAATTTCCTTATATTCAGGAAAATGTACAAAATGATTTTATGTCAATATCACATGCCACAAAGCAGAGCTCATTTGGGTGGTTCTGGCAAAGAGATTGTTCATCAATGTTGTTAATGTACACTGGAAGACATCTGATGTGAAGTTCATAATTGAAATGTTATGAGCAGTTTAGCATATGGATCCTTCACATCCACTTAATTGCCAGTTTAGTAATAATTTTATGTAATGAGGCATTATTAATAATACGTGAAATACTAAATTGACGTAATGCCCTAAAAACATAATATGGCATTTGCCACTGAAAGAATATTATGATTCCAGGTGTCTTTATGATGATTTAAAAAACGTATGTGATATTACAGAAAATATTAAATTAATTGTTAGACACAGCATGGTTATAGTATAGTTAAAATTCATTCTCTAAGTTACAATCTGTTTTTTATAAAAAGTGCAAATCTTTGACTGCCCTTTATGGACTTTCGTTGCAACTGCTGCTTGAAGCTATCTCACCATTGGATGTTCGCCATCCTGCTCCTTCTTGGCTGAGATGGCATCTGATATGGCCGGAGGAGAAAGTGAGACAGAAAAGTTGACGGGTTTATCCTAGCTCAAGCACTAAGGAGACACAGGAAAGCAGAAGCCAAATGCTCTCTATTGACACACTCAAAATTCCATCACACATTAGGAATTTTTTCAATAGCTTAACATATTTCCCAAAACCTTCTGATTGGGGCCATAGTCATCATTTGCAAGGCCTGAGGGAAGAGTGCAAGTGGAGGCACATACACCATAAGTTCACATATTTTAAAGCTATAAATGAAGCTATTTAATAAAATATAATCTTTTCTATCTTAACAAATATCCTGTCATAATGATGAAATGAAAAAGTAGATAAAAAGCCTTGCTTTTTGTATGACTTAAAGTGATATAAAATATAAAATATCAAAGACAACTAAATCTAGTTTTTATTGTCCATTATTTCTGCTGTTCCATTGTTAGGTTGGTGATATCTGGATGAGTAATAAAATAAAAATATGCGTAATTCATAAAAAACTAAAATTCAGCCCATAAAATTTGTCTTTCTTGCTTTTATTTTGGCAAAGTTACTAAAGATGCTGTTATAATGAACATCTATATGTATACAACCCTAAGCAACCAGAACAACAGGAACGACTGGAATCACTGGTAGCTATGTGGTGCACTGCGCGGGAGGAGGGATGGCTGGCCAACTTCCTGCAGCCCCTCCTCCTGGCTGGACCTAGCCCCAATCAGCACCCCCACCACCCCATACCAATCAGGGCAAGGCTGCCCAGACCCCACCCATGCACGAATTCATGCACTGGGCCTCTAGTTTTTCCATAACTTCTATTCTATTGACACTAATGAACTAAATGACTAAAAAACAGAATGTAATTATATTCAGGATGAAAATTTTAATATATTTTCATAACATAAATTAAATATAAAAATTAATATTTTTGTATACTTTCTAAAATTTATTTCTCTTTTAAAATATTCAAAATGATGCATTAAACTTAAAAGGCAGAATGAAAGTTAAAATGAATAAATATAAATATTTTTAATCCATTTATTCAAATAATGCCAACATTTTTTATTTAGTATTTTGAAATTTTAATGAAATCTTATTAAGTATTTTATAAAGATGATACTGTTGCATTTAAAGCATGCAGTGTCCATCTGGTTGCTATGTAAAGAACTAGCATCACACTTCCAAATGTATGTCTAGATAAATATGTCTATAGAAATATCTATAGATACTTAAGAATAGTATGAATTATTTAATACTGCAAAATGTCCCTAAGCCACCATATGTGACCATTGCAAATACTGCACTAATTTGTGAACCAGGAATTGGAACTCCACTGGAACATGGAAGAGAAGTAAAAAAATGGATACTTGCACTCTGGGAAACAATATTTCATAGAATAAGAGTCTGTTGCATTCATGCTGACAGGAAAGATTGGACAAGTTAATTAATTTGTCTTTTCTCTTACCTAAGCACTTCAGCCACATAAATCCCCCTGCTCTCAAAAGCAGTGTCTGTCTCTGAAGCTGAAAGTGGCACAGCCCACAGATTTTCTCAGTTGCCTTTTGTTTCGAGGACACAGGGCAGGCCACAGAGAACAGTGTTTCGTGGGGTCCAGCTGGTGTGGTTCAGTGATTGAGCGTCAGATACCTAACAACCAGGAGGTCACAGTTTGATTCCCTATCAGGGCACATGCCTGGGTTGCAGGCTTGGTCCTCGGTAGGGGGTGTGCAGGAGGCAGTTGATCAATGATTCTCTCTCATTATTGATGTTTCTATGTTGCTCTTGCTCTCCCTTCCTCTCTGAATGTGTGTGTGTTTCCTGGGGTCTGGCGGGTTTAGTCAGCTAAATGGATGTTCAGAGGCTTGGATTTCCTATCAGCAATAAGCACTGAATCTCAAATGAAGAGGTGCCCATATGTTCCTTGATAACTGTGTGTTTGTGATGATAGGGTTTTCTAAACTGTAGGTACTATAACAAGACCAGTTTTTAGTTGGCTCTAATCACAGCACAGCATGTGATGGTACATTTACACAGAAAGAGTTTAATAAAGGTTGCTTCCACACCAACCCATAACACTACTTCAAAGATGCTAAAATTTCCCCCTACACACTTCCCTATTGAAGCCAGACTATCGTTCAGATCTTCCCTCATCTCTTTGTGGTATGTTTGGGGGAGTGATAATCATTTTTGGAATTCTGTGTCTATGTCCAAGGTTTAGCTGGTTCACATTGCCATACTGCTTGTTAAAGTATTGAAATACCTCCAAATTATGCGTTAAACAGTGGTTTCCCTGAACTCCATGTGTGCCTCCCACCTTCCTCCCTTCCCTGGGACCTTCTTGACAAGGTCTCTACGCAGAATCTCTCCAAGACCTTGCTTCAGGGTGCTTCTCGGTATTTTAATATCACCCTCACATATGGCATATAGCAAGGGGGAAATACAGGCGACACTGGATTAACAGCATTCGCAAAAAATATGTGTAGCAGAGCATCACTGGCAGGATATTGCTAGGGTATTTCTGGATGGCACCAAGTTATCTGGCTAAAGGAGAAGAGATGCCCTTTCTTTGTGCGGGTGGCTATTAAAGTCTGATTCAGAGTCAGCTAGAAGGAGAGCTACTTCCATACTGACAGATGTTCAGTGGCTTTTGTCAGTGAGCTGGTGGCCTTTATCCACTTCCAAGTGGCCAGATGTCCAAATCACTAAAATCACTACTCTAAGCTGATGTGTGATCTGATTAAGGTACTACTTAGGCTTTTTTGGCTCAGAGTTTATAACTGAATTGGAGTGGATATTGAGACAAATATATAAAGAAAAAAACTACAGCATATTCTGATTCTAAGACCATCCTAAATGTCTAAATGTGTCCAGCATTAACCTGTTTTGCAGCTAACCCTAGAATTTAACCTTCATGAAATGTTATTTTAGCACCTTGCAAAAAGTCTGCAAGAAAAAAATGGTTATTAAAAGTAATTATGTTATTTCAGTGTTGCATATATTTTGTACTAACTGTCCTAAATGTTCAGCAAAGGCTAGTGAGAATGAAAGAAGGGAGGAAGAAGCTAAGATAACAGGACATTTTCCAAATTTAAATCACTTATTTTGATTTCAAAATCCAAGTCAGCTTAGCCTCCTGCAACCCCAGATTGAAGGTGGCCTAGGATTTCTTCCAGAGCTTGTCCCAGCACCACTATTATGAAATGGATTCAATTTTTTATATGCATTTTTATAATGTTGCATGTGCAGAGGCAGATCCAGGCATTGTGGGTCTGTAAGTTTATACAATTTTGGAGGTCTCTCTTTAAGAAGAATGATACAAAATCATAAATTCAAAGTTGCTAAGATCCCCACCAGGGCCTAAAAAGGGGGGCTCTGCAAGGGAAGGGCTCTGAGCATCAGCTGCATTAGCATCATGGAAACCTACCTCTTCTTTACAGCTTGCCCATGCAGTTGACACCAACAGACTTTGTGCAGCTGTGACCTTCAATTTTACATTTTGTTTTAGGTTCTTTGCTGTGCTGTTGTGCCTACCTTATGAGAAATGCAAGTTGGGCAAAATCTATGAAGTTTACATAGCAGGAAAAAATGGATTTTCTGTCATTTAAGAGGGATTTGATTAAAGGGCCACTCCCATAGAGAGTCTTGATGAAATGTGTGCTGTGTGGCCATATAATAAAGGGGTAGAATTTGTGCTGATTTCTTCAAACTTAAAAATGGGCACAACTGGTATTCATATTTGAAAAACTCTCTCAAGCCAACTATACCATATAACCCCCTGTGCTTTTTGGGATTTATGAAAGGAAGATCAATCTGATTTTTTATAGTTAGTGTCTCACCTCCCTTATTGTGCTATGCATGGCAAAAGTTGGGGCAGGGATTGACACTACACTGCCATTTTCACACAGAGATTTTTGTGAGATGATGTTTCTGAAAATTTATTTCTACTTAGTCTAAAAAGACAAATTATAGAAGAGCCTTCCCTCTTTCTAAGTTTGCAGGAGGTGATAACTTTGAGAGTCCACATCCTGAGTAGGGCAGTCCACAGAAGGTGGGACGGAAGGAGGGATGAGACAAAAGGGTCAGGCCCCTTTGCAGCCTGCTCTGCTCCTGGGTAGGGCTCATGTGCTAGAGGGGACAATAGGCATCTGGATCCTGGTTGCAAAGGTGAGGTAATTTGATATTTTTAATGAGTCATTTTGAAATATTTGTACATTTTCAAGTACATCAATATTTTGTTTAACTTACTTTGTATTATTACCTTCTAACTTCGTTGTGGTAACTGTTCTTTAAAATATATTAAAACATATGACCTAGCACAGTGGTCAGCAAACTGCAGCTCATGAGCCACATGCGGTTCTTTGGCCCCTTGAGTGTGGCTCTTCCACAAACTACCATGGCCTGGGCGAGTCTATTTTGAAGAAAAAAGTTTAAGTTTAAAAAATTTGGCTCTCAAAAGAAATTTCAATCGTTGTACTGTTGATATTTGACTCTGTTGACTAATGAGTTTGCTTGAGAAAAATGACCATTCTTCAGCTGCTTGCAGGAGAATTCTACATAGGCTCATTAAATGAAGGGTATTAATTGTGTTCAAGTCTAAGCCTTGATTGACTTTCTGTCTGCTGAACCAAAATCTGATATAAAAAAATAAAAGAGGATAAACAACTCAGTTTTTAAATAAGTAAATGACCTGAATAGGCATTACATAGACTAGAAAATATCTACAGCCAATGTGCATCCAAGAAGATGCTTAACCTCACTAGAAATTACAGAAACGTAAGTTAAGGTATCAAATAAATTTCATTTTTCATTCACTTTATCTATAAAAATCAACAAGTCTGACAATATCAAGTGTTGAAAGGATATGGATCAAGGAAATTTCTTATATATTACCGGGGGGGGGGGGAGGGAGAGAAAGAAGGGGGGGGGATAAAAAAAGGAACAATCACTTGGAAAATAATGTGACATTATTTTGTAAAGGAGGAACATTTATATACTCCATGGCTGTTCAGTTCTATTCCTAGGGATAAAAACAAGAGAACTCCTGTCTATGCATTAGAAGACGTGTGAAAAAGTTCATTGCAGTGCTATTGTAATAGCAAAAACGTAGAAAAGACTCAAATGTCCAAAAACCCAAGAATAAAAAACGAATGAAATACTATATGGCAATAATAATGAGTGAGCAATAGAGGTAGCCCAGGTTCACCAAGCCACTAGGCGTGCCTTGGCCCTCAGGCACCCAGCATGCACGTGGTCACCACGATGCACAAGAGGAAGGTCATCTCTGCGCAGGGGTCTGCCAAGGAGGAGCCCAAGAACAGGTTTTCAGCCAAACCTGCTCCTGCAAGTGGAAATGAAGCCAAAAAAGGCAGCAGGAAAGGATAAATCTGCAAGACAAAAAAGTGTAAACGAAAGGGAAAAGCAAAGCAAAGGGAAAGCAGGCTGAAGTGCATGACCAGTAACCTAAAGGTCTACCTGTGGAAAACGGAGGGACTAAAACCACGGAGAGTCCAGCCTCAGATGAAGCAGGAGAAAAAGAAGCCAAGTCTTAATTAATGTCATGTACCATGTCTTATCAGTGGTCTCCGTCTCCCCTCTTGTACAATCCAGAGGAATATTTTTTATCAACTATTTTGTAAGTGCAAGTTTTTAAGTAGCTCTAGAAACATTTTTAAGAAAAAGGGCATTCTATTTTTAAAGTGTAAGTGATTTTTTTAAGGTGAAATCATTTGCTGGTTGTTTATTTTTTGGTACAACCAGAAAATAGTGGGATGTTGAATATGGGTAACTTTGATTGTCTTGGGGTCAGCTTAACATTCATTCCATAGATGGGGGTAGTTTTTATATCCTATAATACAACATATACTAAATGGCAATTTGGAGTCAGTCATGAGTTTGCTATATCTTGAACATTTTAAATTACTTCTATTCACATATTTTTGGTAGAATTGTTTGCTAAAGGAAATCACTCCTTGATCTTGACTCTTCCTATTAGAATTTTGTGCATCTGTAATATCTTTGGTGTGGCAGTCCAGTTTTCCTAGTAACTTTGTGCTATGAAAGATTGAAAATTTGATTATGTAGTATATATGATATTAAATTATGAATTAGTGGGACTTGGATGCAACAGCATATCAATATTTTAAGATATTGGTACTTGATACTTTATTAAGGAAAGTTAGCCTCGAACTTTTAAGCTGGAAAGTCACTGGAATAACTGTTTAGAAAAGAGTCACAACTACATGACTTCACATTTTTGGTACGGATGTTAAGAATTGAATACAAATTTAAATGTCTGTGTCCTGATTCTCAAAACAAACAATAAAAATCTCAATTATGAAAGAAAAAATAATAATGAGTGACCTATAAATACCTGTAACAACATGAAAGGATCTTAGAAACACAATGTTATGTAAAAAAAAAAAATCAGGTTCCAGAAGTTACCTACAGCATATAATACTTGTTTTATGAAGTACAAAACAACTAAAGTAAGTTGTTTAGACATATTCACATGTATAACAAGACGTTTATCATACTGCACACATGTAAGATAAACACACACTTTAGGATAGTGATTGTCTTATGAGGGCAAGAGGACAAAATAGGGGAGAAGCCCAGAGGCAGATGTACGCTATTGTCAATGTTTTAGTTTGGGGGTTGAATGGTGATTTTAGAGGCAATTACATTACATTATAAGAGTAAATAAAAAGAGGACAGGGCCACATACAATGGACAATGATGACTGCATGTCATAAACCAATAGAACAGAATAGTTCTGCTCCCTTGAGCTCCCATCCTATATAATAAAAGGATAATATAAACGGCAGAACAACCAGTCACTATGATGTGCACTGACCACCAGGAGCTGCCCCCTGGTGGTCAGTGTGCTCCCACAGGGGAAGTGCAGAGAGGCCACAAGTTGGACTGAGGGCTAATGAATGCAGCAGTGGTGGCGGGAGAGGCTCTAAGAATGTCTACTGGGGGGAATGGGCCTAAGCCATCAGTCACCCATCCCCTGAGGACTCCCAGACTGCTAAAGGGTGCAGGCCAGGCTGAGGGGACCCCCATCCCCCGAGTGCCTGAATGTTATGCATTGGGCCTCTAGTTTAAATATAAATAAGGGACAGAGGAAGACCAGAGGAATGCCCAGATATAATAAAAGCGTGGGAGAAAAGTATAACTTGGAACTACAGATATCTGAGGCTCTCAGAATTACTGGCAGACTACAACCCAAAGTGAAAGCCTAAGGTTAGGTTGATGGTAAGCAGATCTGATGCTTGGTCTCACAAAGCGACAGGGTGTCTCAGTTCCTCTCAGATTCAAGAGCTAGGTGGTATGAAGATGCTGTCTGGAGGATAAACTTTTTTCCACAGTCCCAGTCCAATCCTAGTCTTGACCAATTCTCAGTTAATTGACAGGGGTTGAGGCCTTGGGAGAGGAATGTAGCCTATCTTTAATGAACCATTGGGGAAAAGCTTAGGAAATAAATTGCTCAGCCTCATTCTCCTCTCCCTTCCCTGTGCCTTTCATTGGCTTCACAAAGCAAACAGTATCCCAGCTCCCTCTGGAAGCCAGAGGGCAAAGGGTCCACCGAGACCGTCCATATAGCTCAGCCTCCCATGGGTCAAAGCAGAATGTGCAAGGGCAGGAGTAGATCTGGAGAGACAGCAGAAGGTATCCAACAAGGGATATGAACAAAAGTGCTGAGTGAGGTTTTTGAAAAAGCTTTTGAATTATCTTTATTGTTCAAAATATTACAGATATCCCCTTCCTTGCCCCTCCCCCCTTTAATGCCCTACCCTGCCCTATCCCTCACCCCAGGGGGACTGACTTTTTTAGCTATGTTTTCTCTTCTTCCTTCCTGAAAGCAGACAATCCTAGAAGCATAGCCATCATATTTTGACCCCAGTAGATATAAAACAGATGCTAAGAATGGTGACTCTTAGGAAGATAGAGCAGAGTCCTAAGAGTCCCAGTCATCCTATATAATAAAAGGGTAATATGCAAATTGACTGAAGAGCAGAACGACCAGAATGCCTGCAGCCCCTCACCCTGGCCAGCCCACCCCATATGGTCCCAATCAAGGTGGGCCAACTGAACCCCACCAGTACACGAATTCATACACCAGGCCTCTATTTGTTACATAATAAAAAAATTTTAAAAACCCAACCTTTCAGTTGTTTAATGTCAGGCTTCTGTTACATGCAGCCAAATGCAATCCCTACTAATTCAGATTCCTTGCCAAAGTCTCCAATCAGATATACCAAATTATTAAGTGATTTTCTGTTCCTTTCCATTTGGAATAATTCAAGTTAATGTTTGATACTTCATAAAAGAGAGATTCATTCATCTTCATTTTTAAAAATTAAAATTAACATAATTTAATTGACAGTAGAAATAAGCTGAAAGTCAATAATTTTTCTTTTATCTGCATGTTAATTGACAGAAAACCCAAAGTTTTTATTCATTTTTCTGGCTCATTTAAGATAGCTCAGTTTGGGAGTAAATAAGGTGTCAAATTCATAAAATTTGCTTAGCACTTCTACTTAAAACATCTGGTTTTCAAGTAAAAAAAATATTGATTTCTAATGTACCAACTGTATGAAGGCTTTTTACCTGAAAATAATTATGAAAATATGGCATGAAATATAATAATACTATAATAACTCTTATGATTAAATCAATTCTCTCCCAAAGAAAAGTAAAATGTAAAGCTCTCTCAAAGCTAAATTAAAAAATAGACTATAATAGATTAAATTTATATATATCTATTAATATGCCTTATGTGATGCATGAGATATTATTGAAACTATACAAGTTCTCAGTAGCATCTTAAATGTTTGAATGTTGACTACACTGGAGAAATGTGCCAATTAAAAAAATTCAACTGGTTGATTTATGGTAAAGAAAATAACTACATTCTAATTAACTGCTTTATAAAATCTGCCTCTCATGAATTGGGGCAAAACTGTATATAGATAAACGTGTAATCTGTGACCAGTGTTCTTAGAAGCTTGTGAAAGATTTTATACCCCTTTATAGACCAGTTAGATTCCTCCATCTCACAGTCACCAGGGGTCTGTTTAACTGCATTATCAAACTAGAATTGTGGGGTGTTGATGCTCAGAAAAATGAGGTATCAGTGGGGTTGGTGACAGAACTTAGAGTGATGGGTCATGACAGGACCTGTGCCAGGGCATTTAAGGGAGATGCAGACAGCTGGAATGACTGCACATCCCAACCTCCCTGGGGCTTGGAAATTAATGAAACTAAGTTGACTCAACTCACTGTGGTTAATAACATGAAACGTTCCCTGGATTTCTTGCTGCATTATTTTGTGCAGCTCTTGTTATGCAGATCTGATTTCATTTCATAAAACATCTCCAGAGAATTTTTAGTAAAAGGTAGTTTTGGTTGCTGCCTCAATGTAGTTGAGTGTGGAATAGGCGTGTTACTTTTGTTTGGTCACCAACCTTTTTCTTAGAGATAGTGTTGAATTAGTTTTATGTAGTAGAGACTGGCTACCTGTACTCTTTTCCTCCTGGGCATCCAGCCAAACTGTATTTTCCAATCCCCCTTGGAGTTAGGTGCAGCCATCTGATAAGTTCTGCCCAATAGACTGTGGGCAGAAGTGATGTACACCACCTGTTATCCGGGCTCATAACAATCCTCCCTTCTATTTTCCTTAATGTCAGCTAAACACAGAGGATCCTCGTAAGGCCTTAAAGAATGGCAAAGCCACTAATTGCAAGGAGCCCGAGTCCCTGAAAGACTGTTTGGAGCAAAGTGTTGCTATCAACCTTACTGGAAAAACATGTAAATAGGAAAAATAAACAACAAAAAGACTCATTTAGTATTATAGATACCACTAAGATTTTAGAACTATTTGCTGTAGCAATTAACCCCACCCTGACTAATAAGTCTTAAGATGTGTATATCAAAAGAATACTATTTAATTATCTTTTCAATACATACATACAAATAAAAATAAGTGCATATGAAACTTTCTGATCTTTTCAGTAAAAGTCCAGAAAATATTCCCTATTGACCTTAATAGACTTGCCATATAGTTCTACAATATTGATAAATATCAGATTTCATTTTTGGTGAATGTCACAAAACTGAGAGCTTTCATTTCTGTTTCCTTCACCTAGAATCTATTTTAAAAACCAGTTAATTTTTACATATTATATAATACTGAAGAAAAGGTGATTGTTGTTATAAAGGGCCAGAAATCATAGCTTAGTTGGGTGGTACCACTGTGTGGAAGGCAGACTGTAAATAATGAACTGCTGAGGAGAATAATTCTCTGGGGCTGGAGACTCCATCCTCTGAGTCCATATTATTCCTACTTTAAGAATTACAGTTAACATACCATGCTGAACTGAAATTTTAAAAAAGAAAAAAAAAACAGTCAATTTTTAGAAAAGTATTCATTTTAAGCATTACTCAAATGATAGTAATCAGTATGTCAGAATATAAGACCTGGCACTCTCCTGAACAAGGCGGAAAATAATTGCATGTGCAGTTTTTAATCATTTCAAAAATTTTTTAATCCAATTTACCTTTTGGTACAATCAGAATGATTTCTTGTGCCACCTGCAGAAGCTCACAAGAAATACCTTTGTGGCTGTTAAACATTAATTACTGCATTTATGTAACATTGCCATGGGTATCCTATTTTATATGTACTCCCTATATATTCAAATAAACTCTAGCTTGCACAAGTCATTCTAGCTTGCACAATCTTATTCTCTCAAAGTCTTTATTCATCCCAATCCTTTATTATGCTATTTGCCCAAGTTAAGAATGTTTGCTTCATAAGCCTTGTGAGCCTCCAGTTATTTTTTCTCTTAGATGCTTTCTATCGACTATTCAGAGATTAGTTTTCCCTACACAGAGTCATTGAACTCAGTCATCTCAAAATAGCTAAAACAAAGCAGTATAGATCAGCTCCAGGTTCAATGGTCACACTGTAGGAACACAATTCATTTGTTAATTAAATGCATACTATCTACACCACTGCCTCCTGCTAGCTTCAAATTTCTGTTTGTGGGAACTCTCAGTTTGCCTAAGGAGTGGAAATAAAACAGACACCTCCCTCTGCTGTTGCTAAATTGTCCTCCATGGAAGCTTTTCTCCCACTTCTGTTTCTTAAATGCCAGTTTGTAGATTAGCCTAGTAGAATTTTTATGTCAACTCTGCCATATGCCCCCCTCCCCCAAAAGAAGTAAGGGCATTATAGCAATAATTTGATAATAGCAGATTATTGGGATTTTTGGAACCAACTGTCATGTTCTACCCAGAAGCCCCAAGGATCAGACTAAGCTCAACCTAAACTTTTCAGTTTATTCATATAAATAAAAATAACTGGTTATTCCAGTAAAAATCCAGAAAAATACATATTCCCTGACATATAGTTCTACAGTTTTGATGAGTATCAAACTTCATTTTTTGTGAATATATGTCACAAAACTGAGGAACAGATTGTCCTCTGAATGTGGCTTGAGTCTGCCTAAAACTGATTGGGCTTTCTCTGATGCATGCCCAGCATCTGGTACAGTGCCTAGAACATAGAAGTTTCTAAAAATATATTTTAATGAAAGGAAGAAATGTCAAAAGCCAAGGCTGGAGAACTTCAAATGCCATACTAAAGAATGTGAACTTCATTCTAGAGGGACCAGTGATTTTATGAAGAGGAGGTATATGAATAAATTGTCATTTTAATTTACTTTTAAAAATGTATTTTTATTGATTTTAGAGAGGAAGGGAGAGGGAGAAAGAGAGAAATATCAATGATGAGAATCATTGATCAGTTGCCTCCTACACGCCCCCTACTAGAGATTGAGCCCGAAACCTTAGGCTTGTGCCCTGACTGAGAATCAAACAATGACCTCCTGGTTCATAGGTTGATTCTCAACCACTGAGCAATTCCAGGCCGGGTAAATTTTCATTTTTAGAAAGCTCCCTCTAGCAGCATAAACTTCACATTGGACTCCAAGCTATATGAAGGACGGGAACTCTGCCTGCCTTGTTCATCACTGGTATCCTTAGTACAAAGCACAGTGCCCTGAACATATATTTGACCCAAGAGTTATCTGCCGAGTGAATGAATGAAGTCCACGAAGCCAGTCTCTGAATCTTCCAGAAAAGGAGATTTCAACGTCTCCTGGGGAATTCTGACCTCCAATTGATTAGCTCTGTGATTTGATTTCTGAACTCGTAGCTGGTGGTTGATCCATTTGAACCTCTAAGAAAGCTACCAGAGGAGAGTGAGACATCACTCTGATCTTGAGAAATTCCTTTGGACCCAACTAGACATACTATCTCTTGGGCCTACACTGGAATTGATTCATTCTCCAAGACATAGAAAAGGATAAACCATACTCCTTAAGGACAGTTTTTCAAGGGACATGTGCAGGATGCCTGGAGGTCTTTGTCAGTCTCTTCTCAAAGTAATAGCATGCCAACGGAAGGATACAAACCATAGGACCAGCAGTTAATTTTATGGTTGATAAACATGTTTCAGCTTGAGCTCTCAGATAATGTGTTTCTATGGGTCAACTGGGTAGCCTCTGGCGTGCTGACCTTTGAAATATGGGCATCACAGCCTGACATTGGAGGCTGTTCAGTTCCTCTGGTATCCTCACAGTTTGATACATCTTGTTTCTCACAAAGCCTCCTCCCTTGCGAACCCTAACTGTTCCCAAATATAAATGAGAAAATTAAACATTACCTTGATGAGAAAATAGCACTCTCTCATTGACACTTCCTCACATACTCACCAATGTGTTATAGTTTTTAGTAGCTGTTTTTACATTTTTAATTATTTTGTAGAGTTAAAATATGTAATAATGGATAACTGTGCAATACATTAAATACTTATGGGGATGTTGTGCCTTCTGTTATAATATAAAATCCATCTATTCTGGTTGATGGGTTTTAACCTCACACAGAATACTTTAAACTCCATTTGGACTTGTGCCTACAATCACCTTAGCAAAGTCTCTTAAGTAACTGCGCACAGCCTAATTAGTATGCATTATCAATTAACAAACTTAATAGCCGGCAGATTGATTAGATCCTCTGTTGCAGGGGCAGAGCTGAAGCGAAACAGAATGAAAAATCATTGCACGCATACACTGCAGCTTTGTTATTTTCTCAGATCCCCTCCTCCTCCTTCACATTCCTTTAATTAATGCATGCATATGGTTCTGCATATCTGGTAAACCCAAGCTTTTTCTAACTCATAAAGCTCAATCTTAAACAGAGGGAGTCCATGCCTCCCTTTTATTTGGGAGAGGGGGAGGTCTGTATATATCATTTTCACCCCTCTTCTTGCCCTTTGTAGAGCACTGAATTTTAACGGACTGCTTCTCCCAGCCTGATTATCCTCCTGGTGGTGGGAATGGCAGAGGAATACAAAGATGAGTGGAAAGCATGTGCTTTCTAAAACAGAAGACCACTCAGGGGTGGTGGGAATGGGGGAGGAATACAAAGATGAGTGGAAAGCATGTGCTTTTTAAAACAGAGGACCACTCAGGAGTCACGTCGGTGGGGCTTTAACAACCGTAAAGTGCTTCCGGCAATTATTTCCAAAAAGAATAGTACAAATGGACTGTCCTGTTACATCTTGTCTATTTTTGATGGACTGGAAACAATATGAATAAATGAAGGAAAATCCACATTTCCTGAAAGCAGGGATCAAGCAGAAAGGAGTTGCCAACTGCACTGTTCATAAAACGCTGGCATTATAAGAATTTTACACCTTCCATAAACATTCAACACAAAACTCTAAAAAGGCTTCTGAAGACATTTCCAACACCATAAATTGTCACCCTGCAGTGAGGGTTTGGGTTTTATTTTTCTATTTTAAACAAAGTAATGGTTCATGCTAGCCTTTTATGTATTAGCTGTTCTCAGGTAGCATATCATTTTGCTTCTATGTGGGAAGAGTTATGATTAGGTTATGGAGGAGGTCCGAAGAAGTTTTAATTTCTAGTCTTAAGGACACCCCTGTATGTTTGTGGTTTATTGACTGTCCCTCCAAAATTCAATCAGGGATCCCAGGTCTAGGCAACTTTTTCTTGACCATCCTCGAGAAGAAAGGCCCTCCCTCCCTCTCTGCCCCCTCCTCCTGCCATTCCCCCCATTCATTCACCATGCTCCAGCCACACTGGCCTTCTCACTCTTCCCAAACACATGAAGCTTTTCTGTCTTGATGGCTGTCCCTACTCTTCATATGGTTTGCTGTTTTCTTACCTGTAGGTCTCAGCTCAAATACCATCTCATAAGAGAGGCCTTGCCCAATCATCCATTCTAAAGTAATGCCCACTCCCTATGCCCAACCACCAGTACTCTTCTTATCACTCTATCGTACTGATGTCATAGCTCTCCCACTGTCTTACATTATTTTACTTATTTGCCTCTTTATTTAATATTTTCATCTCCTGTAAGAATGCAAGCTTCTCATTAACAAGGACTTCATTGTTCATTCATAGCTGTTTGGCTTCAACATTGAGAACAATATCCATCACATTTTAGGAGCTTAATTAATGTTTGTTGAGTGAAAATATGATTAAATAAATAAATAGGGTAGGCATGAGTATGTATGTGTACAGGGAGAAGAAAAGAGGGGGTCAATACTGAACCTAGAGTACATCAACATTTACAAAATGAGCCCATAAGCAAATGACATTGAGAGAGAGAGAGAGAGAGAGAGAGAGAGACACTTGACCAATAAGCACAGGAAAAGATGTTTATCCTTAGTCACTAGGAAAATGCAAATAAAAAAATCACAATGAGATACCACTTTATAATCACTAGGATGGCTAGAATGAAGAAGACAGATAATAGCAAGTGTTAGCAAGAATGTGGAGAAATTGGAGCACCCATACATGGCTAGTGGGAATGTAAAATGGTACACCCTTTGTGGAAAACAATCTGGAAGTTTCTCATAGAGTTACCACATGACCCAGTAATTCCATTCTGAGATATATAACCTAGAGAAATGGAAACACAAGTCCAAACAAAAACTTGTACATTAATGTTCACTGTAACATTATACACAACTAGAGCCCTGGTGCCCAGATTCATGCACTGGTGGGGTCCCTCAACTTGGCCTGCACCCTCTCACAATCTGGGACCCCTTGGGGGATGTTGGATAGCCAGTTTCTGCCTGATCCCTGCAGACTCAATTCAGACAGAGAGAGCCCAATCCTGTGTGTTGAACAACTGTACCCTAGTGGTCAGTGTGTGTCAAAGCGACTAGTCGACTGGTCGTGTGGGCATTTGGTCACTTAGGCTTATATATACAGTGGTACCTTGAGATACGAGTTTAATTCGTTCCGTAACCTTGAGGCGTGGGAAACTATGAGATGCTCAAGTCGCGGTAAACTGGTGGGTTGTGTGCAGCCGGCCGATCTGTGTGATTACTCCTATCTCCAATGTTGCTCGTATTTCAAAGCAAAAATCGCTCCCTCGATGGCTCATATCTCAAAAATCTTGTATGTTAGGGCACTCGTATCTCGAGGTACCACTGTATATAGATAGTAAAAAAATGAAAACAGCCCAAAGTCCATCAATTGATGAATGGATAAATAAAATGTGGTATGTCTATACAAAAGATTATTATCCTATCTAATAAAAGAGTAATATGCAAATTAACTACCAGTCCACTACCCCCACAAACCACGCCCACCAACCAATCAGGACTGAGTATGCAAATTAACCCCAACCAAGAAGGCTGTGGCCATGGAGTGAGCAGGAGGGAGGCTTGGGTTTCCCCAACAATGGAGGGTTTCCACATACTGGCAGGTCCAGCCCTCCACTCAAGGCTACAAAGTTTTAATTGTAGAAGATAAATAAATCCCAGATACCAGGGCCTCCACTTGGGTCACTGGGGGGCATGACTGGCCTGCAAACCACAACAGGCCCCTTGCCCAGGCCACTCCATGCCCCAAGAGAATCCCCACCCTGATCTGGGACACCTTTCAGGGTAAACCAGCTGGCTCTCATCCATGTACCAGGACTCAATCCTATCTAATAAAAGAGTAATATGCATCACTTCAACACACAAGAAGGCTGCCCCCATGTGGTCAAAGATCCTGTCCCCATGTGGACACAAGATGGCCAGCAGGGGAGGGCAGTTAGGAGTGACCAGGCCGGCAGAGGAGGAGAGTTGGGAGTAATAGGACCTGCAGGGAAGGGCAGTTGGGGGAAGTGGGGGGATCCAGGCCTGCAGGGGAGGGAAGTTAGAGGCAAACAGGCTGGCAGGGGAGCAGTTAGGCATCAATCAGGCTGGCAGGGGAGTGGTTAGGGGGTGATCAGCCTGACAGGCAGAGGCGGTTAGGGGCAATCAGGAAGGCAGGCATGCAAGCAGTTGGAGCCAGCAGTCCTGGATTGTGAGAGGAATGTCCAACTGCCTCATCCTCATAAGGTAGGATCGGGCCTAAACGGGCAGTTGGACATCCCTTGAGGGGTCCCAGATTGGAGAGGGTGCAGGCTGGGTTGAGGGGACCCCCCTCACCCTGTGCATGAATTTTGTGCACCGGGCCTCTAGTTTGTCCATAAAAAGGAATGAAGCATTAACATGCTATATCAGTAAACATTGAAAATATTGTGCTATGTGAAGGAATTAATCACAAATAACTAGTCTCTTTTGTATGATTCCATTTATAGGAAATGTCCAGAATAAGCCAATCTACAGAGACAGAGTCTGATTGTTTACTTGCACTGGGCTTGGAGGAGGGGAAAATAAGGAGTGACTGTTAACAGGTACCAGGTTTCTGTTCGGGGTGATGAGAAGGCTATAAGATTGATTGTGGTGATAGTTGAACAACTCTTGGGATAAACTAAAAAGTACTGAATAGTGTGCTTTCAAATGGGTATTGTCTGTGGATTATATCTCCATAAAGCTGGCATTTTTAAAAAAAAAAGTCCATAAAGGAGATTAGAAAGGAATGGCCAGAGATGTGATGGAAATTAGAGCATAGGGTATCAAGAGTGTTCCACAAAAGAGAAGGTGTTCATCAGTGGCCAGTTCTGCCAGAGATAAACAAAAAAGGACTACGAAGTGCCCATTGGGGTACAAACAGGAAGAAACTCAGTGGAGCACCAGAGAGACATCTTTGTATGGGTTTACCAGAAACAGACCATAATATAAAATGTATGTGTACAAGTTTCTTTGAAGACACAGAAAACATGCTGGTAGAGGAATGTGGGAGGATACAGAAAAGGGAGGGCAATGATGGAGGGTACCTCATTACAGGCAGTCCTCGGGTTACATCGGACTGGATGTACATCGTTTCATGGTTATGTCGCCATCTCCCATTTATTTATATAAAAAAAGTTCATCATGTCAATGTTTTTTTATTATTTATTTACCACAAGTAAAGGTTAGGAATTGTTATCTTTCTTTTAAATTTATTTTGCTGTTTCACTGCTGTGTATGTGCTCCATGTGAGTGATGTAGGTGCTTATGTAGGTGGGTGTCAGAAACCAATAATTGTCTCACTAATAGAAAGTGTGGAAGGCTGGTCAACCTTGAAGCTCTGAAAGGTCAGAGCCAGCCACCCTCTATCTAATTGAGACAGTGGTAGCTGAAGCAACTTCCCCACCAAATAATCATGTAAATCCTTACTGTTAAGATCATCTACCTGTTACTGGAATTGCCTGTTTCAGGGCAAAGGGTGTATCCCAAACCTGTATAAAAGGGATGGCAAGGCCAAAGGAAGGGGTAGCTCTCCCACTAGAGCAGCGGTTCTCAACCTGTGGGTCGCGACCCCTTTAGGGGTCGCCTAAGACCATCGGAAAATGCAGATATTTACATCACGATGCATAACAGCAGCAAAATTTCATGGTTGGGGGTCACCACCACTTGAGGAACTGTATGCAAGGGTCGCGGCCTTAGGAAGGTTGAGAACCACTGCACTAGAGGAAGGCTCTCGCCTGACCCCCCCATATGACCAAATTAATACTTTTCTAGTCTCTCTTCATTTGCGTGTGGCCTCCTCCAGAACCAGAATCCTGAAAGGGAACCCTGAACCGCACGGAAGGTTAGAGGGGTTCCCACAGGTGGGTTCCGACTTACATCGAAAATCCCTTTACGTTGCACCATAGGAATGGATCTCCAAAGTAACCCAACCCCAGGACCTACTGTACCAGTGAGTCAGGTATCAAGCAGAGCAGAATCCCTCAGGACACTCTGGCCCTCACCTACGGGGAGCTGGCCTGTTAGCACACTCCCTCCACGCCCAGGGCCTGGCTCTCCTGCGGCTCCCGTGCTGGGCACAGGGGCCCGGGAGCCTACCTGTGGCAGACGCCCAGGAAGCAATGGAAGGTGGAGCTCTGGAGGCCCTGGTGGGTCCGCTCCAGGAGGGCTGGCGGCCTCTGTGGACAGGGAGCCTGTTCTCCTCCCCTCCCCCACGAGGGAAACTCCGCTCCAGAGGAGCGATGGGAAGACAAGGAGTGGCCAGAGCGCAGGTGAGGCGGAGGGAGGGAGAGAGGGAGGGAGGCAGCCTCTGCCCTGAAGCTGGGGCTCTCTGTGGAGAGCCGGAGACTGGACACCTCAGAAGCTCGAGGAGGGTGGAGAGGGCTTCTCCCAGCTGGAGCCTGGCCTCCCTGGCCCAGGGGCACCACCTTCGTCCATCCGGAGGTCACAGCTGTGATAACGTGGCAGGGCAAAGCATGCTTGTGGCGATGCTGGTGTCAACAAACCTACTGCACTGCCTGTTGTGTAAAAGTATAGCACGTGCAAAACCATGGTGCACAGTACATACTACTTGGTCATGATGATAAACAGCTGTTTGTGGCTTATGTCATTACTATACTGTAGTTTTATTGTTATTTAGCACGTACTCTTTCTACTTACAGAAAAGCTTGCTGTCATGGAGGGACCTGGAGAGTATTCTACAAAGCAAAATAAGCCAGAGAAAGACAGGTATCACGCGATCTCACTCAGCTGTGGAATCTAATGAACAAAATAGATCCAGAGACCTAGAAACATGGAACAGTCTGTGGAATCTCAGAGGGAAGGCAGGGGTGGGTGGGTGGGAAGAGAGCAACCAAACCACTTGTATGCATGGCCATGGATACAGAGGGGGGGGAGGCCGGGGAGGGGTGGGCAGGGGAGAGGGGGGGGGGGACTAGAGCCAATGGGAGAAAAAAGGAGACATATGTAATACTTTCAATAATGATTTTTAAAAAAGCTTGCTGTAAACAGAATGACTTGTTATACAGGCAGCAGCCTCTCGCACCTCGTGTTTACCATGTCTCCTGATTGCAACGTTTTCTCTCTTGCTTGATTTAATCTCATGTTGTTTTGTATAGTTACACAGTGTACAGGCTTGTAGCCTAGGAGCAATAGGCTGCTTCAGATAGCTAGGAGTGAAGTAGGCTATGCAATCTATGTGTATGTAAGTGCCCTCTATGATGTTCGCACAGCGACAGAATGACCTAATGATGCATTTCTCAGAACATACCCCACCATTAAGGGGCGCATCAATGTATCCAGTATATCTCTGCATATCCTCTGTGGAGCCCTCGTGTTTGCCTTTCATAGGCTGATCCCACCAGCAATCTGTGAGCTTCAGAAGGGTATGGGCCACAGTTATGAAACATCAATGTCCCTCTAAGAATTTATAGCCTCTAAAACAACATGGAAGATAGTAAAGCTGTTTTAAAAGTTTTGTTTTGTCTTTTTACCCACCATATGCCCAAATTAATAGACCCTTACCTGTCTGTTCCTCGTTTCTGACCTTACATCCCCTAATCCACTTTATTCTTCACTTTTGCTTGTTAACTTCTAATTCCTTAGCAATTTATAACTTTACTGCCAGTGTAGGGAAATTAAATTAAGTTTGTGAATATTGTCACAATTTCTGGGGGTGGGAGGAGGGCCCTGCCCTGTCCTTAGTACCAGGGCATTCCCCGGCCACTGGCCCAATCACACAGACTCTCACAATATTCTCAGATATTGTGACAAGAGTAAAAAACTATTTTTACTGGTAGAGCAAATGAAATTAGTCACCAGGGTAACTTGTTATGGAGTCTTCTTTGCTTTTAAAGGTAAATATTTAAAACATAGTCTGCCAGCAACGATGGTCAAAAATGGGTCAACCCAGTAGCAGAGTAACCTAGTGCCCAGATTGTGGTCTTAAAGACAATTTCCTACTAAAAGGAATCAGTGTCCTTGAGAAGTGATCCATTCTAGCACTATATAAGCTGAGCCTGAAACAGTTTGTCATATCAGAAAGCAAGACAGCTACCAAAGACAATCGAGGTCATGTCAAAAGGCCCACTTAAAGCTAAAAACTCCCACTGACCAAAGATGAAAAAAATCTGAGAATGAAAAAGAATAACAGCCCTGGCTTGATGGCTTAGTTGGTTGGAACATCATCCCATATACCAAAAGTTGTGAGTTAAATTTCCACTCACGGCACATACCTAGATTTTGGGTTTGAGTCCTAGTCAGGGAGCTTACAGGAGGCAATTGATCAACACCTCTCTCTCACATCAATGTCTCTCTCTCTCTCTCTCTCTCTCTCTCTCACACACACACACACACACACACACTTCCTTTCTCTCTCTCAAATCAATAAAACATATCCTTAGGTGAGCATAAAGAAAGAATAACAAGTATAATGTATTAAAGTATATAAAATATATTAAAATCTATAGTATGTAAAGATAAAAAATAATTGATAACTTCAGATGATGTTTGGAAATCTATAATAATAAGAGTATAATATGCTAATTAGACCAGACAGCCAAACAACTTTCTGGATGTCCTTCCAGACAATCTTCCAGACAAAGCTGAGGCTGCAAGGGCCAGTGAGGTTGTGAGAGGCTGTGAGGGCTGAATCCCTTGCATGGATTTTGTTGATTGGGCCTCTAGTCCATAATAATAAAAACAAAATATGCTAATTAGATCGGATATCCTTTTGGACGAAGCTGGGACTGCAGCCACGGGATCAAGGCAGCCAATGTGGCTGCGAAGGCTTACTCTTGCATGAATTTCATGCATCAGGCCTCTAGTTGGTAAATAAGAGGAAAGAATCAAGTATTCATCTTGACTTTTCTGTTCCAACAATACCCCAAGGTAATCAGGTAGTTATTAAGGCAAAGTTCTTCAAAGAAGAATTGTAGATAATAAATGCAGAAGGAATGATAGAATTTATCACTATTTTGCAAACTTGATGAAATAATGGATCTGAACAACAATCCCCGATGGTTGCTCAAACCATTAAGTGAAAGGCCAGTGTGAAACTTTACATGATAAGTCAGGCTAACAATCCCTCAGCCTACTGGTCAGTTGTAAAATCACAAGAGGAGGGACATCAGACATTATGTACCTCCTGGTGTAATGCAACATCATGTTCAATTAAGTAGTCTTGTGAAAAAAATAGAACCCATATCCGACTAAGGCTCTAGATTTTAGTATGGGACACAGAGAACAGAAAAATATATTTAACTTTGGAAATGCATTTAGCAAGATCAGAATATGATAAATTTTATAGGAAAAATAATCTGATTTCCTCTATAAATAGCAATAAAAGGGGGAAGAACCTAGAGATTTAAAAATGGTTTAAAGGCATATCAACAACATGCAGAGTATGTAATCTGCTTGGATTCTGAATACGAATCAAGCACAGAAAAAAAGTTATGCTGCAATTGGAAAAATCTGAGTACCATTAGATGGTTGATGATGTTAAAGAATTATTGTTACTTTTTTAGGTGTGATGATTGTATTGTGATTATTTTTTAAGAGTCATTATTTTTATAGGTATATATTGAAGAATTTACAAAAGAAAATATATTATTTCTGTTTTTAAAAAAAGCACTCAAAAATAGTCAAGGAGGGGATGTGAGAAAGGTGCCTAGGTAAACAACATTTGTCAGGTGCTGCCTACTGCAGCATGGGCACCTGGGGGTTTATTATATAGTCTCTCCACTTTTGTATTTATTGGTAACTTCCCATAATAAAAACTAAAAATCTTAACTTCCCCAGAGTTTTCAGGATCAAGCTTTCCTGGCAGAATATGTCTGTGGTAGGATTGCCACCTGTGGGTAAAACCAACAGCTTGTCTTCCATGAACTGATAGTGGGCAACCTGCAAGTCCGTGCTACTTAATTTTAATGTGCCCCACAATTGAGATACCCTGAGGCTCTTTTCGGGAAGACTTCATTGTTTATTTAGTAACACATAAGTGGAAGTGGGAGCAAAAAACTAGTTTCTTTTTCAGTTGCTTTGTAAAAACAAAGAGGGAAAAAGGACAAAGCTAGTTTAACTCAGGCCTTGCCATTTCTCATTGAAGCAGGTAGGAACAATAACAGTAACAGCTAACACTTCTGAAGGCAAGTCACTGTGCTAAGCCAGCTACCTTGCATCCAACGACACTCTGACATAGGTACTATTATTATCCCCATTTCACAGCTAAAGAAACAGGAGTTTAGAGAATTAAAAAATAGCGCCCTTCTTCCACTCCTGAACCTGCTAAACCCATTAGATGTATCTGCTTCCTACTCTGTGGCCTTTAATTCTGTTCCTTCAGACTCATAATGGCAGCTGCCACATTTGAGCACCCACTATGTTCCAGTAATAATGTCATTTACTTACAGCAATTCACTTTAATCCTCACTCAAATCCTGGAAGTTGGGGGCGGTGGGAGGGGGGACTATCCCCTTCATTTCTTAGATGAAGAAACCAAGGCTCAGAGAAGTAACCTGCACAGGACAACAATGCCAGCAATGAATGAGGATTTCAAACAGACCCCAAAGTCTGCCTCTTAATCACTACCCTGCTATCTGTGGCTCAAATGGTTCCTCCTCTGTCCCCACTCCCATCCCCAACCATCACTACACTGCTTGTTCCCCTCCCTTTTAGTTCCAATGCCATTATATCACGCAAGCTTATTGAGGGTAGGGATGGTGTTCATTCAGCAAATACCTGTCAGGAACCCATGTCCAGGCACCAAATCTTCCACAGAGCCTAGCACGTGGTGCTTCACAACTGTCATCTGAACGGCATCATAGTCCTTAAGATAAGGGTGAGATAAAACGCTACTTACAGCCAACATTTTAAAAAATATAATATGTTGGAGAGCATTATGCTAAGTGAAATAAGCCAGTCAGAGAAAGATAAATATCACATGATCTCACTCATTTATGGAATATAATGAACAACATAAACTGATGAACAAAAACAGATTCAGGGACAGAGAAACATTGATCAGACCATCAAACCTCAGAGGGAAAGTAGGGGAAGGTGGGGGTAAAGGGGAGAGAACAACCAAAGGACTTGTGTGCATGCATATAAGCCTAACCAATGGACACAGACACCAGGGGGTTGAGGGCATGAGTGGGGGAGAGGGGGGTGGAGAGGGTCATGGGGGAATATGGACACATAAGTAACAACAATAAGGAAATAAAAATAAAAATATAGTATGTAATTATTCCTCACCCCACCCCAAATTTTTTCCTAAATAAAACAGTATCCATTTCACTGAAATCATTGTTTGGGGTATGTTACAGCCAGAGCAAATATAAAATTTCACCAGGTCTGGCCAATGGTGTAAAACTCTGAATAGTAATGTGGTATGGGAACAGCTTAGGGTCAGAAACCTGTGACTTTTTGAGGCAGAGAAAAGCCAGAAGGCCCTTCACTGTGTTCTTTTGCTGGAGTTAGCACTTCTCTTCTAGATTTTTTTTAAAATTATAAATAGCCACTCTAACCCTTTTTAATGTAACACTGCTGAAAATATATAATTATTCAAAGTGGAAAAGGGGAAAAAAATCACTCTTCATTATTTAATGCAAATGAACCAAATTGGAAAAATTCCATGTTTCCTCCTCTGAAAAATCTATGTCTCTTATTTTTACCATTCTCAGTCCTTTGTTTTATATCATTTACACTCAATTCAGAAAATGCCTGTCTAAATTCACTTTCTTAGCTTAAGTTACTAACCCCTTGTTCTTTGTATTTGACACTAAATCAAATAGCTTTGAAACAATTATCCTCTCTATTCCCTTCAGAATTGTCTATACTTTAATGAGTTCCCATTTAATCTCCTTTTTGCCAAAGAATACCACTCTGAATAGCTAAGATCCTTAAATCTCCGTATGGATCCCTCTGCCCTCTGCAGTACCTTCTCCATTTCTATAATATCCTTTTGTAATAAGGTCTCTGGAATTGTGCATAGTATTCCAAATGTGGCCTCGCTGGTCCTCACAAAGAACCTGGATAATTCCCTGGATTTATAGTCAATCCTCTTCTTAAGCATCTTCAAGTGGGGGCTTTTATACTGTCTTTATTGCCATTAAACTCTGAAAACTTAAAATATTGAATTTCCTTTACTCCCATTTTATCCATCCAAATTTCTAGTTTCCAAGTGCATTAGGGAATTCTGGACCATTTCCACACTTAAATATATACTTTTTAAAAAAAAATGCTTCTGAGGCATATCATATTAGACTGTAGGAGCTACAGACTTTTTCTTTGGGGAGCCAGTGACTAAAAGGGGGTCCTTTCTTTTGGGAGATTAACACTGGGTTTGTTTTGCATAGACCCCATCTCTCACTCCTCCCTAGAGCCTTCTTCAGAGGACACATGGGTCTAAATTTGAAGACCAGGATGGAGTGGAAGAGAAATAACATTCTTGAGAAGAACATTTGGTGAATCAGGTCTTTGAAAAGATCTCTAGGGGCCAAAGAATACAGATGCTTCAAATGGTTTTGCATCTAATCTCAAACAGACACATCTACACACATACACATATACATATACACACACATACATAAATGCACACACCTTTTATATCCCAGTTAGTCATTCTTTTTTTTTTAAAAATGTATATATTTTATTGATTTTTTACAGAGAGAAAGGGAGAGGAATAGAGAGTTAGAAACATCGATGAGAGAGAGACATCAGTTAGCGGCTTCCTGCACAGCCCCTACTGGGGAGGTGCCCGCAACCAGAACACATGCCCTCGACCAGAACTAAACCCGGGACCCCCCAATCTGCAAGCCGACACTCTATCCACTGAGCCAAACCGGTT
The DNA here is from genome assembly GCA_011751065.1 of Lasiurus cinereus. Classification (NCBI taxonomy): domain Eukaryota; kingdom Metazoa; phylum Chordata; class Mammalia; order Chiroptera; family Vespertilionidae; genus Lasiurus; species Lasiurus cinereus. Next base: position 39,977,355 of record JAAGEH010002531.1, on the reverse strand, counting down.
TCGGCCAGTTAGTCATTCTTAAACATGATCTCAGCCCTCTTTGGGTTTCAGTCTTATGTGGGAGACAGATATTAATGGTATGAACAACTAAAGGAGTATACAAAATGAAATAAGCTTTTATAGGAGCCTGATCCAGTCTGGGGGATTAGGAAAACCCCCTCTAAGGAAGTGATACTTGAACTGACATGGGCGTATGCATAGAGTTCTCTAACTGGCTTGAAAGTGAGGGTGGGCTGAGCACTCCAGGGAGTGTGATCTACTTGTGCAAAGGCCTTACGGATTTTTGGGAAAATGAAACAATGCCAGTTTGGCTGAAGAGCAGAGATTGAATTAGAATGGTATAAGAAATGCTCAAGATAGGTAGGGCTAGACAATCTAAGGCCATGGTAAGGATTTTTTTTCCCCCCAATGAGCAATGGGGAACCACTGAGGATATGAATTAAGGGAGTGTTTTGAAAGCAGATTTGTGTTTTGAAACGTTCTTCTAGGCTGGCTCATAGAGAGTGGATGAAGGTGTGGCAAATACCTGTGATGTACTGTGTCACATCCCTCTGGCCACCTGACTTGGTGGACAGTTCCATGCACTAATGCCAGTATCTCACATTGAACATGTGCAGAAGGGTCTCTACACTCTGCTTTCTCCTGAGCTACAGAAGGATGCTCATCTGCAAGCAGGTATACACCAGGAATGTCCCTACAGGCAAGCCCAATCAAGGAGGGACCAGATGAGTGGAGAGATGCTCCAGTCTCCCTGTCCTCTGGAGCAACAAATCTGAGGCACACTCTGCATGGCTCCTGGGAGGATCCCTGGTGGGACTGAGCCTCAGCTGTCAACTGCCATATCCAACTATTTTGCAAACATGTATTGCTTTCTTCCTTCACTACCTTCCTTTCTCCTCTACGTCACTTCTGCTTCCTGTGCTTGCCTCCCATATCAGCTACTATACCTAAGTCCTTGTCTCAAGTCTGCTTTGGGTGGAATTGATACTAAGACAGAGAGCTAAGGGGATGGAACTGCAGCATTAAAGATCTAGCTGTGAAGCTGCTTATGTAATGGAAACCCAAACAAAATCCAAATTCGCTTTGTATGGTGTTCTGGTCATCTGCTGCTGTGTGATGATGAATCACCCCAAAACTTAGTGGCTTAAAACAACAACAATCATTTTGCTGTTATTTACTCTCACAGTTCAAGTGGTTGAGAAAGCTCAGTCAGGCAGTGATTGCTTGGGGTCACTCACCTGATTGTAGACAGAGTGGCTAAGGATGATGTCATCTTTAGGGCTTCCTGACTCATATGCCTGAAAATTGATGTTGGCTGTTACTTGTGATTTAGCTGAAGAATCTACATATGGCCTCTCCACCTGGTCTGGGCTTCTTAATAGCATAGTGACTGGGTTCCTAGAGCAAGCACTCCAAGAGAGAGTGCCAGAGGGGCTGTCATCTTTTTTAACCCAGCCTCAGAAGTCAGACAGCATCATTTCTGATGCATTCTATTCATTCAAAGAGAGGAACTAAGGCTAGCCCATATTTAAGGGAAGGGAAATGAGATTCTACATGTTAATGGGAGGAGTATCAAAGAATCTGATATGGTAACATGCTTTCAGAGTAGAGCCTATACATGAATTCCCAGCCTAGTTTTATATCTGTTGTTAAGACACCCATAAGAGAGGATTTAGCCTTTCAGGGAATGCTTCTGTGAGGGTCTGATATTTACTCAACACATCAGGACACACGGCTGAATCTGCCTCTCCAAATTGCTCCTGCTTGTTATGGGGGAGATTGCTGCTTGGCACTAAAGCAGAGAGGGAAGAATTGGAGCTGCTAGTTTATCCAAGAGTGAGGGGTGTCAGGGAAATCAGCCAACTTCTTTTCTATGATATAGGCTGCTTAATCAAGAGAAAGTAGGAGGAAAAATATATTAATGACATATTCAAGTTTTTGAAATTGAACTTAGAAATAGCCTTGGTTAATGATTTATTTTTCAACATGAAAATTCTCTTTATATTGACTATTTGGCTCTCACAAATGTCAAGCCATTTATTCTATGGTTAAGCTGCCCATATTTTCATGAAAATATTTCCTTTTAAATGTTAAAAGATATCAACCCTGAAATCAATTCATTTTCTTCTTGTGCTAAAAATGAGAATATCATAGCAGAACACAGTCTAATTGATGCTAACAGGGATCAGTGAAAAAAAGGAGACCCTAAGTCTTCTATTTGATTTTCCTTTTAAGACTCGCAATTGAATAATAGTAGCTATTTTGAATTCATCTATGCTCATTGACCTAACTTGTCAGAAATCAATTAATAATCAATCAATATGTTCTTTGAAGTATGCAATGAATTTGAGAACACTCAATTCAAATTCTAGTATGATCACAGTGACCCTACTCCAGCCACTTATCCTTAGTTAAATTGCTTCTCAGTTTCTTCATCTGTCAATAATGGCACTGATGCTTTTGCCATCACAAAAATAAATTGATTTGCAAAGCATAATCCCTAATGTCTAGTTATGTTCTCTTGTTATTCTCTACCTATAATTCCAGAAGTAGCTAATAAGGAAAAAGAAAAAGGGTAGTGTAGATTCAACTTGTAGATTTATTCTGACTCACGAACACTGATGTCTCAGATATCATATAGGTAGTTGGGTCTTTTCCATTAAAAAAAAACACACCCTATTTATAATTTAAGACAACTGCTGGGTAACAAAATACCCCAAAATTTAGTGGCAAAGAACAATACTGTATTATTAGTTTTATTTACATCATGATTTTGTGGTGAGGAATTCAGACAGGACAATGAGGATGACTGACCTCAGCTTTATGATGCCTAGGACGTCAGCTGGGATAACTTAGAGAACTAGGACTTGGAAAGCTGGTGGCTGCCTGGGGCTCTGTCTCTCTCTTTCTCCCTCCCTTTATCCTTCAAGATACATAACTGAATTTGTTTCTCCACCTATCCTTCCCATATAGGTAGCTTGGATTTACTCACAACATGAAAGGTTCAGGGTAGTCACATTTCTTATATGACAACTGAGAAACTGTCTTTAAAAAAGAGTATGCCCATGAACAGAAACCAGAAGATATAAGTTAAAATGTTGTCCCAAAGTAACACAGTACTAACTCCATCATATACTATTGGTCAAAGAAGAATCCACACAGATTCAAGAGGAAGGATTAAAGATCCCATGTATCAACAGGAAAGGTTTTGAAGAATCTAAGCCATCTTTAATACACCACACTTAATTATATTCAACTATGCCTTACAACATAGCCGGTATTCTATAGCTTCTAATAATGGAAGAGAAGCCCCTATTGGACTAAGCCTGTTGTTATCTTTGGCTCAAAGATAACAACTATGAACACTGGACAAAACATAGACAAATATCTAAGTGGCATTGAATAGCAACCAAAAGCAGACACTGGAAGAAAGCCAACAATTGGAGGAAGGGAAGGCATGGATGAATTTTTTATGATTTTTTTACTTATGAGTAGGTCCTTGTCCATGCTGAGCAGGGCAGCTACCACTAAAATAGAAGGTCTGATGTTCTACTGGCATATAAAAATAAGAGGAAATAGTTCAGAGGTACCTCAGCAGCCTAATAAAGGGAGAGCCTCAAATTTTGTGTATAAACTCTGCCCAGGTCTCTAGCTGACCATTGAACTACTCATATATAAGGCAGACTGTAAACAGTCCAGGTAAGACTGAAAGTGCTGAGTGAGATTTCAGCTGTTGTCTAGCCAAATTATTGGCCTGTTTTATTAAAATAAAAAGCAATAATTGTCAGAAGGGAAAAACAGAATCCAGGGTCTTTATAGTGTATCACTCAATGTCCAGGATATAATACAAGTGTATAAATACATTAGAAAATGTGATCTAGACTCTCAAGAGAAAATGAAATCATTTAAGATCAACCCGAAGATGTCCCCACATACTGGAATGAGCAGGCAAGGAGTTTAAAACAGCTATTATAACTGTGCTCTAGGACATAGAGGAACATAGCTTTTAATGAATGAATAAACAGGAAATCTCAGCAGAGTAATAGGAATTATAAAGAAAGAATGAAATGGAAATCTTAGAAATGAAAAATAAAATATCTAAAATAAAAGTTCACTGGTTGGGCTTAGAAGAAGAATAGAGGTGACAAAGGGAAGAGTCATTGAACCCGATGGCCAATCAACAGAAATGATTCATTCTGAAAAACAGAGAAAGAGAGAGAGTGAGAGAAAGAGAGAGGGAAACATGAACAGATCCTTAGGGAATTGTGGAACAATAACAGAAAGTTTAACACATATAAAATTACAATCCCAAAAGTTGAGGAGACAGGGAATAGGGAAGAAAAAAATACTTGAAAAAATAATGACCAAAATTTCCAAAATCTGGTAGAAGTTATAGATTTACAAATTCAAGAAGCTCAGTGATTCACAAAATGGATAAAATTATAGTCAAACTTCTGAGAAAAAATGAGATAAAGAGAAAATCATGAAAGCAGCTACAGAAAAACAAAAGAAACAGTAATTAAAATTAAGACTGATGCTTGTCAGAAACAACAACGGCCAAGAGAAATCTTGAACGTGCTGAATAAAACCATCACTGTCAACCCTGAATTCTATATCCAGTAAAAATATTCTCTATGAATGAAGAGAATATAAAGATAAAAACAATAGAACACTAAAGGAAATGCTACATTGCTAACACTACTTGAAATACATTACTAATAGTTAAATTTGGGTATAAATATATTTTTGTCAAGCTCTATCTCTACCCCCTTTCTTTTCCTGTGTATCAGAGCATTGAAAACTTATTGACTGAATAGTAATAAAGAGCTATAACTTTGAGCAAATACTCTGTGCCAGGATCCTTCTATGGATATTATATTTAATTCTGATCCTTATCAACAGTTGTGGTTAATTACCACAAGGTCCCACAGATAGTTAGTGTGACCCAGGCCCAAGTAGAGATCCTTGCCCTGCTTGAGTAATATTTCATGGACATTTATATATATAGCTTGAAAAATTGACCAATTCCCTTATCAATCCCTTCTAAAATCTTTCTTACACTATTTAAGGAGCTAACACTTTATTTTAAAGGGAAACATAAAAAATTTCGGGTTAGCATCTTGACAGTCTTCCAATTGCCTGCAAACTACCTGCCTTCTCCCTCTCCCCACATGCTCCTTCCTTTAGCAATAGAGAACTCCCACAGCCCACCACACACTGCTGTTTCAGCTGGGCACAGAGCTGCTCAACTAGAGACTGTATCTCCCAGCTTCCTTTGAAGCTAGGCGTGGGCCATGTGATCAATTTGGGGCAAATGGGCTATGAGTGGACACAAGTATGACCAGTCAACTTCTGGTCAGGTTCTTAAAGAAAAACGCACTTGCCTTAGACCTTCTATTGCCCCTTTCCCAAGGGCTGGAAAATGCAACCGTGAGCTTCTGTTTTAGACCTGGAAACCGAAGCCATGTGTGAGAGGCAGCAGGAGAGCCAATCTGCGTACCAGCCCTCAAAGCTGCACTGAATGGCTTACTGCTGGACCAGACATAGGATTCTCATATAACAATGTAAACAAACAAACAAAAGGTTAAAAATTTCCAAGACATTGATTGAAAACCTGGGCATGTGGCCATCTCTGTGTCCCCATCTCTAAAGTAGGGTGATCATTTTACTTTCCTCACAGGGCTGGCCTGAGGATGGAGTAAGATAACGTGTATAAACATCAGCACAGTGCCTGGTACAGAGCAAGAGCCCACATATGCTGCATTTATTGTGTGTCATGGACTAGATTTGAAGATAGACACAGCCTTTCCTTTGTATACTGAGTGCCCTCAGACGCTGAAGACAATACCTGGTTAATGAATGCTGTTGATCTAAGAACAGAAACAGAGGAATTTGTAGATGCTAGGACTTATGGTAATGATATCATCGGGTATTATAACCTTTATTTGACAACCCCTCTTTCTCACCATTCTCAACTCTTCATCTCCCTTAAAAGAATGGATGGTGTTTTTAAAAATTTTTTTCCTATAGTTGTGAGGGGTGTGTGTGTGTGTGTGTGTGTGTGTGTATGTTCAGAATTAATTCTTAGAAAATGAATGCCTCATTTTGAGGCCAGCTCACTCTCAGATTACTAGGACAATAAACTCCTATTGGTAAAATACTATTTTCTTACCAAATTACTAGAGCTTCCTCACCCTACTCTTAGCTTCTCTCAATTCTCTTTCAAAAGAATATGTAATGTGTTTGGAAGGTGACAGCATGGTGTGACTGCTCAACATTCAATTCGTGTCTGCAGCACCAACAGAGGAAAGGTTAGAGATATAAGGGCAGCCCCTTGTTTATTGCAATTTCACAGCAGTGGCAAATACCACAGAAATCAGGCTGGCAGTAGGAATTAGTTGAAACCTGGCAGCAAATCTTCCTTTCCCCTCACTGCTCCATATCTTTTCAGGGTGAAAATACATGTTAATTTGTGAAAATGAGGACTAAAAGTAGGACAAAGAGAGGAGAGTTTGGGAGAACTGGAGCAGGGAGGGAGCCAGATTAGTCAATGAAGAGGAGAAACCAGAGAGAAGGAATGAGAAAAAGGGAGAGAAGAGAAGAAGGGGCAAAGGATAGAGCAGTGTACAGTATGGGTAGAGGTAGACTTGCCTTTTAAAAGAAAAGGGGAGAAGGAGTAATGCACATGAAGAAGAGTCATTTCAATTTTCTGTCTCTGGCAATGATATAAGAAATTGGGGTGATATATAGTAATAATCTCAAAATTAATAAAGCAGACAAGTCTGAGTCTAGACTTTCTTTTTAGCATTTGGAAAATTCAAAAGAGCACTATTTGTATCAATTCTAAAGTGGTCATTTTCCAGCCTGTCCTCCTCCCCTATCCTGCTTCCAGGACCCTTCAGTCTAGGGATAAGTCAGAAACTCCAACTCCCCAACCCTAAACACCAACTTTCTAGTGGGCTTACCTACCCTGGATTGGCCAGGACATTGGGATGGTTTAAGTGAAGGAGGTGCTGGGAAACTGGGTCTTATGTTGGTGGAACCCTTGTGCTATGGGGCCCTGATGTTAAGAATAAGATGTAGTACATATATACAATGGAATAAGAAAAGGTGAAATATTGCCACTTGTGACAACATGGATACTTGTTGTTCATTCTTCCAGAAGAGCCAGACGGAAACTGCATGAAGCACTTCAAACCCCTCTTAAATATTGACAATAGCAGAAAGAGCAATGGAGGCTGGGTTTTTAAAACCCAACAGGCAAACATTAAAAAATAGTGCCTTAAAAAAAAATCTAAATATCTAAATGTGCTCCTCCAGTGCTGTGCATGGAAAAAAAGAAAAACCAATGCCACCGCGATAAATTCAATTTTTAAAAAAAGGCCTCTTGCACAGGCCAGTTTGGCTCCATGGATAGAACGTTGGCCTGCGGACTAAGGGGTCCCAGGTTCAATTCTGATCAAGGGCACATGCCCGGGTTGTGGGCTCAATCCCAGTGGGGGCGGAGGAGAGAGAATGTGGCTGTACAGGAGGCAGCCGATCAATGATTCTCTCCATTGATGTTTCTATCTCTCTCTCCCTCTCCCTTCCTCTCTGAAATCAATAAAAATAATTTTTTTTAAAAGGCCTCTTGCCTGCTAGAATTCCCCCATTACCTGAGGTCGATGCTTCTATGCCAAAGGCCTTGCCAGCCCCGCCTCCCAGGGTGGGGGTGGGTGCTGCTCAGTTGCTACAGAAAAGGCCGGTTAACTTACCTCTAACTCTGTCATTTCATGGTAGGAAAAAAGCAAAAGAAAAATGCAAAATTTGAGAGAAAAGAGGGACTTGAAAACTCAAGGATGATATTAAGATTATGAAATCTGAACTCCAATTTCTAGTCATTTCTCTTACTAGCTCTGGCTCAGCAATTATGAAAGGATTGCCTTTGGAGCCAACAATTTATCTCTCAACAACTGTTCCAGGTTCAAGAAGACCTGGAACAGGGGATCATTCATGTTCAAGTAAGCACCTATGGCTCTATCTTCTTTCCCAATTTAAAAGAAATGTATTGACAAGAGCTTCTTCCTTTTAAAAAAATATATTTTATTGATTTTTTATAGAGAGGAAGAGAGAGGGATAGAGAGCTAGAAATATCAATGAGAAGAGACATCAATCAGCTGCCTCTTGCACGCCCCCTACTGGGGATGTGCCCACAACCAAGGTACATGCCCTTGACCTGAATCGAACCTAGGACCTTTCAGTCCGCAGACGGATGCTCTATCCACTGAGCAAAACCGGTTTCGGCCAAAAGCTTCTGGTGAACAACTTTGGTTAGTGTCTAGATTGGCTTGTCAATTAGAGCCCTGGTACCCACACTGGGGCTGGCTGACTTCATTCCTCTGCCCTGCCAATGCCTTATTTTTGACCTGTCACAGGCCAGCCCCCCTTTTTTACTTCCCTCTCTTGATTCAATTCCCTTCGCTCTGGCAAAACCTGAAGAAAGCCAGGAAAACACCTCGTGTGCAGCTGGAGCCTCAGCTCTGACGCCACTGGAAGGTGAAGCCAGACAACCTTTCATCAGCCATCTCCCTCCAGCGGAAGGACTGTCAGAGACCAAAGTGCTTTCCCGGGCTCCAATCACGCCAGACTCATTCCCAAGAATCTACCAAGGAAATTGCTCAACTCCTTACCAGTGGCTTGAACCTTTCACTTCATTTGAGATAGATTTGAGTTGACTTGTCAAAGACTGACATATAGTTTGCCATTGAATTTGAAAGAAAAAAAAAACACACACCAAGTTGTTGACTACTTCCTCTATAGTGTTGAGTTTTAAGTGTTTGCTGATTTCTCATTTCTGTCCCCAATATAAATAGAAATCTTTCAGAAAACGAGTCATCAGCTAAATGAGTGGTTTTATATAGAAAGAGCCTATTTGTCACCAGGGATAAAGGCTGCATAGTCTTTTGGTTATAAGCTAAAGGTCTGGAGCCAGATTACTTGAGATCAAATCTCAGCTCCACCATTTACTACTTCTGGGATCCTAGGAAAGTTATGTAATCTATACCTCAGCTTCTTCAACGATAAAACACAAGCATTAATAATGACATAAATTTGGTAGAGTTGTGAGGATTAAATAAGCTCACAGTTATCTGACACATAGTAAGCACTCTACCTGTAATAACTATTATTATTACTAGGGGCCCAGTGCACGAATTTATACACCTTGAATGGAACTGTGGACCTTGAGGCTGCAGTGGGCACAGGGACTGGTCTCATCCCATCCTCTGGGCCACCACCTGCCCCTCCCACCCTGGCCCCCAGTCCCCTATCTGCCAGCAGCCCCACTCCTGCCACCACTACTCCCATGCACTGACAGCACTGGCCCCATTTGCACCTACTGCTGGTGCCAGCCCTAATCCGTGCTGTCAGCAGGTGTGAGTGCAGTTCCAGCACCAGCAGCGGGTGCAAGCGCCCGGCAGGACCGTAGCATGCGGGAGCAAAGAATTTTCAGTAACCACCACAGGCTCGCCCCCATGAAGCGACCAGCGTCCCCCTTCCTCCCCCCGTGGTCTGGTGCCCCTGCTCACTTGCTCCACCATCCCACTGAAGCTAATGGCTGCCATGTTCCATGCACTCCCTGGTGGTTAGCACATGTCATAGTGACCGGTTGTTTGGTTGTTCTGCCATTCAGTATATTTGCACATTAGGGTTTTATATATACTAATATTGATGGTTGTTATCAGGGTTATGTATCCTTTGGAATACATATGGAACGGGAGGGGGGAGTCTCAGTGGCTGAGAGAGCCATACTCAGGAGGAGGAGCCCTGAGGTAACTGAGCCCATCTTTCAATTATCTTTCAACTATGATTACTCACTGTAATAAAGAGAAAAGATGAGCAAACAATTAAACTGGTACTTCCCAGCCCTGTTGGTTAAATCTCCCCGACAGCTACCAATGAAGGGATTCCTAAGAGGGGCTTCTGCTGGGCACAAAGAAGCTCGCAAAATACAGGTTTACCGATTACGTTATTGTGAGTTCAGGGCTGTGTATGAGACCAGCTGTCCCCAAATGAAACATTTAGAGCTATAGTCATATTTATTAGCACAGATTTGATTTACAAAATTCAAGGAGGGCACGGAATTCCTATGAACTGTAAATTAGTAAATTGCTTTTTAATCTACCATAAAAGATCACTGAAAAGTCCTTTTAAAATCAAAGGTCTGCTAATTCAATCATGAACCATTTGCCCAATGATGCTCAAGGCAAGAGGAAATCTTAAATGCTGTGCAATTGCCATTTAAAACATATAATTTAGGAAATGATTTAAGTTTAATTACAAAATCGAATGCAGATATATGCTGTTTTGAGGAGACATTGGCCTTGACACTAATATTTGCTTTAAAAATATTTTGAAAGGAAATGGCAGCTCCTGGTTGTGTGTTTCTGATCAGACCTACTTCTCTGTGAGCCACGGAAGACAACAGTGAAGACAGCTGTCTTTTGGGGGCAGAGTGTGTGCTCCCTAAGCTTCCGGGTACAGAGAGGACAAGAGGAGAAGAGGTTAAGTTAATCGGGAGTAGGGACTGCAGGGTACACACTACATCTAGTTCAACAATCTGCCCTCATGTTACAGATGCAGAAACTGAGACACAGTAGGTGAGGTGATTGCTAGCCATCAGTTAAGGCCCAAAGTCAGAACTAAAACCCGGTCCTTCCTCTTCATTCACCAGCTCTCAAATTTGTGCTTAGAAATTATCTGGAGATCTTGTCAGTGTGATGGTTCCTGCTCCTTCCATTTTGACTCTGCAGGACTGAGATGCAGTTGCATCTTTAACAAATTCAGGCGATATGAACGCAAGTGGATTTAGAGACCACATTTTGAGAAATTCTGCTCTAGATCAAGTGTCTTATGGCAGATGCTTTCCAATTTATGAATCTATTCAGCTAATCAGTCCAGAAGTGAAAGCCCTTTGAAAATTTGCACAATTCCCCCATGCAATTTTCCTTAGCTGGTAAATATTGCTCCTCAGTACACATTTCTACTCACAGGACCAGGGAGCAGCAACATTGTCCTTACCAGGGTACTGGTTAGAATTGCAGAATTTCAGACACTACCACAGAGCACATAGACTGAATGAGTCAAATATTCATGTTAACAAAATCCTTAGGTGGTTTTGAATGCACAGCAAAGTTTGAAAAGCACTGATGCAAGGTCCAGAAGTCTGCTCTGGTTATCTATTGCTGCATAATAAAGTACCACAAGACCTTGTAGTATACAAAAACAATGATACTAATCTCTCTCACGATTTTATGGGTTCAGACTCACCTAGACAATTTGTTCTCTTCTATAGTGATCAGGACCTTCCCATAACCAGATCTGGGGCCTCGAATCTCCTTTATATGGCATATGCTGGGGCTGGAATGTTTAATATGGTGCCTTCATTCACATATTTGGAATTTGGGTTGAAATGGGTGGAAACTGAGATGTGGAAAGCAATGTTCTCTTTTCATGTAAGGTGGTCTCAGGAGAGTCAGACTTCTTACCCAGCAGCTGACTTTCCCTAAAGGGCAAGGGCTCAGAAACTGGTCTTGAGCCACACAGCCCATCCAAATTCCAGGGGAGGAAAGGCTCCACCTCTAACTTACCACAGAGCTTACTTACCAACAGCACAAGGGAAATCCTTAGGGTTGTGAAGCACCTTGAGCCAGTCCAGCATCAAAGAGACAGACTGTGAGATCCAAACTGCAAATAATATGAGAGGTGAGAAACTGGGAGATTAGCTGGAAAAGGCTTTACAGGAGGAAGTGGGACTCAAATTGGTTTTAGAAGCATGAATAGGAGCTGGTCAAGGAGAAAGAAAGAAAACAGGCATTCCAGAATAACTTCTAGATCTACCACAGCCTAGGGCTAGTTTGTTTTTGCCCTCCCCTCCATACCGCCTGCCCTGCTCTTTCAACCTACACACACACACACACACACACACACACACACACACACACACACACCACTCCACTCTGGGCCTTAGGTTTCCACCACACTGTAAAGATAATCATGTTGCTGTCTTTTTATAGCATCATTTAATCTGCTTTTCAGATTAAAGTTCCCTAAGAAATCTGAAATTGGCCATAGCCTCACCACCACACCAAGTATTCAAAGAAATCAGGCAGCTTTGAACAATGCCAGAGGAAATAGTTTGCTCAAATCTGAGTCATTTCCTGTCTAGAAAGGATAGATCGTTCTAGGCCTTACTTTTCCTCTGCTCTGAGTGGGAATATTGCATAGGAAACCCAATCCCTGGAAGGATACTTGGATGCAGAGAAGCAGCCCAAAGTATGTGTACAAGTAAGTAATTTTTAAAGAGGAGGATGTCAATTGAACATAAAATATGGTCCCAATTACTTAAAAGGTTAAAATACTAGAAGCAATGCCATAACGTTAACAGTTGTGAAAACGTGCATGATTTTTTCCTCTTTTTCTTATTTCAGTAAGCTCTTCACCATAAACACGTGCTATTTTCATAATCACAACAACATGCCTGATCAAAAGATTATTTTGATTTTCAAAGAAAGTTCTAGGAACCCTTACATTGCAATGAATTCTTCAGAAACACAGTTTTCACACACCCTGTCACAAATCCTTCCAGAGGCCCACATACGAGTATTTGCCCTGATAAATGCCAGTTCTGTTCTTTAAGATTTACTTGTCAGGAAATCAAGACACACAGAATGAGTTATTTCAGAAGGAAACGTTCCGGGATTCTGGAAACAGATGATGCTTTCTTTCAACCCATTGTCATTCTTCTCCTTCACTAAGATATTGTCGTCATCACTCTGGCTTTAACACAGCTTGACAGTCATGGCATTTCGGTGTTGGTCTTCATCTCCTTGGGTAAAAGTCTGTAGATTGAAGCTCAGCTCATTGCTATTTTATACTAATCAGACACGGGGACTAAGTTAGAACAAGAATGGGTTCAAGGTGAGATAATGTGAAGCCGACCATCTCTCGGCAGGCGTTTTATGCTCAGGACCTCATTCTCATGAATGCTGACTAGGCCATTGGCCCTCACTTTCATAGGCCAGAGGGCCGGGGCTTTCACTTCCTATCATCTTCCATTGGCAACATAACCCTTCACCTACTTTTCTTATTCACTCCTAGTTTGCGCTGCTGCTAAAATACTCTGCTTTTCAGCTGCCATTATCAGCGTCCAAATCATCCCTAGTCTCAGGCACCAGCCTTTCCAAAGCAGAAACCACAGACTCAGCAGCTGGGATGTCATCAGCATACTCGAGATTACATCATCTCCTTCTGCCAACCTTAATACCACTATGGTAACCATCAACAGCAATAGCCATGATTATTTCAGTAGAAATATTGAACAGATGTGACAACCTTGTCAAACTCCTTTGCTGGTGTCCAACTACTCTGTTATACCTTTTGCAAGTCTAAAATCTCTCTTCTGGCCATAATAGAGACAGCATGCACTGACCTCCCATGTGAGAAACTATGCCTGCAGCATCAATTGGCATCTCAAATACCAACTACCAACACCAGCTTATACATATATCCCGCTGCTCGGTTTTACACACATTCTCCTTTTTTGACTCTCAGGACAGCTGAGCCTGCAATGGGATAACTTGAAGGAGCACTGGATTTCCTGTCAGAATTTTTGCGTTTCTGGGTCCTTACTACCTATGAACCTTGAACAACTCACTTTGAACTTGTTTCTTGTCAGTAAAACACCTATCTTTTCAACCCACCTTGATAATTAAATGAAATGGTACATTTAAAAATAATAAATTAGGAAAATAGGTAAACAAATACTTGTACATGCTTATTCATAGTAGCACTATTCATAGTAGCCAAAAGATGAAAGCTACCCTAATGTCCATCAACAGATGAATGGGCACACAAAATGTGTTATGTGCATACAATGGAATATTATTCAGCTATCATATGGAATTCACTGTATATACATGGTACCTTGTGGATAAACATAGAAATACTGGTACATGCTGTGTCATGGATGAATCGAGAATACTTATGCTAAGTGAAAGAAGCCAGACATAAAATGTCACTATTGCAATGCTTCCATTTATATAAAATACCCAGAATAAGTCAGTCTATAGAACAGAAAACATATTTGTGCTTGTGAGGGGTGGAGGGGAGATGGGAGAGACTGTTAAATGGATATAGGCTTTTTGGGGGGATGAAAATGTTTTGGAACTAGGTTGAGGTGGTGATCACACAACATTGTGAATGTACTAAATATCACTGAATTGGTCACCTTAAAATGATTGATTTTATGTTATATAAATTTTACCTAAATAAATAAAAGTTGTAAATAAGCACATGAAAGTCCTAGTTAGTATATCCCAGAGATAAAACTGTCTCAGAAAGATTAAGTGACAGATGAAAGGACAAACACTTAAAAAACAAAACGAGCATATCAAAACAACATAAAACAAGAAATGTACTCTGAGACTAGAATTCTGGTCTTATGCCATTACTGCTATCTACTTCTGGGTGTGGGACTAGCCGGTTAAGCATTTAAGATCCTTCTCTGCTCTGAACTTTCACCCTACTCCCATACCTGTTGCCTAATCCAGTCCACCTACTGCATCTTCACTCTCTCCTTCTCCTTGTTAATTCACAATGGTACTAAGACAAAGTGATAATCTGACCTAAACATTGGGGTCTTTGGAAAACCAAAAGAGCTTCTCTATCTCTGTATCTTCTTTATCTAAAGAGAAGGTTCCTGAATGTCTAGTGGTTCTCTGAGAAGCTCGGGAGCTTTGTTACAAATGTTTTAGCTTGGGCCCCATCCCAGTCCAACTGAAGCAGGATCTGTATTTTACCAAGATTCCCAGCGGCTTACCTGTGTGTGAAAAGTTCTGGGGTTCTGAGGCTCTGGGACTCTAGAGTTGGAACAGAATGTCTACTTATATCAAATATCAGATCTTGGAGATGTAAACAAACAATAAGCTTGTTTTAAGTGTTGGGCCTGTTGGGCCTATTGGGCCATTTGCTCTGAGTAGAAAATATTTTCATTTTCATCATCTTCACCAGCATTTAGTGAAAAGCTCATGAGTAGTGGAGAAAGCATGTAGGGTATTCATTGAATTATACCTAATTTCACAGATATCCCAGTCTCCATTCCATCTCTAGTAATCTCCTAGTTCACAGGTAAATGTCCACAAGTATATTATTAAATCTTCTAATGTCATAGTCAGTGAAAACTTTAGAGGTCATCTGGTCAGTAATTCTCTAATGCTATTCCATGGACTAGTTCTGAATCACCTAGAAAGCATTTCAAAAAAGCAGATTTCTAGGATATAGAATCAACTAATTAAATCTGTAAAGAGGCCATGGATACATATTTTCTAAAGATTTCCAGGTGATTCCACTGCACAGTCAGGTTTGGAAACCATCTGTCTTGTTCCCTTCCACAACTTCTCTACCACCTCTGCCTGAAAATCTTCAGGAACAGGAACATTTCGCTTCAGAGAACTGTTATAAAATTCCTTCCAATACATTGAGTCAATACCTGCCCCTTCCCTCCCCATAATTTCCACCTATAGGTTCTGTCCTTTGAAACCATATAAAATAATATGAATGTTTCAAATGCAAAGTCTATTTTCCATGTCATGTGCAGCTCTTCAAGTGTCTTGACTCCAGGCACTGTGTCCATCCATGACTTCTCCCTGGTAATACTTTTTGCCTTGAAGTCTATTTCATCCAGTAATAATGAAACTACCAGCTTTGTCTATCCTTTTACTTTCAAGATGTAACCAGCCACTGGTAGTCTTGGTGTGGATACTCATATTCTGCATCCCAGATTCCAGCCAGTTCTCCTTGCCCTCCACAGCTTGCGGGAGGTGGCAATCTCCATGTCCAGGGCCAGCTTTACATTTATGAACTCCTGGTACTCACATAGCTGCTAGGCCATATCCTGTTTCGTATTCCTCAGAGCCGTTTCCAGCTCAGCCACCTTAAACTGAGCATCCCTGATGGCCAGCTCCCCACTCTTCTCAGCATTGGTGATGGTGGCCTCCAGGGAACCCCTCTGGCTTTTGAGACCTTCAAGCTCAGCCTGGAGTTGGTTGATGTCCGGTTCATCTTAGAAATCTCAGTCTTCATGTGATGCAGGTCAGCCCCATGCTTCCCAACCAACATCTACAGCTCCTCATACTTGATCTAGTACATGGTTTCAGCCTCAGTCTAGCTGTGGTTTGCAATGTCCTTGAACTGGGCCTTGACCTTGAGGTCCAAAGAGCAGTTATTGTCCATGAATAGCACCACAGATGTGTCCAAGATCTGGGACTGAAGTTCACAAATCTTTTCATACAGCAGCCTGTAGAAGTTGATCTCATCGGTCAGCCTTTCCAGATGGGATTCCAGCTGTGTACCTTGTTCATGTAAACCTCATTCACATCCTTCTTGATGAGGAGAAATTCATTCTTCATCTCTGTGCTTGTTGATCTCACTCTCGTACTTATTCTTTAAGTTATTCACCAGTCCCTGCATGTTGCCAAACTCTGCCTCCAGCCTCAGTTTCTCCAGAGCCAGTATATCCACCTACCACTGAAGGTTGTTGATGTAGCCCTCCAATACGTGGTCCATGTTACTTCAAGTCATCTGCTGCTGCTGCAGGAGGTTCCATTTGGTCTCCAGAATCTTATTCTGCTGCTCCAGGCTTCACATCTTATCTACTAAAGGAAGCAGACTTGTTGAGGGTCTTGATCTGTTTGTTCCTTCTCCTGATTGCACAAAGCCTGGATGTTAGGGTCCACCTCCAGTTTCAGGGGGTTCAGCAGGCTCTGGTTCACTTGGACAGCTATGTTGCTCCCCATACTCCCAGCCCTATTATCCCCCCTGGCCAGACAGGACACTCTGGTGGCTGCTGCCCACCTGGGAAAAGGCCGAGGAGCTGGTGAGAGTGCTGGGCCCACTGGAGTATGAGTGGCTGCTGAGGGCCCGGGTGTCAGAGGTGGACACCTTGTAGGTCTTCTGGGTCACTCTTGTGGACATGGTGGAAGCTGAAGTGGAGGCAAGGAGGTTGAACCAAGCAGAGATTCTAGAAGGAGAGCCAAAAAGCTACTTGGCATCTTTATTATTTTAAAACAAACTTATTTGTAGTTTTAATCGTTTTTTTATTGTTTTTCTGATCCAGCCTTTGTTTTGTTTCTTGATTTCATGTGTGTGTTTTGTAATTTTGTATTGCGAATCATCTTCAGTAGAGTTTATCTGAGAAATGTTGCCTGGATGGAGGAATGGTCCTTCCAAAGAGATTTGTGCTTTGTCTTCTGCCAGTTGACTCAAAAATATCACCAACTTCAGACCACTTTTATGTTAATTTCTGACCTTAGGGGCCTCTATTAATGTGAAGTAAGCCCCAAGCCTGCATGAGGAGCAGAGCCATCCTTAGGGGAGGTTTTATCTCATCTAGAGCCCAGGCTGAGAGAAAGTTTTCTTGTGTTGATGGACAGGTTTTTATTTCCTACTGCATCCTTTTTCTGGGTGTCCTAGGTTTATGTAGGGACTCAGTACTAATTCCTGCCTCATATAGGAGACGTTTTCTCCTGTCCCTGGTGTTAACAGAGTGCCACATGGACAAGGTGCCCTAGGGCAGCTCTAGTGTCAGCTCATAAACTCACTAGTCTGTTGTTTTGTTTTCAGTGCTGGGGTACTTCCCTTTCTTGTGATAGCAAGAGGATTTTTTAAAAAAATGTACTTAACCCAAAATTTATAGGTGATAGTGTCAGTAAGGCAGGCTTTCAGTTATTCTAGCCTGCAATATTGATAAAAATAAAAGTGCCCTAAGTGTTATCCATATGCAGCCTTTTATATTAACTAAGTAATAATTTGTCTCACAACATTTCTCAACCATTTTCAAAACTGAAGGCTATACTAATCTCAAAATGCCTTCACCAAAGAGCAATGCTTGTTACACCTGTAAATGTTCATATGCAAAGTGGGGCTGTTAAACAGTGAGACTGAGGCGATAAACTAAACAATTACATACCTTTGTAATTGTACATATTTGCATATGTTCTCTAGTAAGTGAAAACAGAACTTCAAAAATGAATTTTTGTCTTGTGCGGTTATTAATTTCTTAGAAGTGAATAACTTTCTTGTTATACTAGCCAACTTAATTTTTGAAAACAATATCAGTAATATAATTCTTCAATGAAAGTACCACAGAAGAAGGAACCAGGGATCTAAGCTCAAATAAAATAATCACTCAGAATAGTTCCGACATAGGGCAGAGAGATAGCTCCACCATTAGCTTCCCACAGAACCCAGGACTAGCTTTTACTTTCTTCATGGCTCTGTGTCTCCATTGCTGGCCTGTGGCTTTACTGTTGATTAACTGTACAACCCAGGGAGAGCCTCCAAATAGCTCATCTCTGTGTGACTGCTGGAAAGAGACTGGTTCCTGTAGGCTCATGTCCTTAAGCAGGGTAACAATTACTGACTTCACAGGCCACTGGTGAGGACTATTTGAGCTAACTTACCTAAAGCTTCCAAATCAAGACTGTCAACTATGTCAGCCATTCTTATTATTACTATCACCAGCATTGCTATATAATATTGTGATAAGATAATAATGAGGGCCTTTTAAAACTATATCCTCAAAGAACACAGATTTTTCTCAAAACTGATAGGCTGCTTAATATTAAGTCAAATTTTCGTACAAAGGATTTTCTGCCAGGTTTATGCATATTTTCTATAAGCAATCCTATTGAGGATTTGAACAAGAAAGAGAAATCAGAGCAAAAAGGGAAACTATAATGGTGGAGGAGACAAACCTTTCATTTTTAAGCTTTGTACCAGCCAAGAATGACTGACCCCAAAGGATATCAACTTTAAAACATCATTTAGAATTTTCAAACAGTTAAGTTTGGGGCCAGGAAACTGCTGGTTTCTTTCTGAGACTACATGAAAAATTACTTACCAAATTACATAATTTCCTTTGACATTAATTTTAATCCTTTAAAACATTCTCAGTAACGTATGAGTCTATAGAAATAATTGTTCATAAATAAACACTATACAAGTCAGTAAGCCAGTGACAGATGAATCTACAGAAACAAGTGTTCTCTAGATGTAACTGTCTTAGGAAGAGTAACCTAAAGGAACTGTCAGCTGGAGGGGAAATGGGCGGGGGGGGGGGGGAGAGACTTGCTACCTAAGTGAGATCTAGATCTGGAAGCCAGTCAGCCAGCCTCCTTGCCCCAGGTCCACCGTTTATCATGTAGCCCAAGACAAAGCTCTGTTTTGTTATGGCTCTGAATCCCTCCCTCTAATATTTAAACAATCTCTGTCACTCCCCTATTCACAGAGGTGCTGTAAGAATTCATGAGATAATGTTAAGAACCCTGACATGCCCATAAACACAAACATTCTCCTG
Organism: Lasiurus cinereus; assembly: GCA_011751065.1. NCBI lineage: Eukaryota > Metazoa > Chordata > Mammalia > Chiroptera > Vespertilionidae > Lasiurus > Lasiurus cinereus. The sequence continues at coordinate 39,957,962 of JAAGEH010002531.1, read as the reverse complement.
ACAAATAAGGTGGTTTGCTGGGCAGACTCTGTTAGAGATGTATGATGCTTGACAATGCTAAGGTTGGGGATAAACCTCAACAGCAGCTCCAAATTGACTTTGGCCCGGAGTTGGGAGTGGCCAGAGGGAGGTGGGCAGAGCCAGATGGTGGCCCTATCCATGGGGGTGCTTGGGGGCCTCTGATGAGAGCAAAGCTCTAAGGTGGCCTGTCTCCAGGTGCCAGGGTAGTCGGAAGTCAGTGCAAGACTGATTCCTTCAGCAGTGGACAGCTCCCAGCCCAACCCCGTTCACCTGGGCGGGAAGGGAAGGTCGTCCTTTTCCTGCCCTCCTTTCCCAGGAGGATCTCAGGGCTGTCAACAATGGCCTTTGTTCACTCTTCCAGAAGAGCCAAACGGAAACTGCACGAAGCACTTCAAACCCCTATTAAATATTGACAATAGCAAAAAGAGCAATGGAGGTTGGGTTTTTAAAACCCAACAGGCAAACATTAAAAAATAGTGACTTAAAAAAAAATCTAAATGTGCTCCTCCAGTGCTGTGCATGGAAAAAAAGAAAACATTTCATTTTCTGTCTTTGCCTTGTGGTTTTTATAGGCACAAAATGTGAAATAAACTTCCTTAATTTTCACTTCAGTGTTTGCAGCTTAGGATTCCATTAATATATCCTTCCCTTCGGTTGTGCAGGGTCCTCGTTTGCAGTCAGTTCATTCTGCACTGATGTATATTTCATTGCCCAAGGCTTAATTTTGATTTATTGTCCATCCATAAATTAGAAAAATATGCTCTGGAATTCCATCCCGCTGAAAAGCTGTGCCTGATGTCAGGGGACTGGGTGATATTTAAGATGTCAGAAATACATATTGGATTAGTGTGCTTTGTTTCCCCACAACAGCAGGTGTTTAATCATAGCTGATGGCTGAAGTTAAATGCATTAGGACAGCAGCAGCCAAGAAGATGGAGTTTTTCTAAACCATACAAACTCCAGGATAAATAACTCAAAACTAATTGTGTGTCCACATCTTAGATACATTTTTATTTACTTAATACATTAAACAATGAAAATAGCCTCTGGCACTTAACTTCATGTTTAAGAGCCTGTGCAAATATTTTATGTTAGGGAAGTGTTGGCTGTTTAAACATAATTACTATTTCCCTCACTGGCCCTCTGGTGGCTTTATATCAAATATTTCTCAAAGCAGAAAAGAATAAAAGCTGAAATCTCTCAGTAATTCAAGGATAAGGAATTTTAGAGTTTGCTTTATTTTTCTTAGTATAATTGGAATGTGTACATCTGTCTACATGCCCATTTTGCCGTAATCTAAAGGATGCTCCACATACCTACTGACCAGGCACTCTCTGTAAAGTAGAGGTTCTCTTTGTCATTATGTTTATATTAATTAGAGTTCTATGTGTATAGAAAAATGACCAGGCTTGGTCTGGAGCAATTTAGCTGGAGGCTGGAGAGAAGACGCTCAGGAGAGCAAACATTTTCAAGGTGCAACCGATGACCTGTAACAAGCAAGGGAGATTCATGGCGAGAATCGGATATTTTGACACAACAGTGATTTGATTAAAAGAGAAAGTAATAGGTTTAAACAGTCACTATGAGGATGTAGCCAGACTTTGGTAGCATTTTGCAGTTTACTTTACAGACCAGTGATGGTGCAGGAGAGAAGGCCTTTGCTGCAGAAAAAGGCCAGTAGGATTTGGAAACAAACAAATAAAAATTGAGTGATTGATACTAGTCCTCTCCCATCCTCTTCCTTGAAAAAAAAAAACAACACAAAAACATACGCCCACGGAGAAGGCAGGGTAATACAGAGGCAAGGAACACATTGGGGTTACTTTGAGAATGGAATTAGAACTGCATTTAATTTTTTTTAGATATTTTTTAAAGAATTATCTTTGGAGTCAGACTCCACTGAATCAGTCCGAAAAGAAAAGGGAAAAAAAATGCAAGTCTCTGCATTTTGAGAAAAAATAAAAATTTGTATTAGAAAACTGAAAGAGTTAATTTATTTCACTTAGATAAGCAGTATTATCCCCAAGAAGAGCTAACATACTTAGGTTCAATGTAGCATCAAATTTAATTCTAACCTAGTGGTTGAGAATAGGGCAGTGTGGTTTGAATTAAGTAGGTTAAAAACGAGTATTAATAAAACATTGTTCAGTAAAAAAGTGCACGTTACATAGCAATCTATAGTATGGTCCTATTAACATGAGACTACAAGAAAAACAAAATGAAAGACATTCTATATGTGTGCATATGTCTAAGAATGACTATATTACTCATAGGAGAGGTTCTGAGGGCAAACAGAACAGCAGTCATCCGGAGAAGGGGAGTTTGACGTGCTATTCTGTATAATTTTGTGTTGTTTGATTTTTATCTGTAATCATAATGTTTTCAGATATAACTTGAATAAATTAATTTCTAAAGAATACCAGTAAAGCTCTGTTTTTAAAGGAAAAGGAGATTATTCCCTAGTTTGATACATATATACTGCCTGAATAAAGATCAGTTGTGATTTATTATTGCTATCATTATGTGTTGAGTGAAATAGTCATTGAATGTTATTGTAGATAAATATTTTGAAGAAAAAGTTTTTAAAATTACTGTCCTGATGAGGTGTTCAAATTTCATTGGAACCTAAGTTTTCTCACTGGAAGCCCATTTATTCTTCTCTTACTCCTCTCCCTGCCCTATCCTCTTCTAGCCTCAATGACCTTGGTAAAGTGGCTGCCTCAATTACTAAGCATTTATTATACTAGGCAGTTCACTTCTAAAAACAACAACAATAACAACAAACAAATAAATCTAGATATTAACATTGTTCTTTGTCTCAGAATTTCTAACAAAAATCTCCTTGTTAAAATGTTTTTCACAAGTCTGATTTTAAAGTGATATTTTGGTGCTTTTGTGTGTGTGTGTTTTTTAAAGAATGTTATATAAAATACATTTGTCTTTATTACAATCATTTTCATAGCATTTAATATCTTTTCCTGTTTTGCAACTGATATCCCAAAGTTCTTCAACAATTTTAACCCAAGGGGAGTGTCATTTTTTTTTAAGGAAAAAATAAATATGGGGACAGAAGACTCTCATTCTAAACCACATCATATTCTTTCTAACAGTTTTAGTCGAGTGTTCTGGCTCAGGCTCCCCAGAAAATCAACCTGGAGTAAGATTTCTTGCAGGAGGTTTACCTGAGGCTGCTTTGGAGTCATACCTGAAGGAGACAGGACCTGCAGGGGGAGGAGCTGAGCTGCTCTTTTGGGGCTGGGTGACCCTGCAGAGTAGTTCCCCATCGCACCTCACACTGACCAGTTATTGGATGCAGGCTGACCCTGGAAGGGAGGTAACTTTGAGTGAGGCAGCTCCCAGTGGAGGAGGGCAATTCCTGGAGGGGGATTTGCCTGAGAGCCTTTAGTAACCAACACTCCCAGCAGCTAGAGGCACGAATGCTTTGGACTTAAAAGGGGGCTCTAGGTGGTACACCCCACATTCACCACGTTGATCATTCAGGTCTCATTATCTTCATTTTCATCTACAAAAAGCAATATTCTAGCCAGAGCACCTCTCTAAAACAAGGAGAGAAGGAGCAACGTTCGTGTGAGAAAACAAGAGAGGACCATAATTCCAAGGCATTTTTGGTAAATGAGGCGAAAAGTGGAAGGGTGAAAATCATTCCATTGTTGTCACAGTAAAAGGAGGAAAGAGAACAACTTAATGAATGGCTCAGACTAAAAGTCCAAGATTTTGTTTTCAAAATGTCTCCATTCTCTCATACAGCAGATTCCCTCATTCTGTGTCAGAAAGGATTAACATTTTATGATGGGCTCTGGAGACTATTAACTGGAATTTCCTGCCACACATTTATTATACCAAGTATCTGAAAGACAGAGTGGAAGACGTCAGGCCCCCATGACTGTTTTTCCCAGTTTCTGTTCCAAAGAAACCTGGTTCCAGGAGGAGATGGTGCAGATGAAGTGGATTTGCAGAGCAAGTGGGGAAAGGGAGCTTTACCAAATGCCCAGGGACTAAAGAGGACACCTGGTCTAACAGGAGTGTTGTCGAACTATTCCTGTCAACATATGGCAACTTGAGCCCTGACTCTGCCTTGGCAGCCTGGAGGTGAACTGGGCATATCTGGAAGCAAGTGACATTAATCAAGATTTGCTTAGATAAGTGGGAAGGAGAAAATACAAATGTTTTAAAAAGCTTATACACAGGAATGTTTATTCAATCTCCAGTAGCCTAAATAGAAAACAGTTATGTCTGGAAAAGGAGAAGCTTGACATGCTTTCCTAAGACGTCCCCCAAGCATCCGCAAGCAGCGCCCAAACAAACAGTAGTTCTCCTCCAGAGGGAGTTCTTTAAGTAAAAAAGGTTCCTGAAAGAAATATCTGTTCCTAAACATCTCCACACATATACATGCCTTGACAGGAGCAATCGGTAGGAATGTTCTGAATGGCAAAAATTGTGAAGCTGATTGTCTACATGCAAGGTGGAGGGTAAGGCCCTGGGACTACTCACTCTTGAACTTGAGATTTGTTCCCCCATTATAGGTCCCTTTAAAGTTTAACTTTTGAGGATAGTTTGTATAGTAAGGGTAAATGTGTAAGTAAACCAAGAGAGATAGGGGACAAGGAGGGAACTAAGCAAAAAGAAGCTATTACTGTGAAGTATCCTAAAAATAATGGCGACAGCTAACATAGGTTGAGTGCTTTCTGTAACTTCCTTCTCAGGGGCTTGCATACATTAACTTAACAATCATAGCAACAAGCCCAAGAAGTTGGTACTGCCATCATCTCCATGTTTTACAGATGAGGAAATTGAGAGTATAAATAGCTACATGGCACAGGTAGGAGATGGTACCAATGACACCATAGCTCAAGAAGGCCACTTCTGCATAAGAGCTTTGTATCTACAGATACTTCACCCATATATTTCAAAGGTTAGGGCCGAAAGAAACCTTCAAGATCAGAGAGCATCCTGTCCCAGCCTCTCCCACTGCAGACAAGGGAACTGAGCCCCAGAGCGAAAGACAGGATAGTTCCATATTGCTTCGGTGGTCATATGCGTTATCTTCCAGAAAGATAGGTAATTACATGATAAATGATATTGTGGTCTGAAATGTTTCTATTTGCTCTGGTAATAAATCATCAGGACATTGAAATGTCCTGAATTTTGTGACTAGACCCAGGGTCGTTTCTTCCCTGTGAATTGCAGAACTAAGCACACTGAGCTAGCTTGGTGGGAGAAAACATTTTAGATCCTCCAATTTCCTGGAATAGGGTTACTGAGGATCAGCTGAACTGGGGCCCAATTTGTCCTGGAGATCGGATGTCATCATGCACTGGAACAACAAGAGCAGCCCCCCGCCACCTAGAGATGAGAAGGCCCAGTAATGCCATGCAGTCTGGCATTGATGTCCAGGAAGGCCCTTGGTATTTCTAGGGGCCACAGCAGCAGTGTGGCCTGTTAGTCTTGCTTTCAGGGGCCTAGAGTTGTCTGAGGGCAGGGCCTGGGTTACATGAGGCCACCTCAAAAAGGACCCTGGCTGATATTTTTTATTTTAGGAGCAAGGAACATTTAAAAAGTCACCATGCATTCAATTGTGGAACTAGGTTATCTCTATATCCTACTTGATAACACCAAAAAATGTCCCTGATTTCTGAGCTTGACGAAGTTCACTTTTTATTTTTTATTTTATTTAAATCAGAAAATGCTGTTTTCGTTTAAAGGCTGAAAAGTACCTGCATATATTATAAATAAGATCAAGTTTTCCTTATTCCTCTCTTGTAAGGAATTCTTAGCTATTCCAAAGAATCATCATGTATTTATTCATCAAACATTGCCTAGGCCTGTGGCGGGAGGAATTACTTCAGTCATTGAATTATAGCCACCCCTCATTTATTGACAGATTCTGTGCTATGACATGTATCTTGAGTCTAACATTTTATGTCCCCAAAACATGTCGGAATTGTTTCTTAGGCTTCACTGTTTTAGGACAATTCCCCATTACTAGGTGTTCAAGTCCCTGGCCCTTGCTTATTCAAGCTTCCAGGTGGTCTCCGCACTACCTGGGTCCCCAGAAAAGATCCAGCTAACCCAGAGGCGGAGACAGCATGGGGAGAGGAACAGAAGTAAAGAGCTTCAGATGAGGAGGTGGTTTCTCCAACTGCCCCCAGCACACGTGGCCCAACACCCTCTAAAACCAGAGATGAATCAAGTTGAGCTCCCTCCTGCCTCCTCCACCTCCTCGCCCCTCTGTCCAACAGAACAAAGGCACAGGTTTCAGATGGGGCTTCCCAGACCAAAGACCTCCACGTCACAACTTCAGGGCTTTGGAAATCAGTGGCTGGGGAAACTGTCTCCTCATGACACTTCTGACTCAGACAACTATATAAGAACTTTTTTTAAAAAATGAACTGCTCTTTTAATATGATAGTCTTACTGCACTGCTATCACGATGCTTTTTTTTTTTTTTTTTAAAAAAAGGCTTACAAAGATTTTAGCTTGTCAGCCCACCTAGGAAAGCTGTGTTGAAGAACCTCTGTTGTGTATTTTTGTTTGTTTTGTTAATCCTCACCCGGGGATATTTTTCCACTGATGTTTTAGAGAGAGTGGAAGAAACAGGAAAAGACAGAGCGAAACATCTATGTGAGAAGTAAAGAGCTTCAGATGAGGAGGTGGTTTCTCCAACAATGGGTTGCCTCCTGCACACGTCCTGACCAGGGCCCACGCCAGAAAGGAACCAGAAACCAAGATAGATGCCCTTGTAGGTGACCTTGTCCGGAATCAAATCCGGGACCCTTTGGTCCTCAGGCCGACACTCTATAAACACCGAGCCACACCGACTTGGGCCTCTGTCGGTGTGGCTCGGTGTTTAATTCACTTGTATATGCTCAAGAATAAATACAGGCCAACAGGGAACTAGAAAAGAGATGTAGAAATAAAATGGCAATTCCACTCCTGGGAATTTACCTGAAGAAACCTGAGACACTAATGCCAATGAACAGATGCACCCCTGTGTTCACTGCAGCAGTCTTAGCCAAGATTTGGAGGCAGCCCCTGTGCTCACCAGCCCATGAGGGACCAAAGCAGCTGTGGTCCATTTACAGGATGGAATATTACTCTGCTGTGAAAAGGGGGAAACCAGCATGGAGGGACCGGAGAACAGTATGCGAAGTAAAACAAGCCAGTCAGGGAAAGACAAGGACCATGAGATTTCACTCACACGTGGTATGTAATGAACAAACTGACTTAACAAGCAAAATAGAGACGGACTCAGAGAGCAGGCAGACAGCTCTGAGGAGGTGGGGGTCCTGGTGAGGGGATACTGGTGGGGAATGGATGGATGGAGCGAAAAAAAGTAAAAAAGAGACAGAACTCAGGGCATGAACAACAGGATGCTGATTAAAGGGGGAAGGAAGTGGGTGGAGGTGCAAGAGGGTCTGGAGGGGGAGGTTACATGGTTATGGAAAAAATAAAATAAATAAAAAGAAAATTGGGATGGCAAAGATCTGGGCAAAACCTGGAAGGTACCTGCGGACAAGTGTGTGTGTGTGTGTGTGTGTGTGTGTGTGTGTGTGTGTGTGTGTTTCTTTATTCTAGCAGATGATAGTATCCAAAATTTCCATTTCAATGCAGTACAAGAGCTACTACAAACTATTTATTATGAAGAGAGGGTTCTTGGCACGGAACCCTGTGGAGAACCGCTGCTCCACGGCTCTGTCCTCTGGTCTCAAGTCTCCCAAATCTCCCAGAAAGTGTCTCAGGTGGGATGGCTCTCAGAAGGCGGGGAGCGACCTGAGCGCCTGGAAACAAGACGTAAAAAGCAAAGCAAAGGAAACAAAAAACATCCAGCCGCAGCGCGGGGAGCCGCCCCCTCCCGCCGCCCCAGCCCGGCCCGGGGGCCCGCCGTGGCCCCAGACGTCCTCCTACTAATGTTTTTTAACAGAAAAAAAAAAAGTGTAAATCATCACTCAGCCCCGCTCAGTCACAGGCAACCCGTGTTTAATAAATTAGCTTAATCTATTCCGCAAGTGGTTTGTGAGTGCCGCGTTTCCTCCAGTTAAGGGAAACATTTATATTCTCTCTCCTGCCCGCGCCCCCGCGCCCGGAGCCCCGCCCCGCGAGCGGGGAGACGCGGGGCGGGCGGCCGGGTCCGGCGCGGGAGGCGCGGGGGAGGCGCGGGGCTTTGTCCCGCCGCCGCCGCCGCCGCCCCGGTGCCCGCTCCGCGCGCCCGGCGCCCGCTCCCCTCGGCCGAGGGGCTCCTTAATGCTCCCCGCGAAATCATAACTCATCGTGTCGCCGGGAGGGACGGGAGGGCGAGCGCCTTGATGGGATTAGAGGTTGGAAACCCCCGCAGAGATGATTTAGGGGCCGTGATAATTCATTTAATATGGGCCCGGGGCAAATTGCTAGACAGGGAGATGGAACGGAACCAGCCCAGAAAGGGCGCCCGGCGAGGCTTGTGTGGGGGAGAGCTGGCTTCATTAGCAATATTTAAGAGGTTTCATTTAAGAATAAGTCATAAAACGCAGTCCTATTTTATCCACCTGGTTTGGTGGCCTTTCGCTCTCCTTCCGCGTGAATATTAAATTTGAAATGGCACTACAGCAACACATTTTGGAAAGTGTTCTTTGGGCTGTTATTTGTATGGTTGGTTTAGTTTCTCGTTTGTTAACCTTTTGAAATGAATATCATTGGAAATGGATAACTGTAAAACCAGAACTCGCAAAGATGAGGGGAGAATGGAGTGCTTTAGAATAGGCTGTTACTAAACGGGGTAGAGGATTTAAGTTTTTATTGATCAACACAAAAAAAGGCATAGACAGGGAGTCGGTAAATGGCCAATTACTCTTGACAATTCCCAATTTTCATGCAGATTTGGCGAAGCTGCCCCATTCAAAGCCGCCACCCGCAGCCTGGGTGAGACCACAAAGCAGGGAGCACAGATGGGGCCTGCCCACGGCACCCTGAAAAGTCAAACAGCTTCAGTATTTCCACAGAGTGCTTTCCTGGGCAGGAAATGTGACATATTTCTACACACACACACACACACACACACACGCACACACACACTTATATTTCATATATATGAAAATATTCTATTTTGTTCCCAAGAGGCAAAGACTATAGTTTGATTCTTAAACTACATCCTGCAAATGTAAGTTTTAATCTATGAGGGTAGGAGTTGGGGGTTGTTTGGGGTTTTAAAGGCCTAAGCAGTTTACATACAGAAAGAGGTGGGGTTTCCAATTACAGCTATAATGCAAAAACAAACAAACAAAACCTCTCTTTTGGTGTCTGTCTTTCTGTCTGGTTTCAATGGCCACTTTCTGCCACTAAATTGCAGCGTCCCAGGCAGAAACATTTTAGCAAATCACAACCTTCACTGTGCTGTGTCCCACATATTAGTGTGGCCTAATGTTCTTCCTTTCAAAAATCCTACATATGCAAAATTAAACATTAACATTGATCCCTCCCTTTAAAAAATTAAAAATAGCTCTTCTAGTTATGCTGCAACCATTTTTTTTTTAAATCACAGCTGCATTCTGTTATTTTAACAACACAATTGGCAGGTCTCTATTCTCAGAGCTCTTTAGCCACATAGGATACATAAGATGCATAATTAATATGTTCTTTAAAAGACTTGTTTAATCAAAAAGGACACTAACTATATGTAAAATTATTCACTTACATATATTGGTTTGTGCCGTTTTCCACAATGACAGTAAAATTGGTAGCTAGATATATTTTTATATATCACAAAACTTAGCAGACATCTTCTGGGAGGCAGGCATGGTGAGGGTAGTATTAATATTTGTGTTCCTCCTGTTTACATTCCACCATCTCCTGGTAAAGGAGTTGTATTTTATACCGGGTTGTAAACCACTTTGAAATATGGTGAGAGGTGCTATTTCAAATAAAATAAAGGTCACTAATGTACCATAGAGGCAGTCTCTGGGCAAAGCAGCATTGTGTAACGCTGGTTAGTTCCCCTTGGAACTTCTTGCCAGGTCCTCAGGCTCCTGACTTTTCTCAGGGCTTCCCTTCATGGAAAAGCAGCCAGCATCCGCTAACAGGCATGGCCAGAGCTGGGCCAAGTTCTGAGAAGGTAATTCTCTGGGACTTGAAAACTTTCATTCTTTCCTTCCTCTTGTGGAAAGTCAAAGAGTCAAAGTCTGGCCAAGGGAACAAAGCAAAGCAAAGCAAAACAAAGCAAAACAAAACAAAAGATGCCTGTTTACAGCATCTATTTTTGCTTTACAGAAATGGGACTTGGCTGCCAATCAGAAAGTAAAGAAACTGTGAAATGGGTACGCAAACATACCAAACTCTTGAGTTCTTGGTGTACCAGATGTATTTAAATGACACCACAGATTTAAACAGTTTCAAGCACAGTAAACACATTGCCATCAGACAGTCTGTGTTGGGAACCCACTGTGTGCAGAGATAGCATCCCCAGGGAGGAGCTACAATGCAAGGATTGTTCTCTGCTGTAGGTCCCAGCACCGGAAAAGCCCATCCTCACCAACAAAGGGAACAGGAATGCAACATTGTGCACATAATCAAACACCTTAATGTTGGGGTCAGCAAACTGTGGCTCTTTGGCCCCTTGAGTGTGGCTCTTCCACAAAATATCAAGCCTGGGCAAGTCTATTTTGAAGAAGTGGCATTAGAATAAATTTAAGTTTAAAAAATTTGGCTCTCAGAAGAAATTTCAATCGTTGTACTGTTGATATTTGGCTTTGTTGATTAATGATTTTGTTGACCACTGCCTTAGAGGACAGAGGTACTGGGGACAAAATATTTAAAACCAACAAAACTGGGAGTTGGCGGGGGGGGGGGGTAAGGCAGTATAAATACTTTTACAGTCCCATATTTCTAATGATAAACTTCAGGGTTTTTCGTCATTAAAGAAAAAAGGAAATGAATAGCAGATATTCAAGTTATCTTCTCTTTTAAAAATATTAATTTTTAAAATATTAGGCACTACTTATGAGGACCATATATTTCTTAGAAGAAAACCAACCTCCATGTGAGGGCACCAAACCAGCAGATGCAGATGGCACACAGCTAGGCCTGGAGACAACTCCCTCCAGCGTGTTCTGAGCAAGCAGGACACCAGGTCCACCAAGAATCACAGCAGTCTGGAAATCTGCAACCACTTTGTTACAATAATGTAGGCGAAATACATCACATTTCATTAATATAAGTTTATACTCTAAATTGGACCATGCTTTGTGAAAAATAATTTGGTAATATGCAGCAAAAGCCTAAGGATGCTCACTTCATTTAATCCATTAATTTCATCTCTCTGACTAGTTCCTGGGGAGATCATCTGAAATGCAAACAAAGATGTAGGTAAAAAGATGTTTATTTTCTGTATTTATAATCGGAAAATGAAACTAGAAACCATCTGAGCATCAGGGAAGTAAATTATAGCATCATACAATGGCATTTAATAAATCCATATTCAATTTCATACATCTAGGATGCTCTAAACTGTGTAAAATGGTACAGAGGAGACAAATGTTAACATAATTATCTCTGGGTGACAGAAATATGAGCTCCCTCCCCCCCTAAAATTTTGTTTTTTATTGAAAATGTGATACTTTTACAATATACATCTTTTTATATAACCTAACAATTTTACATACACATGCAAATGCACACACACACACACAATTCATTAATTTCTTCAATGTTTTATGAGATAAGCTGAAAGGCAAACCAGAAATCTCAGTCAAAATATAACCAAAATCAGTTAATTAGATATCTCACCCTAAATGCCACATAAAAATAAATAAACATGCATTTCTTTATTCGTGTCAAATAATGCATATCTACATATTTTTCCTCTCTCCAATAAATAACTTCCATATTTAATTGTCATTGTGATTTTCTTTCATGGGCACCAGAAGGTAGAAAATGTTCCATGGCTTGGTTAGAAAACCCAGCTTTCAAGTGATAAGCCCCTATTGCAGCATGATCATCGGAGGCTCACACTTGGCACCCCAGGTGTGTGCATATTTATTTATTATTTACACAAATAATAGCACATGGTAAACCCACAAGCACAGCCTGCTCTCAGGTCATGGTGTTACCTGCAGAAACCTGTCTTTAGCAGCAGACTATCCATACATTTGACCCCTTGCCTCTTTCTTTTTTTTTTTAAACTAGGTCAAGTGGCTGTCCCTGTAGCACCATCAGTATATTCAATAAAAATCAAGTGTATCTTGTGTTTGAAACATACATTATAAATAGATGTATAGAAAGAGCAGATATTGAGAAAAGAAATGGTAAAGATCATGAATATTAAGATTTATATTAATCTATAAGCCTATTAAAGTACAGTAAAACCTGTCCTTCAGACCACCTTTTTAAAGCTATCACCTCCCTGATGGGACCACTAAATTTCGGGCCAAATTATTTTCCCATAAAGAACAATGAAAAGAAAATGATTATATTAAGACTACTTCTACAATGGTTTCTTTTCATTGTTCCGCCAAAAATGATTCCAAACAGTAAAATAACATTGATTTTGACCTTGTTAATGAACCTGAAGAACTTCCTGGAATACTCAAACACCCATTTCCATTTTTAACAGGGGAAGAAACGGACCCTCTGCCTCCCATTGCCCACCACACCAGCAGCAGCAGGTAAGATCAATTCATTGGTATTCGGCTGATGTAGCTTATTTTATATCACTAATGTTCCGTAAGCTTTGTCAGGTGGATTTTTCTTTGTGCCAAAAGCTGGAGATGATTGTGTGATTTGTAAAATATTGAAGAAGCCTTCAAACTGAGAGGCTTATTGCATTTCTTTTTGGTTACCAAGATTCCCCCATGCACTATTACTGAGGCGATTTTCAGCTTTCCTAAATGCCACTCTCTCCAAGGGAACAACTTTCTCTCCTTTGGCCTTGCGAAGACTCCCTATGGCTGTGACAGGCTTTTCTCCCAAAGAAAAGGGCCATGTGACCCGTACTCCCCGAGCCCCCCACGAGGTGGGCCCTGATTCTCTTAAGCAAGTTCTTCTCCAGCTCCTTCATGTCCCTCAGAAACCCGAAGCCCTACCCACCCTTAGGTTGGACTTACAAGGCATGTTTCCTCTTGAAGTCTGGAATTGCTTTTTTTTGCAGCCTCCAAGAGTACAACACCACGTCGTTGCTGTTTTCAGGCCTCCTCAATTTAAGTAGAACTTTTTTTTTCCCTCCACAGTGGATCTAAGGAAGGATCAGTCATTTGTAAATACTCTTTAAATTACTCCTCTGTGTACAAGCAACACATCTTAGAACTCTCCAATGAAAGGTAGACATGTGAGCAACGACTGTACAGTTTTGTGGCTCCCTGGAGAGGCTTCACTGGACGCCACATCCTGAGGGCAGGAAGCACATCCTGATGTGTCAGCTTGGAGCACAGGGCCTCCCACCATCAGCTCTCAGTAAGCCAGTGTGGATTTGAACCAAGGTGCAGCCACACCACCCAGTCCTGCCCCTGTTCTTTAGCTAGAGGTCACTAGCCGTCTTCAACTCAGACACACAGGCTCTTGGTGATAAAAGGGGTCTGAGAGCACATGGTCCAGCCCAGCCTTCTCCTCTCAGAAGTCAAGTTATTGAAGTCCTGAGGGAAGGGATCCCTCAAGTGGTGTCAATACACAGCCGTGAACCTTACGGGTGAAAATCATAGGTGTTTATTTGCTCCTAAAAGAAGAGGCCTGTGAAGTACTTCGGGTAGTAAGCAGCCAGCTGTGTGGTTTGAGCTAAAAAATAAACCATAAACATTCACAACACAATCCTTCAAATATTGGCATGCCATAACAATAAAGTTTCTTTTTCCAAGCAGGATTTATTTCTTTTCACTCTTAGACAGCAAGGCCCAGTGGGCAGTGAGCACCATCTAGTAACCTGGGTTTGAATTCAAGCACTATCATTTGCTAGTTCTGTGACCATGGGCCAGTCACGTATTCTCTTTGGGCCTCATCTTTCTTATCTGTAAAATGGGCATAAGCGTATCATCAGCCTCCTGGAGCTCTTTGAAGAACAAATGAGATAACAGATCTCATAAGTTTATAAAGAAACTTTTCGCCAAGTTATTTGCTTGAAAATGAATGTCAAAGCTATAGCCACGGGATGAAGAAAAGGAAGCAAGGGTAAGGGGGAATGCACACACCTATTTTAACTTGGACATTCCCTTTTGAGCAAGCTAACTGTCGGTCAGATGTGTAATGAAACACAGACACCTGGTGCAGGTCCAGCTGGAGCCACAAGGAGCATCTTACCAACTCTTCCCACACAGCCTCCATGTAGACCGCCCCTGCTTTGGAAGTGAGAGTGGCCTGGGTTCCTACGAAGAATTCATAACTTGCTTTCTGTTCCTTTAGTGGCTGCCTCCTTGCCATTCCTAACCCTGCACGAGGCGGGGATGACGTCCTCCCCTTAGTTGCTCCATAGCCCTCCTTCCTCTGATTCCTGCCACGGGAGGCTCTCCCTCTGAGCCTGATGTCTGCCAGCTTTCTCCTTCCTCCTATCCTTCAATCTGCAAGGAAAGCAAGCACCGTTGGCTTCTGGCATCAGGACTCAGGGTAGAAGAAGCACAGGGCATTATTTTTGTGCCATTTTTGCTGTTTCTATGGGGACACGGCTGGTTCACTTTGCATGCTCACTGCTAAGGTAGCCAGTACGAGGCAGTGAATACCGTCGTTCTGGATGGAAATTTCCCTTTCTCTGGCACCGAAAAGACACTTTGCATCTGCATGTTTTCACTCAACAAACATTTACGGTGGGCTTGCACTGTGCCAGGAGCTAAAGAAGCGAGTGATGATGTACTCTCCCTCTGAGGTCAGATCCACTGTGCATTTCCAGAGGTGTCCTCTGGTTCTCTTTGTGCTTAGCCAGTACTGAAGTCAGCCAAAGAGTCCCCCTTCTCCAGAGCAGAGGCCTGACACAACGCCGGGCACCTTCTCCAGGCTCAAGAAATACTCATGAAATCAGAGAGTCTTCAAACTTTTGACTAGATGGCCCCACCAAATCCAGCCCCTCTTTTGAACCACTGAGGAAACAGAGGCCTATAGAATAAGGGACGCTGCTACAGCCACCCACAGTGGCCTATCTCCTCTGTCTGGAGCGGGATAGGTCTGGTCCGTGAGGTGGCCCAGGGATGTCTCAGAAGAATGGCTAAAGCGTCCTTTCCAGTGTGAGATCCCAGGCAGACCCGAAAATGGGGTGTCCTGGCCAATGGGCTCTCTGGAGCGATCAAGAATCGGAAACAATGTGAGCTGCCGTGGGTTCCTGCCGTGGCCGGTGTCTGCCGCCCTACACCGTCACTATCAGCATCAAGCGCGCTCGCTGCTTTGTTAAGTGCTTTTGGACTTCTCACGTAGAAAAGGTGCTATATAAAATCAATCACGGGCAGCTCGGCTGCTGGCAGTCAGAGCAGCTACCGTACACCGTGTCCACTCAATCAATAGTCCCTCGCTGAGAAGGGAAAAGAATACCATTAAAAAGACGTGCTTTTAGAAAAACTTCCCTCAGGTAAGGAGAAAAAAAATCTCGCCTTGCAAAGAGTGTACAGAAAGTGGGCAATATATTGTTCCTTCACGAGCAACGTTAGACATGGTGGAAAGAGTGGCTTCATGTTCTCCATGTACTGTTGCTTTCGTTTAAATGATGCAGGACCACCAATTGATACACACTGAGTCTGAGGTCTGGCAGGCCTGGTACCAGAAATGGCTATTGGATTCTAAAACCCATTTATACCTGGACAATGGAATTAGCTCTCCAGTACCAAGGAGAGAAATATGTGATTTAAAATTGGTTGCCAAAGAATAGCATGCATGTTTAGGATGCAGTACACCTTATCTGCCTTGAATTGTTTAAGTATAAGGACAATATATAGATGCATTTTTTTTATCACGTTAAAGAATGGGGCTCCTTGCACAATCCTGAAAAAAAAATGATTTGGGATATTTTGGGTTTTCATTTTATTTCAGAAGATGAAAATGGCAAAAAAAATTGTTACTATCTATATACTCAAACTCATAATATTACTGAAATATATGACAATTAAAGGTAGTAATTTAAATAAATGAATAAAATTACAAAGAGGGTATCTTAGAGTATTTTTAATTCAAAAGTATATTTTGTTCATTAGAGAGAAGTGCTGTGGTAGAGAGGACCTTCAAAGCAAATAGTGGCAAGCACTGGTGCTGACATGGGCACGTGCTTTTAAGAAGAAAGCCCTTGAAGAGTTTGCCTAATGAAGTGCCCCTGTGGTCTGAAGGAGTCTTTAAAATCAGTCATCAGTGTCTCTTCAAGTATTTGCCTCAGACTGCAGTATTTAGAGCTCAAATTGCAAAACGTAAGTGATTAAAAACCTCACATTTACAAGAAAACGTGTAAGTCCAAGCATTTTAAACTCTAGAGTTCAGGAGGACTCCTGGGGAAGCTGGCTGGATGCTGACTTTGAGGGCTCACCTTGAGGTGTGCCTAACTCCACAACGTGTGGCTGTTGAATGGGGACTCACCCCAGGTCACCCCACTAGGCCTAGGCCCGTGGTCCGTAAACTGTGGCTCGAGAGCCACATGTGGCTCTTTGGCCCCCTGAGTGTGGCTCTTCCACAAAATACTATGGCCTAGGCAAGTCTATTTTGAAGAAGTGGTATCAGAAGAAGTTTAAAAAATTGGCTCTCAGAAGAAATTTCAATCGTTGCACTATTGATATTTGGCTCTGTTGACTAATGAGTTTGCCGACCACTGGCCTAGACCATTCATAACCCCTGTCTCCCACAGTCACACAGCAGTGCTCTTCTCCCTTCCGCATCTGGCCCTTCTCTTCCAAATGTTTGGTTACTGTCAGAATGCTCCCAGAATGTTTCAACCCAGAGCGAATGATGCTCCCTTCATGGAGTTAATTCCTGAATAGCTTCCCTCTCTTCCTTCCTTAGAGCTCTATGTCATCATTTCAGTCTATGGCATCAGAATAGAATTTAATTAGTTTATTGTACAAAAGTGCCCAGGTATATACCTCGTACTAGTTCTTTTGATGATAACTGTTTTTAAAATTCTCAAGAACTCAAGGTGGGAGTGGGGGAGGTGTGTGGACCAGGCCGGTATACATCCTAGGTCAGACTCCAAGCTTACAGTTCCATTGGTGGTCCCCTCCTAGATTTCAGCAGTTTCCTTAAAGTGAATATACTTCCTGGACCCATTAAATAACACCCAGAGCCTGACCATATTGCCAGACATTCCAGGTTAGACCTTGATTTAAATAGTCAAGGCTGAAATTCTGCGGGACTTCTTTTTTCTTGGTTGACATAATTTCATTTTACTCAATTCTCTTAAAACCTAGCTACACCAATGTGGCAGAGACTTAGTAACTCAGACACATCCTGAAGTTTGCACCCCCAAAAATCATCACAGAAACTCCAAGAGTGATTCATACACAAATCAATCTATAACTCTTCAGCAGAATTTCTTAACAACCTACCAAATGTTCCCTTCCATTCTATAGTCGAGGTTATCCCTTGACTGCTCATCACATGGAGAGTCAGGGAAAGTCATGGGTAGGCATGATAATCAAACTCTATTCTATGTGGAATTCTGTCCTGTTTCCTCTCTGAAATATCTTATCAAACGATGATAAAATCAACTTCGTGGAATCTTAGTTTTTCCCTGTAGAGCCTGAAAGAGAAGGCGAAAAGAAGAAAAAGTGGACAATCAAAGGGGCAGAAAACTGGAAGAGACACACAATATCATCGCAGTCTCAAATAACCAAGACATAGCAACTCTTTCAAATACTGAGAGCTTCTTTAAAATCTTAATTGTTTCACAGTTTCCAGGTAAATGAACAAAGAATAATCTAATTTCCAATTATTTCTTTAATCCATAATTTGAAAAGTCAGTTTTTATGTTCCAGAAAAGTTTTAGTGTTTAAATGCCCAAATAATTAATATTGACAAGGTATGACAAAATATTCAATATTTTCCTCATATGTTTACAATGTTTATGGCTTGGTTAGAATAATGATGTATATGAGAATATCAGGAAGATTTAATTGTGTGTGTGTGTGTGTGTGTGTGTGTGTGTTAGAGAGAGAGAGAGACATTTAACTTTTCTGGGCCTCAGTTTTCCCATCTGCAAATAGGGCTATAAAGAGGATATGTTGGCCTCTAAGTTTCCTTCCAGTTTTAGGTGTTTACAAAGTAAGATCTACAAAGCATAATAATTAGGGTGAACAAAATGTTTCCTGTGTGAATTCCAATCTTTATCATAACAACATATACTATTTTTCCCCCAGAAAATTTAATATCTACTTGTGATATTGTGGTTAAGTATTATTATTCTAATGAGAATGATTAACTTAAATTTAACACTCCAGCCAGCAGCTTGGATGGATTTAGAATTCTACAGCTGGATTAAAAACACATCAAATGCATCCAGCACATTGTTAGCCAAATGAAGCTAGGATTTCCCCATTGCAGATCCAGCTTCATGATTTTCTGAGAGCAAATAGATGAGAAGAAATTTCAGTGTTTGCAACTACCAGAACATGTTCTGCCATCCTTCTCCCTATAGCTGACAATGAATGGGCTTTCTGTGGCCAGCTACTGAAATTTTCAATAGGGAAAATGTATTTCATTCTATTATCCAAATAGGCAGATAGCCAAATCGCCATTTTCTGAAAATACATTAAATGGAATGGCACAGAGGGCTGGCTATGGCAGTGAAATCGGTAATTTCAGACAATCCAAGGAGTTCTACGGCCAGGTCACAACTCTTTCATTGCTTCACTATAAAAAACCCAGCCTCTAACAGGGGATGCTTTCATGATACAAGAGAAATAAGTAGGAGCTGTACCAAAGCACATTAGATTGTGACACAAAAAGCATAAATCATGTGTGTGTGAAAATCATAAACCCTAAGCTTTAGAGAGAGTTGTGCAATTGACAATCAAATGGAGCTTAAAGGGAATTACGAGGTTTTCAACTAAAGTCTTGAAATAAAGAAAGTAATATTTTACAGCAAAAAATTGCAAATGTCAAATTTAAATCATAAGACTTTGCACCATTGAGCTACTAGCTAGTTCTATAGCTTCTGCAGTCCTTAACACAGGGAAAGACCAACTTTCATGCTCAATAAAACTTAAGAACTTTAGAAGTACATTTAGCAACATAATTCATGTATTTGTGACTTTCCCCCTCCCTGAACGGCTAATTGTAGAAGAAAAATGAGTGAGCAGAAGAACTTCTTGGATGGTAACCTATTCCGCCATTTGCTTTGGACTGTTATGAATTTTTTTGTTTTTTGTTTTTTGTTTTTTTTCTCTTAGGACTGCCACCAACCTGGTCATTTAAAGAAAGGGGGAGGTATCCAGGGAATATGGAAGGCTGTGCGCTCTTTTGCTCCTTCAGCTGCATCGAGCTCTTGTTCTGGAAAACCCCAGAGCAAAACTCGGGTTACCCAACAGCCAGCCAACCAATCACCAGCCCCATGAAAAGCTGGAACCCAGCTGCCCACTTGGGTTGCTCCCGTCCAAAGCCAGACAGGTGGCAATCCAGATTGAATCTGCTGCGGTGGGAGTGATTTGATTCACAAACAGGGTGATTAAATTTTATAGGGAGACACAGGCGAAAGTCACAAGATCCTGGAGAGAGAGAGAGAGAGAGAGAGAGACCCGATTCACATAAATTCAGCTTAATAGCTGTGAATTCGGGAGCATAAACAGAAATTTAATGGAAAGGCATCTCGCCTCCTCCGTCTGCCTGCGCCCCTCCGCTCCCCCGCCCACCCCACGGCGGCGCATAGATCAGCCCTGCCAGGGGGCCGCGTCCGTCCGGCCCTTTGGCAGGGAGGAGCCGGCACATTGATCCGAGCCCGTTTTGACAGATAAACTCCAATTTGGCCCCAAGTCACCGTGAGTGGACACTGCCACCAACGGCTCTGACACGAGGTTATTTGTCGGGGCTGCCCGCCGCCCCTGTTTGCACATTAATCCAGTGACAATTAGGTGTCAGCGAGCGCTGCTCCTGCTTAGCTGATGGCCCCGGGCTGCGCGCGGGAGGCCCTAATCAGGAGTGTAAACTCTGCTATATTTCAATTTGGAGGAGCGCTCTTCCGCTAAGAGGCCCCTGGCACCGCGATAAATAAAACGCCTATTTACTCCATTGCCACACTTAGACACCTAATGCACTTTCCACCAGCCCCTCCTCACGGCCCGCCGCTAACGCCGCCCGTAAATCACCGCGTCCCCGTCCCGCGCATTAGCGAGGCCATTTCCCCCAAACCCCGCCGTGAGCACTGTTTCCTTTTCTTGTTAGTCAGAAGCTCGATGGTTTTTATTAGGTGAGAAGACGGGTTCGCAGATGGCAAATCGCGGGCGGAGAAAGGGGTGGGAGAGTCACACCTCGCCAGCGCGGACACCACGCCGGGGCCGGGGCCGGGGTGGGGGGAGGAGGATGGAGGGGGAGGAGGATGGGGAGGGGGAGGAGGATGGGGAGGGGGAGGAGGATGGGGGAGGGGG